>JANRMT010062806.1:18696343-18794470 GCA_026402145.1 Polypterus bichir lapradei | reverse complement strand
AGTGTATTTATAAAGCCGCGTCAGGGATGTAGATCTGAAAAAGAAAGCGTAACCAAACAGGAACAGTAGCACTGCTTTGACGCTGGGTGCCGCCAGTCTGCAAAACCAAGCGGAGAATTTGCGTACGCCAGGGTATGAGTTACCGTGGAAATGTGCGTGGCTTTACACCAAGTTTAGGTTTTATACATCACGATTTGAGAGTGGAAACGTTCGTACGCAACATTTTTGTGCGTGCGCACCGTTTATACATGAGCCCCCAGATCACATAAAGAAAATGAACTGTTCAAAGAAGAATGGGTTCTGATTATCTGTACTTTAACTCAATGCAGAGTTCAACAGCTGAACATGCGTACATCTTGATTGCAGTTTCAGTTTTTCTAGGTTTAAAAGACAAGATCACACAGAAAAATTGTTTTTACACATCCCTCTACCTATTTGTTTGTATTTTCATTTTCAATGCTTGTATCTGTCATGGGTGATCACTTTTTCATGTCATAAAATGATAGTTGCTTATCATTGATTGAAAATCAAATTGTGCTGTCCGTTTTTCCTCAGTGGCAGCATTTTTTTTACAGGAGATAATGGGCAAGCATTCATTATGTTGAATGGGTGGATTGTAAGTCTGAATGCTAATCAGTGGTCAGTGATATCACACCCATACGTTGATGATTAAGCTTACAATCTGTTGCATTAAAATGAAAAAGGACAAATAAATAATCAATGCATTTACTGTCCTTCCTTACTTGCAAGGCAAGAGATTATAAAAAATGTCAACTCTGGAGAAAGTCAACTTTAGTTCTTTTGTTTGAAATATATGATTATGTCTTCAGTGCTCACTTCTTTAAGAAAATGCAAAAAGATGTTATTTCTCTGAATACATTTTGAGTGTAGCATACAAAGGATACATGAGCCCTTTTAATTACATATATATATATAGATATATATATATATATATATATGATGCTGTATACCGATATGAATATATATCCATATAGAAGAGAACATTGATATTTTCACTTTGCTGCATGAGTAGATTAGATTCTTTCTAATGACTTTTTTACTGTGCATTACGTCATCAAAAATAGCTGGACAACAGGTCCACGGCTTCAATCTCTGAAACAGAGCACAATTTCGGTGGGTCTTAATATGACCTTAAATTCTAAACAAAGTCATATGTTTAAGACATGCCTGCTTTGAAAGCCCTGTAGTAAATGATGAAGTAATGCTTGTCACTTCAGCAGATGTTGCTTCTGTCATGCTCATTTACACACTCCAAATGTAACATCTACGCATTTACATTTTATCTATTTTCGGGTGTCTTCACAATCTCAAAAGGTAAAAGTTGTTGTCCTCTTTTAGCAATCCATCTGAGCCATGTAAAGTTTAGCCCTTAAGGGGAATTGTGTTTCACTGTGCTAAGCCACTATTCATTCCCTTTCTCTGCTTTCTTAATCACTGGCCTTCCACAGGTAAACCACGGTTGGGCTGATATAATTGATTTTCCCTAGTCATTTTGTCTTGACAAGAAAGAAGATGTGTTTTCATATGTCTGAAACTGAAGGGTTCTTGATGACATTTATTCAATAAAACAGCACTTCTTTTTTTACAGCATCCGAACTTTTTTCTGTATAATTTATGAGAAGCTTTACAGTTCATAATAAATTGGTTCCAGTCACAAGGAAAGATTTTTGTGAGGTATTATACCCACAACAACAACAGCTTAAAGAAAGCTAAAAGCAGACAGTTCCATGCAGAGATTAATCCTTTTAACTAGACATCTGAAGGAATCAGTTTACAATAATTTAGCAAGATCACTCACAAAGTCAGTGAGCTTTAAAAATAAACAGCATGTACCTTTGTGATAACAGAGTAAATTAGACAGAGGTCAGAAGGCTGCAGTTCATTACCAATCACCTTGGATTTCTTTAGTCTACTTTGCTACCAGTATGAACTGAGAAAATAAAACAATTTTTTGCAAGAGAAGTGAAACAATACTTACTTCAGATCTCTGTTATACAATTGAATTTAAGTCTTTTTCAGATAAAAGAATAGCAGTTTATCTTGCAGATATGATTTCTTTATGACAATATAGTAACTTTTAGGCTTGTGAATGTCTAATGTTACACTGCAGTCATGAATGGCAAGGGGCACAAATAATAATAATAATAATAATGATAATAATAATAATGATGATGATGATGATGATGTTAGGAGACCCGGGTTTGCTTCCCGGGTCCTCCTGTGTTCCTCCGGGTGCTCCGGTTTCCTCCCACAGTCCAAAGACATGCAGGTTTCGCATTGACGATTCTAAATTGTGCTTGGTGTGTGTGTGTGTGTGTGTGTGCCCTGCGGTGGGCTGCCGCCCTGCCCGGGGTTTGTTTCCTGCCTTGTGACCTGTGTTGGCTGAGATTGGCTCAAGCAGACCTCCGTGACCCTGTAGTTAGGATATAGCGGGTTGGATAATGGATGGATGGATGGATAATGATGATGATGATAATAATAATAATAAATTATTTATAGGGCACATTTTCTATATGGATTTCCCTTTTAAAATTATGTCACAACAATAGGCAGTCATGATATTTTTGATATTATTCAGAATAAAAAAGTGTAAAGTTAGCCAAAAAGTCTGAGACATCACATTTCAATATTGGTTTTGAAACAATATTTGAAGAAAGAACAGCTACTTCTTGTGGTCCTTAAATAGTAGAAATGAACAGTAAACAATAATAAGTTAAGCAGTTCCCACATTATTTTCTCTGAGCTAATTATTGTGCAATTCTCTTAGACAAGCCCATTCATACACTTTTGGTCACACCTCCTGACAGATGGGACTTGGTAGTCCCCTGATGCTGTTCAAACTCTTCTGCTTTGAAATCTAAACAGGTTTCTTTTACTTTGTCAGTGCTTAATTACTGTGTCTATCGAATGTAATTGTCTGCAGTCCCAAGATTCTTGTATATGTGACTTTGTGGCTTTGGTTTTATGCCTTTTTTGTGCATTTTGCTTTACACACCTGTGCACTCAAATCATTTTGGACAATTTCTTCGCTGATTGATGAATAAGTTCTGGTAATAACAAATTTAAAGCAAATTTGCTGCATCCCCCTTTTCCCTTCTTTTTAATATAAGTTTTTAATATAAGTTCAATACTGCCAATACAATACTGCCAGCTGTTATAGTCCTACTAAACATGTGCGAGTTGTCCATACTAATTAAAAGAATTCCCAAAGTAACAGCCTAATAAGAAGTAAAGACCAGGGGCATCATGTATAAATGGTGTGTACGCATAAAAATGTTACGTATGAACGTTTTCACGCTCAAATTGCGATTTATGAAACCTAAACTTGGCGTAAAGCCACGTATATTTCCACGGTAGCTCATACCCTGGCATACACAAGTTCTGCACTCGGTTTTGCAGACTGGCGGCACCCAGCATCAAACCAGTGCTACTGTTCCAATGTGGTTTCCCTTTCTTTTTTAGATCCACATCCCTGATGCAGCTTTATAAATAAATTTAAAAAAAAAGCATATTGTTTATGAATTTAATGCATCTGATTGTAATTAACCAGTAACAATATAATGGTTCACAGAATGGTCAAACTATTCTAAATACAATAGCTGCTTTAGCGTTGTTACTCTCACTGCACCGTCCTCTTCTTCTTTCAGCTGCTCCCGTTAGGGGTTGCCACAGCAGATCATCTTTTTCCATATTACTCTCACTGCACCACTCGGAGTATTTATATCACTGTATCTGAGTGGGGAATCACAGCTTTACAGCAACTGATCGGAAAGAGAATTATCAGTATACAGCATCAAGCACATGCTGCCTCAGCCATGCTGTCTATTGAACTGCTCTCAAACAGCAAACGCTTCAGAGCCTTTCCTCGCGGTCCAGAAACAGTTTCATCCCAAGAATTATAAATGCACTCAATCAGTCCATCAAGTGCTCCTTGTAGAACTGATTGTACTTTTAAGTAGAATTACCTCACTGTAAACTTGCAATACAGTTGTAATATTGCACAACCTGAGCCACTTTATAAAAAGCCCTAACCCTAACCCTTGGGTTTTTAGCCACAGGAGCTTTTCAATGTGAAATGGCTGACCCATTGGGTATTTCTCAGTCATCACTGAGTCACGTCATGCCAGCTGTATGGAATGGTATTATCTGCTTGCCATCCAGATATATAGGATTTTCTTACCCTGTGGCTGAACAGGCAAACATCACAGCACAATTCACAGCAACATGTGGTTTTCCCAATCAGATAATCAGAGTGGTTGAGTGCATGGACATTGCTATATAGGCACCTTTAGACAATGAATTTGTTTGTAAGCATTTGCACTCTATTAATGTGCTGCTGTATAATCCACAGAAAGTGTGCTGAATTGTGCAATCCTGTAGCATGTAATCCCCTTGGGATTAATAAAGTATGTATCTATCTAAAAAAAATTTAAAAATGTGAATTTTCCCTTGGGATAAATAAAGTATCTATCTATCTATCTATCTATCTAATGTGGCACAAAGTTGTGGCTTGCTGTACCTGAAGAGATGCAGTATGATGAACCTGACCCACCAAATGATCAGCCAAACTGGACAGTGCTACAACTTCATTTGAATGTAATTAGCAGAATGTAAAAACAGGTGACCAGATGCAGAATTTATTTTTTAAATTAATTCATTTAATTTTATTGTCAATATCACATAGTACAGCATTTATATTCATTAATTCCTTTGTCCACATCTCTTACAGCATACACTATTTAATTTTGTGACTCCAGAACAGTGTCTGTCAGAACACGACCAGTCACCTGGCAGTTTCTGAGGCAGAGGTGTGTGCACAGCCAGCACCTGAAAATGTGCTCTCCACCTCAGCACCATCAGTGCATGGATTCCTGTCCCCGGCACCTTTTGTAATGTTACCAGGAACAGAATAAACAGTAATACAGATCTACTGCCCACTGGTTTGTCTTATTAAACTTGTAAATTATTTATACTTTTGTATTTCGGGCACTGTGTGACTTTCTGAATTTGAACTTTTGAGTGCCTCTGCCACGCTGTGTCTCCATTAATTTCCTTTTGTTCCTTACACCACTGCTTAAGCCACCAAACAGTACATACCACTTCACTGAGCAGGACACCCATTTCACATTCACTGAAATTCTTCTTTTTTACATATCCTTTTGCCGTTGTCTTTAATAAAAACATCGAATGGAAGGGGCTATTTATATTGATTTCAATATTCAAATAGGAAACATTCTGGGAGGAGTCGGGATGGGGTTGTAGGTGCAGGCATGGGTGTTAAAATTCACGTTGATTGGAATTTATAAAGGGGAAGTGCGTAGAAGTTTGCCTATGCACAGTTTTATGCATCTGAATTTTTTTTGTGCATGTGCACATTTCTAGTTTTGTCCATACACCATGTTTTAGTGTGAATTCTATGCATGGCGTTACACATGAGGTCCCTGGTGTGGGCGGGAATGAGCATAAAGTGGTATGACAATGGCCTTTGATGAAATTATATTATAGCAGAATTTCTGGAGTTTTTTCCTTAATGTAGGTTCCTTTTGTGCTTTGCAACACCACAGCCTACTCTTCTCATCCACCAGGTGTTTTGGGGTAGGGGTGCATGCACGATAATGTTGTTATAGGAGGGGTTGCCTTCCTAACTTTGCACTAGTTGCCTGAAAAATGTTCTTTATATTCCTTTTCTACTTTATATACAACAGAGTATATAGAAAGACACTACAGTTTCCCTTGGTAATGTTAGATTTAATATAGCATGCATTATTTAGCACAGCAATTGTTATTCCAAATGAAGACACTTGATTGTGCTTTGGTGATTTATATTCATCTTATCTCATTTTAACATATGCAACTTGTGATGTCATTTGCTTCAAAATGACATCATTTAATTACAGAAAGGACTTTAAGGGCAGCTCTGTAGTTTTTATAGATATGGATAAAGGATTTTAACATTTGGGATATTTTAGTCCAGCCTCTCCCCCTGGGTAATAACCCACTGCATTAGTAATTTAAGGCAGCACCATATTTTGAAGGTGCTTATTGAATCACACAGTTATATGTATCCTGGCAACACCATGTGCAAATCAGGAACCAACCTTAAACCTAATGTCAGTTAATTGCTGGGCTAATCTGTATAGTTGTATCTTTAAATTACTCAAAACTACCCAGGAAACCTTAGTATGCAATAGTTTCCAAGGTAATGTAGATAACTTGACAGTGCAATTGAGCTACAGGACATCATGGTCATTACACTCTTCTCTGTTGTTGTGAGCAGTCTATATCAAGATACAAATAGTTCCTTCTTTTTAAAGAGTAAGAATTTCATATTTAAGTAAGCAGCAAAATGGCAAAAGAAGGAAAAGAAAATCCGGCAATTTATTTATTTTATTTTCTCTAATAATGTATGCAAATAAATATGTGCAAAATAACTAGAGACTGATTTATTTATCACACTGTTACTATTCTGTTATGACTTACCTTTTTTTCAAGTTTCCATCTTGTCACATGCCAAATCATGTTTTTTCACCGAAAGACTCTGATACTGTATATATAGCCTTACCATTGCGTTATGCAAAATACTTTTAATTGCCTAAAATACTTCTTAAAATGAAAGTGACAAGTGTAAGCCGGCCACTTTACCATTAATGCCACACTGACAAACATTACATGATGTTTCAATCACATATCCAAGCCTAAATGTCCACCCTTTAATTAACATGAAAAAGCATAAAATAACCCCAACATCTGAGAGATGTCTTCACTCCCTAAATTGCAATGGAAATGTTGGGGAGAGTGGTGATTTCCTCCTCAATCTTTTTTAAATCCTTTAGTTCAAAACCAGAGACCTTAAAGCTACTCATTTGTACCTGCAACTTCATTGCTAAAAAATATTGTAAATATCAATGATAAATAATTAAACCAATTACATGCTGACATTAGCCGTGGCAAATAAAAAAAGCAAAAACCACACTGCACTTTTAAATATGTCTAAGATTAAAACGGGGATGATACATTCTCTTACTCAATAAATGGGATTCACTAAAGTGTTTCCAGTTTAGCAGTATTATCTTCTCAGCCTAGGTCACAGAGTCTGACTGAGACTCATAATTAGGCCAATAGGGAGTTCTCTGTGTTAGACAGAAAATGGTTGTGAAGCAAGTAAATGCAGAAAGTACAAACCAAACATTTCGAAAAGGGCACAGATTTGACCTATGGGCCTAATCCATGCCACATTATTACAGATTTACACCAAAAGAGGTGACTCTTCGGAAAGAGAAGTGCATGTCACAAAAATATTAATACATTTATTCTAGATAGCATCATTAAGAAAGAAGAAAATGAAATGGCAAATTGGCCTTAGCACAAACTAGGAATAAACTACAGATGGCAATCTCACAGACTGCAAAAATGTGGAGCAAGTGAAGAACACACTATTGAAATGATTTTGCACTGACTCTCAAATTATGTCACAATTAAAATTCTAGTCCCACTTGCTATGTAAATCACATTAGAATACATGCATTTCAAATAAGAAAAGAAGGTCAAGGATATCAGGGAATGAGCCACATAAACAGATGTTTGAAACTTACTCTTTGCTTGGATAGCTGAAAACTCTCAATAATGCAGACATTTTCAGCCAGTACTGGCTTTTAATGGAAACCTACCACCATATTTCAAGACATTCTGTTATGAAACATACAAAAAACATAATTGAAATTACATAATCTGATTTAATAAGAAAAAAATCTCTGTCACTTGGGTAACAGAACCAACTTGAATATTTAATACATGAAAGTGCTGCTACAGCAAAGAAGAATGGCAACTGTAAAGAAACAGCACTGGAAAATATTTGATAGGAAATCAATCATTGTAGCACTGCTTGCTCCTACACAATGTATCCTTTTGTGTTATTTTATGCTAGTATATGTTTTGTAGTTATGGCTACAATGTTTGACTTGAAGCTATGACTATAAAGTCTGACTTTGAACATTTGTCTCATCCATACTCACATTTCCAAAAGGATGTCCATAACAGTTACTATTATGGTTTTTTAAAAAATGCATTGTTGAATGTAATATGAACGCACTCAAACCAGCTACACAACCACTGCAACCATACCACCTAGGGATGGCACCATTTTGTACAATGATTAGTGCTAAACATATTGCTGTGGATGGAGTGTTAGCCCTGACAAAACATCCTAGTGTCACATTTAACATGGGCATAATATAATGTTGCTGCACACTCTCATTTTTTGAAGTATTAGAGAGACTGAAATGTCTGCTAATTCTGGGTTTCTGGCGTCCTAGAGTAATAATGAAGGTTTCAATAGCAACCTGCTCATAGCATTCAATTCTCCATTTAATAAGCCCCAATGAAAGAATTGCCCACTGCACTTCTTCTTTTAGAAAAAAAATTCCCACAGATTTCCTAGTAATGTTCCTTGTTAGCCTAGTTTGCCCAACCACATTCAGCATATCAATCCATCTATCTGCCACCCATTTGACAGTCCAATTAATCCAAATTTCAATGTTGAACTGGAGCTGGTCCTGGTAGTACCAGATATATTGAGATAGGCTGTTTGTAGGACCAAGAAATATGGTCAGAAGTGAACAAGTGTATGTATGTAACAAACTTAAAAAAAACATAAAATAACAGGTGAAAGCTTTGTCGTGAAAGGATAAAATGCACACTTACTAAGCAAAGGTATGATAATGAATTAAAAGCAAGAACAAAAGGACTGTTCATATGGTGCAGAGTAAAAGACTATTAAACATTTCTCATTTTACAGTTTCAGTTGTATACTAGGTATCTGTAGTAACAAGGCAGCTGTAAATGATAAGCAATGCTAGAGACAATGAGCACATGGTAATTGCGGCCATGCACCTAAAGATCGGTGTACCAAATAAAGAGGCATGACAGCTGTGGATTTTCACATCCCTATCCTGTTATTGACAAGGGTTATCAATAATAAAAGTTTGAAATTAGTAGCTCAAAAGTAACCTAGTCAATTTCTATTAATTATTGATAAGAACCCAGGAGTCATAGTGGACTTGTCACTGTCTATGTTCAGACAGTGTACAGAAGCAATTAAAAAGACTAATAGAATGCTAGGTTATATAGCACAATGTGTGGAGCACTAATAACAAGAGGTTACAGTATGTTGAGGACGTATACAGGTAGTGCATTTGTCATGCCATAACTGGATCACTGCATGTGATTTTGGTCTCTATATTGAAAAATTGCATTAGCAGCCATACTAAAAGACCAGATAAGATAGGCTAGGTTGATTCCAGAACTGGATGAGCCATTAGAAAAGGCTGAAGTAGTTGAGCCTTTTCAGTTTAATTAAACAAATAATAAGAAGTGGTCTGCGGTGGGTTGGCACCCTGCCCAGGATTGGTTCCTGCCTTGTGCCCTGTGTTGGCTGGGATTGGCTCCAGCAGGCCCCCGTGACCCTGTGTTTGGATTCAGTGGGTTGGAAAATGGATGGATGGATGGATGGATAAGAGGTGGTATGATTGATTTCTTTAAAATTATGAAGGGGATTTTTATAGTGAATATCGGCTGTTATTTTAAAGTGAGTTCTTCAACAAGAACACAAGAACATAGATTGAAACTTGTTAACAGCAGATGTGCAAAAGTTTTTTGTATATCAAACAGAGAATAATAATAATACAGTTTATTTATATAGCGCCTTTCCCATACTCAAGGTGCTTCACAGAGTCTTAGAAAAAACAGCAGGATATATGTAACATTGGATACAAATGTTTTCCTGAATAGAACAATGAAACAGATAACAAAGCATTAAATAGAATAATGGACAATAAAACCAGAGTAAAATACTAAATTCAATACTAAAAGAAAAACCTAACAAATAACCTAATTTGTTATATACAGTAATAGACACACAAATTATTCTGAGCACCTGGACAGAGAAGTAAACTGAAAGAAAGGGCAGAATGTTAAGTTAAAAGCCTTCCTAAATAGATGAGTTTTAAGTTGTTTTTTAAAAGAATGAATGGAGTCAGCTGATCTAATTAATTTCAGGATGTCATTCCAAAGTCTGAGCTGAAGGTCCTGTCACCCATAGAATGCAGGTTAGTATGAGGCACAACAAGATTACCAGAATCAGAGGACCTTAGTAGGTGAACAAGAGCATAGTGATTTAGAAGATCACTGATGTAGTCCATTTAAAGCTTTGTAGGTTATTGGTAGAATTTTATATTCAATCCTGTAAGACACAGGGAGCCAGTGGATGGGTGTGATGTACTCACTGTTGCTGGTTCATGTAAGGACTCTTGCAGCAGAGTTTTGAATCAACTGGAGCTGTGTTATAAGATTAGAAGGGGCACCTGCCAGCAGTGAGTTAAATTAATCGATGCGAGATGTGATAAAACCATGGACAAGTTTCTCAGCATTAGAAAAGGAGAGGAATGAGCGAACACAGGATATGTTATGGAAGGGAAAGTAAGAAAGTTTCTTAATTAGGTTTATGTGGGCGGAATAAGAAAGGGTGGAATAAAAAATTACACCAAGATTCCTTGCATCAGAAGAAGGTCTGATGAGATCAACATCAAGAGTGACTAAAAAGGTGCTCATTTTCTTAAGTAGCGCTTTAGTGCCAATTTGCAGGAGTATAGTTTTGTTGCAATTTCATTTTAAAGAGTTCTGCTCCATCCAAGTTTTAATTTCACTGAGGAAAGTTGTGAGCTGAGAAAACTCTGATGAAGTTGCAATTTTGATATTAAATTCTGTTTTAGATTAAATTCTTTGCATTTATATAGCACTTTTCTCACTAATCAAAGAGCTCAGCAATTGCAGGTTAAGGGCCTTGCTCAAGAGCAGAGTCCCTTTGGCATTTACAGAATTTGAACCGGCAACCTTCCGATTGCCAGTGCGTGACTGGTGCTGAGTTGGATCTGTTGTTGCCAAGACTAACAAACTCTTGCCTATCAGTCAGATAGGACTTGAACCACTGCAGGGCAGTGTCAGAGATACCCAGCATGTTCTCCATTCTGGACAGTAGAATGTCATGTCTGACAGTGTCAAATGCTGCACTGAGGTCTAACAGAATTAATATGCTAGTTTGTCCAGAGTCTGCTGCCATAAGCAAATCAATGGTTACCCAAAGAAGAGCAGTTTTACAGCTGTTCTGCGCGCAGAAACCAGACTGAAAGGGTTCCATCATATTATTATTAATTTATTAACTACAGAGAACAAAACCCTTGGGTTATCATGGCCACTTTCTATTATTCTGCCATAATGTGTGTTCTTGGCTGCAGTTAATGCATCCCTGCAAGCCCTTTGATGGTCAGAGAAAGGCCTGGATGTGAACAGTGAGGCCAGTCTTACATGACATTCTCTCAAGGCGTCGGCCAGTTGCTTTCATAGATCGTAGCTCTGAATTATACCATGGAGCTGAATGCTTAAAGGAAACCTCCTGATGTTTTAAAAGGAGCTGTTTTATCAAGTGCTGAATTAAGGGCTGAGTTATAGTGGTCAACAAGACTATCTAGTGTTGATGAAATAGGTGGAGACAGAAAAAGATCAGAAATGGATCCGGCAAGAACAGAGGGACAGATATTTTTAAGGTTTCGGAAAGAAATTTGACATTTACTGGTAAGAGGTGGGAGAGGTATTGAGACAGTGAAAAGCACTGCTTTATGGTCAGAGAGTCCCAAATCACTGCTATAATGTCAATATGGATGTTGAAATCGCCAAGAAGAATGACTCTCTGGGAAAGTGAACTTAAGTGGGTTAATAATTCAGTAAGATCAGATAAAAAAAGACGCATTGTATATTGGGGGACGATAGACAACAATAAGTGAGACAAGACCAGATTTTGTTATTACCTTAAGAGCCAGACACTCGAAAGACAAAGGACCGTCATTGGGGATTCTTTTGATGTTTAACTTCGATCTAGCAATTACTGCAACTCCTCCTCCTTGTCTTGAGCTGAGAGGCTCTGTGAAGTGAATGTATCCGAGTGGAGTCACCTCTGTGACAGATGTAAAGACATTTGATTTTTGCCAAGTTTTTGTTATGCATAGCAAGTCATAGCATCAGTGCATTGCCATTAAGAGATCTTGAGTTAAACAATGCAATATTAGCCGATGTGGGTTCGTTGTGCACAGATCCATGACCACAGTTTATTTTAACATTTTTAACAGTGATTCCTCGCTATATCGCACTTCGACTTTCATGGCTTCACTCCATCGCGGATTTTATATGTAAGCATATCTAAATATATATCACGAATTTTTCGCTGGTTTGCGGATTTCTGCGGACAATGGGTCTTTTAATTTGTGGTACATACTTCCTCAGTTGGTTTGCCCAGTTGATTTCATACAAGGGACGCTATTCCTCAATGATATACGATATGCTTCCCGCACAGTGCTTCGCGTACTTAAAAGCCCGAACAGCACTTATTGATTTTTGATTGTTTGCTTTTCTCTCTCTCTCTGACATTCTCTGCTCCTGATGGAGGGGGTGTGAGCAGAGGGACTGTTTGCACACTGGCCTAGGGGATATGGATGCTCCCCTAAAAAATGCTAAAAGACTACCTTCACATTGCTCCCTTTCCCGTGGCTGCTTTGTCGGGCGGTGCTTCGCATACTTAAAAGCCCTATATATTTTTGATTGTTTGCTTTTCTCTCACTGTCTCTCTTTCTCTCTCTTTGACATTCTCTGCTCCTGACGTGCACTCCTTTGAAGAGGAAGATATGTTTGCATTCTTTTAATTGTGGGACAGAACTATCATCTCTGTCTTGTCATGGAGCACAGTTTAAACTTTTGAAAAAGAGACAAATGTTTGTTTGCAGTGTTTTAAAGTCCCTGTCTCTACAACCTCCTGTGTTTCTGTGCAAATCTGTGACCCAAGCGTGACAATATAAAAATAACAATATAAACATATGGTTTTTACTTTGCGGATTTTACCTTTCGCGGGGGGTTCTGGAACGCAACCCCTGAGATCGAGAAGGGATCACTGTATTACAGATTTGGCACACTGACACTCCTATTTCCAAAGCCATGAGTAGAATGGCATATTCCTGAACAAACGCTGCCGGTGAACTTTTCATTCGCAGCCCGGCTGTGGCAGCGACCTGACCCGTGATGTAAATATTTCGGGCGCCGCACAATACCATTGTTTTAGGACATTCAAGTCTGACCATTTGCTCTGGACAAACTGTTTAATATGAAGGAGTTTGTCACAAGAGTATTTTAGCATAGCAGAGAGCAATACTTATCTGATAGTAGCAGAGAAGCGGCACAGCACAGCAGAGAAGGTGAGATGGGAGGGAGTGGTGCGATGAGCAGCAAGCAGCAGAAAAAGCATAGTAGGAGATATTACAAAATGCACATAAAGATACAAAAATTTGGAGGTTCCAACATACAGCCACATACATATAACGCTGGGTATTACAACCATAGACTCAAGGAAAAATTACCAAGTAGTGTGGCATACAGTAGGATGTTAGGGATTAAAAACGACTCAATTGGGAAAAATTATGACAATAGAAATGAAGAGGTTTTGGGCTCTTCTATTGTTCTAATTATGGTTTGGAAAGAATGCTGTCCTACTCAGTAATCCTGTTAAAACTAGCATACAACATCCTGCACTAATAACAAAATATTGTTTAGCAGAGGCCAAAACAGACAGTTTTAACTACTGTATATTTATTTTATAAGTGTTCTTGCACCATTATTGTACAATGCCTTCAAAGGACTTGAGTTCTTTTCTGCAATAGCTGTAACAACACTCATTATTCCACATCATTGGAGAAGTATTTTGAGGAGTAACTTTTATTTTATTGCTTGTGCAATGGCCTGAAAGTAAAAAAGAAAATATGCTTGATAAACTACCACAAGATTCAGTGAACCAAACTAAAATGTCCCATAATGGTTAAAAATCTGTTTAACTTTCTTTTGTTAACTTTATTAAAATCAAGAGCAATTATTGTACAATTGAAGTCATTAGCCTGAACTGCCACTGCCCTGAAAGTTAGTTTGATTAATAGTTAACAGCATATTTCAATTTCACTTTTTAATTAAATTAAAATAAATAAAACCTGTTATGTAAACAGAAGCAGAAGGTGTCACTGGTCAACTGCTTATATCAGTGATCTGAAAATTAACATGCTGTCCATCCACAAGTGAGCACATTATTGAATCCAATAAGAGTTGCAAGGACTGTTCTCAACTTCGGCAGCAACAGATTCAGTGTCATAATGACCACGGATGGAGCTTTGATCCATTGCAGGCCACATTCACCAAAACTAGGCACATGTAAATAGTCACCAATTCACTTAGCCTATGTGCCATTGAAATGAAAACTGAACTCTTTATAGAGAAAAACAAATCAGACACACGGAGAATCTGACAATCCACACTGATAGCAACTTGTCAAATAATTGTATTGAAGACTTAAGAGCAAAAGTTGCAGTACCAATCAATCTGTTACTGTGCTGACTTGTTAAAATTTCTCTTGCACTCTCTCTCTCCCACTCTTTCTATTTTTTTTAGCAATGAATGCAGTTTCTTGTAAAAGACACTTTCAAAATTAAGTTATCATGACTGCGCACACCCTGCTGAGCCACACGACTCAACATTATACACAAGAGGATATTGAAAGTGTAAAACAATGAATGTTTGACATTAACAATAAACAAATGTAACTCAACAACAACAGAAAATGACAACGACAGCTACTAGGAATAGTAAAACTAAAAGACTTACTCACACCCTCAATAAACATTCTGTCCGAAAAAAATGAAATTATAGATATGTTCATGTTCTACCATTTGATCTTCAGATGTTTCTCCTTAAGGTCATTGAGAGTTTAAACATATGGAGCCAAGGATGATAACACAAAAGCTCATTGTACAAGCCCAGGATGTAGCCACTTGACATTTGCTCACTATCATTTAATGGCACGAGATTAAAAATAAAACCTGAAAGGCCCATTTCTGCTTTGGATATACTGTATTACTATTATTATTTTTCACTGGTTTATACCATAAATATAGGTTTAGGGGACTTCTTCTATTTCATCTTTTCCCATTTCTATGTCGAGTCAATTAGTTTGGTCAACCTTCTCCATACAGCTTGGTCTCGCACCTCCTTCCCAGTCAGACCCCTTTCCTTCAGATCTTCTTTTACATTTTCCATCCATCTCTGCTTTGGCCTCCCTTTCATTTCCCCTGCACGCCCCTTTTACCCATGTATTCATTGTCTCTACTCATCACATGTCCATAACACTTCAACATACTTCCTTGTACTTTCTTAGATTTTTCTTCCATTTTAATTGTACCTCTGACTGTCTCATTTCCTTTATTGTAACTCCATACATCCATCTCAACATTTTCATCCCTGACACATCTAACTGCTTCTCCTTTACTGTCCATGCCTCAGCTCATACATCCTTGCTGGTTTTACTATATTGTTAAAAAACTTATCTTTAACCTTCACTTTAATTCTTTGATCCCACAATACTCTTGATACTTTCTTCCAATAGTTCCATCCACACTGTACTCTGTGGGTTATCTCTGCATCTAATTTTTCCATCTTGGGCTTCCACTAGTCCTAGATATTTAAATGTATCCACTCTTTTCAATAGCACTTCTTGCAGGCTAATGTATAAATTTTGATTCTAGTGAAACTCATTCTGTCTTCCTATTTATCTTCAATTCTCTCTTTTTACCAAAGCCCTTCTCCATTCTTCTAACTTCCTCTCCATTTCCTCTTTTCTTGTGCTACACAAGACAGCGTCATCAGCAAAAAGCATGCACATGAGAACTGGTCTTTTCTTCCATGGCTTAACACATTCATAACCAGATCAAAGAGGTAAGCACTTAAAGAAGATCCCTGGTGCAGAACTACTCAAACTGGGATCTTGTCTGTTACCCTAAAATTGATTTTAACCTGAGTCCTCCCTCCCTCATATATATCCCTGATATCCTCACATACTTTTCAGGCACTCCTTTCTCTCTTGTGCATCACCAAACCTCTTGATGTGACACTCTATCATAAGCCTTTTACAAGTCGATGCTTCTCTATCAGCTTTCTCAATGCAAAGACTGCATCATTTGTCCCTTTTCCTGGCATAAAACCAATCTGTCCCTCCCCTGTGATGTTCTCTTCCCTAAGCCTTCTCTCTATAACCCTTTCCCAAATTTTCGTTGTGTGTGACATCAGCTTCATTCCTCTATAGTTACTACAATCCTGAATATCACCTTTCTCCCATAAACAGGTACAATCACACTGTTCCTCCACTCTTCTGGTATTCTCTCCTGTTCATAGATCTTCTGTATTAGATCTAAATTAGAGATTTACTTAATTAAAATTAAATTAATTAAATTAGACATTTAGGGAACTAGATATTCAATAAAATATTATTCATTTTGCTTTAGTAAATCATAGTCCCCACTGTGCTCACCACATAATATAACATTTTTAGTTATTTACTTCACTCAGTTTTGCATGTTTTAGCTGCTGGCCTCTAAAAATAAACAGCATGAATTATACTATAGTTGCCTGATATTACTGCAAGCTAAGAAAGAAATGTCACAATGTGAATGTGGAGCCAAATGGAAACTGGCTGACAGCTTATGTTTAAAAATACCAGAGCTGTGAAGGTAACCATTGCTCTATATCAGTGTTTCCCTAACTCAATCCTGGGGACCCATTGTAGTTGCAGGTTTTTGTCCCAACCAGATTCAGAATTGGTGATAATAATTGATAATAATTAATCTCATTTAAATAGATGTTTTTTTTTCTCTTCTTTTTTTCTGCATTCAGAAAAGCACACCAGTATGATTTTTACAATTATAAGACATTAATATTTCAGTTTTTGCTATAGCTTTAAATGTTTAACGCTCTTGTTGTTTTCCTGTTATTTTGCCCTATTTCTGTGAAGTTTGCTTCCTTCATTGTATCCTAATAATGATATTTAAAAACAGGCAGAACAGACACCCAACCATACAGCACTTGATGGTGAAAGGCTGCAACTACTTCAGTGTCAGTCTTGTCAATCAATAAATAACCAGAACACTTGGAAAAGCAAAACGAAAATATGGATGAAAATATTTTTAAAAAGTAAACAAAAATATATAAACCCCACATAACTGCTTAATATATTTAAAAAAAATACCAAACTTAATTATATAATTTCTACTTTGACCCAAAACACACAAACTGGCAAATGATGACTCACTTAATTGGGCTAGGAATCCAATTCAAAAAAGAATTTTTTTTAGAAAAAAAACCTACAGCAATAATAGGTCCCCAGGATGAAGTTTGGGAACCACTGCTCTATGTGATCTTAGCCATCATTATTCAGTACATTAAAACCAAGCCCAACAAATGGCCCTGTAGTGGGTGCAAAATAAAGGGAATACACTAGGAGACAACAACTAACTGCCCAACCAGAAGAGTCTAACAATGTTTCATAGTATAATGCTGATATCCAAGGTGGTAAATTGTTTAAAAATAATAATCAGTTAGTATACACAATAATCTGGTTATTCTAAGATACAGTAAACAAAAGAACGTAGAAACCAGCTTTTATTTGATCCACAGTGCCTACCTTGATCATTTAAAGTTAGGCTCCTGGTTATATGTTTTCACTCAGCTATATACAAAATAAATGCAGTTTGTACAGGGACCAATGCAATAAGAAAACCACAGCTCCAGCAAATAAAAAAATCACTTGATAGGTGTTAGCATCAAGAGCTACTGTAAATAAAGTTGGACACTTATTGGAAAACATGCTGAAGGCCAACCGAGGAGAAAAAATGCCCAAGATGAGAGCCTTGGTAATGCAACTGACTCAGCCTTAGCTTCTAAAAAGCAGTGGGTTTACTTTTGTAGTATTCCCTTAACACTGTGAAACAACTATACTGTTGCCACTGCTGTGAAATGAAGCATGAAAAACTTCAATTGTTCATTCTTTGGAAGAATAAAATTTGTCTTTTTATTACTAGAATTGCTTGTTTGTAGCACTTTAAAACTCTCTATTATGTGATATAGAAACCCATTATCCAACCCGCTATATCCTAATTACAGGGTCACGGGGGTCTGCTGGAGCCAATCCCATCCAACACGGGGTGCAAGGCAGGAAACAAACCCTGGGCAGGGCACCAGCCCACCGCATGGCTGATATAGAAATTTGTTTGGTAAATATGATAATTCTTTACATTTATATATTGCTTTTATCACTACTCAAAGTTCTCTCATTATGTTATTCCCTCAGTTCTTGTGTGCATTACTTTATCACAACACAATGCCTGATTCTAGACTGGAATGTAACTTTGCACAGACATAGGCTGATAGAGGCAGATATTATTGTATACAGCAGGAGGAAACAAGGTTCCTTTTTGTTAAGTGCAGGTGCATCTTTGTAAGGTGGCAGTGAACTCAGATACATTAGTGAGGTGGCATTAAACTTCATTAGGCTGTACATACATATGATAGTCATCAGGAGGGACATAAAATATTTGCAGAGATCTCCGTACATTACACTAAATCACGCAGGTGTGAAAGTGGCTGTGCACCAAGTGAATCTCATCTATCTAGTTGCACAGTCCCTCTTGTACATTTGTGGTTAATTGTTCATTTTGGTTAACATGTGGTTAATTGCCTGCTTGGCAGCCAGCCTTCCTTGGGCATGGAGGTGTTGGCCAAGCATAGGAGAATTAATGTGGCATAGCTGTTTTAGATGGATTAGAGTTTACAGGCAGAAGAATCACACGTGGATGCCAGAGCGTGAAAGACAGCTAACTAAAAAAGGGGAACAAAATAAGCCTAAGGAAATAGCATTGGTGTGATAAAAATGACAAGATTAAAAGCAACAATAAAGCAAACAAATAGAATAAAAGCACAAAGTTAAGGATATGACATTAACAAAACAACATAGTCAAATACTGAAGTACCTAAAAAAGTAGAGAAGCATTCAGGAAACTCGGAGAGATGTGAAAGGACTCTTTCTGTTTAAGCATTTAATACTGAGTCGAAAGAGGTTAGGAGATTGATTTCCTGTCTTAAAGTTTAGACATTTAGTGTCAATTTAGGATATGCAATTTAGAGTTGAATACTGAATATGAGGAAACTCAAGAAACATAAATAAAGGTAATTGTTTAAACCCATAGACTGGATAAGAAAGGAGGGGTTTAAGTAGAAATTACAAAGCAAGTAAGTAAGAAGTTAATATGGATAAAAAGGAACCTTTATGATGCTGGACCTGATTTTTGATTTCTAAAGAAAAAAAATTACCTGTGGACAGTGAGGACAAGAAATGAAGTGAGGGAGTGGCACTCAGTCCTAGTCTCAGAGGTACAGTTGGCACCTGAGTTACTGAAACTTCATAATTTCAGTATAGACTATAATCCTTTCAGAAGCCTGTAGTGTAGAAAGAGAGAGAGGTTTGGAGCATGCACTGATAGCATGTTGCTGCACCCACCACATGACAAACTACCTTGACTGGGACCTGAGTGCAGCGGGTGACACCTCAACACCACACTGTTACAGTGTGAGGTTTTTTTTTACGGTGGCTTGGCCAGAGTGCCAATCCTGTCACCAATCCCCAAATTTTCCCTGCAAGCTGAAGGACCTGCTTGCAGGACTGGATACAGATTAATGTCATACCCAGGACAAAGCAATTGCAGGTTAAGGGCCTTGCTCAAGGGCCCAACGGAGTAGAGTCACTTCTAAAGTTTACAGGATTTGAACCGGCAACCTTCCAATTGCTGGGGCAGATACCTAGCCTCAAAGCCACCATGGAAAGGGCCATTTTAAATACAGAACAGACCCTAAGGATGCAGTGGAACATGTTACCTAGAAAGGGTTCTTGATCAACAAGGTTAATAGTCTTTTTAGGGTGTATACTGGTTCTGAAAATAAATTTGTAGTAAACAAAAATACTGCGGTGGGCTGGCGTCCTGCCCAGGGTTTGTTTCCTGCCTTGTGCCCTGTGTTGGCTGGAATTGGCTCCAGCAGACCTCCGTGACCCTGTAGTTAGGATATAGCGGGTTGGATAATGGATGGATGGATAAACAAAAATAAAACACCAGGGGCCTCATGTATAACGCCATGCATAGAATTCGCACTATAACATGGCGTAAGCACAAAAGCCGAAATGTGCTTAGGCACAGAAAAATCCAGATGCAGGAATCTGTGCGTACTCCAACTTCCACGTCCTTCCGCTACATAAATCCTGATCAGCGTGAAAAGTAACGCTCGTGCACGTGCTTTATGTAACGCCCCAACTCCTCCCAGAATTACGCCTCTTTGAATATGCAAATCAATATAAATCGCCCTTAAGCTCAGCCTTCTGTGAAAAGACAATGGGAAAAGCACGGGGGAAAATATAAGAATTTCAGCGAATACCAAGTGGAGGCAAAGGAAAAACATGCTATTTGTTTATTTAAACCGTGGTATAATCAACAAAAGGCAGTTGATTGAGTGACATAGCGTGTTGGAGAAACTTGAAAGCTCACGTTCATAAAATCGCACAGTGCCGGAAATAAAAAAGAAGTCACATATCAAAGTCGCCATGAAAAGGCGAGTTGTAGCCCACTGTCTGAGTGTCATATGAAAGCTTATTAGGGTACAGAGAAAAAAAGGCACACAGTGGGGAAAAAGCACGAAATGTCAACTTCAATCTCGAAATTTCCACTTTAATCACCTAGTTTATTTTGTTATTAAAGTAGAACATCATAAACTTCATCTTAAAATCGTTTAATTAACCAGTTTCTCAAATCACATTGTAATTAAAGTAGCACGTTAAATGCTTTGTTTTGATCTTCTATGTGCTCTATGTGTGTGAATCATTACTTGCTTCTTAAACCGGCTCTCTTCCAACTGGACACAGAATCCATTACATTTGTGATATTACAGCTCTCTGAATAACTAAAATACTGAGATGTATACATGATATCATTTTCATGATGATAGGAGTTAAAACACGTTATTAAACGTGGGTTTCATGGCGCAGTGATTGTGTGCGACCTTCAATGAAATAATTTATTGCAGCAGTACTCAGGGGCGGCTCTAGGCTCATGGTGGCCATGGGCAGAGAAAGAATCAGTGGCCCCTTCACCCGCCGATGTCACTATGGTATCTTATGCACGGTGGATGGCCACGTCCGTTGCGGACACTGCATAGCCGCCTCGTGCTCATGACACAAGCATTTACCTTTTGCCGGAATTTGTCGCTGCATTTTTAGCTGTGTTGTTATTTTGTGTTTCTGTTTTATATTCAATATATATTGGCGTAGCCGCCCCTGCAGTCCTTGTTTTTCTTTATCCAAGTAACCGATCCCCACACAATCAGCTCTGTAATAGATGTTAAGCCATCTGTAAGCTTAGAGCGCCGATTCTTCAAAACGTTTAAGGAACATTGAAATATCTTCGTAGTACATGTTTAATTATTCTATCTTTCATGCCAGTCCCAGTGAAGAATATAGATTATTTAAATGAAGTTAAAGTTTTATCTGTATAATATAATAAACATATTTTGCTGCATTTCATCTTAAAATGATATTGTCATCATACGTAAATACGCGCTTTATAAAATGGCTCAGGTTGTGCAATATTATAACTGTAGTGCAAGTTTACAGTGGGGTGATTGTACTTATAAGTACAAACAGTTCTACAAGGAGCAATTGATTAAGTGTGTTTAAAGTTCTTGGGATGAAACTGTTTCTAAACCACGAGGTCTGTACAGGAAAGGCTTTGAAACGTTTTGCCGTGGCTGAGGTAGCGTGTGTTTGAAGCTGTATACCGATAATTCTCTTTCCGATCAGCTGCTGTGATTCCCACTCAGATACAGTGATATAAATACTCCGAGTGGTGCAGTGAGAGTAATACGGAAAAAGATGATCCGCTGTGGCAACTCCTAATGGGAGCAGCTGAAAGAAGAAGATGAAGGTGCAATGAGAGTAACAATGCTAAAGCAGTTATGGTATTTGGATTACTATGGCTATTCCCTGGACTTTTATATTGTTACAAGTTAATTACAATCAGATGCATTACACTAATAAACAATATGCGGTTAGTTTCAGTGTATTTATAAAGCCACATCAGGAAAATAAGGAGTAACCACACAGGAACAGTAGCACTGCTTTGACGCTGGGTGCCGCCAGTTTGCAAAACCGAGCAGAGAACTTGCGTACGCCAGGGCATGAGGTACCGTGGAAAAGTGCGTGGCTTTATGCCAAGTGTAGGTTTTATACATCGCGATTTGAATGTGGAAACGGGAGTACGCAACATTTCTGTGCGTATGCACCGTTTATACATGAGGCCCCAGGACAGGGTAAGAACAGCAGATGCTTTGCACAGTTAATTACATATGGAATAGGCCAAGAGAATGGTTTACAGGCAAGAAAGTGGTGTGAACAGATAAAGGACAAAAACAGAAAGTGGGAATAGAGGTGAAGGTATATGACTGTCATGTCATGCTTGGTTGTGTCACTAGTATTGTATCACCTCTTGTGATTGTATTTTTTGAGCAATTTCATTACAAGTTACCTTCACAGTGATGAATCCCTTCTAATTTGGGGAAATCAGGCAGAGAACTGTCTCCTATATTTTTGATTTTAACTGTATAAACACTGCATTTCTAGCTAAAGACTAGGCTGGACCTTAGGCAAATTTCCCGGAGGAATTTTCTACTAGGGTTGTACATATTTTTAAAGTCTTCTTAAGTCTCATCATTGAGACTAACATAACCACTTAGCAGTGTTGTTCTGAAATTTGTATCACCATTGATGCAGAATAGACAGATATTGTAGAACTGCAAATAATGATTGTGCCTGCATGAAAATTACTGACCGGAGAACTTTTTATTTTGCAGGAAGAGTTCAAACAGCTATACAGAATTACACAGATGAGAAACTTTCAATAGTATGTGTCAGTCTTTAAACTGCTGGTTATAGAAAAAGTCTGTATCTAAAAGAACAACTTTGGTGAATAGTTAGGATGCTTTTTGAGAAGGGCCTGGGGCCTCATGCATAACGCCGTGTGTGGAATTCGCACTATAGCATGATGTAAGCACAAAAGCCGAAATGTGCTTACACACAGAAAAATCCAGATGCAGGAATCTGTGCGTACTCCAACTTCCACATTCTTCCGCTCCATAAATCCCGGTCAGTGTGAAAAGTAACGCACGTGCACATGCCTGCTGTCCTGCACCAATTCTGCCCAGAATTCTGTCTCTTTGAATATGCAAATCAATATAAATAGCCCTTAAGCTCAGCGTTCTGTGAAAAGACAATGGGAAAAGCACAGGGGAAAATAGAAGAATTTCAGCGAATACCAAGTGGAGGCAAAGAAAAACATACTATTTGTTGATTTAAACAGTGGTATAAACAACAAAAGGAAGCTGATCGACTGACATTGCGTGTTGGAGAAACACGAAAGCTCAAGTTCACAAAGTCGCACAGTGCCCAAAATAAAAAAGAAGTTGTCACATATCAAAGTTGCTGTGAAAAGGTGAGTTGTAGCCCACCGTCTGAGTGTCATATGAAAGCTTATTAGGGTACAGAGAAAAAAAAAGGCACACAGTAGGAAGAAAGCACGAAATGTCAACTTCAATCTCGAAATTTCCACCTTAATCATGTAGTTTATTTTGTCATTAAAGTAGAACATTATAAACTTCATCTTAAAATTGTTTAATTAACCAGTTTCTCAAATCACATCGTAATTAAAGTAGCACGTTAAATGCTTTGTTTAATATTTGATCTTTTGCTCTATGTGTGTGAATCACTACGTGCTTCCGCTTTCTCTTTCTCCGACAGGACACAGAATCCATTACATTCGTGATATTACAGCTCTCTGAATAATTAAAATACTGAGATGTATACGTGATATCTTTTTCATGATGATAGGAGTTAAAGCATGTTATTAAACAGGGGAACATGGTGCATGATTGTGTGCGACCTTCGATGAAATTTTTGTAGCAGTACTGTCTCTTTCAAACGTACTAACCTCCAATTCCTGTGCTTACTTATTTTTCTCCAAATACCCAATCGCCACGCAATCAGCTCTGTAATAGACGTTAAGCCATCTGTAAGCTTACAACGACGATTCTTGAAAACTTTTAAGGAACATTGAAATATCTTTGTAGTACATGTTTAATTATTCTATCCATCTATCCTTCCAGTGCTGCATCAGCCCCAGTAAGAATACAGCACAAAGTAGGATCAATCCGTGAACAAGCTAGCGCTGCGGAACCGTGTCCTCACATGTTTAATTATTGATAATACAGATTAGTTAAATGAAGTTAAAGTTTTATCTATATAACTAGCAAAATACCCGCGCTTCACAGCGGCGAAGTACTGCCTTAAAATTTTTATTAAGAAGAAAATTAAACCTTTTTAAACTGAGGGAAAATATACCAATAATTATTTGTTAAGGATCTCTTTGTATACCACATTGTCATTTCGGCCTTCCGGTTGTAATATGACTAAGCTGTGCGCTGAGCTTACTCTTGAGCATGCAATGTACAGTTGGCCATGTGAAAAGTAATCTTGTTTCAAATCTCACAGCTTGGATTGCTGCTGTCACAATCAGTTTGAGTTTCATGGTTTGTTTCAATTACGACAGTATTTGCAGGACTTGTGGTGAAGTGACATTTGGCATCTGCCAAACGTTGTAAGCATACAACCGGTTTTATCGATAATTTCATATCCAGCTTTTGAGAGTTTAAACATTCATAAACATCAAAGTGTCCATTACTGAAATCGTCACCTGTGAATGTAAGATGTTTAAGAGACATTGGCGGTTGTCGAAAGGTGTAAAATATTTGGCCATTTCGGTACACTTGAAAGCGACAACCGAACAATTCAGCAGCAGCCATCAACTCACGTGCAGAACCATAGGTGGAGAGCTTAAGCATTTCACTCTTATAGTGCTTGTGTGTATTATAATTATCTCCTGTACTGTCATCAGTCCACACCTTGAACAGTCATTCAATACATAAGACATAATGTTCCTCCGGATATCAAGAGTGAGCCTAATATGGCCATGCAATATGTAACAAAGAGAATGGAAAAGGTAGGTGCCATCTCCGGGCATGGAAACCACTCGGTAAGTGACAGATCTTTGATCAATGGTGATCACCTCAACAGACATGTTAATAGGGGTATGGTTGGAATGATAAAGGAAATGGGTACCTGAACAATGTAAAGTAAGTCTAAAATACCTACACAATAACTATAATCGTAATAAACGAACAATAAAACAGCGGAGAAGCCGTTGATTAAATAAAAAGGCTGTAGTTATCAGCAGGGAGACGTGAATCCCGTGGCGAAGCAAGGAAGGGAATGTAGAGATCGGAGCGACAGATGGCCCTATATAGGCAGGCAGCCAACAACCGCCTCACACGGTGACCGAGCTGCAGGCTATGGACGTATATATGTACGTAAGTAGGATTCAGTTAGCGATGGGAACCCGCGTACCAAATTTCTTGAAGATGGGCCCATAAGTAACAAAGACCGTTGGAAAGTTCAATAAGGCGGCTGACAGTGGCGTCATACCACCAAAATAAGTACGTACATTGGTTTCGGTTAGCGCAGGGAAGCCGCCTAACAAATTTCATGAAGATGGGGCCATAAATAAGAAAGTTCAACATGGCAGACGTTGTCGACCGTTATGACTGTTACACGTAGAATTTCGAAATGAAACCTGCTTAACTTTTGTAAGTAAGCTGTAAGGAATGAGCCTGCCAAATTTCAGCCTTCTACCTACATGGGAAGTTGGAGAATTAGTGACGTTGGAAAGTTCAATATGGCGGCCAACAGTGGCGTCATACCACTGAAATAAGTATGTACATCGGTTTCGGTTAGCGCAGGGAAGCCGCCTACCAAATTTCGTGAAGATTGGGTCAGCCTTCTACCTACACGGGAAGTTGGAGAATTAGCGACGTTGGAAAGTTCAATATGGCGGCCGACAGTGGCGTCATACCACCGAAATAAGTATGTACATCGGTTTCATTTAGCGCAGGGAAGCCGCCTACCAAATTTCATGAAGATGGGGCCATAAATAAGAAAGTTCAAAATGGCGGACGTTGTCGACCATTATCAATATGGCGGCCGACAGTGGCGTCATAACACCGACATAAGTATGTACATCGGTTTCGTTTAGCGCAGGGAAGCCGCCTACCAAATTTCGTGAAGATGGGGCCATAAATAAGAAAGTTCAAAATGGCGGACGTTGTCGACCGTTATTACCGTTACACGTAGAATTTCGAAACGAAACCTGATTAACTTTTGTAAGTAAGCTGTAAGGAATGAGCCTGCCAAATTTCAGCCTTCTACCTACACGGGAAGTTGGAGAATTAGTGATGAGTGAGTGAGTGAGGGCTTTGCCTTTTATTATTATAGATATAATCAACATATTTTGCTGCATTTCATCTTAAAAATGATATCGTCATCATATGTAAATACGCGCTTTATAAAGTGGCGCAGGTTGTGCAATATTATAACTGTAGTGCAACTTTACAGTGAGGTGATTGTACTTATAGTTCTTGGGATGAAACTGTTTCTGAACCGTGAGGTCCGTACAGGAAAGGCTTTGAAACGTTTTGCCATGGCTGAATGGCAAGCATGTGCTTGATGCTGTATACCGATAATTCTCTTTCCAATCAGCTGCTGCTGTGATTCCCCATGCAGATACAGCGATATAAATACTCCGAGTGGTGCAGTGAGAGTAATATGGAAAAAGATGATCCGAAGTGGCAACCCTTAACGGGAGCAGCTGAAAGAAGAAAAAAATGGTGCAATGAGAGTAACAACGCTAAAGCAGTTATGGTATTTGGAATATTATGGCTATTCCCTGGACCATAATATTGTTACAAGTTAATTACAATCAGATGCATTACACTAATAAATAATATGCGGTTAGTTTCAGTGTATTTATAAAGCCTCAGCAGGAATGTGGATCTAAGAAATAAAGAGTAACCACACAGGAACAGTAGCACTGCTTTGATGCTGGGTGCCGCTAGTCTGCAAAACCGACCATGGAAAAGTGTGTGGCTTTACGCCAAGTGTAGGTGTTATACATCGTGATTTTAACGTGGAAACGTTCTTACGCAACATTTCTGTGCGTACGCACTATTTATACATGAGGCCCCTGGTCTTTTTAAGAAAGATCGCATCACCAGATGGGGTCCTTTGTTTTATCCCAAAAACAAATACAGTATGGCAATAGAACTGCCTAGCGAATTATTAGCTGCACTGTCCGGGCAAGAGGGTTTTCAATTCAAAAGCACATTCCCATTTGAAGACTCTACTCTTTTTTTTCTAGAAATGGTTTACATAAAATTATTCTGGTCAAAATAAATGTGTTTGGGATAACTGTGAGCATATGATTGGATAAATAATATGTGGATTAAGCAACATCAATAATTTGAGATTTTTCATAGATATTTTGATATTATTTGCTGTTGTTCAGTGTGGGGCTCTGTTGAAGTCCATTGTATCAGAAAATATTTCATGTCCATTCTCCAGGAAAATGTAAGAATATGTTTTTTTTCTGGATCATAACTACTAACAACATGGGGTAAGTAACATATAAAATATTATCATTTGTGGGTGGAGTATTCCTTTAAATCTTTTAAGCTACTGTACCCCATCTATTCAGGACTTTTGTTCCTCAGTCTAGCGTTGTGCACCATACCTTTGCAAAAACCTTTAATACTCTGTCTTTAGTGCTTCATTGTTATAAACTTTCTTTGACCCTTCTATATTGTGAGGTTCATAGCTGGTTTCTTGATAACAAAACTGCAAAAGTCTCACTCATGTGCTCTCACTAAGCTCTTTTGTCCATTTCTTGATGGCCTGTGAGAACATTGGTGATAAGCAGAAATCTCTCACCAGTGAAAGAAAACCTTGCCTCAAACCTTCCCTTAAAGGCCTGGACATCTAAAGTTCTGAAGAAAGCAGCAGTTTAAAACAGGGATACGATGAAATACAATTAAAATTAATGTATAAAATGAATTATGCATGAAATGCACAAGAAAATTAAAATCCAGTCTATAGACGCAAATCTTAAAGGCACCAAAAAAAAAAAAATAACACTGCGTGATTAAATTGTCGATGACGGCAGTGGGCAAAAATTACAAATTATTCATTATGGCAAACTGATTAGTTGGTATCAGGGAAAAAAACAGACCGATTACAGCAATCCTGCCGCATAATTTTGGAGAATATTGTAGGGCATCTTGTGTAGCTATTGGCCAGTTTCTAATAACATTTAATTCTCAGATGATTTTCAAATTAACAGAAGGAAATCCATCCATTTTCTAAACCAGAGTACCTAGAACACAGTCTCAGGAAAATCTCAGCAAGCATCAGGCCCAAGGCAGCAAAAATCTCTGGACAGGTTGTCAGTCCATCGCAAGGAAGAAAATCCTTGTCTACAAACATAGAATCAAGGTTCGTCAGTGAGACATTTAATGCCAATATGCGTGTCTTCAATCAGACTAATCATATTGTGTTTGAATAAAACAGTTGTACATAGCAAAATTGCCAGTGATAAATGAATTGTTACAGTGTTAAAGTAACCATTTGTTTACCCATATTACACTGTTTTACTGTCAATAAAAACATCTTTGATGGATGGCCACATTATATAGTACTGTAAAAAGTTCAATTGGCCTGATACAGTTTAGATGCACAGAACACAGACTTGAGCAGAAGGTCCTCTCAGCAGTTTATTATTGCAGCCACATATTCACCTTACAGCCAAAAAAGCTCTAGTTTTTAATGCCTATCTCCTCTATTCTTCCACATTCCTCACACATCTTATCATAATAGAAAGCACCATTGTTAAGTCTAGATGCAGCCTTTAAACATTCAATTAAATTTGCAAGTGTATAATCACTACATTAATGAATTAAATTAAATGTTTATCTGTAAAATGTGATTTTGTACACTATGGTGCTTTAGCTGTCGATATTGCTAGTAACTGAGAAGTTTACTGATGAAGGACTCATTTCTAGCCCATCTCATAACATTGTAAAAAAAAGAATAGGACAGGACATACTGCAGTCTGCTTTTCCTTTTAGCAGAAGGTTGAAGTGTAAATGTCCTTTTTTAACATCACTTTTTACTATTCTTCCTTACTAGCTTTCTAAATACATTTTAAATAATTCTTTGCCTTTCTTTTGCCTTTGTGTTGTGTCCTTGTCCCTGCTTAGGAAAATTTTGATGTTTTAGACAGACAGCAAGAAAAAAATAGCTAATTTATTTCTGTAAACATAAAAAGAACTGTATAGACTGAACTATGCAAATGTATCACCACCTCCGGAGCCAGTAAGAGTTTACACCAACTCTCATGCATATTTGCGAATATCACTCATTTTGAGAAAACCACTGAGAGTCTTGCAGACTGGCTTTTGACAAACTGACCCACAATCCAATTGACTGCAACAAAGACCCTTCTAGTATGCAAGAAGTCCTGTTATTTGTTGTGGATAAAACCTTGTAATGCTACAGATGCCATTAAGTGGAGCTCTGACCTAGTTTTGGCCTTGCCTGGAGGTGTCCTCAGAAGAACACATGAACTAGTGCTTAAAACTCCTTTCAGACAAGTATAGAGCTAAATTTGGATTTGGATGGAAACCTATAACAGCTATGCAACAGATATGTTGAAATGTGTCAACACAACACATTGGACAGAAAGCTGGGAGCAAGATGTATCCACCTGAAGTTAAGCATGTTTAGGACCAGCCAGTATTTGGTTTTAGGAAAAGCTTGGGTAGCTGTTAGAAGAGGTGTTGGTGAGACCATCTGAGGGTGCTTATCCTGTGGTCTGTATGTGGATCCCAGTGCTCCATTCTAGTGACAGGGACACTGCAGTGTAAAAATTGGCACTGTCCTTTCAATGAGGTGTAAAACCAAGGTCCTGACTCTCCGTGGCCATCAAAGATCCTGGGTATCTTTCAAAAGGAGTTGGGTGTTTTTTAATTCTCTGACTAAAGTACCTACGACAGCCTGGTCATTCTGGCCCTCTAATCATCCCTGGCCCTTTATTGGCTAACTCTGCCTCTCATTCCTACACCACCTACTAGCTAAAGTGTTCTGAAAGTACTGGCACAAGAATGGCTGCTGTCTCATCATCCATGTGGATATGTGGATGCTACACATTGGTGGTGGTTGAAGTGATTCCCTATTGTCTATGTAAAGTGCTTTGAGTAGACTATATAAATGTAATTAATTAATTAGTTATTGGCTAACCCAGAATATGTAGACCAAGAGGACACCAATGATTTTTAGCATTTCTTGTATTCTTCTCTGACCTCATTTTTCTTAGCATGTCAGCCTCTACACCAGGAGTCCCCAACTCCGTTCCTGGAGGGCACCAGTGGCTGAAGGTTTTCATTCTAACCATTTTCTTAGTTAGTGCACTATTTTTGCTGCTAATTAACTTTTTTGAATTAATTATAGTTGACTTGCTTTTTTAAGATTTGTTCCCCTGAATTTCTTCATCGTTCCTCTGAATTGCTTAAGTTCTTTCCTTAAATGGCACCCACGCAGAGATCAAATGTGAAATGAGTGAGCCAACAGAAGACCAACTAAGTCAGGGCCTGAAATTCCAACAAATTTCACTCCAACCAGTTACTTAATTAGGCACCGATTCTTGTCGTTAATTAAAGAAGTTCTTTAATTCCATGGCTCATTGCTGCTCTCATTGTGCAATAACATATATTTCCAAAATTACTGTTTTTCTCTTTTCTAAGAGCACTGTTAATATGTTTTGGGGACCTGAGTAGATCAGCATTCCTGAGACCTTCACCTTTCTTTATTTTCAGATATTGTAAGATCGGCAATATTTGTCATGTTTTGCTGGTCTTGTTTTGGTTAATTTTGTATCTTATTATTGTTTGGCTGCTAATTAAGGAAAAAGAAACAAGGCATCTAAGCATTCAAGAGCAATTCAAATAAAATTAATTCAAAAGAAGTTCATTAGCAAAAACAGGTCACTAAATAAGAAAAGGGTTGGAATGAAAACCTGCAGCCAATGGTGCCCTCCAGGACCGGAAAATGGGACCCCTGCTTTAAACTGTATATACTGTTTAAAAACTGAAGTCTTCAACTAGATGATGAGTATGCTGCAAACATGCATAAGGCAGTTAACTGTTCGGATCTCTTATCACAACCTGTGGCAACTAAAAATGAAAAAAGGTTAATACATGAAGATATAATTATGTTGAAATGAAAATGCAAAAAGCATACAGACACGTAATACCTGTAATTTAAAGACTGTCTATGTACACATCACACATGCACACATCCAGTTACAGCCTTCTGCCTTTCACTCATAGTTTATGTACATGTGCTACATTGTCAGTCTACTGTATTTTGAGCACCGCAGAGATATTTTGCTTTTGTATTAAATTTGACTGATATGAAAATTACAAGGTTTTCAAAAGCTGTCTTGTATAATTAATGCTTGGATATTTGCTATAATCCTGTTTGAGCCATAAAAAAATGACAAAATATTGACTGCAATATTTTTACTTGGCAGCAGTCTGCCCGTCATATTCTGGGCATTCGTTCAATTCATTTTATGATATATTCTTAAGAGGATGTGTTTGGCTTTTGTAAGCCTGCTTGATCCAGTTAACATTAAAAGAACACTTTGGATCTTTTTAATAAGCCCCTTAAGAAATGTAAAAAGCCTTTTTAAACTGCCACTTGCTTATTGAAGGCAGAAATGTGTCTGTTTGTTCCTATGTCATCATAAAAAGTCTTGATGAAAGTATTGTCCATCTTTGAACCTTTACATAAATCTAAAAGAGATAGTAATGTTCAGAAACACCTCAATTAGATGTTCCCCTACTGTAACTCCAACAGTTACATTACCTACGCGTACATGCAACATGACCCACAAATAAAGTCTAAAAGAATACAATTTTAATTAAATCTATGAAATAATCTCTTTGTCTCTTATCCCCAACCAAATAAAGGAGTGGAACCAAGAATTATTAAGCCATTTCTTTAAACACCATGCCAATTTAAGAAATTTAAAAACTAAAAGAAAAATATGAGTTTAAAATTCTGAGATCCAATCATGCACCTTCACATTTAAAAATCAATTGTTTAGAAGCTGAATACAAATATTGAATTGACAAAAATCTAGTGTTGTTTTCCACTTTTATGGCCATTGCTGCTGAAACAGACTGTGGCTCCCATGACCTTAAAATTACATGCATAGATGAATTGAGGATACAAAAAAAGTAAAAGATAAAAGAGTTAGACCAGTGTAATTGGCTTGGAATTATAGAGATGGGGAACCTTCCATTATATTTGCATTATTAATGTATTGAAGAACTGTTTCTAGGGGGTGTATCTCAAAAACCGAACTGATGATGCATTAAAATCAACACCGCATGGTGTTCTGAAAAACAGTGTGTGAGATTCTTTGCATTGTTTTTCTTTGGCAAACAAGACTTAGTTTTGTTTTTTGACTTGGACCTTTGATTCTTCTTTTGACATCGGTGACAAGTAGTTTGATTCCCTTTTGCATAATTTCTGACATCTGCTTCATTTCCTAGTCCATCTTTGTTACCATTTGTACACCTCCTCAGTGGTTGCAGAACAAGACCACAATAAAGCTGCAACATTGTCTGCATTATGCTGCATTAATGACAAAACACTGTTGTGGTGTGGACTCTTAATTTGTTGATCTAATGCATGGCAAATGCCCTGAGCATTGTATTAGGAGCAAGTGATAGTCAAGACTAGTAAAACCACTTGTTTTCTATACAGCTTAAAGTATATTTTGATATTGCGTTTAGAAGATTGTTTTTTTAATTTTTTGTTGGTTTGCCAAGCAAAAAAGAAAAGTGATGGCTAGCTTGTCTATTAAAACATAATTTATGAAACAATCTGTCCATTTGCTGAAATTCATGTCCTTCTATTGCAGATTCAAATAGAGCAATAGTCTATGCCAGCAGCCATGGGCACTGGGCACAACCTGCTGTGGAAGGGAAGGAAGTGGATCTCAAGTGACACTGGTGCATACACAAGTACACATTCAACCAGTACACAGAAGAGTTGTCATCAGATCTGCCATCACATCTTTGGACAACAGAAAAAATACATCAGAACAAGTGGAAAGAAATTCCACACATAAAGCACTATGGCTTCAAGATAAACTCAACAGAAATAATTACCAAAAATTTTGCAAATGATTCGATTTAAAGGACCAATAAAATGTTCTAACAGCTGATTTTTATAGGTTCATTTTATGTATGACTTCTTTGCATGCACAAGTTTTATATAGTAATGAATTGTGATGAATTAAAAACAATGGCTCAATTACAATGACTTTATGCAGAATTAATTAGTATTTCACAGGAAATGTCTTCCATCCATCCATTTTCCAACTCGCTGAATCCGAACACAGGGTCACGGGGGTCTGCTGGAGCCAATCCCAGCCAACACAGGGCACAAGACAGGAACCAATCCCGGGCAGGGTGCCAACCCACCGCAGGACACACACAAACACACCCACACACAAAGCACACACTAGGGCCAATTTAGAATCGCCAATCCACCTAACCTGCATGTCTTTGGACTGTGGGAGGAAACTGGAGCGCCCGGAGGAAACCCACGCAGACACGGGGAGAACATACAAAAACAAAGTATTTAGCATGGGAAGCCAAATTAACATTTTACAGACATTACTAATCTGATACTAGAAAATGATTTGTAAATGTCTGAAAGTTAATGTTGATAGCCATACATCGAAATAACATCATGCCAAGAGTATCTTATAATAATTTTAATTTAACTCAATACCATTCCAAATTCTAACATGTATTTTAAGATCTGACTAAATGTCTTCTTGTTCATTTGAAAAACACTTGTTATTTCAGTATTACGACATAGGACCTTGTATAAATTGGAAATTATTTAACAATAAATCTCTCAATCGATCCATTTTCAAATAAATTTATTTCATTTAAGGTGCTCCAGAGGCTGGATTACATCCTGGAAGTATTAATTACAAGACAGAAATCACTCATCGATGGAGCCTTTCCCCTTCATATAGCACACTGACTTGCACACTCATTCACACCAAATCAAGTTAAACTCATCAATTATTCTAACACACACAACTTTGCAATGTGGGAGGAGGAACGTCCATGCAAACATTATGAAAGAAGCACACTCTAGACATACAGTGACCATTTAAAGATATACAGTGCCAAAAATCATTTGTTTCAATAAACTTAAATAAGAAAATCAAGTCAAGTCAAGTTGGGGAGCATGCACTGGTACTGTGAGATGCCGTATCCACTACGCGACGAAACAACTTGGGATCCCGGTTTGCAGACCCCCAGGCAGACACGCGGTCCAGTCCCACTCTCCGGAAATGACCCTTTATCTGCCACAGCCAGGTGTTACGTGGGCGACCTCTTGGCCTGGTCCAGCCACTTGGGTCCCCAACAATGAGGATCTTACAAGCCAGATCACCCTCGGGGGAATGCACCACATGGCCGTAGGGCTGTAACTGACGCTCCCTCACAATGCAGGTAATGTGCCTCATTCGGGACTCCATGAGCAACCACTCATTCGACACAAAGTCAAACCAATTGTACCCAAGGATTTTTTGGAGAGACACAGTACCAAAGGAGTCCAGTCTTCATCTCAGGTCACTGAATAGCATCCATGTCTCGCAACCATATAGCAAGACAGGAAGCACCAGGACTCTAAAGACAGTCCTTTCCAGAGACCTCATGACCCACCATGCTCTCCAAATCTGTCTAGTGACTTCATAGGAAGAGACACCAGAGACATGAATGTCACTGCCAAGGTAAGTAAACCTCTCATCAAAGTCGACACTCTTTCCGCAAACAGACACACTGTTGATGGCTGCGCCCAAGAAGTCATTAAAGGCCTGAATCTTGGTTTTTATCCAGGACACTCGCAAGCCCAGACACTCAAGACTCCTCGCTCAGTCTCTCGAGCGCCCAATCAGAGCATCCATTGACTCCACGAAGATCACAGCATCGTCAGGAAAGTCAAGATCTGTGAATCTTTCTTCACCAATAGATGCCCCATGGCCGATGGACCCCACGACCTTGCCCAACACCCAGTCCATACAAGCATTAAACAGAGTAGGAGCAAGAACACACCCCTGACAAACCCAAGAATGAAATGGGAAAAACACAGAGGTCCTGCCTCCACTCTGCACAACACTCACAGTACCAGTGTACAGGCAGACCATGATATCCAGCAACCTCAAGAGGATCCTGTGAACCCTCAGGGTGTCCCACAGGTCAGCTCAATCAACTGAGTCGAACACTTTGCGAAAATTGACAAAGGCTGCAAAGAAACCCTGCCAATATTTGTGTGTGCGCTCCATGAGAATCCTCAGTGCCAGGATGCAGTCAATGGTAGACTTCTTAGGTGTAAAACCAGACTGTTCCGGTTGCTGGTAGGCGAGCAAGTGATCATGGATCCTATTTAGGACGACCCTAGCAAGGAACTTACCCGGCACCAGGAGCAGTGTTATCCCCCTGTAGTTGATACAATCCAGGTGATCACCCTTTCCTTTCCAGATAGGGACGACAAGTCCTGTTTTCCCATCAGTTGGAATGATGTCAGTGTCCCAAATGGAAGCAAACATTGCTGGCAATGCCAGGAGGACAGCCTTACCACCAGCCTGGAGAAATTCACCCCGGATACCACAGATCCCTGCAGCCTTTCTCCCCCTCTGCTGGTTGACCACCTGTGCAATCTCAGTGAGATTGGGTGGTTCACAGCTAATTGGAGGATCAGCCTCAAGAACCGTGAACCCAGAGATATCCAACGTCCTAGCTGGAGGATGAGCTTTGAACAACTGCTCAAAGTAGCCAGCCCAGCGGATCACAACTGAAGTGTCATTTGTAAGGACCGTTCCATCAGTTGTCCTGACTGCGACTCTCTGAGGAACAGATTCAGATGTGCGCAATGCTTCAATTCCTCTGTAAGCAGGACGTGGGTCGCTAGACCACAGATGGTATGTCACTTGCTCACAGATTCCTTTAAATGCCTCCTTATCTGCCCTCAGAGCCCTCGCAGCTGTTCTTCTCAGTTACCGGTACAAACCAGAGTTGCCATGGAGGCGTGCGCTGTGATTCCTTTCGATGGTATCCAGGGTGCCCTGCGAGATGAAACACCTCCTTCTGGGAACACCAGTAACACCAAATGAAATAAGAAATTTCTGCCGCAGGAGCAGTAACGTTTTGTCTTTTGTATTAGGAGTGTATGACTTGCGTTTGGTATGAAAATGATCAGTCTGCCTATGCAATGTGCTTCACTGTCAGCAGATATCACTGCAGTTCTTTTCCTGTCAGCCATGCCATGTGCCCTCATTGCTGTTCTTATTTTGTCAGCCATGTCCCTTGATGGCTCCACTGCTTGCTGTAAAAAGAACACAAAGCCCAATTACGGCGGAAGTAACCTGCACCTACAATTCTTGGGTCAAGTTACATGTATCACATTATAAGTTCTCTAATAAGGCCAAGATCAAGGTTCAAGGTCCAGTGGTTTGCGGGTTGACTGACAGACAATGCTTAGTATTTTATATATAGATACACTAAGGGGGTGTGCCCCTCTGACTACCTACAGTGGCTCAACCCAAGATAGCTGGATTCACTCACCATTGGTCCATGGTTATATTCCCACATGGAATGAATGGTAATCTACTTGCTGAAGTATCGCCGGTATCTAACTTAATACATGGAAGGAATGTGACTTCTCCTGCATGATCACCAGTCATGATTTTGTCGGCAATTGAATGTTTATGCATTTTTACAATTTGTAAGCATGTGCCATTACATAGGTTTTATTTGTCGACTTCTAACATACAACTGAACTACTACTGTTTGTAGCAGAGCAGCTGTATATATGTTATTTTGTTTGATGTATTTGGGTTGAATTGGCTCTTTTGACGTGAGAATATCATTGTTGCATTTTCCTAATGAAGATGAACAAAATGATATACAGATTTATACTATATGATGTATGGTTTTGAAGAAAAGGTGCGTTGCAAATGAAAATGTTACAAGATTTTGCTAATATTTTATATACAGTATACAGAATAGATTAGCTTGGCTGTCAATGTTTTTATTTCATAAGATAGGTTTCTGAGATCCACTCTTGAGTTTTCATGAGCTCCATATATCTCAATAGCTTTTTTTTTATTTGAAACACTATTGATTCAACGACAGAGTTAAGTAATTACAATATTTTACAGAGTAGTGCACAGGTCTAAAAAGAAAAAGCAAACCTGGTGTTCTTATATTGCAAATCTTTATTTGGCTTACAATAGTGATTGTTTACCACTATTTAATCACATGTTTAATTGGCATGATATTATCATGATCAGGGTTCCATTTTAATTTTTTGCAGCATTTCCTTGGCCTTTAAAATGGTTGGTAATACATTGGTAATATCAATTTTGCATTCCCACGTGTATTGCTAAAAATGATTCGCTTTTTCTTGCAGCACTGACTTGTTTTGCTTATGGATGCTATAATTTTTGGGATAGTTTTGCTGATGTTTGCAATACCATTACTAAGCTAGACACCCAGGAGTATGCAACACGTGACATCATGACAACAACGGTTTAAAGATCAATGACAGGCACTTCCTGGTAACACAAGATTGGACTAACAAACATAAAAACCTTAGCATCACTTCTTATGATTAGTTTTGAATTTTCTGGATATGACAATTTTTCTGCTTTCTCGCAAGGTTTTGGTTCTTGGTTACATATTTCCTTTTTTTGGCTTACAACTTGACCACAATTCTGATTACACGTCCTGGGCTTTGTTTATTTAACTACAGTCTTCCTTGTTATGATCCCTTCTTGAATTCAGACCATTCCGTGACATTTTCAGATGCCATTCTCTTACAAATATTTGATTTCTATGATCACATATGTTGCTAGGAATGTGTGTATGAGGTCATGGGTTGCAGTTAAGTGGTTTTGACAGTCTTCTTACGTAAGGGCAACCAACATTCTATGTAATTACCTCTTTTTTCCCCATAGGAAAGGCTTTGTTTAGTTTCAGAAAGCTAGTTTTGTTGGTGAGTTTGTTTCAAGGTTTGGCCATTTATTTTCACGACAAGCTTTTGTTTTCCATTTAATCTGGTTTCAGTTTTTTAAGATGGCTGTTCTGTTCTGAAGTTCCTGTTTTGCCCTTTTGATAGTTTCTCTTATTCAGCTAATAGGAATGATCCTTTAGTCTACATTATAAAAAGATGTAAAAGTCAAGGTAGTCATCATCAAAACTGTTTACCACTATACTTGCCTTTATTCTTGTACAATAAGGCAGAACAGGTGACACGTGTAAAATTCACTCCAAATTGTTTAATTTATTTAAACAAAATAATTATATAGTGTACTGAGTTTTTATTTACTGATGTTTATAATGATTTATAAAAGATAATGGTTTGCTTAGGAAGAATATATACAGTATATCTTATAGGAGAGAGTAAGAAAAGTTAACAAAGGAAACAGTGTATTATAAAATTGGAGAAAATAAACCTTATTGAAGCAGATTGTGAATTTTGACCTAGCAAAAAAATTATTTAATACTGGTAATAAATGTTCTGTTATTTACAAATATGGTAGACTGTTAAATACTGTGTAAAACCATTGCCTTTTTCTCCTGATGAATGAATATTGAGTAATGTCACTGAGCCAGATGGTGACACCATTTTACTTCTACCCCATAGGATAAAACTGATAGCACAACATCTGGTTCTTTTACCCACTGGACAGAAATTGTACATGATGGAGGCTCATTAGAGCACAACATAGATAACTGTTGCTCCTGCTGGTATTAATGGAATGGAAGAAAATACAGATTCAATGCTCAAGTTCAACTCCCTGGTCTGATTACTTAAAAATGGCTTAATTGGTACTGGGACCAACCAATTAAGTTCTTTAAATATATAAAACCAAAAAAATGTATTGGATCAAGAAAACTAATGTATGTAAGGATTTAAATTCTATACAACACTAGAAATTAGCAAATTATAATAATTTATGTTGTTTTATAATATTTAAGAAACATGTTTATTAGTCATTTTAAAGACATTTCAAACTAATAAAGCTTCAGTACAAATAAAATGGTCATGTAAGAGCAGACTGCTTCATTAACATCATTATGTTATCAAGTGGCATGTTTTTCCTGATCCATAAAATGAGAGTAAGATTTTGCACTGCCACAATTGCTTACTGTAGGGCATTAACGCTAGAATCCCTGAAGCCTACGAAAACACTCTTAATCCTGGCTCACCTTAAAATCCTTTGTACCTCCTCATCAATGTCTTTTGTTTTGTAAATGTGTCGATCAGCACAAGCAGCAAGCAGCCTGCTATCCCATCCCCCCTCAACAGAGCTCAACTTGGGCAAAATGTTCTCCCATCTCAAGCCAAGGCTCCTTATACGCTTGTGAGGTGCCTGGAGTTGTATAGGGTAAATAATACAGTATAGTGTTATTTGGAATACATGCATTCCATGTGTGTTCTGTATCTACAAAGATCTGGGTAAGTGTAGGATGAAAGGAAATGTGAGGCAAGAAATGCTGAACAGATACCTAAAGAAGAAACTTTTTCCATGTTATACTAATAATGATGTGAAGTGTATAATGTGTGAAGACTTTAGTCCAAATATCAAATACATGTACTTTTATTCAAGAATATAAACAAAGAAAAAAAAAGCATTCAATTTACATGTTACTGTCAATGAGTTAAAAATCCAAGCTCAAATATCAATTGACAGGAAGTTGATATGTGTTCTTGAATAGTATAGAGGTAAGAACTGCTGCCTTATAATTCAGAGGTACCAGGTTCGAGACCAGGTGTTCTGTGCTTTGAGTAGTAAGCTGCTAATACTATTACTATAATATAATAAAAACATACCGGTACATTTGATTTGAATTTGTAACATCCGGTTTAAATTTTGGCTAATAGTTAGCTATTTTTGGTCGAAAATAGTTCTTTATACTGAAATGTACATTTTGTTAAAAGTAAATCCATTAAACATGATGTTATATGAACATTTGTCTGGGCCAACAAAAAGTATTTGATATTCTGAAAAATGTGTTACTTTGGTATTCACTACAATGGGATTTAACCTGTATTTGCTATTTTCACATTTTTTTGCCATTTTTGTTCTTCTGTAGTTTATTTAATAAATCCTTTGAATATAAAGTAAGTAAGTAAATTTTATTTATATAACACTTTTCAAGAATAAATATGCCCGAGAAGGAAAACAGGCATCCTGGCCAGGAAGAAGGGTAGTTTCTTACCCAAACGGGAGGCCGGAATGGAAGGATAGACAGGTTGACTGGCTGGACAAAGAAACAACTTTATGCCCGGCCAGAATAATATGATAAAGACTTTGGGAGAACTTCCATTTCCCATATGGCAGGTAGCAGTGGACCCTATTGTGATGACCCTTTTGGGACACCTGCAATGGTGCTTGGGAGTTGGAACCCACGAATTAAATTCTGTCAAGGTCCCTGGGGGCTGGTAGAGGGTGCTCTTGGGGGAGGAGTGCCCTTCTTTCCATTTTACCTGGAAGTGCTTCCAAGAAGACACATTGTGTGAAAAGGAGCTCACCACCTTGTATTGGGAATTCAGAGTCGGGAGGCAGCAAGTAACACCCAATTGGAGGACAGAAGGAGGAAGAATTGGTTTTGTATAGTGGCTTGCTCATTGATCTTAATGCACGTGTGATTGTTAAAAGGTGTCTTGGGTGAATAAATATATTATATTTCATCAATGTATTGTGATGGGCATTATTGTCTCTGAGGTTTGGGGCTCAGTGACACCCCCTGGTGGTCACAATGTCACAAAGTGCTTTACATACTGGCATCACAGACACTAACATAAAAGAGAGTTAATAAATTAAAACCAGGAATAATATGCTTAGACATGCACAATACAACTCTTTTAAAATGTCCACAATGTCTACTGATCTAAGATCTACAGGAAAAGAGTTCCACAATTTAGGGGATACAGCTTCAAACACAATTTCCTTTAGTCGTAAGTCTGGGTGCAGGACAGCTAACTAACCCTGATCAGAACACCTCAAAGTCCTGGATGTGTTATAAGAGTGCAGTAGCTCAGTAATATAGGGAGGAGTTTGACTATATAGGAGTAGTTCGCTCAGTGACAATGGTGGCGCGCTTAGACGCTGTGGCTGTGTGCTCTCCGACTCAGAGTTTGGTTTTTCCACCCTGCCTGGATAAACACACATATATCCGGCAGGATATTTTATCTGTTGGCTTACAGAGCGAAAGTTGCTCGACATCCGAGTTTCTCCGCATCCACAACATTCCGGACGACATCGCATGAACACCGGGCTTTCCGTGGATTACAATCCCAGCTTTGAGGAGCCGGCGGTGGCGCAAAGAACATAAACAAAAGAGGGGGTGCCGAGGTGGCGTGCTAGCAAGGCAAAGGAAGCAGCCACACAAACCACCGCTTCCAAGCATTTTCTCCTCAAATGTGAGGTCGCTGGCAAACAAACTGGATGAGTGGAAGCTGCGGATTGCAACGGAAAAGATCATCAGGGACTGCTGCATCCTGCTGATCACGGGACGTGGCTAAACACACTTATACCGGACACGGCTATCGAGATAGCAGGCTACACAGCACACCGGCAAGACAGGACAGAGAGCTCCGGTAAGAAAAGAGGAGGGGGGCTGTGCTTTTATGTGAACAATAGCTGGTGCACACCATAGTCACCAGACACTGCTCTCCAGACGTGGAGTTTATGACAATGACCCATATACCTCCCCTGTGAATTCAACACCATATTGCTAACTGCTGTGTATATAGCACCAGATGCTAATGCTAACTCGGCTCTGGGGCTTTTGCATGACACCATCAGCAGTAAACAGAGCAAGTATACTGAGGCAGTTCACATCATTTCTGGGGACTTTAATTATGCAGATCTGACGCAGTTCTCCCCAAATTCCATCAACACGTAAAAACACTGGACAAGCTGTACACAAACATCAGACAGGCCTATAGGGCTAAACCCCTAGCACACCTTGGCCAGTCTGATCACACATCCTTGCTTCTGATCCCTGCATATACCCCCCTCTGGAAACAAGCTCCCACTATGACCAGGACTGCTACCATATGGCCCGAGGAGCCCTCCCAACAGTTGCAGGACTGCTTCCAGAGAACCGATTGGGAGGTTTTCAATCACCAGGATTTGAAGAAACCACACTACAGCAGTCCTGGATTACATCAGGTTCTGCACAGACAACGTCAACAGGGACAGACACATAAGGACTTATCCTAACAGGAAGCCCTGGATGATGAGGGATATCCAGAGTCTGCTGAAAGCTAAGAATACTGCTTTCAGGTCTGGGGATGGGGCTCTTTATAGTGTAGCCAGAGTGAACCTGAAGAGTGGCATCCGAGAGGCCAAGGCGTACAGAATGAGGATAGAGGACCATCTGAGGAGCAACAACACCAGGCAGGTGTGGCAGGGTGCCAACACATCACTGGCTACAAATCCAGCAACTCCTCGGCCGCTGAGGGAGACGCTTCTCTGGCAGAGGAGCTAAACATCTTCTTTGCCCACTTTGAGGCGACACCAACAGCAGCTCCATCACAGCCACCTGTTCACAACAGCAACATACTCATGGTAGAAGAGTGTAAGGTGAGGTGGGTGAATAGGAAGGTGAACCCAAGGAAGGCTGCAGGACCCGACGGTGTGGCTGGACGGGTGCTGAAAGACTGTGCGGATCAACTGGCCAGAACTTCACTAGGATTTTCAACCATTCCCTGTCCCAGGCTACTGTCCCATCCTGCCACAAGTCCTCAATCATTGTTCCGCTACCGTAAAAATCCATCACGAACAGTCTGATTTCCGCCCAGTGGCACTCATATCTGTCATCATGAAGTGCTTTGAGAAACTGGTGCGGAGTCATATCATCTCCTGCCTGCCAGCAGACCTGGACCCATTTCAATTTGCTTACAAAGCAAAGAGATCCACGGAGGATGCTGTGGCCACAGCCCTTCATGCTGCCCTGACCCACCTTGAGCTACAGGGGAGTTACGGCTGACTGCTCTTTGCAGACTTCAGCTCAGCGTTTAACACCATCCTTCCACAATGACTGGTGTCCAAACTGGCAGATCTGGGACTTCCATCACTCACCTGCAGTTGGATACTGGACTTCCTGTCTGGTCGCTCCCAGAGGGTCAGGCTGGGTCTCCACACATCCACTGCTCTCAGCTTCAACACAGGGACGCCGCAGGGTTGTGCACTCAGTCCGCTCCTCTACACCCTCTACACATATGACTGTGTCCCCACTCACCATAGCAGCAAGATCATAAAGTTTGCGGATGACACGACAGTGGTCAGACTCATCTCGGGCAAGGAGGGTGAGCTGGCATACAGGGACGAGGTGGAGCGGCTGTCAGAGTGGTGCATAGTCAATAACCTACTCCTCAACACCACAAAAACGAAGGAGCTTGTTATTGACTTTAAAAAAAACAAAACTGACATCCAGCCACTCATCATTGGCGGGGCCTGTGTGGAGAGAGTCCCGGTGTTCAGGTTTCTGGGCATTGAGCTGCATGATGACCTGACCTGGAGTGCCAACACAAAGAAGCTGCTGAAGAAGGCGCAACAGAGACTGTATTTTCTGAGAATCCTCAGAAAGAACCATCTCCACAAAAATCTGCTCCTTGCCTTTTATCACTGTTCCATCGAGAGTGTGCTCACGTACAGACTGTGTGTGTGGTACGGCAGCTGCACTTCCTCAGAAAGGAAAGCGCTCCACAGGGTCGTCAGGACAGCGGAGAGAACAATTGGTTGTACCTTCCCCACTCTGGAACAAATCTACACCTCCCGATGCTGCAAAATAAATAGACATTTCACAGGATTCGTCACATCCCGGTCATTGCCTCTTCCAGCTTTTGCCATCGGGCAAGAGATACAGAGCAATGAAAACCAGGACAAACCGCCTTAAAAACAGCTTTTATCCAAAAGCAATCATGGCCCTGAACTCAGAATAAAACTGCTCCATATCATTCTCTCCCAATGTGCAATATAGACCTTAAGTCAACAAGTGCAATTTGTATATTTTGTAAAGTACTTTTATTACTATTTGGTTTGTTATTATTTTCTCTCTTCTTGTCTTTTTAACTCTTATGCATCACACTGAGTCGACTGCACCTTCAATTTCGTTGTTCCTTTGTAAAAGTGACAATGACAATAAAGATCTATCTATCTATCTATCTAACTGTCAGAACCAGGATTTTAAAGTCTAAATTTCATGGGAAGCCAGTGCAAATAATTAACGATGGGTGTGATGCGAGATGTTTTTGATGATCTAGTCAGGAACCTTGCAGCAGCATTCTGAACCAGCTGTAGCTGAGCAAAAGAGGACACAGAGCCTACGTTATCTAGAACCTTTGGGATAAAACTGACAAATTAAATTTTCAGTTTTTTTTTTTTTTTTATAACATTCAGAGAGTCAAACAAAAAAGAAAACCTTCCAACATGTGATGGTTTAAAACAAATATTGTAAATATACTGTATGTCATCAGCACAGCAGTGGTACCAAGTATAACCAAGGGAAATTAAATACAAGGTACATGAAAGAGGGTCCAGAACAGAACCATGTGGCACACCACAGGACAGAGTAGCACATGATGCCACAGAGTTACCAGCAGCAACAGAGAAATTCCTTTGGGAAAGATAGGAAGAGAACCACTCCAGGACTATCACAGATATGCTTACACTTGTCCTGAATCACTCAATCAGGATATAATGATCAATAAGATCCAGCAACACTAGCACAGAGTGTTCACCCACATCACCATGCATTAAAATGTCATTAGAATCTCTGAGAGAAGCTGTCTCAGTAGAGTGCATTCTATGGAAGCTAGGCTGAAATTTATGTAAAATATTGTGTTCCTTCAGGACAGCTGTATGTTGGCTGGCAACAATTGTTTCTAAGATCTTGCCATAAGGGACAGTTTAGAAATAGGCCTATAGTTTTAAATCAAATGGTCGAGCTTAACAGTAGATAAGAGTAGGAATAGTAGTAATACGTGCGAGGACATTACTAATCTTAGTCATAAAAATGAATGAAAATTATCACAGAATCATAGAACAATGTTTTGGTTTTGTTTTTAAGCCAGAAGGTTTGCAGTCATCCTCCCACTTGAATGGCATTTTAAAATACAGGTCTGACTACCCTGGGGTGAGGCCTATTTCTATGGCAATCACTGAGGGTCACAGCCTTGCTGTTGTGGTATTTCTGAGGTTCACAAGAGCAGGGTTATCGATGGATCAACAGAGAGATTTGTAGTACAACATCCTTGGGCCTAACATTAGGTGCTTCAGACCCTGGTATAAGTTGCAAGGATTGCTGCAGAAGGAACCCCTGGGAACAGGTTAATGTCAACTCCTTCCTGCAGGTATAGTTAGTTTAGAGTATGGTGGAAAGCTGAAGCAAAGGTTCAAACAGCAGGGTGGTAATTCAGCTAGATTGGGAAGTGAGTGAAAGAGTATTAAATGATTGATGTACTGTATTTTAGCAGTTATCAAGCAAATAAGCAACCTCTAGCTGATAGTCAGGAACCAGCATTGTGATAACCGGGCCTTTAAAGGCTACTAGAGTTTGTGATGCAATTTGTTTCATTTGGGACTTTGAGATTTTCCCTCTGATCATCCCTTCCTTGTGTATGTTTAATAAACAAACATTTTTTAACCTAATAGTTATACCTGAAAAAACAGGTGTAGTGTACTCCAAATAAGAATACATTGTTTTCTTTTGTAAACAGTTTGAACGTCTGACGCTGACATATGATGCTAAAAAAATATTTAGTAACAAAAAGTTGACTGGTAACAAGAAAGCTCAAAAAGGACACATAACAGGAAGGTTATTGTAACCCAAAGAGGCTAAATTTATGAGGCTGAACTGAAGCGCTGAAATGTTAAATGGTAGGTAGCAGATTTATAGGAACGTCAACACAAGTCATAGACACTCCACATGACTACTTATTTTTGGAAATTAAACGTGACTGTGTCAGAGCTTGTGCAAAGCATTGGAGTCCCCCAAGCTAAAAATATACTTTGTAAAAAATTGCCTTCTTACCTATAATTGCCTTCTTTCTTTTTATTAGTGTTCCTAACACATTGACATTGGATTGCTATCCCCTCCACAGTGTGAAGTCCTAATAGCACAAATAAAAATGCATTGCAGTTTACTAGCAGCTTAGTCTTAAATCCCAATTGTACTGCCCCAATTTCACTTGATAAAAGACCTTGAAAAAAATATTATACCTGAGGGTATAGCATTCCATGCCTAATATAATATTAATAAAAAAAGTCCATTAGAGAAATATATCACTGGCTTGCAAAATATATTGAGGATTTATTGATACAGATTTATTTTTAATATATGGCACCAGTAGTGTCTAGATGTCCTTGAGAATATAATACTCTATGATCCTTAAGTCTGCACAATAACCATGTAACATCTGGCATTTTAAACGAGAAAAATATGGAAAACATCTAAATCATACATCTTGATTGATGTTAAAGGAATTAAATATAGTACATTATGCTAAATTAAAAATACATGCTAATTTAATAAACATACTATTAAGATTAGGTAATTATTGAGAAGCAAAGTGTATGATTTAGACTGCAAATTATATACATGTATATTAAATTATAAATGTTTCTGGAGTCATTATATGTATTATATAATGTTATTATACTAAAAGAAGAAACTGAAATTAATTACTCCTGTAACCTCATACATACAGAAGCTATCTTAAAACCAAACAGGTAAACAAAATGTAATAAAAAGAAACATTTCTGGAGGAATAACTTCTTTTATTAATGATTTTTCAGAATGTGGCTCCCGATACTTATACACACAACTCTTCATTTAACTCTTCATTTAATATAAAAGACATGTTCTTGTACTTGGAAATACAATAACAAAAAGCAATATAAGTGTTTCACTTAACAGGAAAAAAACAGTCAAATCGATCACAAAGTGGTTTATATTATGTCTCCAATATTTTAAATAAACATCATCTAGTTGTATTACAGGAAAAACAATTTAAATAATAGTTAATTGATAGAGAGACATCAGTCATTAGTGTTTAAAAGGAAATATACTGTAGTAATCTTCTTTTATGTGTTTCTCTTTAAGAAAGTTGTAATACTCATTGAATGTATTAGTCTTTGTGACTGGTCTATACCGAGTTGTAATTTGGCCAATCAGAGTGTTCCACTTTCCTCCTTTAATTTTAATTTGGTAGAGCTAAATTATACGACGAAGGAGAACTAAAACTAAACTGAATTTCGAAGTAAGATCAGAAAAAATATAGAAATAAAAAAACTAATATAAAAAGGCAAAACTATAATAACCTTGGTTCACATTGATCTTTTGTCTACTATGAACAAACATTTTTTAATGGCACTAAGAAGTGTGTATCATGTGGTGGGAAATCTCAAATTGTGGAACAAACTTTAGAGTCAGTGCTAAATGATACATTTAAGGACATGTCCCCTGTTCTGCAGGTTTTTCCTGGAGCTGCATGTGTTGGATGGTTGCGGGAAATGAGAAATATGACCCATCAAAACAGCTCTACAAGCCACATTTGGAACTCAAACAATCAGTGAAGATGTATTAAGGACTGTGTTAATTAAAATCAAATAAATTTTAAAACGAAAAAATAATTAGTCAATATACCATCAGACATTGCTGACTTTGATTCAGTAACAGCAAAATGATCTCCTAATGAGGTGGCCAGATTCAGCACTACCTCAGGTTGTTTACCTAAAGTCTGAAATGTTAACTTGCAAGCATAGTTAAGATCATTTCTAACCTCACTTCATCCGAAATGACATGCCTAGCTTAATTATAAAAGAAGTGGCTAAGTAAAACAGAGAATTTACAATTGGCATCAGTTGTTATGATCTTGGATAAACAAGTTCCTGGGGTTTTTGGTCTATTGGCAAAAGTGGTCTGTATTATACCAGGAACTGATGAGACACTCAAAGCTGCTGAAGTTCAATTTCAAGATAAATCATACATCAGACCAGTCACTTGCCTTGTTCAACCTACCAAAATTCCAATGGAGTGGATGAATGCTTAACCATAGCCTTTCTGTGTAACAAATGTATTTAAATTATTTGGGGGCAGCTGTTAAAAAGGCAATATAGTAATCTTCCTTTATGTGTCATTTCCCCTTAAGAAAATAGCATTGGAAATTGAACTTATTAGTTTTTGTGATTGGTCTATTCTGAGTTGGAACTTAGCCAATCAGGGTGTTCCCCTTTGCACTTTGTTAGTTTTAATTTGGTAGTGTCTCAGTAGTAATGCAGTACCTCTGTTTTTAAATGTGAAAATGTGCGTAATTATATATAAAGTATTATTTAATAGCCTATTCTTAAAATACATTCTTTATGTGTTTAAGTTTGTATATTTAAATATATGTTTTAGTACAGTTTTAAAGTACAGAGGATTTAAAGTTCAAATAATATTAACACTAACGTATAATATTCAACAGAGAGAGAATAGCTAATTTTTGTTAATTATAGAATATACCTTCACATTTATGTATCTTTAGGAAGAATTAATAAATATATTTGGACATCTCCATCCATCTTTGACCGTAGTGGATGTAATTTAATTCTTATTAGCAACTAGAGTTGAAATATGAAATGCAGTTTGACTTTGTGTACCACTTGATTCCCCAAGATGACCTTTGCTGTTTTTTGATTTTAAAGCTTCAGCAATGAGCACATGTGAAAAGAGGATTGCCAGGGCACATACCTTTTTAACTTCTTTTAACAAGATAATTGTAATTTTTAACAATTTTTATATACAGTACATTTTCATTTTAATCAGAGCAACAGAATACATTTATTTATCTTCCTAACTCTTATGTGCTCGTATGTGTGTTTATTTTTGACTAATATGTCTTTGCTATAAAAGGTATCAGTTGAACTAAAACCATACTACCTAGAAGAACACTGCACATCATAATTTATCTCTTAATGATCGTATTTTCTTACTTCCTCCAAAGACCTTGGTGTGAATAATGGATTGTAACTGTTTCAAGAGTTATTAGTTAAAATAAATGCAATCTCTGAATTTTTTATATTTATAACTTCAAGTATGAACAATGAACTTATGTACTTTATGTGGTGCAAGTCATTGTGAATTTAGTAAATGAGAAAAAAAAATTACGACATTGTATTTAATTTTTCTTCTACTTATTTTTAAATGTAACATTTATAACTCTGATCTTCAAACCTGTTAAAAATAATTACACAACCATAGGGAGCTGAAGCCCATCCGGTGAAAACTGGGTGCAAGGCAGGAACCAGCTCTAAATGGGTTGGCTCTCTTTGTGTAGGACCACCACTCACACTAGTCTAGAATTAGTTATTAGAATTATCAGTTAACTTAACACACATGTCCTTTTAATTTTCGAAGTAAACTACTGTTCTCAATAAAAGACATACTGACACAAGAAGAATAAAAATATCCATCCATCCATTTTCTAAGCCCAGTACTAATGTTGCAGGAAGACAGACCCTTATTGGGTCACAATCCTTTATAAGATACATATATTCTTCTGTGGCCAGTTTAGAGTAACCAAATATTATATGTATAACATTTGAGATGATCCTTAAGAAATAAAATAAAAAATATGGCAAAAAATACTACAAGAAATGACATTCATTTTGTATGGGAATGTAAACAAGAACAAGATAATTTTTGTATACTTTATTGAATGCCACCTATGACCACAAGTAAGCATCAGCCTGTCAATTACAGTAATGAAGTTTCTAGTTTAGGCACACAGTATTGGTGTAAATGATCAAAAGGGCACTAATGTATTTTCTAATAATCAATGTTAAAAAAATCTGTGAGATGAACAACCCACTGCTTGAAAAAAATGCAGCAACCATTACACTAGATATGGCTAACAAAACATGGAAAGAAACAGCGTTTCCATGCCTGCCATCTATGAATGGTGTCCCAAATGAGAGTTATTTAGATAGGAAAAAAAAGTATTTTTTTTTTTTTGTATTTTATTAAATATATACCAAATGATAACTTTTTAAATCCCTGTATGAAATTACTAATCTATGGTTAAATATGCACTACAATTAACTTGTAAGTATTGAAGCATTGCTTCACAGCTCTCATTTCCATTCATTTAAGAGGTTTTTAGAGGTGTTTAAAAGTGAGGCAAAATTTTTAAATAATTTTCACTGCTGACTTGGTGAAAATTGTATATTATAGAAAATGTCCATATGCACTTTTCTTTCTTTCTTAACAGACTATGGTTTTTATAAGGTGAAAGACCAGTGCTCTCATGGAGGAGACCTGCAATTTCCCCATCTCCTCTGTATGAACCCTCACACCAGTTTCAACTCTTCTGATTGGATAAGACTACATTTTGCAGTTGTATAAAGAAATATGGAGTTCATCTTGAACACATTATAATTTGGCTTGGCGAGTATTTGATAAACATCAAATAAATTAGGCTAGTACCTGCAGAAGAGTCCCTAACATCTATCTCCATAACAGCTTTAGCACAGTGGGAAGTCTAGTGTACGAATCTCTTCTTTTTTACATTGTCTCTCTATATATTATTAGTTCATAGTGTACGTGCTTATATAAGTGTTAAGTTTTATGGTGAAATATGTTTAGATATTTTTTGGAATTAAAAAATCCAAAATCGATAATATATAAGTAGAAAATATTCACATCAAAAAAGGTTTGGTAAAGAATCATTATGAATCAATAAACATCAGTGCCACTGGCAACTCCACAATTAAATTCCACTATGATTTTTTCTTAGGTTTATAATTAACGTCCATGTTTTATGCCCTCAAGTAAACAATACCTTACAATTAAAGTGACTGGGAAAAGGCTTTTTGCACTCAAGCACAATTGTCTCAGAGGTTTATTGCTTCTGTCAAGTGCATACGATTAAGCTCTGACAAATCAGGAAATACCTGATCAGAAAAGCATGTATGCACCCACTAATGGGAGATGCATGAACATGAGTGAGTCTGACTTAATAATCTTTTCAGGTACTAGTAAAATCAATTATTTGGATTCATATTGCTTTGAGATTTCATTGCACAGTGCTCTAGCATAAATCATAGGTTGTAATAGGCTTGTTCCTGGCTACTGCTTTTGCATGCTTTTCTCCTCATTGAATTAAAAATATAAAAATGATCTTTCCTTGGAAAACTGTTAATAAAATATAATAAAAGCAAAATTATGAAAAATACGAGAAGGCAGCCATTCAAAAACTAATCAGCATGTGTATTTGCTTTTTTTCACTAATTGCAGGGCATGAAAAATAAAGAAAGACAATCAGAAGAGCTGTCTATCTTGACAGCTTATGAATACATATGAACAGATAAAGTTCTTCTTGTCACACAAAACAATGTGTCTGGGGGGCCTTTTCAGTTTCTCACTCACTACCAGAATGCTGAAGTCCCATTTGTCAAGTAGATAAATAAATAAGTATGCATAATAAATAAAGTAGTTGCCTACGCATGCTGTGAAAACAGCCATCTCTGAATCACATTAATGGCAGTGGGCCACGATTAACTACAAGTTATAGCTATTCAATTATACACAGCTAGTTTAAAACTACACTAGTGTTCTTTCATTGTGCATGTGACAAAATTACTGCCCAGCATAAACTTTTCTTAATGGAAAAATATTACACATTTTAAAATATCAACTATAATTCTAAACCAATCAAGCCTAGCAGACACATTGGTACAGTTAATATGGAGGTGCAAGGGAAAACACAAAACAACAAATGAGATTTTTTCTTCTGATGACTGGAGAACGGTAAACTATTTATTATGCTTTCTCTTGTGGTTTTGCAGTTAATCATGGAATAACGATCTTAAAAATCTATGTGATCTGAATACCAGCTTCATCTATCTGCGGCTCTTGGTGTAAGAACAGCTTAGGTGGGGATAAATGTTATACAATGTTACCATGAAATCTCATGCAGACTGCAGATTATCAAAAAAAATTCCCCATTAAGTAGTTAATAATTATGCCTTTTAAAAATAAGACTAAAAATATGTCTGTTGACATTAAATATACAGTATAACAATAATATATCATGCAAGAAACTGGAATTCATCTATTCTTTTTCTATATCTGCTCATTTTAGAGGGAATTTCAAGGAGCTGCATCTCATTTAAGCAGAAATGAACAAAAGGAAGGAACACTGGGCCACACTCACATAACCAGGCACCTTATTTTAGAGCTATCAGTCAAACATGTCAGTAACCCTGTGGAATGGGGGAGGAAACTGGAGCTCCCACAGGAAAGCCATGAAATTGCACACATTTTACACAGAAGTCAACCTCAATGGACGATGTACCAGAATACAAATCAGCATGTGATGTCAAGAAATAAATAATGCTATATAATGTGACTGCTAGGGGGCATTTGGTGAGCAAAGACTCCAGATGTTTCATTAGATTTAGAAAACCAAACATGATGATACCTATGAATCTGCCCTTTTTAACACAGTGGGGACTCTTTAGTTTTTCATTTGACTATCAGGAAGCTTAAATAGCCTATTGGATGCCTGGGACAGATTCCCAGACAGAGGTCTTATTCTGTATATAAAGAATGGCATGACGAGGAAGGCAGTCACTGCCAGTCTTCAGCTACCTTCTTGGATTGTGCTAAAGTTTCCTTCTTATGCTATGGCAATCTTTGGGCCTATCACTTGTGATACCTAACATTTCCACTTGGTTGCATTAATGTGAATTTTTAGTTGGCATTTTCGATGAAATACAAGGTCACTGTTTATTTTCTACTTGGTCAGTGCACAATGCAATTAACTCTAACAATTTTTGAAGGAAATAAAGACCAGATTTAGTACATTAAACGTGCCTCACATTGCTCCAAATACAATGTGTCTACAAAAATACTATTTCTGGATGATCAGGTAAAGTTATTTTTCTTATTTAATATCACCAAAATGAGGTGAGAGGTCAGTATAACATCACAGCTTGGCTAATTTAGGTAGCACTACTTTCTCTGAATTGTCCCTATGAGGCTATATTTTAAAGGGCAATCGTGTGAAATTTTTCATTGGGAATCTTGCATTTTCCATCTGCCCCATAGCATATGGGCGCAGCATTAATCCTTTGGACATTCAATCCGCCTGGGATGTGTCCTGTGTGAGACACTTGTGCTCCCTTCCTGAAAAAAACAGAACAAGAGCTGAGGTACCCAGAATTATCCATTCTTTTTTCATGATGCTAAATATGTATTAAAAAAAACTGCTGCAAACTATTCATCTATCATCAGTACTTGTCTACTGCAGTCTGTGTCAGTGTTGTCACACCTAGGTATGGAAAATCACAGCTGCTTCAAATTTTCATTTCAGTCAGGCTTTTATTTGAACTCTTTGGTTTGACTTATTGTATTCCCTTTTTGAAGTCTGCCTGAGTATTCAAAATGGATCTGCCGTCTGCAGCAATGTGTATTGTATTTCATCATTCACTCTGTATCCTTTATTCTTTTTAAATACCATTTTAAAAGCTAGGCTGTATTGCAAAGGGTAGAGATGACACAGAATGAAGGCATATGTTTAATTGTAAGACTGTCTGTTCATCTGGATGAAATGACTTTTCAAGTGCTCTCTGAAAACTGGATACTGGATCTCTTCTTAAGCAGGTCAAGGAGAAAACATACAGATCAGCAAAACTTTTAAGTGACAAGCAAATTCAATAGATTTATTTCAAAAGTTAGAAAGATATTACAAATACTACAGTCACATTTAGCACTTATACTGGAATGGATAAGCATATATAGGTTGATCTTTGATTGTAAAAACTGGTGGTAGTGAAAAATAAACAAATTCTACAGCACTGAAAGATCCATGATAGTCCAGCTCTGCATTAGTCTATGATGGGGTGCAAGCAAAACCATTATGTGAGGATAAGGGAGGAAGACTGGATACCTTCACTACTGTGTCTCTTCAGAGAATCCTTGGGTACCACAGATTTGACGTTGTGTTGAACAAGCGGTTGCTCACAGAGTCCTGAATGAGGCACATTACCTGCATTGTAAGGGAGCGTCAGTTACGGCACTATGACCATGTGGCGTGATTCCCCAAGGGTGGTCTGACTCACAGGAACCTCATTGTTGAGGACTTGAGCGGCTTGTCATTTTAATCCATTCCTGATTTTGATAGCTGTTTTAAAGTTAAAAATTATGGTAGACTTTTTTCCTAGCATTATATAACACAAGGCTTCAGGTAATGAATAAAAGCCAGCAGCTGACAATATACACTCTTCCTTTATATGTGAAAAACATCATCTAGCACAACTCAGAATTCTTACCTAAGAATTTAAGAAAAGCTAGACCTTATTTGTGGGAGATGATTCCATGCTCCTACTCCTTTGGGTCACCTGTTTGGGAATGTTTTAGAACCTTTTGAAATAAAATCTCATGCTTTTTTTTCAAACAGTCTTGGCATCACTATATCCTGTAATGGTTATTTGAGATAATACCTGATGGAGGGTTGCTACCTAATGGTCAACCTAATGGGATAACCTACATTACACTGCTGGAGAGTCTTCTCATCTTCATCAACAGGTTGGATTCTATCCAAACATCCAAACACAAAGGGAAAAGAATGCCTTATTTTTACTGAATATTAAATTCATTCAGTTAGAAAAAAAATCAATAGATTTTTAGATTCTATCAGGCATCTAACAATGCCAGAAATGCTGGACTATTTTAACCTTCTGAATATGTCATTCTCTTTGAGCAATTCCATATTAAAGTATCGTCCTTTGCTTTCTAGATAGTTAGGGGAAAGGGAATCTGATTTTAATAATATTTAGCAAACTCTGTCTTACCTATCTATAATTATATAAATTGCAGTGATTCATTAATCTATCCATCCATTATCCAACCCGCTATATCCTAACTACAGGGTCACGGGGGTCTGCTGGTGCCAATCCCAGCCAACACAGGGCGCAAGGCAGGAAACAAACCCCGGGCAGTGTGCCAGCTCACCACAGTGATTCATTAATAAATAAAAAATGATAATAAATAAAAAACTGATAAATTGTAGATATAAAATGACAAAAATTGAGAATAGGGCTACTTCAGTGCTTTTATTAGTCACTTAGAGTTATGCAACAAGAGCTTCAGAAATCTATACATTCATTATAGCAAAAACTTAAAGCCCCTATTGTAAAGTTGAAAGCATTGTAAGAGACACCTCAGTTGCCTTCAGAGCAGGCAGATTTCTCAGTCCACCAAAGCATCAGATTTAATTGAACACTGTTGCTTGTGTGCAATTGGACCAAGTTATCTATCAGTGTGGGGTCACTAAGTGACAGAGTACTATTAATCAGTCAGCTCAGTGTCAACAACTTTTCCTTCTCTAATAAAAATTGTAGGTTTTAACCTTGGATCCAATCAGGACCATCCTTCAGTTTGAAAATGTGTTAGTTAAAAATCTTATTTTTTTATTTGTACTGTATTCATTTATTCAAACTGGGAACCAGAATAAGGGGATTGCAAAATGCGTGCAAATGTGGTAAATTGCAGGCAGTGCAACATGATGACTGACACATAAAAATATGACTTGACTAACTAAAAAAAAAGGCTCCTGTTTTTATAATATCGCCTCTATATCTACATCGAATTACCACTTGTACTTTTTCACACACAATTGGAGCATAAAGGTTCTTTAATGTAATAGATGTTGCCATAAGATACTTTATTTTGATTGAATGATAAATAATCTCTAAAGCTCTTTCTAATCTTCAGGCTCATTCTAACTTGGCATATGATTTATATCAAAGAGGTCGGCTCAAATCATAAATTATGAATTGCTTTTTCTTTCTCCTGCAGTCAAAGACAGGTTCCAGCTGATTACATTTTCTACGACAGCCTAATAATGGAGCACCGAAACCAATTTCTGCATTTTATTCTGAGTGTGCTAAATAGGCACAGCACTTAAGAAGAGGAGCAGCCACCTAAGAACGTATAATTGCGCTTACTCCACTGGAACTTGTGAAAATTAAAAAGCTCTTTAAAAAAAAGGTCTAATATCTATTACTCCCACCACATAAACATGATCAGCTGAACAACTCTGCAAAGATAAAAGCCAAATAAATGTATACCCTTGAGTGATTTCTACCATTAAAAGTAGCAAAGTCCTGCAGCTGGTTAAAGTAAATGCAATTGTTAATCATTAAACTAGTTCTGTTATTCAGATTCCTGAAAAGTGTTTCCCTGTTTTTAAGGTTAAAAAGTATTCTCAAACCACAATAGTCTAAACAGAGTAGCTAAGGTGCACCCATCATTATCATCATAATAAAAATAATAATAATAATTATTATTATTATTTACATTTATTTTTTATCAATACTAGATTATGCAATTAATTGCAGCACATTATACTGTAGAATAGTGTGTATTATTTCAAATTATGGCATCATTTTTTTAACATCTAGATTACTATTACTATTTCACCCATTTTTGTCCTTTTATGTTATTCAGGACAGGGTTGAACAAATCCAGACAGCTACGGATGGAAGCATTGGATTTAAGATAGGAACATCCCCTGGTAGAGAAGTTAGCTGCCACCCAGCTTTTGAGCCTTAATTATATTTAAGAGTGGGCTGTCCTCTGTCTGAAATGTGCATGGTAAAAATTAAATGAAATTTACATTTAAAAAAGACAGTTACAAGAGAACTTAACTTCATCTGTAATTCCCAATGACCTGTGATATAACAGAAGTACCAAAATGTATCATAAGACATCTTCTCTTTGTATAGCAAGCCAAAAAATAGTTTGCTGCTATTTCCAAGTTTCTTTTTTAAACTCACTTATACCATAGACTATTTGCAGCTGACAAAAGTTGTCAGAATTAAAATGATGCACTTACCTCCTGACACTAACCATGCATAATTTTCCATGCTGTTTACTCAGGAAAACTCTTTGTGGAAACCATTTTTGCATACTCCCATGATATTGACTAAAAGTCTTTGCCTGTCTAATAGAGGTTATTTGTACCTACAGTTGTGCTTGAAAGTTTGTGAACCCTTTACAATTTTCTATATTTCTGCATAAATATGATCTAAAACATCATCAGATTTTCACTCAAGTCCTAAAAGTAGATAAAGAGAAACCAGTTAAAAAATGAGACAAAAATATTATACTTGGTCATTTATTTATTAAGGAAAATGATCGAATATTACATGTTTGTGAGTGGCAAAAGTATGTGAACCTTTGCTTTCAGTATCTGGTGTGACCCTCCCTTTGCAGCAATAACTGCAACTAAACGTTTCCGGTAACTTTTGATCATTCCTGCACACCGGCTTGGAGGAATTTTAGCCCATTCCTCCGTATAGAACAGCTTCAACTCTGGGATGTTGGTGGGTTTCCTCACATTAACTGCTCGCTTCAGGTCCTTCCACAACATTTCGATTGGATTAAGGTCAGGAGTTTGACTTGGCCATTCCAAAACATTAACTTTATTCTTTTTTAACCATTCTTTGGTAGAACGACTTGTGTGCTTAGGGTCAATGTCTTGCTGCATGACCCACCTTCTGTTGAGATTCAGTTCAGTTCATGGACAGATGTCCTGACATTTTCCTTTAGAATTCTTTGATATAATTCAGAATTCATTGTTCCATCAATGAAGGAAAGCCATCCTGGCCCAGATGCAGCAAAACAGGCCCAAACCATGATACTACCACCACCATGTTTCACAGATGGGTTAAGGTTCTTATGCTGGAATGCAGTGTTTTCCTTTCTCCAAACATAACCCTTTTCTTTTAAACATAAAAGGTCTATTTTGGTCTCATCCGTCCACAAAACATTCTTCCAATAGCCATCTGGTTTGTCCACGTGATCTTTAGCACACGTCAGACGAGCAGCAATGTTTTTTTTGGAGAACAGTGGCTTTCTCCTTGCAACCCTGCTATGCACACCATTGTTGTTCAGTGTTCTCCTGATGGTGGACTCATGAACATGAACATTAGCCAATGTGAGAGAGGCCTTCAGTTGCGTAGAAGTTACCCTGGGGTCCTTTGTGACCTTATCGACTATTACACACCTTGCTCTTGGAGTCATCTTTGCTGGTCGACCAATCCTGGGGAGGGTAACAATGGTCTTGAATTTCCTCCATTTGTACACAATCTGTCTGACTGTGGATTGGTGGAGTCCAAACTCTTTAGAGATGGTTTTGTAACATTTTCCAGCCTGATGAGCATCAACAACTCTTTTTCTGAGGTCCTCAGAAATCTCCCTTGTTCGTGCCATGATACACTTCCACAAACATGTGTTGTGAAGAGCAGACTTTGATAGATTCCTGTTTTTTAAATACCACAGGGTGCCCACTCACACCTGATTGTCATCCCATTGATTGAAAACACCTGACTCTAATTTCACCTTCAAACTAACTGCTAATCCTAGAGGTTCACATACTTTTGCCACTCATAAATATGTAATATTCGATTATTTTCCTTAATAAATAAATTACCAAGTATAATATTTTTGTCTCATTTGTTTAACTGGTTTCTCTTTATCTACTTTTAGGACTTGAGTGAAAATCTGATGATGTTTTAGGTCATATTTATGCAGAAATATAAAAAATTCTAAAGGGTTCACAAACTTTCAAGCACAACTGTACCAATGTTTTAACTGAAGGCCAGCTCTTGCTGATAATTACAGTCATTGCCTAGGTAAGCATGTTGTTATTTACTTATTTCCTCATATATCGTGTCAATCCATAAATGCTCAACAGCGCTAATGAAAACAGTCAAAGTGTATGTTTTACACAGTGAAACTATATCACTAGTCATTCTGTCTAACTTCTTTATGTAAGTTTTCAAGTGAACTAAATAGAAAATTGTCTTAGAAATTATACATTTTTGGAGGAGCAGAGATCAAACAAAGGTTTCTTTCTGGATTAAACAAGAGAATAGTTACAATTTTTAACAAAGACTGAGTCGCAAGATGTTAGATCTCTCAAAGTACAAGGGGATACCCCAAACTTAAATCTGAGAACAAAACTGTGTCAAAACCAAAATTTAAATTATTTGTTTGCTTAAAAAGTCTCTTAAAGACTTCTCTTTGATTTCTTAAAGTATGGACACGTTAAATGTCTGCATTCATCATTTATAGAATAACTCATCACTTAATGTAATATTTGCATCATGTATATGTGCATTTTCCAAAGCTCCAAAGTTAAACATGCACAAAATCTCAACTAGATGATCTTGCCAAAATCATGATAAAAATAAAAAAAAATTGCTAATAAAAATTTTGGTTTGTTACTTTTGACTTGATTGTATGGAATTTTGTTTGCTTCTAATTAAAATCAATACAAAAATTGATAATACATTATCACCATAAGAAAATGTTAGAAGTAAACCAAATTTTTATATAATACACTTTACATTACACAGATTCAGAGCACCATACACATTTAAATTATGATACAACTATTGACTACGACTGTGTCAAGGGTTAATTTGGTCATAAGACTACGAGGGCATCATGGAGGTATTGCGCATTGATGGTAAGTTCACATCTGGAAGGAATCGTTTTAGCATCAAAGACTAAGAAATGAAGGAAAACAAAGATTAAAATAAAAGCATAGTCATTAAACAGGCCAAAGTATTATACCAGGAAGTCAGCAATACCAATCATCAAAACACAAATTATAAAACAAAACTCCTAGCTGAGCTTACCTAAATAGCTAATACAGCTTGTGAAGTTTTAAGCTCCTTTGCTAAAAACAAAACAAATAGGAATACATGGCGACTCAAAACAGTTTTGTGATGATGTCACCAACAAAACAAAAAGTGTGCCCTTTGTTATTAATTTTTTAATTAACTAGGGGAATCTGTCCCCTGCTTGCTTTGCTTACTAATCCCCAGGTGTGGGCTAAGCCGCTCAAAGGGCGTTGGGGTGCCCTCCATTAGAGAAAGCGATTGTATTTAAAGAGTTGCTATGTAAAAGAGTATGCTGGGTGTGAGAGAAAGATGTTTTGGTCCTTAATTATTATAGATAAAAATCAGTTACTTGAGTATTTCACTATAACTGCCTATTTTAAATACCAATGAATAATAAAACATAGTAAAAAGTAGAAATAAAAAAGTAAAACATAATAAAAAGTGAATAAAAAATTAAATTACATTAACGCCTTGTCAAAAACAATATTATAAATTACTTTACCATCTAACTTACATTCTATAAATGTTGCTTTTTTGCATTTCTGTTCACATATTGTTCAGGATATTTTTCTCTTTCTCATTTATTGGATGATTCTTTTTGCTCTTTTTTGTTCATTTCCTTTTATTCAAAATTCATTATCAGCTCTTGCTGCTGTTTTTCTATTGTGATCTAAAATTTGATATTCTTGAATAGATAACCTGCTTTTCTGCCTTGCCTTTATAACTGACTGCACTGAGTGAGTTAGCAGCACTGAGTGTGTCATGGGGTGGTATGGAGAGAGGATGTGCGCAGCAGGAGTAATGATTGGGTGAGTGGTATGGAGGAGAGTGGTCAAGGCTGAATAATGCAGACACAATGGGAATGTTTTTAATATAATAGAGACCAAAGAAACATATTGTAACCATCACAAAAAAATACCAATGGGTAAAATACTACAATTCATAACAGAAGAACAGAAGAATTTTTTTTAAAAGTTTTGTTAGTTTCCTAATGATTTTAAAGCTGGTAACAATGTAATACAAACTAAGATAATTAATCCAAATATAGATGTACTATATTAATTAGATGGACATGGTTGGTTGACAAATTAAACTAATGTTCACATGGAGAGCATGAATCGTACAATCAGTGTTAATGCAAGTATGGAATTATGAGCAGAGAATAATGAATAAAATCTGTATAAAATATGGTAAACAATATCTCTCCACACTTTAAATCTAACACTTGTAGCCACAAACGTTTTATAAGGAAAATGAGGCTGGAGCACATATTCAAATTTCTGCCACAAGCTAACTTGTGCCTGCAAAACTTTTTGTTACCACAAGTTTCTTTAAACATTTTTAGTATGTAGGGATGCACAAACTATTCTGTTTCTTCGTGCTAGTCCCTAGCCCAGATAAATGGGAAAGGTTACATCAAGAAGGGTATCCAGTGTAAAATTTTGCCAGATCAATATGCTCGCAACAACACAGATTTCCGTACTGTTAGCCAAAAGAGTGCTTGGAGAAACTGGGCTACTGTTGGCCCAAGGAGAAGAAGAGGGGGAAGGCATTTCTGGAGACAGGAGGAGAGGAGGAAGGGTAGGAGATTGGAAGTGAGGGTAGGAAACTTGAATGTTGACAGTATTACTGGTAAAGGGAAAGAGTTAGCCAATATGATGGGGAGAAGAAAGGTCAATATATTGTGCATGCAAGAGACCAGGTGAAAGGGGAGTAAAGCCAGGTATATTGGAGTTGGGTTCAAATTATTCTACCATATTGTGTATGGTAGGAGAAATGGGGTAGAGGTTATTGTGAAGGAACAGTATGTCAAGAGTGTTTTGGAAGTGAAAAGAGTGTCAGAGAGAGTAATGTAGTGATTATCATGCTGGAAACTGAAGGTGTGAGGATGAATGTTGTTAGTGCATACGGCCCGCAAGTTGGGTGAGCAATGGATGAGTAAAAAGATTTCTGGAGTAAGTTGGATGAAGTAGTGTAGAGTGTACCTAAGGAAGTGAGAGTGGTGATTAGAGTGGATTTCTATGGACATGTTGGTGAAAGGAACAGAGGGGATGAGGAGGTGAGAGATAGGCAAGGTGTCAAGGAGAGAAATACAGAAGTTCAGATGATAATGGATTTTGTAAAAAGGATGGATATGGCTGTGGTAAACACATATTTTAAGAAGAGGAAAGAACACAGGGTGACGTACAAGAGTGGAAGAAGATGCATGCAGCTGGATTATAACCTATGCAGGAAGGTCAGTCTGAAGGAGATTGGAGACTACACAGTGGTGGGGGTGGGGGGAGCATAACTAGGCAGCACAAGATGGTAGTCTGTAGGATGGTGTTACAGATCAAGAAGAGGTGGAGAATGAGGACAGAACCAATGATCAAATGGTGGAAGTTGAAAAAGGAAGGCTCTAAGGTGGAGTTCAGGGAGGGGGTCAGACAGGCACTGGGTAGCAGTACCAACTACAGCAGAAGCAGTAAGGGAGACAGCTAGAAGGTTGCTTGGTGTGACATCTAGACAGAGGAAGGAGGACAAGAAAACCTCGTGGTGGAATGGGGAAGTACAGGAGAGTATATAGAGTAAGAAGTTGGCAAAGAAGAAGTGGGATAATCAGAGAGACGAAGAGTAGTAGTCAGGAGTACAAGGAGATAGGCATAAGGCGAAGAGAGAGGTAGTGAAGGCTAAAGGTAAGGTGTAGGACGAGTTGTGTGAGAGGTTGGACACTAAGGAGGGAGAAAAGGACCTGCACCTATTGGTTAGACAGAGGGACCAAGCTGGAAAAGATGAGGAGCAGATTAGGGTGATAAAGGATAATGATGGGAATATACTCACAAGTGAAGAGAGCGTGTTGAATAGATAGAAAAAGTACTTTGAAATGCTGATGAATGTAGAGAATGAGAGAGAGAGAGAAGGTTGGATGATGTCAAGATAGTGAACCAGGAAGTGCAATGGATGAGCAAGGAGGAAGTAAGTACAGTTATAAAAAGGATGAAGAATGGGACGGCTGTTGGTCCAAATTACTTACCTGTGGAAGCATTGAGGTGTTTGGGAGAGATGGCATTGGAGTTTTTAATCAGATTATTAATGCAGCCTTGGAAAGTGAGAGGATGTCCGAGGAGTGGAGAAGACGTGTACTGGTACCGATTTTAAAGAACAAGGTTGATGTGCAGAGTTGTAGTAAGTACAGAGGGATAAAATTGATGAGCCACTGCATAAAGTTATGGGAAAGAGTGGTGAAAGCTAGGTTAAGAAAGGACGTGATGATTAGTGAGCAGCAGTATGGTTTCATGCCAAGAAAGATGGAATGTTTGCTCTGAGGGTGTTGATGGAGAAGTAGAAAGATAGCCAGAAAGAGTTGCATTGTATCTTTGTGGACTTGGAGAACCATATCACAGAGGGCCTAGAGAGGAGTTGTGGTATTATATGAGGAAGTCGGAAGTGGCAGAGACCTATACAAGAGTGGTATAGGATATGTAGGAATGAAGTTTGGCAGTGGTGAGGTCTGTAGTAGGAATGACGGATGCATTCAAGGTGGAAGTGGGATTACACCTGGGTTCGGTTCTGAGCCCTTTCTTATTTGCAATGGTGATGGACAGGCTAAAGACAAGATTAGACAGGAGTCCCCATGGACTATGATGCCTGCAGATGACATTGTGATCTATAACGAGAGTAGGGAGCAGGTTGAGGAAACCCTGGAGAGGTGGAGATATGTCCCAGAGAGAAGAGGAAAGAAGATCAGTGGGACCAAGACAGAATATGTGTGTGTGAATGACAGGGAGGTCTCAAGAATGGTGAGGATGTAGGGAGTAGAGTTGGTCAAGTTGAATGAGTTTAAATATTTGGGATCAACCGTACAGAGTAGTAATGTGGAGTGTAGAAGAGAGGTGAAGAAGAGAGTGTAGGAAGGATGGAGTGGGCGGAGATGAGTGTCAGAAGTGATTTGTTACGTTGTCAGCAAAAGTGAAAGGGAAAGTCTACAGGATGATAGTAAGACCAGCTATGTTATATAGGTTGGAGATGGCAGCAAGGTTATTATAGTTTTGCCTTTTTATACTACAGTGGTTTGCTATTTCTAGATTATTTCTGGTCTTGCTTGGAAATTCAGTTTAGTTTTAGTTTTCTTTCATTGTGAATTTTTAGTTTTAATGTTGTTTTTATTTTGCAATAGACATTTCAATTTTATTTATAGCTATTAGTTTCAGTTTTAGTTTTAGTAATTATGGTATGGTGAAAGAGCTACTACGGAGTTTAATTTTGTATCACAATCAGACAGAACTGTACACTTAATGGGTTTGGATAAAATATGAGTTTAATGTTGGTGGAAGCGTATTACACTACATGGTTTACTATCAAAAACAGACACTAAATATAAACAATTTTATAATTTTTAAAATATTTTTACATCATTTGTGCTGAACAAATGTGTGCTGACTGTTGGCACTTTCAACTTTTTCTTTTTTGCCCAGAATGGGCCAATTTGTGATAAAATGTATGTGAATTTTAAGGTTTGAGGGATTTTACTCTAAAGTTCTACAGCATACAACATACCCTGCTACAGAACAATGTGCTTACAATAAATGCCTTCAGTATTGCATTTAAAAATCTCCCACACTGGGCTTTGTTATTTTCTACCAGCCATATTGACCTCTGATTCCATCTCAGGCACATAAAATTTACAGACAGAATTTTGCAACTTGCAGGCCTGAAAAGATATAAAAAATAAGGAAATAGATTCTACTATGTTGTGATAGATGTGATTATGTAAATCACTGGCTGCTTAGGAAGAACAGGGCTATTAGGTTGGAATCAGTGTGCAGACCGCACCTAGTTGTATTAAGGGAAACAAAGGAAAAAAACAAGCATGTAGCGTCAAGGTTAGGGTAGTGAGACTTGAAAAGCCCATGTATAAGAACAATAAACCCTTAATAAGCAGAGTATTAACAGGTAAGAAAAGTATGGATGGCCACACAATGACAAAAAACGGCATCTGAGATTAGGCAATATATACACTTCCTGAACCCGCTTATCCAGAGCAGGATCTCAGGAAACCTGGAGACTATCCCAGCAGCTTTGGATGAAAGGCAGGATGCCTTGGGTGTCAGCCCATTGCAACAATACTATATGCAATATGTATAACATGGTTGGTGTTAAGAACAAAAAGTGTATGACATCTGTTTTGAGAGATTGAGAAAGACTGAAAAGTGGGGGACACATTTTAAAACATAATTGATGTAAAAGTAAAAAAGATAAATGCAAAATAAATACAAAAACACATCAATAGGTTTAGTTTTTCACCACTTGGCAAACTCTTTACCTACCCACCTGTAGTTCAGTAGCGACATTGCCAACTCAGGAATTTTATAAGGTTTGTATCACTTTGTTGTTAAACAACCTTTTTAAAGATAAAGTGATTGGTCAGCAGCAAAATGCTAATCTTGTATGTTGACCTATTCAGTTTTTCGATCAGTGCTGGTTTATTTTAAAAAAGGGTTTCTCCTGTGTGAAGTGACAGGTGAATTATTCTCAACAAAACAAAGACACCTGAGAAATAAATTGAAACGTTACTCACTTGTGACTTTTCTATCCATATAGTAAAGGTTTTGTTGACCAGCACATTCCGACATCAGGCGTTTGAATTACACCTTGATATACAAGAAGTGCAAAGAAATGCAGCAGATCATCATAACGTACATCAGTCTCATATGCAGCCTGAAATTTGGCTTAGTGAGTACTGTTGTATTAGTTGCTGTGTATATACTCTATTTGGGCTCAGTCAGAATTACAGCTAACATGTCATCATTTATCTGTGTCTAATATTTCTCTCTTGAGCCCCAGAAACCCAATGAATGGCAGCTTTGAAAGTTGACAAGCACGTTCAAAGCAAAACATCACCTTGTTATGCTTCACTAATACTTGAACCAGAATCTATCATGCTCCTGAAGAACTGTCATTATTATCCATCCAACACAGGGCGCATGGCAGGAAACAAACCCCAGGCAGGGCGCCAGCCCACTGCAGGGCACATGCACCATGCCAATTTAGAATCGCCAATGCACCTATCCTGCATGTCTTTGGACTGTGGGAGGAAACCCACACAGACACGGGGAGAACATGCAAACTCCACACAGGGAGGACCCGGGAAGCACAGTAAATCACTTTCTTCTTCAAATGCTTTATGTGCCTGTATTCATCTTGCTCTGTCACTGTAAATGCTGTGTCAAAACTCACCCTCCATCACCAACCACCATTCACTGGATGAATATATACAAGTGAATCATGGTGGATGACTTTCTGTTTTAGAGTTAAAAGTTACAAGGGCTGAAGACTAACGGCAGGAATATTTATTCAACAACCTAATATGAAATACTTATTAATATATTTTGATTAATTTTGTGACCCCTGCAGGCCAGATTAGCCCTTGTGTAAGTCTGGTTGTAACGAAAACTAAACATATTTTTAGGAAATTATTTTTTTATTTCAGTTAGTCTTTTCAGCTACTTTAATAGTTTTTTTTTGTTTTAGTTTTCATTTTGGTGTTGTTAATTATTTTATTTCAGTTTACAAAAATGTTTTTTATTAATAGTTTCAGTTTTGATTTTAGTTTATGTTAAGTATAATAACCTTGGACAGCAACACTAATGAAAAGACAGGAGACAGAGCTGGAGGTGGCAGAGTTAAAGATGTTAAGGTTTAGAAATGTGTACATTGGAAGGTTAGCTCAGATTGGACGGCTTGGAGAAAAATCCAGAGAGGCAAGATTGCATTGGTTTGCACATGTGCAAAGGATAGATGCTAGGTATAATGGGAGAAGGATGCGAAGGACAGAGCTGCAAGGCAATAGGAAAAGAGGAATGCCTATGAGGAGGTTTATGGATGTGGTGAGAGAGGACATGGAGGTGGGGGCTGTGACAGACCAAGATGCAGAGGACAGGAAGATATGGAAACAGATGATCTGCTGTGGCAACCCATAACAGGATTAGCCAAAAGACAAAGAAGTAGTATTGAATTGAATTGAAAGGAAAAATAAATGCTAGTGTCCTTGATCATAGAAAAATCAACAAATGTTCTCCTCATACACATTCATGTTGTGCATCCTATTAAGGACATACAAATGTCTTTTTCTGTGAACAAATTAAGACACATTTACTACCAAAGAAGTTCTCCAGTTATGTGTTGGTGCTTGATTTGTAGCACTTACTACTAAGATAGGATCAAGTCGTCTTCAAATCCTCTTCAGAGTTTCTGATTTCTTTTAATTTTACCTAGTGTGGCACAGCAATGTGCCAGTTGGATGATGACGGAAGGGGTTGGAAATGCCAGTTTTATAGGACACACACTATGCATTGTCTGTACTTTAATAGGAGGAGTCATGATAGTAGTGATGTGTGTTGGTAGCCACAAACAGGATACCTAGCCATGATTAGAGGAACTTAAAATGTGAGCACCTTGGGCTAATTGTTGTGCATTCTAGAAGTAACTTCCAAGGGCATTAGCTACCTGAAAGGTCATTGGGCACAGGCAGGTGGGCTGTGGCATTAGTTCCCCCTGGATGGAACAGACATGTTCCTGTTACAAGTTTTGAAGGACAGGAAGCCTTTAAGCCACCAAGTGTGTTTGACCCTTTGACTATGCTGTGGGACTCAGTGATGCAGGAACACATGGGACTACAAAAGGGATGTCTGAGAGGAAAGCCATGGAGCTTTCTTTGAATATTTCTTGCTTTGAAAGAGGTTCTGTGAACTTCCCCAAAATAGCCCTAAGACTGAAAATTAACCTGTTTAGCCAAATTATTAAAAGATTTAAAACAGGCAGGGATGTAGTGTGACAAAGGCTTGGAGACTGAGAGAAAACAGAGAGAGGTCGGGAGGTGATTAGGAGAATGTTTGTTTGTGACCAAGTGTTCTATTAGTGGGAAAAATAAAACCAGCCAGCCCAACAAACAGAAAGGGACTTATTGTATTGGTTAGGTTCTGATGGGACATTGGGTTTTCTTTCTTATCACCTCCTTGTTTATTTCATTCCTTTATAAACTTTTAGTTTTGGTAAAGACTGTGGCTTTGGCAGCTTTATTTAGGACAAGGTTGGCATATAGAAGTAGAATCCATTATACTATTACATACAGTATATGCAAACTTCTAAACTAACGACAACTTAATGCAATATACCGTATCTGCTGGATTTTTTCAAAAGAGGTTGCTTATTGACGACTATTAAACACAATTATGTATCTACCAAATTATTCCAGTATCAGAATCACATGGAGAATCCCCCATAGTAGCAATGTGCACATGGCAGGGATCAACCTTGAAAAAGATTCACACAACCTTGCAAGCACTCAATGCCAAACCAATATAAAGTTGCCCATCAGTCCAGTGGCATGTCTTTGGTTGTGAACATGGAAAGAAAAAAATACACTGAAGAGAAAATAAACCTTTGTTTCTTTTTCTGGGGAGCACAAATGTGAAGCAGAAGTGCAAAGCCACTTCTGCATTTCTTGGTATTTGTTGAAAAGGTTATGTGGATTTAAATGTTTAAACACAAGGGAAATGCCATTTCAGAAAACCCTCATTTTGTGCTGTCTTTTTCTTATTCTGCTTCATCTGAAATTGGTTTGAACCAAGTTTCCTCCTTTTGAGGTGAATATGTTATAGCTTTTCTTCTGGATGAATTGATTCCCTTCGTATGTTTTCTCCATACAGTTTAAGTGGAGTCTGTTTTATTGAAATTAGAGAGCAAATTGATAAATTCATAAGATCTCTTAAAATAATGTTCATGGTTATAAAACAGTTACACAAAATAAACACTGAATTAAGACACTCCTACATTACTGGGATAGCAAATACCAATGTCATGATTTTATAATTAAGTGTTCATTCTCAAAGCTCTCTGGGTTCAAGTTTTTAAATATCTTATGACTCCATGGAATTACACCTTGCTAAACAATGTCATTAAAGTTTTGCCTCAAAGATGTAGTGATGAGAATCTTCAAACTAGTCATAATAACAGAGCCATAACATGACATTTGAAACATCTCATAGTTTATTTAAAGTAGAATATATTATTTATTTTCAGTGATGTATGTGTGTATTCTATTTATTCTGGTCAGAAGCTGCAATCTGTTGCTTTTTTTCTGTTTACAATTCCATCACTGTCAGTTTAAAGCTATATATCTGAGGTATTTTAGGTTAATTGGACATTGTAAATGACCCCTGGAAATTTCACTTGACCTGAAATACTAATGATTGGCATAAAGTTAAGAAAGTGGAAGGGCAGTGAAACTATGAAAATGGCTTACAATATTTTATGCACTAAACAGACACCTTCTGGGCAACTGGGCATGTAATTATATTTCGCTATTAATGCCTAAGATCACTGTGCCTAAGGCAAGAGGAAGACAACATGTTAGTGTTGTAGCTGAGTGTAAAGAATGGTGATGCTGTCCTACTGTTGAGAAGCCTTGTTTAATTGCATTGGAGTATAAACAGTAAATGCTATAGCATTGGTATTATATATTTTATTAATTTGTTTTATAAACTACTACTTCTTCATCCATTTACGTAATACAATGCAATACAGGATCAGTGAGTACAACAGGCATGAGGCATGGTCCAAGCCAAACAGAGCAAATAAAGAATAAATAAATAAACACACACATAAATGCCAAAGCCAATAGGTTTAAGAAGAAACACTATTTTCTTCTGAATTGCAGGGTGCCCACTCCATTCATGGCAATAACAAGGACATTCAGGTATCTCTGACCTTCTGAAGGTTTTTGTGCTGTAATTGCTTATTAATAATGGCTGTAAGTTAATATATGAAGAAACTCAACATACAGACACACAGGAGTGTTTTAATATGGTATTCTCACTGAGGGTAATCTAATGAAATGTTTTGCAAAGTAATACAATGTATAAAGCCAATAAAATAAAAATACATTTAATTAATACAGAGAATATAGTAAGTTTACAAGTAGTTTATATGATATTGTTTAAAATATAAACAATTATAAATACAGCTCAGAGTCCACCTGACATTCCCATTAGAAACTGGAAATATGGAATGAGAGACTACTCGCCTAGAAGTGATGATTAAAGTAACACCTCAGACACATTTCAAATGTTAAGTCTCAACATCATTTGATGAAGTGACAAAATGTTGAGGTGAATAGATTATTCTCATCAAAAAACTTTTCTTGTCTTAGAAACGTGAAAATTTTGATAATCTCATTTTATCAATATACCACAGCACAGTTTGGTGAAATATATTTTACATGCTGCAATGAGAAGAGAAAAAAAAAAATTTGATGCTTCCAAGATAAAGACCAAATTTAAGCTTCATGTTGCGCAAACTCTGGCCTGCACCAGTGTAAAACCAGATAATGGACCAAGAACAAAATGATCATAAATTCAAACCCAAATATTCCATACTGAGGCTGCATCAGTAGCATCAGATGTAAAGCGGGAACCAACTTTATAACAGATGGCATTACATTAAAGTATTCATTAAGTTCCACTCACCCATGCCTAGCCAATTTAGAATCACGTTACCACAGAGTACTTGTCGTGCACATCTTTCAGATGTGGACAAACACCACTGAAACTGAAAAAAACAGTTCTTTACTTAAATATGTAGATCATAAGTTGATCAAGGTTGTGTAGTATGAGTACTGTTTTAAAGTAAAGTTTGGAACAGAAGACACAACCTGCTGATGATGTACACTCTAAAGAGAATCACTCTGAAAACAAGAAGTGAGGTTCCCACAGGAAAACTATAAAAGATTATTAAAGTCATATTTTTTCTACAAGAGAATTTATGAGTCATAAAGGTGCAATTTGGTGGCATCATATAATGCCTAGCATACACAGGAAGAAAAAACACTGCACAAAATGCATTGATTATAAATAGTACCCACATCTATTACTATTATTATTATTATAGATGCCTACCTTTTATTTGTTATTTGGTATGTGTGAGGTGTACTTATTTTCTAATGCTAGGTTCAGCTTCAGGCTGAAAGCATTAATGCCACCCACTTGATTGCTGGTTTGCCAAATGGATCTCATCCAACATTTGACTCTAAAAGGGACTGTTGCTGGCTGGAAAACCTAAAGTGCAGGTTATGCTGATTGAACTGTAGATCTGTTTGTGTGAAAAGTATATATAAAACTATAGTAAACTCTTTCACAGACAGTTTAAGAAAAGCCTGCTATTTTTATTGTTTTACATGAAATGCAGAATTGATGTGGCAAAATACAGGTAGGTGTATCCTATATAAAATTGAACACATTATTTGTTAGAATTTATTATTTTATTTAGGTAGTTTATTGAACAAAATACATCACAACTAGTGCATGATATTCTTGTGGTTTATATCAGTCATTCATTCTTTCGTTAACTGAAGCTGATTTATCCCTGTCGGGGAGTTTAGGCCTGTTCCCTGCAGCAGCAGGTGTAAGGCAACAACCATCTGGATGAAAAGCTAGTCTGTCATAAGGCACAGATAAATATGGTACATAAGTTTAGGTTTTACATGCCACTTTTCACAGTGTTCACTATCATGCAAGGCTCAGATTTAACAGCCACGGGGCAGTCCGCTGCTGCTAGTACAATAAGCTGCCCAGCTGGCACAGAGATGCCAGGTGTGGAAGGGACACAGGAAAAGAAAAGAGCTTAACAGGGAGTATTTAAAAAGAAAGAGAAACTCCCAACACTAACATGAGGGTGATGGTGCAGGTTGAGGTGACCTCCAGTTATTGGTAATCTGTGTAAATGCTTAAGGATCCCAGGAAACTGACATACTAGAGGAGAATGGTCAAATAAAAGGCAAAAAAGCAACATAGTTTAAGCATCTCACTTAAGGCAAGTGCAATCTTACAACCAAGTGCAGAGGGCACTTTAAGGACTTCTAGGAAAGCAGGCTCAGGGGTGAAGTTGATTCAGGATGATAAAAGAGGCACTGTGACCTGGAATCTCTGGGATTTTTTGTTAGTTCAGAAAGGAATTCAAAGGTCACTTTTTTCCAAACTCTCAATTTTAACTCAGTAGCTGTCTTGGGAGGTGCAGAAGGTAGAGACTTACAGACAGAGAATTGAAGGTCAAGAAAAATTTGTTTTACTTTCCATTCTGTCATACAGAATTAAAGAGACCCCCTTGTCAACTTTTTCTGTTTTGGTTTTAAATGAAACAATGTGGACAATGGACAAACATCAACAGCTGAAACATAAGAGAAAAATAAAAGTGTATTGTATGCTTCTTTGACACTCTGCATTTTATTCCTCTTCGGAAACTCTGTTTAGTTCTCCATTGGCAAAATTGTACTGCATGACAATACATATCACTGTAAAACTAACATTTCTGAATTCATGTACATATGTTGACCTGGAAGCTTGCTTCTAAGCAGCAGGAGAAGATCAGCTTTGCTCATCAACTGACTGCTAGCTCCTTATCTGCCAGCTTGAAAGTGCATGGGCAGCATTCCAATTTAAGAATTCACCCCTTCCACATTTATACTAGGAAGGGCAAGGTGACATGTTTTATCTTGGAATGAAAAAAAATCACTGGTTGCTAAGCATGCATAGAGCTTACAGAATAAGAAACTTTGCAACTTGACAGGAGACTGCATTGTAAAAGGTAACTGTCTTGTGGCACTCGATATTGTGCTGCCTGGATAGAGAAGGTAGAGAATTTTAATAGAAAATGAACCAAGAGATGAAAAGGCAAATGCATTGGTCTAATAATGTACAGAGTTCAAAAACCAGGAGATTGATAATTAACTAAAAAATAGAACAAAGCCCAAAACATTTGCTAAAAATAAAAGTCAAGATCATGCCATAATAAAAAGACAGCCACTGCAATTTTTTTGTTGTTTACAACCCAAAATATTGGATGTAAGTAGCAGCATACTGCAATATTAATGATGTCTAGTTGAAATCAGAACATGCAACTTCCTGGCTTCACTTGATGTCAACGGAGATGTGTTGCCATCCACAACATTGCTGTCAGAACAGAATGGCATTTAAAAATGTAAGCAAAATTTGAAAAATAAAATAATAAGAAGAAAATAATCAAGTGATGCAAAAAGCTACAAAAGTGTAAACTGTGCAACAAACACCCCAAGAACGATAATATATTTTAATTTACCAGATGCAGGTACCTCCTATAAGTTATAACATTTATTGAAGAATTCGTTACACTGTAGACTGTGAGGCAGGAAACAGCCCAGGATGGGCAGCCATCCCATTGCAGAGCCCACTGACAAACATACCAGCACTCACGCTCTCACACATATGGCCACGTAACCCAACCTATATATCCATGGGATGTGGCAGTAAAACCCATGAAGAAGACATAGGGAGACATGGGTAGAACATACAAATTTTACACACATATCTCCAGACAGAATTCCATCTCAGGATAATGGATCCGTGAGGCAAAAGCGTTAACCATTTTGCAAAGGTGTTTTCACCATTTAAAAAAGATCTTGAAATACCACCAAAAACCTATGCAGTTATCACTGCAATTCTTCATTACAATTGCACAGACCATGGAACAGCTGTTATATAGTTGTAGTTACATAACCTGATTTTTTTATTACATTTTGAAAGTACAGATACAATGTAACTATGTAAGTACACTTGTTTTTGGATCAGTGATAAACTGTTACATTGTAATTATATAAACTGTGGAATAACAATGACAACTGAGTAATTAACTATAGCGTTATTTTGTATTACACAGTAAGTACGGAGCAATAACTCATAATTACACTGTACTTATACAGGTAATTACATAGTAGTTACAGTGTAATTATGGACACAACGTAAAGTGTTACCAAGAATTATTTCTAATGACTCTAAATTGGAGAAATGTCCATTATATAGGTTTATATAGGCCACAAAAGACTTAGTCAGATATTGTATTGAGAGGGCAATTTTACTTATGAATTTAAAGTGAATAATTTGATATTAAAAAATCTGAGCAAAAATAATAAAAAAAATGATAGAAGGCAATGAGAAGGGATGTAGTGGATTAGAAATATATAATGAAGTCTTTCAAAAGTTAGGAATACAATTATTGATGCTTTGCAACTTTCTATTTTAATACTCTCTGTTTACATCTCGTTCATTTATTTGATGTGTTAAAATTTAATTCTGATAATCTTGAGCTATTACTTTAATTTCAGACTGAGCTAACACGTAAGAGGTGCCCACCATTGCAAGACAGCAGTTACCTTATTAGACAAGGCCCATGTAAACTAAGAGAAAAGCACAGTCTGACAAAGAACCTAGGATCCAAGCACTCTGATGCAGTAACACTGCCGGTTGAATCGCCCCAGTTTTACTGATGTAATTTATTATGTCATATGTACCAATATGATTATCAGGCAAAAAATAGAAACAACGCAGACAAGCAGAGGTACTGCAGATGGAGCACAAGAGAGAAATTAATCAACTTCTTAAACCAAGCAAGTGAAAATTAAGGTTGAAATTACCATTATTCAGATTTCTGTCAACAGTAACCTAATGGGAAGGACATAACATAATGGATTTCCTTTGCTAGACTACTGCTTTTATACTTCTCAAAATCTTCATTAGTGCTGTAGACTGCAGCAATGATAGAATGATACTTGGTACAAAGAGACACAAACTGATATTAAGCATACATTTATCTGTTGGTGCTTCTTCTGTGAAGTTAATATATCATTTTTACTGTTACCTTCTGTCTGTTTGTACATCAACCATTGTTAAAACTCTTGTAAAATGTATGATACTTTCAATAAAAGAACATACAGATTACACGAGCTGCACAATTTAAAAACAAAAATCTTGGACTCTCTACCAGTATTGCTAAACACTGTGTGGACAGTTGTTTGCTGGACAGTGTGAGGTCGGCAAACAATATTTTCTATGTACATACCAGCTTTTGCTGCACCAGGAGCTTCTTTGAAATGGAAGTACACGTAAGTCGTCCTTGGTGGTATCTTCAAATTTAGGACCTTCCAAAAGTCCTCATCAGCAGTTTGTGAAAATCAAAATACTGCTCAGTCCCAATGTGATTAATGTAATGTCTAGTGCATTTCAGACAATGATCTTCTCCTCACACAAGACTGAGTTATTATAGCTAATTTTACAGCAGCCAATGATTCTGGACTTTATTGCACCTCTTCACTAACCTGCACTGTGTTACGTTTTAGACAGGGCCTCATTCCTGCCTCAAGTATGGTTACTTTTGTTTTAGACTTTGTGGGTTTTTTTATATTATTTTGAATATTTTTTTTTGCTGATTTTTTGTTTATGTCATTATTGTTTATTTTGTATTTCTGCATTATATTAAGTTTGTTTTTGTTTTGTTTATTAACCCTGTCTCTCATTTATGTTAAACCAAAGGAGGTGGGAACACCTGATTACATAACTGGGGTACTACACCAGTTATTATGTGAAGGGAGCCTAGGCATTATGTTTTAATTTTGATTCTTGCTTTTGAGTTTTCCTTCATTTGTTATTGGATTTTCTGTTTTTGACACCTGTTTTGTTTTAAGGTAGTGTTTATTTGGTTGTCCATTATCATATCTGGTTACTTAACATTAGAATCCCTGAAGCCTATGAAGAAAGTCGTAATGCCGGGCCGCTTAAGTAGGCAGCCTGCTATCCCATCCCCCACTGATGCAGCTGAAGTTCTCCCAGCTCAAGTCTGGTTATCTGGGCGTGAGGTGTCCGTATAGGGCAAATAATATATTGTTATTTGGAATACATACATTTCATGTATATTGCGTGTCTACAACGATCTGGGTAAATGTAGGATGACAGGAAATTCAAGGCAAGAAATGCTGAACACATAACTAAAACTTAAACTTTTTTCATGTAATAGTAATAATGCCAAAATGCTGACATGTAGTGTATAATGTGTGAAGACTGAAGTCCAAATATCAAATAAACACTTTCACAAAAGGTATAACAAGACAAGTGTGCTTTTATTCAAGCATATAACTAAAGAAAAAGAAATCATTCAATGTACATGTTACTGTCAATGAGTAAAAACCCAAGCTCAAATATCAATTGACAGAGAGAAGACATGTCTGCTTGGGTGGTGCAGAGGTAAGAAGTACTGCCTTGTACTCAAGAGGTTGTGGGTTCAATCCTGGGTACACCCTGAAGTTAGCATTTTGAGTAGTGAGCCGCGTCAGTGGGGGATGGGATAGCAAGCTCCCTGCTCCCAGTACTGATTGACATATTTGCAAAACAAAGATACTAATTACGACTTTTTTCGTAGGCTTCAGGGATTTCAGTGTTAAGATTTTTGCTTTTTTAGGCAAAACCTATTTTAGTCACTTTTTTTCTCGCCTTGCCTTTTGTTATTTATTTTTTCTTACAATAAACGAGCTTAAATTGCTATTTCTAAGCTGAAGGACGAGGAATAGATACATTGGCACTGAAGCTATTGAATTCCAGAATGTTTGAAAAGTATAAAGTTACAATTCATTATCACTTTTCTGTTCATACCTTTGGGGATTTGTTGAAAGCAATACATGAATATTAACTTATAAATAAGGACCTTCAAATTTTATAAGAATGAATATTCAGCCCAAAATTGCTTGTCAATTACTGATTCTAGACTTAACCTTCACAAATCAAATTGCAAACTTTTGACATTTTTATTGGTTTCTGCATCTGATTTTAGACACTCTTACGAGTCCACTAGGACTCTCAAGTAATTTCTGGTTTAATTACCATATAAGATAAATTAGTTATACAGTTTATAATTACCAATGATGGTAATTTTTCATCTACTAGTTTAACTATTAGTTAGCTTTAAGTATTTTCCTAGCTAAAGCTGTGAGGACTGCAGGAAAAATGCTATACGGTTCAGGGGATTAATTCCGTTTTGCCTAGTTAATCGTTATTATACACACACTAAATTATCTTCAGATCGTTTAGTTTGACATAAATATTTAGTAAAGCTATTCGTATTGCAATGACACCATCTGAAGACTTTTATTTTCCCATATTGTTCTTAGTATACTTTTCCTCCTTTTTGAATGTCCCCTTATTGATAAAAATTAATATTTTAGGTTTTCATAGCTGTATTATCACCAATAATCTTCTCCAGCTGCAACTTCGCATTGCATATTTCTTTTTTTAACTGTTCCTCTATTCTCATTTGTGCACCATATGTTGCAATTTATATTAAAGATATCTTCTAATTTTTCCATTAAGAATATTTATTTTATTACTTCTACTTTTCAGTATAAAAATATCTTGCATTTAATGAGTATGGCTAAAAATGATCTACATTAGGTTATCTGGTGACTCAAACTGGCCCGTTGTGAGTAGGAGCAGCTGCGCTGCCAACATACATGTAGATTCTGGCTCCCACAATCCTAAAATTTCCCCATTGTGCTTACCAACACCCTATATCACGGACTTTGTCTTTAATGTTTTTGGATTGCTTCTTCATTAGAACATAGGAACAATCTAAATGAGAACTGGCCATTTAGCCCAACAAAGCTTGCTAGCCCAATCCACTTAATTCTTCCAAAATAACATAAAGTCTAGTTTAGAACATCCATAAAGTCCTACTGTCTACCACAATAATTGGTAACTTATTGCATGAGTCTGTGATTCTCTGTGTGAAGAACAACTTCCTAATATTTGTGCAAACATTACCCTTAACGAGTTTCCAACTGTGTTCCCACGTTTTTGATGATCTCATTTTAAAGTAAAAGTCTCAATCCACCAATTACCTTCATAATTTTAAACATCTAAATCATGACTCATCTTAATCTCCTTTTTGTATAAACTAAGAAAGGGTTAGATTTTTTTAATATTTCCTCAAAACTCATCCCTAGTAGCCCTGAAATCAGCCTAGTCACTCTTCTCTGGACTTTTCCTAGAGCTGCTATGTCATTTTTGTAGCCTGGAAACCTAAACTGCACACAGTACTACAGATGAGGTCTAACCAGTGTGTTGTAAAGATTGAGCATAATCTAATTTGGCTTGTATTCTACATTGTGCTATATGACGTATCATTCTATTAGCCTTCTTAATAGCCTCTGAACACTGTCTGGAAGTTGATAGTGGGAAGTCCACCATAACGGCAAATCCTTTTCATAATGCGTACTTTTGATTTTCCGAACAACAAACGTGTATTTCTACTCCCTGCGTTTAACATTTTACATTTACTTACATTACATTTCATTTCCCACAAATCTCTGCAAGCCTGTATGCTGTCCAAGTCTCTCTGTAACGATTCAACAAATTTTAGATTATCTGCCATTCCACTTATCTTGGTATGATCTGCAAACTTAAGTAACTTGTTATTTACATTCCTATTCAAAACATTGGTGGCACAGTGGTAGTGCTGCTGCCTTGCAGTTAGGAGACCTGGGGTCACTTCCCGGGACCTCCCTGTGTGGAGTTTGCATGTTCTCCCCGTGTCTGTGTGGGTTTCCTCTGGGTGCTCCGGTTTCCTCCCACAGTCCAAAGACATGCAGGTTAGGTGCACTGGTGATCCTAAATTGTCCCTAGTGTGTGTATGTGCCCTGCGGTGGCTGGTGCCCTGCCCAGTGTTTGTTTCCTAACCTTGCACCCTGTGTTGGCTGGGAGTGGCTCCAGCAGACCCCCCGTGACCCTGCAGTTAGGATATAGTGGGATGGATGGATAGATTCAAATCATTTATATATACTCTACACCAAGAACTGCCACTTCTTTTAGTCTGATGCCCAATCTCTCATGTGGCACCTTATCAAATACTTTCTGAAATTCAATATAAATAATATCATATGATCCACTTTGATTATATCCTTTTGTTGCTTCCTCACAGAATTCCAGCATGTTAGTAAAACACACCCTCTCACTATTGAAGCCATGCTGACTGTTCAGTAAAACTCCTGTTCTTGGCATGTGTTGTTCAATCCTTTCTTAATAATTCCTACAATTAATTTACCTGTGGTGCATGTTATTGGTCTTACAAGCTTACTGGCCTATAGCTGCCTGGATTTGCCCAATCACCCTTTTTACATAACGGGATCTCCCTCTACAATTTCCAAATTACTCAGTGCCTCCTTAGTAGTCCCTTTTACTGCTGGGAGCTTATCCACTTTCTTATATATGAAGACCTCAAAAAATGCAAGTTTAGAGTATCTGCTGTTTCACTGTCACTGAACTTTTAATTCCCCTTTACTATTTCTGATGCACTTCACCTCCTCCTTGGCTCTTCTTTTTCTACTGAATCACTGAAAGAATCTCTTTGGGTCATCTTTCGCCTTATCTGCTATATTCCTCTCTAACTGCCTTTTTAGCTTTGCTAATGTCTTTCTTAATGGTAGCCCTCATGCTCTCATACAACCTACAATTCACACTGAAGTGATTTGTCCTATAATTCTTATATAGTCGTTTTTTCCTTTGCAGCTTCTTTTTGCAGTTCTTTATGAACCCACCACAGAGTTTGTTTTTTAGTCTGGACCCTTCCCCCCCACCCGAAGGCGGAGGGAGGCCACCCTCTTGTCCACCAGGGTAAACCCCAATGCACAGGCTCCGAGTCGGGGGGCAATAAGTATGCCCACACCTGCTTGGCGCCTCTCACCGGGGGCAACTCCAGAGTGGTAGAGAGTCCAACACCTCTCAAGGAGATTGGTTCCAGAGTCCAAGCTGTGCATCGAGGGGAGTCCGACTATATCTAGCCGGAACCTCTCAACCTTGCGCACTAGCTCAGGCTCCTTCCCATTCAGAGAAGTGACATTACACGTCCCAAGAGCCAGTTTCTGTAGCCGAGGATCAGACCGCCAAGGTCCCCGCCTTCGGCCACCACCCAACTCACACAGCACCCAACCTCCTTGGCCCCTCCCATAGGTGGTGAGCCCATGGGGAGGAGGACCCACGCTACCTCTTTGGCTTGGGACGTTGTGGGTCGGTGGGGTCTTCGAAGACCTCCTCAATCCCACTAAGATGCCTTCCAATGAGGAAGCAGAGCCTTGGGACTCTGAGGTGGGCTCTCCCATCTCTGGGACTGAAGTCACCGAGGTGGTCAAAAAACTCCTTGGTGGCAAGGCCCCGGGGGTGGATGAGATACGCCCGGAGTTCCTTAAGGCTCTGGATGTTGTAGGACTGTTTTGGTTGACACGTCTCTGCAACATCGCATGGACATCGGGAACAGTGCCTCTGGATTGGAAGACCAGTGTGGTGGTCCCCCTCTTTAAAAAAGGGGACCAGAGGGTGTGTTCCAACTACAGAGGGATCACACTCCTCAGCCTCCCTGGAAAAGTCTATTCGGGGGTCCTGGAGAGGAGGGTCCGTCGGATAGTCGAACCTCGGATTCAGGCGGAACAGTGTGGTTTTTGTCCTGGTCGCGGAACAGTGGACCAGCACTTCACCCTTAGCAGAGTCCTGGAGGGTGCATGGGAGTTTGCCCAACCAGTCTACATGTGTTTTGTGGACTTGGAAAAGCCGTTCGACCGTGTCCCTCGGGGAATCCTGTGTGGGGTACCGGACCCCCTGATAAGGGCTGTTCGGTCCCTGTACAACCGGTGTCAGAGCCTGGTCCACATTGCCGGCAGTAAGTCGAGCCCGTTTCTAGTGAGAGTTGGACTCCGCCAGGGCTGCCCTTTGTCACTGATTCTGTTCATAACTTTTATGGACAGAATTTCTAGGCGCAGCCAGGGTGTTGAAGGGGTCCGGTTTGGTGGACTCAGGATTGGGTCACTGCTTTTTGCAGATGATGTTGTCCTGTTTGCTTCATCAGGCCGTGATCTTCAGCTCTCTCTGGATCGGTTCGCAGCTGAGTGTGAAGCGGCTGGGATGAGAATCAGCACCTCCAAATCCGAGACCATGGTCCTCAGCCGGAAAAGGGTGGAGTGCCCTCTCAGGGTTGGGGGAGAGATCCTGCCCCAAGTGGAGGAGTTCAAGTATCTCGGGGTCTTGTTCACGAGTGAGGGAAGAATGGAGTGTGAAATCGACAGGCGGATCGGTGCGGCATCCGCAGTGATGCGGGCTCTGCAACGGTCTGTCGTGGTGAATAAGGAGCTGAGCCGTAAGGCAAAGCTCTCAATTTACCAGTCGATCTATGCTCCTACCCTCACCTATGGTTATGAGCTATGGGTAGTGACCGAAAGAACGAGATCGCGAATACAAGCGGCTGAAATGAGTTCCCTCCGCAGTGTGTCTGGGCTTTCCCTTAAAGATAGGATGAGAAGCTCAGTCATCCGGGAGGGGCTCAGAGTAGACCCGCTGCTCCTCCGCATCGAGAGGAGTCAGATGAGGTGGCTCGGGCATCTGATCAGGATGCCTCCTGGACGCCTCCCTGGTGAGGTGTTCTGGGCATGTCCAACCGGGAGGAGACCCCGGGGAAGACCCAGGACACGCTGTAGGGACTATGTCTCCTGGCTGGCCTGGGAACGCCTTGGGATTCTCCCGGAAGAGCTGGAAGAAGTGGCCGGGGAGAGGGAAGTCTGGGCCTCTCTGCTTAACCTGCTGCCCCCGCGACCCGACCTCAGATAAGCGGAAGAGGATGGATGGATGGACTAAATCAAAATTTTGGTATGCACCTGTCCTGTATTATATGTAAAATGTTTTTTAATCCTGTTCCACTGCTCCTCAACTGTCTCCAAACTTAAAAGCTTATTATCACAGTCCATCCTCCTTAGACTTTACCACAATCACTTAAAAGTTTCCCTCCCGAACATAAACTTAACAGTTTTGGTCTTGCATCGTCTCTCTTTCAAAGCACTGAAAATTGTATTCTATTATGGTCATTTGACCCTAGCGGCTCAATTACCCTTACATCCTCAATTCTATCCTGATTATTACAAAGTACTAAATCTAAAAAGGCTTCCCCCCAACGTTGGTGCTTTAAAATACTGTGTTAAAAACCAGTCACTGGTTATGTCCCAAAACTCCTGCTCTTGTGCTCTAATTGTAAAGTTAGCCCAGTTGATATTTGGATAGTTAAAGCCCCCCATGACTATAATATCATGTCATAAACTTACTTTTTTAATAATTCATGTCTGCTCAAAGGTCTTTTCAAATTATTATTTTTTAATTAGTTCATATTGCTAAAAGAGTTGGAATCATTTTGTCCTTTAAAGTGTGTAGTTTTTGTCCTCCTGCCAATTAGGTGTCATCTCACAATTTTTGATTTGGAGGACTGACAATACTTTACCATGTTTAAGACTCCCAGCACATAAGCATGCATGGGTTACATAAGCCTCAGATCTGCAAGAACACTGTGGCCCATTACAGCAAGCTCTCTGATATTCCTTGTGCCAAAGCAGGCTATGCCTCGACAAGGAGGTTTAAAACCGACCAGTCAGAACAAGTGTTGAGACAGAGAGAAAAATACAAGATAAGAAGGAAGTGTGCTTTTTGGGAGTTTTGGGGTAAGTCAGTGAGGCATCTCCACAGTCAGATAGGGTTTCAACCCATTTCCAGCTACAATATTTCCACGGGGTCAACTGGGGTTTTGTTTGTCTGTATCTAGATATTGCATATTCTTCATGTCTACTGATCCCTTGTGTGATATATTTTTCCAAAATGTAAAATATTCTTTCCATATACATAGAGTCCTTGTCATTATTCTGAATGAATATAGGCTATAAGGAAAAGAAGAATATTTTCCTGTATCATAGGTTTGCATTTCAATTAATAAAGAATGTGGATAAGTAAAAATGTAGGCATCCAAAACCTCCAGCCTCAAACAATTAAGAACAGAAAAAAAAACAAATTTAATGCTGTATAAAATTCAGGTACTGTATGTTTTGTAAAAGATCAGCCCAGACACAGACAGACACTGACTCAAAATGTCCAAAATAACACACGCTTTATTCTAACAATAAGGTCCCGCACACCACACAGTGCTCCAACAGACACAATACCCTGTCTTTTCTTCTGCCACCTCCACTCTTCACTCACAACCTTGTCCTCCTCCACCCGACTCTGGCTTCTGAATGGAGTGAGGCGGCCACCTTTATAGTGCACCCAGAAGTGCCCCAGGTGTCTCTTCATTAACTTCCGGCAGCACTTCCTGGTGTGGTGAAAGTGCTGCATGTCAAGACTCTGGAGCTGTCCAGGTGTCCCCTGGAGATGGTGGGTTGAGCTTCTGAACTCCAAATCTGTGGCCCCGATGTAAACCAAGGAGGCTGCCCTCTCGTGTCCAGAGGGGTGGTAATCCTGGTAGTATGCCCGTTCCCCCGGTCTTCTCTTATAAAGGGAGTCCTGTCCGGGCAGGATCCCCGGCCGTCCATCACAGTTTATATAAACTTTTTTACAGACTGCATTTTGTTTTTGTTTAAACTTTAACCAAGGTTTACAGAAGAAAAAATTACAAAGACAATGTCTCTTAACTGTAGTATCAAAATGGAAAGAAAAAAAAATCCCTGATGTCTCTGTGTCTGCTATCCAGTGGATCAGTTACATGACTATTTACTGTATGAACTGTATTTAAATTTTTTCTACATGGATTTTAAAACCACCACACTGAAGAGACATGTGGATCTGACTGCTGCAAGTATTTTGTTTTTCAGAGATCCTCTGAACCTTCAGATCCTGATGTTATGACAGGCTAAATACAGCTCCTAATAAAGTAATTACTGTTTATATGTCAATCTGTCTGCAAAGTGTCATTTTTAATATGACAGCACATTTCCAGTAAATGAGGGTTACAGATCCTACCAGCATGCAGAGCTCATTATGCCACCTGAGAGTTAGAAGGAAATGAGAAAATAATAATAATAAAGAAGATATGGTGAAGTGTGGATGTCCTGTATGCAGCCAAGTATCTGTTTCATAGCTTCAGGTTTGAGATTCAATTACCATCTCTCCAAACTGGAGGAGGCTGAATGCATGATGTGTGTGTGTACGTGCGTGTGTGCGTGCGTTTGCATGTGGGTGTCTGTTTCTTATCAGGATGAAACCAATGAGTCAGATTCCTAATGAAGAAATCACCAGTGATCACCTTCTTGATGTTATTTGGTTTAGCCTCTACAGCCCAGTGTTTGTTTTTTTAAGTTTAGATTACAATTTTTAGAGAATAGGAAGCCCTACTATTTTACTCAATGATAAAAAAGTAATTTTCAAACAACAACAGTTGAGGAATGTCTTCTGCATATTTGTCTGAGTATTCATACGCTGTAGAAGTACAAAACATGTTCAGGTTTTTGTTCCACACAACGAGGTGTCACACACATTATAAACCCTGCAGCGGATTTTATATAATTTAGGCTGCTAAATGTAACTGGGAAGTGCAGACTCCTAGCAGGTAGTGTCTTTCACATGGCAGCATTCTTCCACAGGCAGCACCAACACCTGTCTGGCAAAAAAACAGATTGAGCACTTTGTTGGTGCCATTCCATGACATGATCGATGTGACTCTGGTGAGAGACCTATCAGTCTGCGGCTGACAGAGATCAGCAGGGCATAGAGGGCTTGAAGAAGAATAGCAAAAAACTTGAAATTCAAAGGCTTCACACTTGGCTGGGACTCTCGAAATGCAGACTGTTTTTTCACTTCACCTGTTGTGTGTTTTGGAAGGGTGTTTCCCATCTGTTTCTCAGCTTGCTTCATATTATGTTTTTGAATACTAACTGTACAAGGGTGAGTAAGGTAAACTCTGTCTCACAGGCTTGTCATGCCAGATGGTTTTTATTGTAACTAATCTCTCTATCAGTGCCTGTTCTGCCTTCACCATTTTGGCTGTACTTGATTGCTGTTTGAAAAGCAGTTTGCTTTGTTTCAACTCACCTCTTAACCACAGAAGTGAGTCATCAGTGTATTCATTGACAGCTAAATGTCTCTAAAAAACAGAGACTGAGTAACAATTACTAATACATTAGTGGGGTATGAAGCTTGAGTAGGCCATCAAATTGCCAATATGATTAGGCTAGAGCTCTAGAGAATAACTGCTAGATTTGTGTTGTGCTGTTGGTACTATGGATACTGTACTTGTTACTTAGTTTTTCTCTTGAAAAACTTAAAACTGTATGAGAAAGACTTAGAGAGGCAGTTATCTGAAGGCTATGAAATGTCAGAAAACAGGGCAGAGCAGCAGTAAAAATGCTGCTCCACAGTTGCTCCAGCCAAGACACAGCCTGTGTGGAGTTCATATACTCTTTTCATGTATGGTGGACTTTACACTACGTTTTCTTCCACACTCTAAACCCTTGCAAGTTATGTTAACTTGTACATTTTTAGTTACTGTGGTTTTAAGTGTGAATATGCCTCTTGATGGTCTGGTGCCTTATTCATGTATGGTTCCCGCCTCATACCCAGTGCTATCAGAATAGGCGTTGGCAGTCTGAATTGAACAGGTGGGTTAAAAATTGATGGATAAAGAATTACACCAAAGTAAAGAATAGACAGCAAAACAAGTTAAAAGATGAAAAGTATATTTTTTTAAATTTTTACAGCTGTGCACATATCTTTGTTAGATATTAATACAAAGATCTTTAAAGCTTAATAAAGAATTATCCATTACACAAAATACCCAAAACAAACAGTATATTAATTTATATATTATCATACTTTTATAAAGGCATCAATTAAAAAACATTAATTATTATCCTTCTCTTGAAATCGTTACCTTGCTGTGGTGGAGAGGTTTGAGTGTTCCTATGAGTCTGGGGGCTATATTGCCTGGTGGTGTAAGGCCCTAGCTAGTATGGTGTTACCGGGGCATCTTCCTGGAGTAAGGCCTGAGAGAAGTGCCCGCTGGCGAGCACCTCAGAACCAGGCCTACCATGGGGCCTGGTTAGGCACAGCCCAAAAATGTAATGTGAGACTGCCCTCCTGTGAGACCACCACGTGCAGGAGGAATAGGGGTTGAGTGCAATGTGAGCAGGTTGGCAGCCAAAGACTTCTCAGACTGGAACCCAGACACGCAAACTGACTCTTGGGACATGGATTGTAACCTCTCTTGGGAGAAGGAGCCGGAGAGCTACCAACTAGATATAGTTGGGCTCTGGAATTAAAACCTCTTTTTTTTTTTTTGGAGTTGCCCGGGGGGAAGCATCAAGCAGGAGTGGGCTTCTTATTGAGTTCCTACCTGGTCGATGCCATGTTGGAATTTGTGCCGAAGAATGAGAGGGCTGTCTCTGTGTGGCTGAATATCGCAAAAGGGAGGATCATGCCAGACCAGGGGGTCACTTCCGGTCCAAATGATGTCACTTCCTGTCCTGGCCTTTAAAGCCAGCATATTCTCACTCTCAAATCAGTTCTTTTCTGGACTCAAACCTGAATACAACTCATCAAAAAACAACCCTTTTACAGCCAGGGCAATATATACAGGAGACTACCCCAAACCTTTTTGATGTCTTCGTTTTATTCTTGTCACGATACACACATACCCAAAAAGAAGGACTACATTTCAAACGTTTATTATGCAAAAATGCTACAAGATAAAATAAATTTCATTACAACACAAGAAAGTGTTTTAAAAATGATGTCTTCAGGGTGGTGGCCATCATTAGCGATACACTCTTTGATACGATTTCTGAATGTGCATGACTCATTCGGCCATTTCAAGGGGAATAGTGGCGATTGTATGGCGAATAGCGTCCTTGAGGGCTTCAAGGTTTTGAGGTCATTATGTATATACAGTACCTTCAACATGAGATAGACCCACAAGAAGAAATTGCAGGGAGCAAGATCAGCTGAATGTGAAGGCCAACCCGACATCACCACGCAGGGAAGTCACCTTACCCAGAAACATCTCCCAAAAAACTTGCATGGATCTCTGCGCCATATGAGCTGTTGCTCCTTCCTGTTGAAACCAGGCATATACCACATCAATTTCTTCTAGTTGGGGCCGCATAATGTTCTCTAGCATTTGACTATAATGTTCTGAAGTGACAGTGATCATTGCTCTCCCCTCCTCAGAAAAGTAGGGGCCTACAATGCCAAATTCTGCAATGGCACACCAAACTGTTACACGTTCACTGTGCAGGGGTCTCTGATGAAGATCATGAGAGTTGGTTTCAGCCCAATAGCGAAAGTTTTGTTTCTTTACACAACCATTCAAATGGAAATGTGCCTCATCACTGCACATGACAATGGCATCTTGATGAACAGTTTGCAGAATGTTCGCTCACAACTCTCTACAGCTCTCCCATTCTCTCTCTGTGAGTTCCTGCACTACCATCATTTTGTATGGATGGAACTCAAAGTCCTCATGCAAAATCCTCCTCAAAGACGTGTTGGAAGTGCCTAATGCAGAAGCATGTTTGCAAGCTGAAAGTCTAAGAGACTGCAAAATTGATGCCCTTACAGCTTGGATGTTTTCAGGCGTTTGTACAGTCTGAGGAGATTTTCTGTTCAATGTTGTACCCATCTGTCTATGGTTTTCTGATTTGGGATGTCACCATTAGTAGAATACTTAAGTTTATTCGGAAGACGCATTGTGTAGTGATGATGGATTTGTTGTTTAATGAAGAATGCTTCGACAACGAAAGCACAGTTCGCACCAGACCAAGGCATGTTGGCGATTGAAAACTACAAGAGATTGCCTATCAAAAAACCCCCACCCCAACCCACTCGGTTGCCTCTACCTTGTGCAAAGACCTTGAGAAATGTGGAACTTAATTTTAGCTCACCATATATATATATATATATAGTTGTGCTTGAAAGTTTGTGAACCCTTTAGAATTTTCTATATTTCTGCATAAATGTGACCTAAAACATTATCAGATTTTCACTCAACTCCTAAAAGTAGATAAAGAGAAACCAGTTAAACAAACGAGACAAAAATATTATACTTGGTCATTTATTTATTGACGAAAATGATCGAATATTACATATTTGTGAGGATTAGCAGTTAGTTTGAAGGTGAAATTAGAGTCAGGTGTTTTCAATCAATGGGATGACAATCAGGTGTGAGTGGGCACCCTGTGTTATTTAAAGAACAGAGATCTATCAAAGTCTGCTCTTCACAACACATGTCAGTGTAAGCGTATCATGGCACGAACAAAGGAGATTTCTAAGGACCTCAGAAAAAGAGTTGTTGATGCTCATCAGGCTGGAAAAGGTTACAAAACCATCTCTAAAGAGTTTGGACTCCAGCAATCCACAGTCAGACAGATTGTGTACAAATGAAGGAAATTCAAGACCATTGTTACCCTCCCCAGGAGTGTATTTCTCAGATGTATTTCAAAAATGAACAGCTAATGGCACAATGTCAACTGCAAAGAGCAGGTATCCTTGTCTAGTACCACATTCTAGTCTGAAATAATGTTAATACAAACTGAAGCTTCTGGACTGGTATACAGTAGTTTGATCAATGCACATATGTTTGGGCCAAACCCAAACTTGTAAAATGTGTTGAAAAGGTAGTCCCATTCAACCATATCAAATGTATTTTCTGAATCCAAATATAATAAGATCTCTGTCTTCTATAAATGTTGCTATAGGGGAGGTAACTTAATTGAAAATTCAGCAGGGTAGCCATCAGGGTCTGCTGCTTTCCCACACTGAAATGAGTTTATAGCGTCTAGTAATTCTGAGAGTAATTCTGAAGATTTATCCAATGAATACAATTGTTCACCTTATGGTTGACTGGTACAGTAAATCAGCAAATTAAATGATGGAGATAATGGAGATGCTTCTGAGCCAAAGTGATTGAAGTAAACATAAATATGTTCAAAATGGAAAAGGGGAAGGGTTGGAATGAAAATTCCTACATAGTTTTGTACCCCTTATTCAAACCAATTATTTACTGCATTTTGATGTGGTGGTTCAAGTATTTTGGATTATTTAAAAATATCTGATCATGCTTTTATAAAGGTTTAGATCCTACAAGGGAGATTTTACACTATATAAAATCTAGATCAAATACTACCTCATAAGCAGTTACTCAAATGAGAAGTTGCTGATTTGGTTATTATTCAAACGCAAGCCTAAAGGATCACATTTAGCACACTTTCTTGCACATTTAGTACAATACTTTAATTTCAGGTGAATTGCAAGACAGAAACTGCATACAGACCATCATCCTCCAACCCTAAACAGAAAGAAAAATGTATATCTGACCCCAGGTGTAATTCAACACATTCCTTCCTAAATATCATCATTCTCAGCCCTTATTCCAAATGATCTCCTAAAGTAGAAGGTAGATACATGCACACCAATTAAAAATGTATAAATAACATGGCAATGGTACCAAGTGCTGTCCTCTGGTAGTGCATATGTATGAGTACTGTAAATGTAATGGAATCTATACTAATAAAAGGCAAAGCCCCCACTGACTGACTGACTGACTGACTGACTCACTCACTCACTCATCACTAATTCTCCAACTTCCCCTGTAGGTAGGAGGCTGACATTTGGCAGGCTCATTCCTTACAGCTTACTTACAAAAGATGGGCAGGTTTCATTTCGAAATTCTACGCGTAATGGTCATAACTGGAACCTATTTTTCTCCATATACTGTAATGGACTGTAACTCAATGGCCGTGGGGGGCGGAGTTGCGTGTCACATCATGACGCCTCCCACGTAATCACGTGAACTGATTGTCAACGCAGTATGTAGAAAACAAGGAGGAGCTCCAAAGAGCGCTGAAGAAAACATGCATCATACAATTGAGAAGGCAGCGAAACAATAAGAGGTGAGCGAGTGATGCATACAAGCATATTCATAAGTGCAGCTACAGCGGAAACAAAGCACGGTGTAAACTGTAAGTTTACATTAAGTTTTTAGACACGCACCCGCTGCCGTTTGTCATGCACAGTGACGCATACAAGCATATTCATGAGTGCAGCTATTTCGGAAACAAAGCACAGTGTAAACCTAAAGTTTAAATTAAGTTCATAGACAGGCTGTGGCTGGCGTTTTTCATGCCCACGACTAATATGAATATTCGCGGGATACAAGTTTAATGAGAGGACGCAGGGTATAAACGAGAGTTTTGATCACTTTGTAACTAAGTTAAAATTGCTGGTGAAGGGCTGTGCTTATGCAAATTCCGAGAGACTGTGTTTGTTGGGGGGATTGACAGTTAGGGTGGGTGGGGGAGTCACGTCATCATCTCCCCTCCCATTCACCTCATTTCGCTCTGAGCTGAGCTCCGCAGCTAACGCGGTCTTGCGGAAGCAACTTTGTGACGCTGCCACCAAATACTCACAGAAAAATCCACAAGTTAATACACACGCTGTCTCTAGAGTTTCTCCACACTCTGAATCCTCCAGGCACTACTGAGCATAATCTAATTTTGAGGGTTGGGACACCAATAATGTTACTGAAAACCTTACAGCCACTGAGACTTTGTAACAGCACAAGACTTCAGGTCACGTGTCTGCAAAAGAACCCAATTGAGGCAACTATTTTTACTGGCGGTTGCTCAGGGGAAAGAGTTTGTATTCCTCGCTTTCCCGTTATACCCTCTGATCTCCCATTTCTATTCAAATGCCTCCAGTTTCCAGTAGGGCTCTGCTTCACGATGACAATTAATAAGTCTCAGGGACAGACTCTACAAAAGGTTACAATGACAATCATGTTACGTTATTTTTAAAATGTTTCCTTTTCTTAGCACGAGCACAGCTGAGAAGCTTCGATGCATGTGCTCCATAACGTGTTAAAAAATAACGCATTAAATCACACTTTGAATTCCAAGCAAAGGGGGACTTTTATTAATGCATGATTTCCAGGTACATCGATTACATTAATGCACACATCAGAGCTACAAAAATGCAAGAGTCTGAAGAAAGCGCGTTGCTAGGACTGATCGGAGGAAAATTTCATTTCAAAATACTACACGATGGAAGCCTTGATAAAAGTGTGGTTTTGTGCAAACTGTGCAAAAAGGAGTTTGCATACCACTGAAGCACTTCAACCTTACGGTACCATCTAAATGCAAAACATGTTACAGCGAACACAGAAACTGTGTATGCTGTTAGCACTAGCAGTACGAGTTTGAGTACCAACAAAAAGTGTCAGCAGCCCAAGCCTGATGAAATGACTTAGTAAGTCAAGTTAGTAAGTCAACATCGGTCAAACTTACAAATTCTCTCACAAAATGGATTGCTTTGGACTGTAGACCACTAAGAGTGGTGGAAGATAGGGGGTTAGAAAATGTGCAACAGTTAGCGTCAGGTGATCAAACTTTTCAACTGCCGTGCCGAGAGACTATTTCAAGTAAAATTTAACAGCTTTATGACACTGAAAAGCAAGCAAAATTAGATGCATTATAGAAAGCGGACTTTGTTCCTCTTACTGGGGATCATTGGACTTCCGTGACCGTTAGTAATTCTAATTACATCTAATTACAAAATGTTCAATGATCATACTGGTTTTAGCCTAATGTACAAAATAGTTTTGGCTAAGGTTACTCAGAGTTTAAAGGTGAAGCTGGTCAAATTACCTTTTATGTTTCTGCCTTATTTTTTTAAGAAGAAAAACTGCACTTTATTTTGAAATTTTTCTTATTATTATTTAAAGACAATACCATTCTGAACATGTACTTAAAATACCACTTTATTTTTAATTCTGCCCAGTTTTAGCCAGGGATGATATTTTTGTTTGTGTTTTGAATTGAAATGCAGTTTAAATGCATTTTTTTTTTCAGAAATTAAAAGAGCTTGAGTTTACAATATTCATGTCCATGTCTATTATTTGATTCTGTCGCCCACTAAAACCCTTTTAAATTAAAAAAAACATTTGCGCTTTGGGGCAAATTTACTTGTGCGATTACATGCGATTAATCAAGATTAATTAATTACAAAGCCTCTAATTAATTAGATTAACTTTTTTAATCGAGTCCCACCCCTAATATATACATATATGTAGATATGTATATATATATATATATATATATATATATATATACACGCTATGTCACTCAATCAGCTTCCTTTTCTTGTTTATACCACTGTTTAAACCAGCAAATAGTACGTTTTTCCTTGCCTTCCTTGGTATGTGCTGAAATTGTTCTATTTTTCCACATGGTTTTGCCATTGTCTTTTCACAGAACGCTGAGCTTAAGGGCTATTTATATTGATTTACATATTCAAAGAGGAGCAATTCTGGGAGGAGTTGGGGCGGGACAGCATTCACGTGCACGTGCGTTACTTTTCACGCCGATTGGGATTTATGTAGCAGAACGACGAGGAAATTTGCGTACGCACAGATTCCTGCATCTGGATTTTTCTGTGCGTACACACATTCCTGCTTTTGTGCTTACGCCATGTTAAAGTGTGAGTTCTATACACGGCGTTATACATGAGGCCCCAGTTTTGGGAAATTCTGCCTGGCCTTAATGATGTCACTTCCAGTTCCGGGCCCACTGATGACATCACTTCTGGTTCTGGCCCCACTGATGATGTCACTTCCGGTTCCGGCCCCATGGATGACGTCATTTCCTCTGCTGGCCTTTAAAGCCACCATCTTTTCGCCACTAAGTCAGTTCTGTTCTGGACTCTGATCTGTACACATCTTAACAATTATTCCTATTTTTGCATCCAGGAAACAATATACGGGTGGCTGCCCCAAACCTTTTTTATGTCTGTTTTTTATGGTCCATTCTTGTAACTATATATATATATATATATATATATATATATATATATATATATATATTATATATATACATATATATATATATATATATATTATATATATACATATATATATACATATACATACACACACACACAGTATATGTAGTGATGGCCAGCCACGGCTACTACCTGGCTGGGACGCCAACAGAGTGGAAGGACCAGGGGAGAGAGCATTGGTGAAGCAATACCTCCACTGGAAAACTAGAGGGCAGCCCTCCTGGGTGGCTGTGGCACCATGGATTCCCGCAGGGCATGTTGGGAGCTGAAGTTTAGTGAAGCCCTGTTGGGTTCCATGGGGGCTGCCAGGGGGAGCTGCAGAGCCCTATAGAGGACCTCCAGCACACCTGGGATGAGCCACCAGGAACACTCCTGGGACCTAAATAAGAGGAGCCGCCTCACTCCATTGAAGAGCCAGAGTGGGGAGGAAGAGGACAAAACCTGAGAAGTAGTGGAGGAGGATGGACTGGCAGAAAGAAGGGACTGTAAATAGATGTGTTGCGGTGCTGGTAATATGTGCATGTTTTCCTGTTTATAAATACAGGTGTTGAGTTGAACCTGTGTCCTGCCTGTGTGTGTTCGGGTTAGGGTGGCTGTACTCCCCCTGGTGGCTTGTCACTATATATATATATATATATATATATATATATATACACTAGCAGAATACCCGCGCTTCGCAGCAGAGAAGTAGTGTGTTAAAGAAGTTATGAAAAAGAAAAGGAAAAATTTTAAAAATAACGTAACATGATTGACAATGTAATTGTTTTGTCATTGTCATGAGTGTTGCTGGCAAATATATATATATATATATATATATATATATATATATATATACACACACACATACACACACACACATATATAAACATATATATACAGTAATCCCTCCTCGATCGCGGGGGTTGCGTTCCAGACCCCCCCGCGATAGGTGAAAATCCGCGAAGTAGAAACCATATGTTTGTATGGTTATTTTTATATATTTTAAGCCCTTATAAACTCTCCCGCACTGTTTATAAATATTCCCCGCAGAGTTATACAGCATAATCCCTTTGTATTCTCTTAGATATTAGGTAAGATTCATTGAAATTATGTATATAAACACACTGTTTATATAGAGTAAAACCTAAATATTATTTTAAAGATATTGAGTGTCTCCGATATCACATATGTTACAGCCATTACGATAGACAGGTCACCAGCAATAAATACGTACAATGCAAGAAAAATAGTATACAGTAAATGTGTGTACAGTGACACTAAACGAACGTACATGTACTAAGCACTGTAAGAAGAAAATTAATTATGGTTACTCACCAACAATGACACGATGACTTGTCCGATAACAATGAGTTTAATTTTACTGCACAACAAAGGAGAGCGTTACAGCCCTTGTAAAGGAGCCACTTCAGGCGATTGTGTAGCACTGCCGTTGTTCTTCTTCTGGCAGTCTTCAATCCAAATCCCTAAAGCAGATTCCATCCAGACTACTGCCTTATTACATCCACTTACAACTCGTTTTGCACCCTGGTTAAAAGGACGCTGCAGCCGTAGATCTTATATTCCTTTCCTGCTTTTTAAATAAAAAGAATCGTAGCCTTCAACAAATCCAAAACGTTTACCTTTTCGGCAATCGTTAACATCTTCTTCTTGCGCTTGGCCACGGCCCCTGAAGCAGTAGCAGATTGTTTTGGAGCCATAATGAAGGGCTTGACTATGCACAAAGATAAACACTAAAGAGCACAACTCTTTACACAGCGAAACACGTTGATGCTGAATGAGCGAGATGAGACTTCCTGGTTCCTGGTTAACACTGCATTCAGCACGCAGGAGCTCAACTGCATGCTCTGATTGGTTAGCTTCTCAGTCAGGAGAACTTAACTGCATGCTCTGATTGGTTAGCTTCTCAGCCATCCGCCAATAGTGTCCCTTGTATGAAATCAACTGGGCAAACCAACTGAGGAAGCATATACAGGAAGTAAAAAGACACATTGTCAGAACCCGCGAAGCAGCGAAAAATCCGTGTTATATATTTAGTTATGCTTTCATATAAAATCCGCGATAGAGTGAAGCGCGATATAGCGAGGGATTACTGTATACACATTATATATATATATATATATATACATATACATACAGGGTGGACCATTTATATGGATACACCTTAATAAAATGGGAATGGTTAGTGATATTAACTTCCTGTTTGTGGCACATTAGTAGATGTGAGTGGGAAAACTTTTCAAGATGGGTGGTGACCATGGTGGCCATTTTGGATCCAACTTTTGTTTTTTCAATAGGAAGAGGGTCATGTGACACTTCAAACTTATTGGGAATTTCACAAGAAAAACAATGGTGTGCTTGGTTTTAACGTAACTTTATTCTTTCATGAGTTATTTACAAGTTTCTGACCACTTATAAAATGTGTTCAATGTGCTGCCCATTGTGTTTGTGTTAACAAACAAAATCACCGCTATTGGTCTGACACTACCCCACATTGGATAGATCCCTCGAAGACAGTTGGAACAAAAAAATGATGGTATGGTGTGGTATATGGGGTACAAAGATAGTGGGGCCATTCTTCATCAATGGAAACCTCAAGGCCACTGGATATGCGAAATTGCTACATGATGATGTGTTTCCCTCTTTATGCACTGAAGCTGGCACGTGCCCTGAGTTTTTCCAGCAAGATGGTGCACCACCATATTATGGGTGTCAGGTCCGAGCATTCCTAGATGAACAGTTTCCTGGAAAGTGGATTGGTCGTTGTGGGCCAGTTGAATGGCCCCCAAGGTCTCCCAATCTGACAAAGCTCTTTTAATTTCTGAAAAAAAAAAAGCTTTTAAACTGCATTTCAATTCAAAACAGAAACAAAAATATCATCCCTGGCTAAAATTGGGCAGACTTAAAAATAAAGTGGTAGTTTAAGTACTTTAAGTACATTTTCAGAATGGTATTGTCTTTAAATAATAATAACCAAAATTTCAACATAAAGTGCAGTTTTTCTTCTTAAAAAAATAAGTCAGAAACATAAAAGGTAATTTGACCAGCTTAATCTTTAAACTCTGAGTAATCGTAGCCAAAATTATTTTGTACATTAGGCTAAAACAGTGTGATCAGTGAACATTTTGTAATTAGATGTAATTAGAATTACTAACGGTCGCGGAAGTCCAATGATCCCCAGTAAGAGCCACAAAGTCCGCTTTCTGTAATGCATCTAATTTTGCTTGCTTTTCAGTGTGCACAAAACCATGCTTTTATCAAGGCTTCGGTCGGGTAGTCTCTTGAAATGAAATTTTCCTCCGATCAGTCATAGGAACGCGCTTTATTCCGACTCTAACATTTTTGTAGCTCTGATGTGTGTATCAATGTACTCGATGTAACAGGAAATCATGCATTGACAAAAGATCCCCTTTGCTTGGATTTGAAAGTGTGATTAAATGCGTTATTTTTTTTTTAACGCGTTATGGAGTACATGCATCGAAGCTTCTCAGCTGTGCTTGTGCTAAGAAAAGGAAACATTTTAAAAAAAAGTAACATGATTCTGCGTTAACCGCATATTTTTTCATATGTCTCAAACCAAGGGGGGATGCAAGGGTAAAATGAATCGTGAAGCGCGCGTACATACTCAGTGCATCCCCTCTCGGGAATCGAACCTCGGATGTCGGCGCTAGAGGCGAAGCCTCTACAATTGTGCCACGGCGTGTGACTTGTCCATTTGAGAGTATGTAGATCAGGAGATATATATATATATATATATATATATATATATATATATATACCCCCGCATCTCGCAGCGCAGAAGTAGTGTGTTAAAGAAGTTATGAAAAAGAAAAGGGAACATTTTAAAAATAACGTAACATGATTGTCAATATACAGTAATTGTTTTGTGAGTGTTATTGAGTGTTGCTGTCATCAAGGATTTGATTATTATTATTTCTTTCAATCAGGTTCGTATTTGTACGATGTGTTGTGTTCAAGTCACATTCCGTGTTTGTCAATCGTAAAGATAACAGGTTTCATTCATCGAATCGTTTCTTACTTCATCAATAAACAGCTCGTCTTCCTCTTTATCTGAGATGTGACACACTGCATGCACGGGTTTTTTTTTTTACACTGTCTTCCTTTAGCGGGACATTGACTTTTTCCACCGTGTGCTTTGTTTCCGCAGTAGCTGCACTTATGAATATGCTTGTATGTATCAAACGCTTAATATTTTTTTGCTGCCTTCTCAATTGTGTAATTCGGTTTTTGTTCAGCACTTTTTGGAACTGTTGCTTTTTGTCTGTGCACTGCGTCAGTTCACGTGAGCCGCTCAGTGTTCATACATCGAAGGTTCCCAGCTGTGCTGGTGCCATCTCGTGCGATGTCCATGGCTGTATTTAATGTTCGCTAAGACCCGGCACTTAAAAGTTTCTCTCGCAGTTTTGCTGAGTTTGTGCCAAAGACCACCCTGACCATCTCATCTTCCTCTGCATAAGCACAGTCCTTCACCCATGAATATTTAGCGGCAGTGTTTCTATTGGATTGCTGCTGACGGACGGCCTTATATGGGCAGGCACTAAATTACAAACGCCAGCGGCAGCCTGTCTATGAACTTAATTTAAACTTTAGATTTACACCGTGCTTTGTTTACGAAATAGCAGCACTCATGAATATGGTTGTACATGTCAGTCGCTCGCTTCTTATTGTTTTGCTGCCTTCTCAATTATATCATGCATGTTTTCTTCAGCGCTTTTTTGAGCTCTTCCTGGTTTTCTATGTACTGCGTTGATAGTCAGTTCACATGATTACGTGGGAGACGTGATGATGTCACACGAAACTCCGCCCCCCACGGCCATCCAGCTCAACTCCATTACAGTATATGGAGAAAAATAGCTTCCAGTTATGACCATTACGCGTAGAATTTCGAAATGAAACCTGCCCAACTTTTGTAAGTAAGCTGTAACATCATCACGCCTCCCACGTAATCACGTGAACTGACTGTCAACGCAGTGTGTAGAAAACCAGGAAGACGTTAAAGCAGAAAGCAGAAGAATTAAATAAGAATCTGACACTTCAGCGGACATTTTTACCCGTGCACAATCACAAAATGATTTCAAGTGAAGCTGCTTTTATGGGAGACACAAATGCACCAGTGCAACTTGCCCCACTTTCCCTGTTGCCAAGTAATGTTGAACCAAGTCGTCACTACGGTGTTCCCAAATACGCACTTTGCTGATAAACTGAGCGCACGGTGCTTTGGTGACTTTGAAGAACAAAAAAAGTCCGTCTACATGCGGCTCGAACCTTGTGCATGTTTGGTAGCACATATCTGTGTGAGAAGCTCTTCTCAGTGATAAAGACTAACAAAACAGCACACAGGAGTCGCCTCACTAATGAGCACCTGCAGTCCATCCTGAGAATCTCCACAACACAGAACCTCACACCAAACATAAACGAACTTGTTGCCAAAAAAAGATGCCAGGCGTCCAGCTCTAAAATGACATATGAGCAAAGACAACTGAATGATTTGATTTGTTATTGCTGAAAGGAACACATTTTATTTATATTTCCAGGTTTTGTTATGCAGCATGTTCATATTTGAATTTGTATAATTTTGACAGGATATATTTTTATGGAGAGCAAAATCTTTTGGGATATTTAAAATCTAAGTTTATTTTTTATATAAAATTACATAAGAGTAAAGAAATTTGAATGTTTGTTCTTTTAACGTTTACTTTATTTCTAACTTGTATAATTTAGACAGGATATATTTTTATGGAGAGCAAAATATTATAAGTTGTTTAAGGTTTGAGTTGATTTATTCA
>JANRMT010062806.1:18673421-18695943 GCA_026402145.1 Polypterus bichir lapradei | reverse complement strand
ATATATTTTTATGGAGAGCAAAATATTATAAGTTGTTTAAGGTTTGAGTTGATTTATTCAGGAATAATATTCCTGTCTGTTTTTACCATTCCTACCAAAGATATTTCTGTCGACTAAATAAAAATTCCTTCTATTTAAAATTTAAATAGAACTTGAACAAATACGATAGTTCATAATATCCACGCAGACTTGCACGTAAGAGCGGGAGTTATCCATTTTAACAAGCAGTGTCTTGCACTGATACGAAATAGCTGTGTGTGTATATATGTAGATATGTATGTATATGTATATATATGTTTATATATGTGTGTGTGTATGTATATATATATGTATTTGTGTGTATATATGTGTGTGTATGTATGTATGTATGTGTGTATGTACTGTATATGTATGTGTATATGTATAGATATGTATATATATATGTTTATGTGTGTGTGTGTAAATATATATATATATTTTTATATATATATATATATATATATCACAGCAACACTCATCACTCACAACAGTGACAAAACAATTACATTGACAATCATGTTACGTTATTTTCAAAATGTTTTCTTTTCTTTTTCATTACTTCATTAACACACTACTTCTTCGCTGCGAAGCGCGGGTATTTTGCTAGTATATATATATATATGTGACAGCAACACTCATCACTCACAACAGTGACAAAACAATTACATTGACAATCATGTTACGTTATTTTCAAAATGTTTCATTTTCTTTTTCATTACTTCTTTAACACACTACTTCTCCGCTGCGAAGCGCGGGTATTTTGCTAGTATATATATATGTGTATATGTAGATATGTATATATGTATATAGATATGTATGTGTACATATCAAACCCATTATGACAGCAGCAATTCAAGCTGTGAGAAAACAGTAAAATGGAGGCGTGTCAGACGTCATGGTACATTTTCTGATGCAGCTAGACGAAAACAACTTCGTGACGCTGCCGCCAAATACACAAAACAATTACTTTGACAATCACGTTACATTATTTTTAAAATGTTTCCTTTTCTTTTTCATAACTTCTTTAACACATGACATCGATGCGAAGCGCGGGTATTTTGCTATATATATATATATCACAGCGACACTCATAACAGTGACAAAACAATTACATTGACAATCATGTTACGTTATTTTCAAAATGTTTCCTTTTGTTTCTCTTTCCTTCTTTAACACACTACTTCTCCGCTGCCAAGTGTGGGTATTTTGCTATATATATATATATATATATATAGATATAGATATGAGAACAACACTCATATCAATGACAAAACAATTACATTAACAATCATGTTATGTTATTTTTAAAATTTTTCCTTTTCTTTTTCATACCTTCTTTAACACACTACTTCTCCGCTGCGAAGCGCGGGTGTTCTGCTAGTGTGTATATATATATATATATATATATATATATATATACACACATACACACAGTCAAAGTAAAAAGAATGTGAACCCTTTGGAATTATCTGGTATACTGCATGAATTGGTCATAAAGAGTGATCTGATCCTAATGTAAGTCACAGGTACTGATATACACAAATTCTGACTGTAATAAGTTTTTTAAAAAGTTATTAGCTTAGGGTTCACTTACTTTTTCCAACCTTCAGTTTCACAGTTTGAATGGTTTATTCAATATAGTCAAACATTCTCTGAAAAGATGTGTATCTTTAGTTATAGGAGACTCTGTTTGTTCATTATTGTGACTGACATGAAGATACAACCATGTTTTATGCCTGTATCTTAAACCTCCCTTCATTTGAGCTATCACTTGCACCACTATTTCCTGGTCTAATTCTTTTTGTCCTGCCTAAAGTGTTAACCAAACAATATCTTGGTTACAAACATACTGAATTCCATTTTACATTCTTGCAGTCTTGAATATCAAATTCAAAACAAAGAATAGATAAGTTATAAAAGTTTAGGACATGCTAGACAGAGCTCTTGACATCTTGGCTCTTCGCAATAGTGGGATCCATTCACCTTCCGTAGCAAGGCTACAGTAGGTACTTCACCAAAGCCTGGTAAGATAAGTTCACCTCATGGACTAAACCAGAATGAGTCATACTAGAATTAGGCATCTTATTCTGACTTCCTTACATTTCTGAAACAGCATATTGCCTACAATTACTAGCTCTTATCAGAAGTAAAAAAATAGCAGATCTAGCCAAATGGGAAGACAGGAGCTGTGGGACTATGCCAGAAGACTCTGCATCTTTCTTTGCAGGGATCACTTAATCAAAAACCTAAAATACTTTTGCAGAGGGTGCCTTGTCAGAAGCATTACACTTTCTGGTGTACTGCATTGGTCATCTTCTTGGTGCAATCCAGACAGTGTTCATCCCTTTCATCACTATATCTAAATCTATTAACTATTTACAGTATATATTTATATATTGCAAGAGTCAGCAACAATTCTGGCAGCATTAGAGCAAAAACACACTTGTATACAGAAATTCCCAAACACACATACTGTACATTCACATATTAGAATATTGAAGAAACTTGTTTTCTGGCTGTGATACTTTGTAAGAATCAATTTTCAATCATCTTAATCTTTAGAACTATGAAGTAACAACTGAATCATTCAACAATGATAACAATGAGTTCAATTAATCAACAAACATGTGACTAATACAAAACTAACATTCTGTTCATTTGTCACCATTAGATATAACCAGCACTGTATATCTGCCAAAGCGCTTGCTAATATTCATGTAATTCATGTACTGAATCTAATTCTTCTCACAAGGAGCCTAATTTCTCATTCCTACTTTAATTCACAGTCTATATTTTGAGGCTACTTCATTTTCAAATGTTTTTCCATTCAGATAAGTTTTCTGCTTTGGACCTTTTCCTACTAAGATATGGATCCTGCTCCCTATAACAAATTTCAGGAAACCACATGGTTAGAAAATGATGGATGCTTTTGCTAATGGCTTTTAAGCAGGCTTTAGTATGTATGAAAGAAGATGAGATATCCTTTGCACAACTTTTATATTAACTATATGTCTTTTAACAAGGTGGTTTATCATTCAGCTTGCTCATGGAAGAGCTACATTAAGACTGCTTTTGAATCTTCTCTTTTAGACTACAATATAATGCCCTGTCCTTTAAGGCTGTTTCTCCTTTCTTCTCTTTTGTACCACACTTCTTTTAAAATCTCCTCTCATTCATTGATTCGGTTGATGGGGGCAGGTAGATCTCTTGAGGCATAACTAAGGTTCAGGTCAGCATTCTAGGAATTCCTGCAAGAGAATAACAGTCCTACATGAATAATCACAATTGTTATCTAGAGTTCAGATTCTGGCCAAGAAGTTGCTTAATTGAACTACGTAATACAAGAACAAATTACCCACCAATTAAGAAACTGATTGTAATAAAAACTTAAACTCACTGCTAACGTCTGAGAACAAGTAAGGTAGAAGTACTGTAACATCAATTATTTATAGATTATATTAAAAAAAAAGAAAAAAAACACTTAGGCCAATCAAAATCTAATCTGTATCTCCCATGCCAGAAAGGTTGTCCTCCTCCAGGGCACACTAGTGGCAAATCTATGCCATATTCCATCCAACCATGTAAGTAGCTGTTTATGGATGAAAACCGGGAAATTATGTCCCTGAGGCTTTCAAGGCATCTTCCACAGAAACATAACATTGTGCACAAAAAAAGAAAGAGATCATATAGTTTGAAGCACATGGAAATGTGATACAGGGATTGTACTGCAAGGCTGTTCAATACCCATGCTCTGCATATAAAGTAATCTCAAAGCCACTGTGGTTTTGTTAGTTTATTGCCTTTACATCATAACTTCACTGCATCTATCTGTAAATCACAATATGCTGTGGCTGCAAATGTCATTGCTCCTTCTCTAACTCTGGCATTTACCACAGTGCTGATATCTATTCATCCACAAAGTCATCAGAATTTTCTTTTTTGAATCTCATTGCCTTCTTTGTGATTTTTTTTCCTTTTGCCATGACAACCAAATTACTTCAGGAAAGACAATGGCAGAGCTTCTCCTTGTCAGGATGCTTTTTCTGAGTGTCTGGCTGATTTTCAAGTCTTTGTGCTACTTCCACTAACACAATATAAGAGGGTTTGTGGAAATTTTAATTGCTTTTTGTGTATAAAGTAAACAGGTGTACACAAAGTTCTCTTTTGATTAAACTTTATGCACAGACTACATACAGTAGTTGACTTGAACAAATACAATACATCTGGGTGTTTTCCAGTCTATCCTTTGATTTGGAGTGGACAGCATCTCCTGCATAAAATGTGTATTAGTAAAGACTACAATATTTGAAAAGGCTCAAAGAGATTCTCCTGTAAAAGGAAAAGCCATCACACTGCCCAAATGTGTCTAAACAAGGCTTTCATGTTTCCCCTCACAATTTGCAAAGAAACAGATTGCTTTTTCTATTTTGTTACCATAATGCAAATGCACTCATGCTTCGATTGCACACTTTTTCTCTCAAAAGCTAAGAATAATGGACAACAAGACAGACACCTCTTTGTATTCAGTGCTTTTATTCTGAAATGTATTTATGAAAAATGTCACATAAAAAAAATATATATTTGAAAAGCTGTATCTTGCAGAGACTGTAAGTGCTGGCTGCAGTTCAAAACAATTTTCATGGTAATACTATTGGCGGTAGTATTAATTTCAGCCAAGCATTTTTTAAAGACAATTTTCTCTATATTCTATATTTAGTTCTCACTGAAAATATGTATCAAACTTGTAAGAAAGCAAAACCAATTGTTGTTTTCAGTATGTTGACTTATCACAAGTTTCGTTTCTTTGTAATACTTAACATAATTTGTTATTTAACCGCTATTAATAATCCGTCTATTTTTTCAAACTGCTTTATTTATAAATATGTTTTTAAACTCAGTCTGGAAAAACTGGGTGGAAGGAAAATGTCACTTCTTGATGACATGGTCGGGATCCACAATGTATACTCAGGCACACAACCACACTATTATACTTAGCCAACTCAGAGTTTCCAGTTAACACAACCTCTAAGCATTTTTATAGGAGTACAAATCACAGCGTCCAAGGTATTCAAGGCAATGCGAACCTGCAATGTTCCACAGACAATGAATGAACCAACAATCCTTGTATTGTAAAGCAGCAGCAGCACTAAACAAGTGTTCATAAATCAAAATTCATAAGTATGTCTTTTTCCCTTTATTGATGGTCATTAATGTTGTAAGTTTCTCCAGCCTACTCCTGGAGGAAGTCTGTGACTGTACAATTTAATTTCAAGAATGATCTAAATTAGAGGGAAAAACCATGCTTGATAAACAAAACAAGGTTTATTTTTGCCACAGACCACATCTGTGTCCAAAATTGAGTACACTTTCTTTCTATTCTGTGGTTTACATATTAGGACATTACTCTTAACCAGTGTTGATATGTATCGCCTCAGAGAGCACTTTAGTGAGGGCAATATTTTCATATAACATTTGTCTTCTTTTTAACATTAAGAAACAACAATGCAAAAATGTTAGGTGTGAGCCTTAAGAATCACACACACTTTAAGTGCCTTATTTATATACGTCCTTTAAAAATGGTGAGAAATTTACATTTTAAAAGTTTTAGATTTGGTATAACAGTTCACAACACCTCAGCATAATGCAAGCATCAGAGAATCAAAATGGTACATGCATATTTTGAAGCCACATGCCAGTCAATGGTATGTATTAGTATTCATTTTCGTGATATCTGCCCTAAATCTGCAAAATTAATAAAAAATAATTAATCAAACAGTGACCTTATAAAAATTAATAGCAGCTACATAATGGCTTCAAATTCATTACAGCCCAGGACATCAGCAAACGATAGCCTTTGCTCAAAGATACTTTCAATAGAATTATCATTGCAAAATGTGTCTCTCAGAGAAGTACACATTTGATGAGTGACATTCTGTAAAACATGTACAAGCTGTATTTTTTTTATTTTTTATTTTCTTATTTTTTGTACTTTATATTATTACCAGTAATGGTGCACTACACGATAACATGCAGTGAATACACTAGGCTTGAGCATTCATAGTTTTCATGCTCTTTCTCTGTACGTTTAGCATTCGTTTGCTCAGAGGTTGATGCTCTTGCTGCTTCCTGAGCAGCCCTTCTTTTCTCTACCCTAGCAGCCTGCTTCTTCTCTTCTTTCGTTGGCATCTTTTCACGTTAATACTGATCAGTGTTGTCAGTGTCAGTGTTTGTGTTGCAATTATGTAGTACATTTTCTTTAATTTTTCACTTAAGCTGGCACTTAAGTCTTCAATCTGCCTCAAGAATAATTTAAGATATGAAGAGGTATGGGAAGTGACGGCGAAGGCAGTAGGGATGAGAACAGCGCCCGTACGCATGCACCACACGGCCGCCCTGTTAGCTGCTGCTGAGAGTTGATTCTACAATAAAACAAAATATAAAAAGAGGAATAACTTTGGAGGTCAATCATCACCCCGAAAGCAGATAGTAGACGTCACGTAGTATATGTGTACCACATTTCAGGTCAATAGGTCAAACGGTTTGCGAACTACAAGTGATTTAAAATCCTGGACAGACAAACGAACAGCCATGGTAGCGTATTATAAATAAAGATTCTCTAAAAAGTAAATGACATGAGTAAAAACTAATTCCATGAAACTAATAAGGTAATACACATACTAATGTTATTGGGCAGTTTAGTATTTAACCTGTCAAGCTTGCAAGATGGCTAACAATAAAGCTAATAGAATCATTACCATTTTATAAACTTTGCAGACCCATAAAATTTAACCATGTAAATTAAATTTTTACCTTTGAACTAAATTGACTAGCCTAACAGGTTAGGTCAGGTCAGGGATCATGCACTGGTACAGTGTGTTGCCGCACCCTCCACATGACAAAACAGATCAGGATCCTGGTTGACAACCTCCCAAGCAGACATGTACCACCCTCCGGAAATGACCAACTATCTATCGCAGCCAGGTGTTACGTGGGCGTCCCCATGGCCAGGTCCAGCCACTCAGGTCCTCATCAATGTAAGTCATACAAACCCTGTAAGCCAGATCACCCTCGGGGAATCGCGCCACATGGCTATACAGTAATCCCTCCTCGATCGCGGGGGTTGCGTTCCAGAACCCCCCGCGATAAATGCAAATCCACGAAGTAGAAACCATATGTTTATATGGTTATTTTTATATATTTTAAGCCCTTATAAGCTCTCCCACACTGTTAACATTATTAGAGCCCTCTAGACATGAAATAACACCCTTTAATCAAAAGTTTAAACTGTGCTCCATGACAAGACAGAGATGGCAGTTCTTTCTCACAATTAAAAGAATGCAAATATATCTTCTCTTCAAAGGAATGCGTGTCAGGAGGAAAGAATGTCAGAGAGAGAGAGCACGAGAGAAAAGGAAACAATCAAAAAATCAATACAGTAATCCCTCGCTATATCGCGCTTCGACTTTCGCGGATTCACTCTATCGCGGATTTTAAATGTAAGCATATCTAAATATATATCACAGATTTTTCGCTGGTTCGCGGATTTCTGCGGACAATGGGTCTTTTAATCTATGGTACATGCTTCCTCAGTTTGTTTCCCCAGTTGATTTCATACAAGGGACGCTATTGGCGGATGGCTTAGAAGCTACCCAATCAGAGCACGTATTACATATTAACTAAAACTCCTCAATGATATAAGATATGCTTCCTGTGCAGTGTTTGATTGTTTGCTTTTCTATGTCTCTCTCACTCTCTCTGCCTGACGGAGGGGGTGTGAGCAGAGCGGCTGTTTGCTTAGAAGATACGGACGCTCCTCTAAAAAAATGCTGCTTTATCGCGGTGCTTCGGCATACTTAAAAGCACAAAAGCATGTATTGATTTTTTGATTGTTTGCTTTTCTTAGCGAGCACTTTCTCTCTCTCTCTCTGTAATTCTCTGCTCCTGATGCGCGCACTCTTTTGAAGAGAAGATATACGAGGTGTGGCAGAAAAGTAATGAGACTGGCAACACTGCAAGCGATCTGGCAACGCTGCGCTGTTGTCCTTGATAGAGCACGTGTATCAGAAAACTCCCATAGCTCAGTGCGAGTTTCAACTCCTTCCGTTAACTACGTGATTTTTGTGACTGCTATTAGCGAAGTTGTGTTTTTGGTTGTGTGTCACGCAAAATGGAACAGTGGAATTTGGAGCAACGTTGTGCCATTAAATTTTGTGTTAAGCTTGGAGAATCGGCAAGTGTGACGTTTGAAAAGTTAAAACAGGCCTATGGGGAACATTCTTTATCCCGAGTTCAAGTTTTTCAGGGAGGCCTTCAACTTCAAAAACCAATGAAAACATCGAACGTGTGAACACTCTTGTGAGATCAGACCGTCGTTTAACATTAAGAATGTTGAGTGAATAATTAAATTTGAACAGATTTACCGTTCATCAAATTTTGACTGAACATTTGCACATGCGAAAGGTCTGTGCCAAAATGGTGCCGAAAAACCTCACAATTGAGCAGAAGGACAATCGAAAAAACGCATTCCTGTGGTTCCCCAGCCCCCTTATTCACCTGACCTCAGTCCGTGTGACTTTTTCCTTTTTCCTAAACTGAAAAATGTCCTCAAAGGACGTCATTTCAGGACTTTAGAAAACATCCAAAAAGAGTGTAACGGACATGCTGAAGACCATACCGGTTGAAGACTTCCAGCGCTGCTACCAACAGTGGGAACAACGTCTCCATCGGTGTGTAGCTGCCCAAGGGAACTACTTTGAAGTGGATAACATTGATGTTTGAAAAAAATAAAAACTTTGGTAAATAAAAAATCAGTCTCATTACTTTTCTGCCACACCTCATATTTGCATTCTTTTAATTGTGAGAAAGAACTGTTATCTCTGTCTTGTCATGGAGCACAGTTTAAACTTTTGACTAAAGGTTGTTATTTCATGTTTAGAGGGCTCTAATAATGTTAACAGTGTGGGAGAGTTTATAAGGGCTTAAAATATATAAAAATAACCATACAAACATATGGTTTCTACTTCGCGGATTTTCATCTATCGTGGGGGGTTCTGGAATGCAACCCCTCGATCGAGGAGGGATTACTGTACGTGCTTTTGCCAAAGCACCACGATAAAGCTGCATTTTTTAGAGGAGCGTCCGTATCTTCTAAGCAAATAGCCTCTGTGCAAACAGCCCCTCTGCTCACACCCCCTCCGTGATATATATTTAGATATGCTTACATTTAAAATCCGTGATGGAGTGAAGCCGCGAAAGTCGAAGCGCGATATAGCGAGGGATCACTGTAGTGCCATAACTGATGCTCCCCCACAATGCAGGTAATGTGCCTCATTCGAGACTCCATGAGCAACCGCTCATTCGACACAAAGTCAAATTAGCAGTGCCCAAGGATTCTCCGAAGAGACACAGTAGCAAAGGAGTCTAGTCTTTCTCTCAGGTCATTGGATTGTGTCCATGTCTCGCAACCATATAACAAGACAGGAAGCACCAGGAGTATAAAGACTTGGACCTTTGTCCTATTGCAAAGATATCAGGAGCATCACACACTCTTTTCTAACGACCTCATGACCCCCCATGCTCTCCCATAGGAAGTGTCACCAGAGAAATAAATGTCACTACCGAGGTAAGTAAAACTCTCGACAAGGTTGACACTCTCTCTGCAAACAGACACACTGCTGATGGCTGTGTCTAAGTGGTCATTAAAGACCTGGATCTTGGTTTTTACTCGCAAGCCCAGACACTCAGACTCCTTGCTCAGTCTATTTCTCAAGAGCCCCAATCAGAACCTCCATTGCCTCCAAAATCATAGGAGCAAGAACATACCCCTGACAAACCCCAGAATCAACTGGGGAAAAATACATAGTTTCTGCCTCCATTCTGCACAGCACTCTCAGTACCAGTGTACAGGCAGGCCATGATATCCAGCAACCTCAAGGGGATCCTGCGAAGTCTCAAGATGTCCCATAGGGCAGCTTGATCAACTGGGTCGAACACTTTATGAAAATCAAAGAAGGCTGCAAAGAAACTCTGCCGATATTTGCATTTGTGCTCCATGAGAACTCTCAGTGTCAGGATGCATTCGATGGTAGACTTCTTAGGCATAAAATCAGACTGTTCCAGTCGATTTTAGGTGAGCAAGTGATCACGGATCTTATTGAGGACAACCCTAGCAACGACCTTACCCGGCACCGAGAGCAGTATTATCTATAGTTGCCGCTATCCAGGCGATCACCCTTCCCTTTCCAGATAGGGAAGACAAGCCCCATTTTCCAGTCAGCTGGGATGACACCAGTCTCCCTAATGGAAGCAAAGATTACTTGCAATGCCAGGAGGACAGCCTTACCACCAGCCTGGAGAAATTCACCCCGGATACCACAGATCCCTGAAGACTTCCCTACCCTCAGCTGGTTTATCACCTGTGCAATCTTATTAAGACTGGGAGGTTCACAGCTAATTGGAGGATCAGCCTCAAGAACCGTGGACCCAGAGATATCCAATGTACTAGCCGAAGGATCAGCTTTAAACAGCTGCTCAAAGTAGCAAGCCCAGTGGGTCACAACTGCAGTGTCATCCGTAAGGACCGTTCCATCAGCCGTCCCAACTGCGACTCTCCAAGGAACAGATTCAGATGACCATAACAATTTGATTCCTCTGTAAGCAGGACATGGGTCACTAGAACATAGACGGTGTGTCACTTGCTCGCAGATTCCTCTAACAAATGTCTCTTTATCTGCCCTCAGAGCCCTTGCAGCTGTCCTTCTCAGTTCCCAGTACAGACCGGAGTTGCCACCAAGCTGTGCGCTGCGACTCCTTTTGACGATATCCTGAGTGCCCTGCAAGATGAATCACCTCCTTCTTGTAACACTGGTAACACCAACACAACACTCAGCAACCTTCAGGGTCTTGTCATGGGAGGTCTCCCACATCACATTAGGATCAGTAGTTGCACCTAAATCCATAAGATCCTCACACGCTCGTCAGAAACATCCCGATCTTGGAGTCTGGCCAGGTCTAACCTCATTTTCCTAGTAGGTGGTAACCTACTGGAACTAAGTTGGATCAGAATTCACAAACTGGGCACTTCTGTAGACCTTGTAGTTTTGTAAGAGCCTCAATTTTTTTTTACAGTGGCTGGAGTGCCAATCCTGCAACCAACCTCCATGATTTCCCTACCGAACTTCTTTGGATTGTCTACTGGCTTTAAAAATAAGATACAGTCATATGAAAAAGTTTGGGAACCCCTCTTAATTCTTTGGATTTTTGTTTATCATTGGCTGAGCTTTCAAAGTAGCAACTTCCTTTTAATATATGACATGCCTTATGGAAACAGTAGTATTTCAACAGTGACATTAAGTTTATTGGATTAACAGAAAATATGCAATATGCATCATAACAAAATTTGACAGGTGCATAAATTTTGGCACCCCAACAGAAATATTACATCAATACTTAGTTGAGCCTCTAGATCAGTGGTGGCGAACCTATGGCACGCGTGCCAAAGGGGGCACTCAGAGCCCTCTCTGTGGGCACGCGCGCCTTCAACCCAGCACAGAGTTCGTTACTATAAAGCCAGAGGGATGCGGGACCGGGCTGCTCCCCTCCCAGCTCCCCCTGCGCCGGAGGACTTTTATCACATCACCCTCCCCTCTGCCCAGCAGCCCAATGGGAGCGCTTCCACCCTCTCCTGTCTGGGGTAAGGCGGGCGGCTCACATGCTGCTTGAGGGTGCGGCACGGACTGCAGCCTGTTGAGTCTGTGAATTCCGTGGTGGGGTTGGAGGGGATGTGGTATAGCTGGTCCACAGCTCAAAATTGAAAAGGCCAGTTTTAATAGATAATCGCTGCACTCGCGGCTTAAAGGGGGTTATGGTAGAGTGCCCGGAGCGGTTTCCGGGAGCTTTGTGATGCGGGCGGTCCTCGCTTAAGCGCACAGGTGAGGAGTCGTCCGAATCTGTAATTGTTGCCGGGAGATGCTAATCGCCACACCTGATCCACGACCCCGTAATATAGAAGAGAAACGTGAGGTGGATGGAAAGGGGATAAAGAAAGAGAGAGATAGAGAGCGAGCGAGCGCACACGGGAAAGGGAATGTAAATGGAAACGGGGGTTAATGGGAAAGACCTGCGTGAAACACTTGAGAAGATAGAAGGGATGACAAAGGACAGCACAGTTACTTCTGAAAATGGAATCCTTAAAGTGTGGAATTCTCTGCCAAATAATTTTAAGTCAATAAGGGCACTTGGGATTGCTTTCCTTACTTTGTTTGGAACATCTTATGGTTGTGAGCAGCTGTTTTCATGCTTTGAATTATATCAGCGTTTCTCAACCTTTAAGTACTTGCGACCCAAGTTTTCATAACAGTTTTAAATGCGACCCCCCAAACGTTTTTTTGAAACCCTAATAAAATGTATTCCTATATTTTTTGCTGCCAATACACCGCTACAAGTTTAAAATTTCCCTACGAATACCGAACTTACGCCACATATGGCAACATTCGTGCCCCCTTTTTTGTTACTTTGCGCGGCCCACAGTTTGAGAACCGCTGAATTCTATCAAATCTGACACCAGAAACAGACTAACAGATGACCTGAGTGCTGCATGTGTTGCTCTCAAACTTACAAAGTGTGAGCCAAGGTTAGACAAATTATCAGCATGCATACAACAGCAAAAATCACATTAATTGTTCAAAACCATACCGAATGCAGACTTTTACCTTTCAATAAAAAGTTGTTTGTATCATTGAAAGCTCTGTTATTATGTTTTTCTTTTAAGACAAAAGATGTTAATGTATGAGTTGTTTTCAGGTTAAACCTGTCAGTATTCAGGTTAAATTGCCGTGTTGGCACTTTGTGATAAATAAGTGAGTTTTAGGTTGCAGTTTGGGCACTCGGTTTCTAAAAGGTTCGCCATCACTGCTCTAGATGCTTCCTATAGCCTTTGATGAGTGTCTGGATTCTGGATGGAGGTATTTTTGACCATTCTTCCATACCAAATCTCTCCGGTTCAGTTAAATTTGATGGCTGCCAAGCTTGGACAGCCTGCTTCAAATTATCACATAGATTTTCGATGATATTCAAGGCAAGGGACTGTGACAGCCATTCCAGAACATTGTACTTCTCCCTCTGCATGAATGCCTTTGTAGATTTCGAAGTTTGCTTTGGGTCATTGTCTTGTTTGAATATTCAACCCCTGTGTAACTTCAAATTTGTGACTAATGCTTGAACATTATCCTGAAGAATTTGTTGATATTGGGTTGAATTCATCCGACCCTCGACTTTAACAACGGCCCCAAGTCCCTGAACTAGCCACACAACCCCACAGCATGATGGAACCTCCACGAAATTTGACAGTAGGTAGCAAGTGTTTTTCTTGGAATACAGTGTTCTTCTTCCACCATGCAAAGAGCTTTTTGTTATGACCAAATAACTCAATTTTTGCCTCATCAGTCCAAAGCACTTCCAATATGAATCTGGCTTGTCTAAATGAGCATTTGCATACAACAAGCGACTCTGTTTGTGGCGTGAGTGCAGAAAGGGTTTCTTTCTCATCACCCTGCCATACATATGTTCTTTGTGCAAATTGTGCTGAATTGTAGAACGATGTACAGATACAACATCTGCAGCAAGATGTTCTTGCAGGTCTTTGGAGGTGATCTGTGGGTTGTCTGTAACCATTCTCACAATCCAGAGCATATGCCACTCCTGTATTTTTCTTGGCCTGCCAGACCTGGGTTTAACAGCAACTTTGCCTGTGGCCTTCCATTTCCTGATTACATTCCTTACAGTTGAAACTGACAGTTTAAACCTCTGAGATAGCTTTTTGTAGCCTTCCCCTAAACCATGATACTGAACAATCTTTGTTTTCAGATCTTTTGAGAGTTGTTTTGAGGATCCCATGCTGTCACTCTTCAGAGGATAGTCAAAGGGAAGCACAACTTGCAATTGAGCACCTTTAATACCTTTTCTCATGATTGGACACACCTGTCTATGAAGTTCAAGGCTTAACAAGCTAATCCAACCAATTTGGTGTTGCAAGTAATCAGTATTGAGCAGTTACCTGCATTCAAATCAGCAAAATTACAAGGGTACCCAAATTTTTGAACAGGCAGTTTTTCACATTTGATTTAATTTCATACAACTAAATACTGCTTCACTAAAAATCTGAAAACACCCCAGTACTCAGATGTTCCTAGGATATGAAAGACATACCACTGCTATCTTTTTTGTTGAAAGTAAATTATTATACAGGCTGCGAGGGGTTCCCAAACTTTTTCTTATGACTGTATCTGCTGACAATCAGTGTTAGTGTTGTGGCAGAACTGGACATTCAGGAAAAGAATAATACTAGTGTAAGGTATTACACTGCAGAAGTTATTATAAAATGGACACAATGAGCATGTTTGTAAACAAAAAAAAAACACTCAACTAATACACTGTAGCAAAAAAAAAGACTTTCAGAGAAACAAAAAGAAACGTCAACAAGATGGAATATACTGAGGATATGCAAAGTAACCCTCAGTCTGATGTTGAAGAGACCTTACAGTTTCAGGCAGTAAAAATTGCTACTGAGTAACTTCACAGTTGGATCGTGCCACTGTGAGGATGCAGGTGAACACTAGAGCTGCACTGTCACTGGTGTCGGAAGTTGTTTATACTGAGATATTGAAGCATCTCACCTGACAAGTGGCCAAGTTAACTTTAAAAACATATACCCCAGATTACATTCCAGCGAGGATAGTAGTGAATGCTAAAGAGGAAATTACAGAGGAAGAAACTACCACAATACATTGTTAAAGGAAGTTCTCCGGCACTGCTGAACCACTCGTGTCTGGGCATGTCAAACTTAAATGCTTCACTTTTTCAGTGAGCAATGGTTCAGATTAGGAGTGGGTTGACAGTAGTATAATGCTACTTGGAAAACCTACTTATAACTGGAAGAAATGAGCACCAGCACCTGTAAAACCTGAAAAATACATTTGAGAGAATTAAGGAATTGGGATTAAGAGTTCAGGTAAATATTGTACTTATGAGTTTTTTCAACCTTCTGTTGAATATTTGAGTCATGCGATTAAAAAATAGGATTTCACAAGGCACCCTCAAATATGAAAACAATCATGGAGGCCCATTCACCACAGAGTATGAATCAACTGAGATAATTTTTAGGACTACTAACTGGGTAGTAATTGATTGATTGATTGATGCTACAATCAGGTTATGGCAGACATCCTTTTCTTTCTTTCTTTTTTTTTGTTTTACACCAAGCTCCTCTGTAACCAGCCATGTGGAAGCCTTATGTTCTATACTGTACTCTATACTATAAGTGTTATTTTAACAATAAACTGTAGACCATAGGTATTACCTGTTCATTCTGTATTATCAAAATGAAATTATATAAGCTTACTGTTCAATGACAAATAAAAAACATTAAAAACTAGCTGTGCTAGCTGAAATCTAAGTAATCAACATAGACCTCAGCACAGACATTTGCAGTGCAATGCAATGCATATGTCTTTGTTATATGCCATTTATTATGGGGTTTGTATTAATGTTTGTGATGTGCCATCTATTGGAATAACAAAGGCAGTGCATTTTATTACTAAAGATGTTTGTGATGTGCCATCTTTTGGCATGACAGAGACATAGCAACTGGATAGACACATAGAGATGCACAGACATTTATCTCTTTATTAAATTAAAAATAAAGTCTTTGTAAAACATGCTTTTTTAAACAAATTAAACACGGACACAAAATATTTTTCCATAATACACATGCTACAAAAGAAAATAATTACAAGCAACAATTCTAACAAAATGTTCATCACATTTATCATTAAAATACAAGACTAACATGTTTATCAAGTTTGTACGAAAATTCAATACATTTGGCTCTTAAGCTAATATGTTGATTATTTACTAAATAACAGAGGAAAACTATTCATCTATTCTTTTATGTGAGCTGCTGTACTAAACATCAGCTTGCTTACTATTCACACTTAGACATGAAATGTCTGTTTCAAGCTATAGATAAAACTAAAGAACCATAAGTCATCTTTTCATTTCTGCCAACATGTACATCTATTTCCTTCCACTCCAAGTGCAGATGGACAACATATACATCTGCTGTTCCTCTCTATGCATAGGATGACTTCTCAGATTCTCTGTTCCCTGTTTATTAATCCACTTCAGTTATTGTAAAAGCTAATGTTCCCATCTTCACTCTTCTCTAAAGTTTTGACTGTCCGCTGTCTATTTACAGGAAGCTCCGGCAACAAAATTACATATGCAGTTTCTCATGTACCATAATACTTCACATAAAGGAGCACTACAACTATTACCATAAAGATTAATTTACCAATCATTTGGGTGAAATTTGGACAATTTTGATTGGCAGTCGATCGATTGAAGCATCACTATTACTAACATATCATGACAAGTTTGTTCATAATTTAGCTAGCATGCTGAAATCACTTCATGAACTTTAAAAATAAATCAAGTAAGAAAAGGCTTTCAAAAAATACCAAAACAGCCTTGATACAAACAGAAGCTTTCACACCCTTCAGACCATTACTGCCCATTCAATTTGACAGTGACGTATCAGCCTATGGTGTAGGTGAAGTTATTTTACATATCATGCCATCTGGAAAAGAACTTCCAATTACTTTTGATCAAGAACATTAAGTAAGACAGATACAAATAGAACTTGCAGTTATTTATGGAGATAAGAAATTGCACCAATTTCTTTGGTAGGTGATTCTCTCTTGATAGATCATTATCTCTTGACATTCATTTTTGGACCACCAAAATCTTTCACTGGCTGTTAGTTGAATGCAGCATTGGGCTGTAATTATCTGGGCATCATTATTACATAAAAATGGTGGTCTGAACACTAAATGCAGATAGACTATTTAGATTTCCCTTACATGTCGCAATCTTTGAGCTTTCCCTGAAAGATTTTTTACTTCAGAGAAATACCTGCAGCTCCTGTAACTGCAGCACTAGCCAAAATGTTAAATATATATTGATCCTGTTCTGCCTAAAGTGGTGGATATGCTGACTCATCAGTGGAAAAGGAAACTGACAAGGGAATTAAAACCTTATCAGACTCAGTAGAAGGAGCTCACAGTTCAAGAAGAATACTTATTGTGGGACTATAGAGTAGTCATTCCTCCACCACTAAGGAAGCAGGCACAAGATGCAAAGTGTGCATGAAAAAATTATATGCATTTATTTCTGGTGGCCAGGTCTAGATGTAAACTGTTGAGGAGAAGGCTACAGCATGCCACCCATTGTCAGCAAATGAGAAATGCTCCGGAACAGGCTCCCTTGCATCTATGTTAGTGGCCAAAAGAGTCAAGGGAGAGAACTGATGTAGCTATTCCCAAGTCTGTGGAAGATTGTATGTTCTTGGTTGTAATAGGTGCACACACTACATGGCCTGAGGTTGTCATTATGAAAAGAACTACATCCGCAAGGTGCACTGAAGAACTACATTCTGTCTTAACACATTTTGGACTTTCTCAGTAGCTTATAAATAACAACAGGCTCTCGATGTATATCAGAATAATTCAAGGCATTCATGGAAGGCAAAGGTATTCAGCACATCAGTCAGCACCATACCGACAAACTAAAAATGGTCTCACTAAGCGATTTGTTCAAACAGTGAATCAAGCCAACAAGATTTCTCCAAGATATGGAGAAGGCTTGTTGATCAGTTACGGCACACTTCTAGGGCTACTGGAGGGCAACATAAACTGACCGATCTAAATCTAGTACTTGAGATGGGGCAAGATACTGAACTAACAGCTGTGGAACACCAGTAAGATCAAATAAGAGTCCTAGGGTGTCCGCTGCTGACATGGCATTACCTGATACAAGATCTATACAAACACCCAAGACAGAAAAATGGACTTTGTTATCTTCAGGTTGCCGGTATTGTCTATGAAAACAGAAGGCATCCAGACAAATTGTCTCTAGCTTATTAGTTTGTCGACTAACCCTCTGCATAACAGCAGAATAATCCCCAGGGTTATTTCTGGGAAAAGAGTCCACCCTCTTTCCTAAGGTTCTTTTGGTCATGTGTTTAATTTGTTGAATTGGTTCATTTGCTGTTTAGAAGTTCAGATGTCAGTTCTCTGATTATAAAGAGGGAGAAAACTTAAAATAAGGAGGGAGGTATATATTATTTATTCACATAAACTGTGACTATAATGGGTTGTTGTTATACCCTTCCCCAATGTATTATATGGTTAATGTTAAGTAAAAATGAGTTCTGAGTACATGGCGATAAGAAAATACAATGCTATAAATTGCCCCTTACCTGTCCTCTTCTTGTGTGTTACTTGCAGCTAATACCAACTAATTTTGAACTGCAAGAGGCATGAGAAAGCAACATTGTCCAATATCTTCCTCTCTGCCAATCAATCATGGCACGAAATGAGGACGCTGCATTGCAGTAATAAGTGATATAAATCAACATATTGTCCTTACCCAAAGTATATTTGAAGTGTTAATTACTTGTACCAATGAAGAGACTCAAATAACAAAATACAGGAGGTCCTCGGGTTATGACACAGTTCCGTTCCTTCAACAGTGATGTAATCCGAATTTGGTGTAAGATGAAACACACCTTAGCCTAAGTCATTTACGTATCTTAACACATTTACAAAATCACAATCTAGAACATAAAAAATACAACTAAGCCACAGAAAAAGGACATAAATATACTGTACACTGTACTGTAGGAACAGAAAAAATTAGTGCAAAAAAAAAAAAAAATCCTTACCTTTATTCCTTCTCACGTCTCAATTTTTTTAAGTTTTTATGGGAGTGAGCGTTGTAAACTCGAAACGTTGTATGTCGAGACATTTTAACCTGAGGACTCCCTGTACTGAAACTGGCAACTCATGAAGCTGCTATTATATTGAAAATTTTGAAAATGAAGCAATAAGCTGAAGCGTATCCGTTAAGACAACAAAAAAACATCTTTGTCAAGTCCTACTAAAGGTGGTTTTCAAAACCTCTGTCATGTACAGCACAGGAAGCTGAACTTTGAACTGTGAAACTCTAATTAATTGACTATTTACTCATAATAATATGTTTAAATAATATTAAGTATGAAGCTTCGAACAAATTAAAGTGAAAATAAAAGTATAAATAAGGAAACATTACTTATGTGGGCGGCATGATGGCGCAGTGGTAGTGCTGCTGTCTCACAGTAAGGAGACCTGGGTTTTCTTCCTGGGTCTTCCCTGCGTGGAGTTTGCATGTTCTCCCTGTGTCTGCATGGGTTTCCTCCGGGTGCTCTGGTTTCCTCCCATGATCCAAAGACATGCAGGTTAGGTGCATTGGCGATTCTAAATTGTGTGTGTGTGTGCCCTGCAGTTGGCTGGCACCCTGGGATTTGTTCCTGCCTTGCGCCCTGTGTTGGCTGGGATTGGCTCCAGCAGACCCCTGTGACCCTGTGTTAATATATAGCAGGTTGGGCAATGACAATGACTGACTGACATTACTTATGCAATGAAAAGTATATTTTAATTATGTGTTATGAAAGTAACTGTTAATTTCAAAACAATTGTTACATCATTTCAGAAGGGAAAGTCCAAAGTGGAACAAAAGTTAATTAAGAAGTGGGAGCAAAAATTTCTTTTGTAAGCAGAATGACAGTCGAAAGATTAGACAGATAATGCTGAAGATAGAGGGAAGGTCTAAATCTGTACCATTGCTGGTAGAATGTTACAAGAATACCCCTTTTTTGTATTTTATTTTTGTGCTTTAACAAGCAGGGTAAATTATTTTAATATTAATTTGATCTATATTTTTACATTATTTTGGTCACAGGGGCAGAGGTGGGATGTCAATTTAGGGGTTTCATTAAAAAGCTAAGCAGAGGTAGGAATGTTAAATAGAGGCCTGTGAGAGAACGGCCTACAACAGTTAACCAAATCTGTCAAATGTCTCAACACCTGTTGCTAGGACCAGAGATCCAGAACTGCATGTGCGCTTTAAAGGATAAGATTGGTATTTTTCAAGTTAAAGTTAATTTTTCACAATCATGATATATATTAGTTTGCCACATAAAATTGTAATCTAATGTGAAGAATATTAAAAAAAAAAAAAAAAATAGTCCACTTTTGCTTCCTATAAAGAAGCTAATGTGTACCGGAGTCCCACTGTGAAGAAAAGCTTTAAAAGTTATTAAAATGTACACTTTGTGTATCATTGTACTTTGTGCACAAATCAATAAATCTGAACTGATTACTGCACATCACTTTTATAACTGCACTATTAGGCAACTGTTAATAATGTACAGTATGTTGTTTAAACTATTTGTTATTTGTATGTTATGTTATGCTATAAACAGCTTCAAAGCTAACAAGGTAAATTCCTGTACATTAAGTACGGGAGAATAAAAGTGATTTATGAAATAGTCAATATACCTGTATGTTGGTGTTTTCCAATTAAAACAATAAAAAAGGACTCATAAAATGAAAATGGCATAGTGTGCAACAGACCAATTTATCAATTTTTTAAATGCATGGTAATTTGCTCCTGCAGATGATATAGTTGTAAAAGAACTTGGGATAATATAAATATCAATAAATACACTGGGAGAACATACAACCTTTGTGTAGAACTTGGCAGCATGGGGCAGGAATGAAAGCTCTGCACTACTACTCTGCCTATGTTAAAACATTTGTACTAAACTTGCTAATCTTCAGCACAACTAAATTTAAGTGAATTGCCAAAGAGGCCAAGTGTGCGAGTCTGCCCTGCGATGGAATGGCACCCTATCAGAGGATTTTTCCTGCCTGGCATCTGATACTTGCTAAGATAGGCTACACCTGCACTGTGACCCTGGCATGAATAAGGTAGGTTGAGAAAATGCATGGAAAACTACTGAAATGCATTATACTACTATAACTATCAATAACTGATTGTTGAATTGAATATATTGAGGGCAGCAATTATTATTATAATCATCATCATCATTATCATATCTTACATTGAAGAAGAATGGGGTTTGCATCCTGGGTTCCTTGTGTGATGTTTACATGTTCTTTACTGGTGCTCCGTTGTCCCAACTCATGCAGTTTATTTGGATTAGTATTGATAAAGTTGTATCTGATGCTTGCTTGGATAGGCCCCAGATGTGCCATGACCCCTCACTGGATAAGCAAGTCAGGAAGATACATTAAAAGTTATAATGTATGTTCAGTTCTTGTCATTTGATTGTATGCTACATATGTGCTCAGTATTCTCTCCCACCGAAGGACACGTGTGCTTATCAACCTGGCAGAAGCAGGCAAAATAATGAAAAAAGCTCATGTATAATGAAAGAATATAAGTGATTGTAAGTGTGACTTTTCAGATATTATTGTCTAGTTGTTTACAGAACAGAGAAAGCTGTTCACATTTGGGCATCATCATTCAATGTCAATAACTGCGTTTCGTGATGACTTTTTTAAGGTGAATCCATGCTCTTGGCCCTGAATGGTGCCACAGAGGAAGACAACCGACACTGTAAAGTACACAGCTGATCTGCATTTAAAATTGCTGAATCTCATAACAATGGTTTGTGTTTTGTTTTTTTCTTTCTTGAAATATTATGGATGTGCTGTTTTGCAATATGTGTTGTCACACACGTGCGCATGGGAATCAGCTGAAGGGCCTAAACACTAATAATTCTACGCCAGGCCAGGGAGTGGCGGAGTGTACTGACTATCTCTCTCAGTCCCTTGCAGACCTTTTCCGGGAAATCCCGCCTGTTGCCGGCCCCAAGGATGACTTCACTTCCGAGCACGAGGACACCACTCCCAGTTCCTGCACAGAAGACGTCATTTCCCTTCCAGGCCTTTAAAACTGCCACCTTGCCTCAGTTCAGGCAGTTCTGTTCTGCTCTCTGAACTAAGCACATCGTGCTCTTTAAAACCAACTTTTGCAGCCGATTCAATTATACGGGTGGCTGCCCCAAATCTTTATGATGTCTCCAACTCATTCTTCTTACACTGTTTAATTTTAAGACAAGGGTCAGTACTCTAAAACATTTTTGGGTTGAAAAAAAATGTATTCTGTAAGGTTTAGGGCTTTTCTTCAAAATGAGACCCCTGAACCAATTAGCTCCATTATAAAATGCAAGATCAGGCTACTTTGTTTTTTTATAATTTATAAAATATGCTTTACTTTAGAATGCAATTTTTATGTGACATACTAATATAGACTATGACTGTGAAGAAATATCTCAAATTGGGAAATACCAAATTTTTACTTTAAAGGTCCTAAAGTCACCACTGCCTTCACATCTCTCATTCCTTAGTCTGAGAAAGAGAGATGGATAACCTGGGTATCCCTCCAGACCTGGATCTAGACAATGTGAACATGGGTAGTATTTCAATAAAACTTGCCTTAACATGCATGATTTAATGGTTGACAAATGGAATGTGTCACAAGGCAGTGAGTCTAAAGATAGATAGATAGATAGATAGATAGATAGATAGATAGATAGATAGAT
>JANRMT010062806.1:18641766-18673411 GCA_026402145.1 Polypterus bichir lapradei | reverse complement strand
GATAGATAGATAGATAGATAGATAGATAGATAGATAGATAGATAGATTTACACTGCAAAATGTTTCTTTTATTTGAACTTATATTTTTATAATTTCTTTTAACTATCAGTTTATAAAGGAATGTTATAAGGAAGTAATATTTTGCTTTCCTGGCCAGTTAAAATACATACATTTAGGCCTATTTAGTTTATTTGTGAAATATAATCCCATTCATCTTTAGAAAGTAGAACATGTTTTCTTGAACTGGATTTACATTGATTTGCAAAAAGCCTCTGAAGTATGGTGTCTTTTTAAAAGAAGCTTTATACATTTGTTGGTCTACACACGCATATAAAGACATTCTGTCAACAAGTAGTACCCTCTGTCACTCTTCTACATTGAATGTTGTATAGGGACCCGGAAAACACAAAATAAATAATTTATTTACTAAATAACTAAACAAGAATAGTTTAAACAAAAGATATACACAAAGACGAAAGGAAAGATGAACAAGGATTAAATTTATTGCCTTTCTGGGAATCACAACACAAGTCTGGTTAACTTTTTTGGTTATACCATATTTTTGGGCACCAGAGAAAAGCTCCCCCAATTATCTTCAAGTTTCCCTGCATCCTTTATCTCTTCTGTTCCTTTAGAAAGCATAATTTCTTTAAACCATACCTCTGAATTCTCATCTGTTTAAAAGAGAAGTGATGTTCCTACTCTTTCCCCTTTGTCCAAATCATGTCGTTTCTCGACATTAAGGTCTCTAGCCTTACTCTTCTTTTGTGAGATGGGATAGGTTCTGTAGAGTCATCCATTTGCTAATGTCACTCATAATGTATTTCCTTTTCGTTTCACAAGGTTCCATTGTCAGAATCCCTTTCTGACTGTACCCTTCCTGTGTGTTGGCATGTCAACATGCACTATTATTGTCAGCATGTGTATCACTCTTTCTTATAAAGCCTTACTTTGCCCCATTCTTGTTGCTTCCTCTTTTGCCTTGATCCCCTTGTCCAACGAGCTACCTATTAATACCAACAATGTTGTAATCTCTTACTATGAATAAAAAGGCACAATTGGATTTACAAAATTACTCCCACACTGAATGTAATTGCAATCTAAGTATTTATGTTTAATATTTTTTGTTTTGCCCTTTAGTTTTCCAGACAATTCCCCATTTTTTAAATTTAGCATATAAGCTACTGTACATGTACATTTCTTCTAGGTTTTAATCAATGGCCTTCTCTGTACAGTACTTTATGCAATAAATACAATAGATATATAAATACAAATATTTTCACATGCTTTTAATGACTTACTGTTTCATGCCTTCATCCCTCTGCTGTAACAAGTATCAATGTTGCCATGATTATTAACTTTCTCTTAGCATCTTTGGTTGTAACTTACACTTCAGAACCTCAGGGAGTTTGAATGAAGCTAAGTGGCTTAAAACAGTATGCCCTCATTTCCAAGGACAGTTTTCATCCTGCTCATCAAAATGAAGTTCAGTAAACAAGAAGTCTAATTAAAGCAGCATATGGCCTATCACCCAGAGATTGTAGTATGCCTTTAGACACTGATGTCCTGTTTCACCCTTAGGAGATATGAAACATTTTTTTTCAGAACACCCAGCTGTTTTGTTAAATTAAACTGGCATGAATCCCAGAATATTGTATTTCACATTTTTCATTGCATTCTACCTCCTAGAACCTGGAACGTACCAAACATTGCAAGGGAGTATTGTGGTCTTTGTTGTGAACCATCATGAATTGGACAAGGAGACAAGAAATTCTACAATGGGGTATGTTTGTCTTTTGGATAAGGCTAACAAGCTAATTTAAAGAAACAAGCTTTAACACACCTATACATGACCCTTTAGCTATAGTGTTGGACTGCAGTACATCTTTACCAAGGGCTTCCAAGTAGCCAATTCATTTTATACAAAAACTGTATATATGTAAATTCAATATAATTAGTACAAATAGACAAAATTTACTCTTTAGCTGGTCAACATATTGTTTGATGGAAGTGCATACTGTATATTTTTTCTTTAATAATAAACATAGATATAGTCGGGCTCACCTCAACGCACAGCTTGGACTCTGGAACCAATCTTCCTTGAGAGGGGATGGACTTTCTACCACTCTGGAGTTGCCACTGGTGAGAGGCGCCCAGCGGGTGTGGGCATACTTATTGCCCCTCAACTTGGAGCCTGTACATTGGGGTTTACCCCGGTGGACGAGAGGGTAGCCTCCCTCCACCTTCGGGTGGGGGGACGGGTCCTGACTGTTGTTTGTGCTTATGTGCCGAACAGCAGTTTGGAGTACCCACCCTTTTTGGAGTCCCTGGAGGGGGCGCTAGAGTGCATAACTTCTGGGGACTCCCTCGTACTGCTGGGAGACTTCAATGCTCACGTGGGCAATGACAGAGAGACCTGGAAGGGCGTGATTGGGAGGAATGGACCCCCGATCTGAACCCAAGCGGTGTTTTGTTATTGGACTTCTGTGCTCGTCACGGATTGTCCATAACGAACACCATGTTCAAGCATAGGGGTGTTCATATGTGCACTTGGCACCAGGACATCCTAGGCCTCAGTTCGATGATCGACTTTGTGGTCGTGTAGTCAGACTTGCAGCCATATGTCTTGGACACTCAGGTGAAGAGAGGGACGGAGCTGTCAACTGATCACCACCTGGTGGTGAGTTGGCTTCGATGGTGGGGGAGGATGCCGGTTAGGCCTGGTAGGCCCAAATGTGTTGTGAGGGTCTGCTGGGAATGTCTGGCAGAGTCCCCTGTCAGAAGTAGCTTCAGCTCCCACCTCCAGCAGAACTTCGACCATGTCCCGAGAGAGGTGGGAGACATTGAGTCCGAATGGGCCATGTTCCGTGCCTCTATTGTTGAGGTAGCTGACTGGAGCTGTGGCCGTAAGGTGGTCGGTGCCTGTTGTGGCGGCAATCCCTAAACCCGTTGGTGGACACTGGCGGTGAGGAATGCCGTCAAGCTGAAGAAGGAGTCCTACCGGACCCTTTTCTCCTGTGGGACTCTGAAGGCAGCTAATAGGTACCGACAGGCCAAGCCGAATGCGGCTTCGGTGGTTGCTGAGGCAAAAACTCGGGCATGGGAGGAGTTTGGGGAGGCCATGGAGAACCACTTTCGGACGGCTTCAAGGAGATTCTGGTCCACCGTCCGTCATCTCAGGAGGGGAAGCAGTGCAGTGTCAACACCGTATATGGTGGGGATTGTGCGCTGCTGACCTCGACTCGGGATGTTGTGCGTCGGTGGGGAGAGCACTTCGAAGACCTCCTCAATCCCACTAACATGCCTTCCAATGAGGAAGCAGAGCCTGGGGACTCTGAGGTGGGCTCCCCCATCTCTGGGGCTGAAGTTACCGAGATGGTCAAAAAACTCCTTGGTGGCAGGGCCCCCGGGGTGGATGAGATACGCCCGGAGTTCCTCAAGGCTCTGGATGTTGTAGGACTGTCTTGGTTGACACGTCTCTGCAACATCACATGGACATCAGGGACAGTGCCTCTGGATTGGCAGACCGGGGTGGTGGTTCCTCTCTTTAAAAAAGGGGGACCGGAGGGTGTATTCCAACTACAGAGGGATCACACTCCTCAGCCTCCCTGGAAAAGTCTATTCGGGGGTTCTGGAGAGGAGGGTCCGTCAGATAGTCGAACCTCGGATTCAGGAGGAGCATTGTGGTTTTCGTCCTGGTCGCGGAACAGTGGACCAGCTCTACACCCTTAGCAGAATCCTGGAGGGTGCATAGGAGTTTGCCCAACCAGTCTAAATGTGCGCTCAACCATGTCCCTCGGGGAATCCTGTGGGGGGTGCTCCGGGAGTATGGGGTACCGGACCCCCTGATAAGAGCTGTTCGGTCCGTGTACATCCGGTGTCAGAGCTTGGTTCGCATTGCCGGCAGTAAGTCGAGCCAGTTTCCAGTGAGAGCTGGACTCCACCAGGGCTGCCCTTTGTCACCGATTCTGTTCATAACTTTTATGGACAGAATTTCTAGGCGCAGCCAGGGTGTTGAGGGGGTCCGTTTGCTTCATCAGGCCGTGATCTTCAGCTCTCTCTGAATCGGTTCGCAGCTGAGTGTGAAACGGCTGGGATGGGAATCAGCACCTCCAAATCCGAGACCATGGTCCTCAGCCGGAAAAAGGTGGAGTGCCCTCTCAGGGTTGGGGAAGAGATCTTGCCCCAAGTAGAGGAGTTCAAGTATCTTGGGGTCTTGTTCACGAGTGAGGGAAGAATGGAGCGTGAGATCGACACAGTGCTGCGGGCTCTGCATTGGTCTGACGTTGTGAAAAAGGAGCTGAGCCGTAAGGCAAAGCTCTCAATTTACCAGTTGATCTACGTTCCTACCCTCACCTATTGTCATGAACTATGGGTAATGACCGAAAGAACGAGATCGTGAATACAAGCAGCTGAAATTAGTTTCCTCCGCAGGGTGTCTGTGCTTTCCCTTAAAGATAGGGTGAGAAGCTCAGTCATCCGGGAGGGGCTCAGAGTAGAGTCCCTGCTCCTCTGCATCGAGAGGAGTCAGATGAGGTGGCTCGGACATCTGATCAGGATGCCTCCTGCACGCCTCCCTGGTGAGGTGTTCTGGGCACGTCCAACCAGGAGGAGGCCCCGGGGAAGACCCAGGACATGCTGGAGGGACTATGTCTCCCGGCTGGCCTGGGAATGCCTTGGGATTCTCCCAGAAGAGCTAGAAGAAGTGGCTGGGGAGAGGGAAGTCTGGGCCTCTCTGCTCAAGCTGCTGCCCCTGCGACCCGATCTCGGATAAGCGGAAGAGGATGGATGGATGGAATAAACAAAATAATGGCCAGGAAACACATGAACACAATTACAGTAAATGGAAACTATTTTGAGAAGCATAATACTCAGGATAATTAGCATTCAGTATGAAACTCAGCAAGAATAATCTTCAGTCAAAGAACACTTTTCCCAAAGGTTAAACAGTGGACCATCATTAGCACCAATACACTGTAAAAGTGACCTTTAATGATTACATTGCCAATTGCAAATATAGGTTATAATTATATTGAGATCTTACCTGTTCAGTAGGAAATGCGAGTCCAGAGGAAGAGTAGCAACAGAAGAAAGAAAGAAAGAAAGAAATTTAATTAAATATTGTTAGATTTTTTATCAAACTTTTGAGAGTCTCTTTGTTATTAAATTAATAAATGAGTTATAGAAACATGACACTTATTTTATATAGCAAATCACAGATTATTTCTCTTAATATTAGGTAATACCGATCTAATACAACACAGAACCACTTTTATTTATTTATTTACAGTACTTATTTAGATTCATATACATACTTGCACTGCTAATTGTATGATTCTGAGACACGAAGACTGCAGGAATTCAATATTCTCACACTTTTATTCCACAAGCTATGGTGTTCCCTCTGGAGAATCCTCACCATCACAATGGGGTCCATTTAGTTTTTCTAACTCTACAGAATAATCCCCCACAAAAAAGAACCTCTGCCTGTGTTTAAATGTATGGTACTATGACACGGTATTTACATTTAAAAGAACAAGAAAATAATAATAAAAATCAAAACAATTTAAATTAAAAAAATAAATAGTGAATAGAAACTGGGGAACAAGTGATGTGATTGACTGAAATCCAGTGCTTTTGAAATGTAACTTTTAACTAATCAGCTAATGGAATTTGTGATCTTTACCTTCAAAACTATAAACAAACACAAAGATGAAAGAGAATGTGTAATGCTAGTTCCATGCTAAAATTAAAAACATTGTTACAAATAATTTTTTTTTATCTTCAAGAAATTGCTTAAAAAACTACAAGTCAAACATTCTGTATTTACTGGTGAATTTTGACCTAATTTTTCCTTTTGCAGATGCACCCTGAAGCTGCCCTGTTTTTATATTATAGCAGTAACACTTCTATTAAAAAAAACCTGACACTTTATCAGTAAATATAGACAGTTAATGTGATTAAGATCATATTACTTGCCATTAACTCTAATACAAAAAGTATACATGCCAGAATAATTCTTACTGACTGATTTTGAGAATTAAGCTTTTTTTTTTTTATTTTCTTATCAAAGGCACAATAAAACTATAATAATATGAAGCAACAACTTAGACATGGGGAATGTTTTAAAGATTTATATAGCCTAAAATGTATATTCTTCCAGGCCCTTAAATAAAACTAAATATCTTACATTTTTCAACCTTCCTTTTCTATGGCATTTTGTTTGTGGTTAGTTATTTGGACACAGGTAAACAAAACGTAGTGAGTTTGAACACTGTAACATGACTTGAGTAACACAATTTCTTTGAGACGTTACATATTTCCTTTGTTTTCTTTCTAGCTTTATTTAATCTTCTTCAATTAGCCACTATGCAAGTATGTTATTGTGGATGCCTACATGATGCAGTTAATTTTGAGCTTAGTTTACCTAGCTTTAAATGAACACACAAAATTATAAAATATTACATTTCTAAGATATATTTTAAAGAAATGTAAATTTTTCTAATGTGAATTGGAATGACCTATATTAACATGTTTGCCATCTCCTTTTGTGTTAATTATTCCTCATGTTTTCACTTCCTGTTTTCCTCTCCCATAGTTAGTCAAGCTGATAAATCACATAGCCTGGCTTTGTTAGGGCCTGCCATGACCTACATATGCTGTGATCTGAGCAAGGAACTTACAATTATGATTGTGACATCCTTTAGGGTTAATTATGAGCCAATACTAACTCATAGCCATACATCTTTTACTGCCTAGTAATGACAAACTCTTGGCCATCGCACAATGATCACTTAAGTCTGTTTATGAATGTGTGATATATACAGTAAATGGTCTGCTTGCATTCTATAGAGATTGTACAATTGCACTAGTTTACAGCTTGCCTTATTTCAAGCTTCAGAGTCCTTTTCTTTTTTCATTTTTAGAAGCTTTTTTTTGTTATTTTTTGTAATTCTTGTGTGTGTTGGGTGGAGGTTGTAGTACTTCTATATTTATTGAGGGTCTGTAAAGGCTAAATTCCCCCTTGGGACAAATAAAGTACCATCTTTCTTTTTATCTACATTGTGACATTTTTCTTTATAAAACCACATTTGCATCTGCTAATTGGTTCCTGTTTGTGCTTGATGGGTCTACAATTTTTTCCTTTCCATACCATGTTCTTGTTTTCCTCTGCCATACTAATTTCTTTTTCCTCTCCACTTTTTAAAATGTCACTATTGGATTGTATATCTTTGTCCAAGCACAAAATCTCCAAGTGCTCAAGAAAGGATAAAGAACTTGTGCAACATGACATGAACAGTTTAATCAAAATTGTGTCAAAACTGATTCATCTTTTAATGTTTTTTCACGGATGTAAAATACTTTTCAAAAAAAATAAGGGAACACTTAATCACCACAGTCTAACACCAAGTCCATTAAGCTTCAAGGATGTTAGTCTGTCCAGTTAGGTGCATAAGCGATTGTGAATCAACTTCACATGTTTTGTTGCAAATGAAAGTGATAACAGGTGCACTGGAGAGACCATCCCCAAAAAGGGAATGATTTTGCTGGTGTTGGCCACAGACAATTGCTTTCTCCTTATCCTTCCTGACTTGTTCTTTCCTAGTGTTGTGTTGTTAGTGCCCTTGTCACTACTGGTAGCATGAGGTGATACCAGCAGCTGATTCAGGTTATACAGGTAGTCCAGCTCCTCTAGGATGGCACATCCATACGTGCTGTCACACGATTTGATGCGTCTTCCAGCACAATCTCAGGGAAATAGGTGGTTACATGAGTACTACTGGACAGAATAGCATCAACCCAGCAGCAGGACCGGTAACCATTCTTTTGTGTTAGTAGGAACAGGAGGACCACTGCCAGAGCCCTACAAAATGACCTCCAGCTGGCCACTGGTGTGCATGTTTCTGACCAAACTGCCAGAAACAGATTCCATGAGGGTGGCATGAGGGCATGACATCCTCTAGAGGGACCTGTGCTCACAGCCCATCATCATGCAGCTCGACTGGCATTTTCCAGAGAATACCATAATTGGCAGCTCTACCATTGGTGCACTGTTCTCGTCACAGATGAGAGCAGGTTCGCAATGAGCACATGTGACAAATGTGAAAAGGTCGGGAGATGCCTTGATGAACGTTTTTCAGCCTGCAACATCATCTTGCATGGTCGGTTTCGTGGTGGTTGAGTAATAGTCTGGGGAGGCATATCCTTGGAGGGTCACAACAGACATCCACATGCTAGGCAACAGTACCCCAACTGCTGTTTGGTACCAGGATAAAAATACTCAATGCCATTGTCAGACTTTATGCTGGTTTGGTGGGCCCTGCGTTCCTCCTGATGCAGGACAGTCTTGCATCATGTGACCAGAGTGTGCAGGCAGTTTCTTGATGACAAAGGCATTGCTACCAGTGAGTGGCTCGTACTTTCCACATACCTGAATTAAATTGAGATCCTCTGGGTCGTTATGCATTGGTTCATCTGGAGCCTCCAAGTAGTGCCCAAGTCTGCCCAGGAGCTTACTAATGCCCTGATCCAGGTTGAGGAGGTGATAGCCTAGGAGGACACCATCCACCATCTCATCAGGGGTATGCCCAGATGTTGTCAGGAGTGCATATAGTCATGTGTGAGCCATACACACAACTGAGTCACATTATGAGTTGTCGTGATGAAATTCACGCAAGTTGGATCAGCCTGTGATTTCCACTATTGACTTTGATTTTTGGTGTGATGTTGAATCCAGCCCTCAATGGGGGTGATTTTGGTTTCCATTGACTGTCATTACATCATTTTTGTTCTCAACAAATTACTTGATATTACTCAGTAAAGATTTTTCTCTTGAATATTTCAGTCATCAAGATCCAATGTGTGACTTAAGTGTTCACTTAATTTTTGAGCAGTGTAAATTAGCTTATATCCAGCAATTTTAAGAAGCCAACTGACAAGTCATTCCAAGAAAAAAATGTTTTATGATTTTATTTACATTATTTGCATTAATGTAAAATTCAGTTTTCATTCTGAATCTGAAGCATTTGGTCATGGAACCTGAAGTAATTTCTCCTGAGGACTATATTTACACAACACCTGTAGCAGCTAGGACAGACCTTGTCTTACCCTAACCCCAAACTAGTTCATGTATATTAGAGAATTTTTCAGATAATTTCAATGCAAAAATATAAATTGTATGATTAACATATATTAGATAAGAGCAACTGAAATAGTTTCAAAATCTATACTAATAAAAGGCAAAGCCCTCACTGACTTACTCACTCACTCACTCACTCACTCACTCATCACTAATTCTCCAACTTCCCGTGTAGGTAGAAGGCTGAAATTTGGCAGGCTCATTCCTTACAGCTTCCTTACAAAAGTTGGGCAGGTTTCATTTCGAAATTCTACGCGTAATGGTCATAACTGGAAGGTATATTTCTCCATTTACTGTAATGGAGTTGAGCTTGACCGCCGTGGGGGCGGAGTTTCGTGTGACATCATCACGCCTCCCACGTAATCACGTGAACTGACTGTCAACACACTATGTAGAAAACCAGGAAGAGCTCCAAAATACGCTGAAGAAAACATGCATTATATAATTGAGAAGGCAACGAAACAATAAGAAGCGAGCGAGTGACATATACTACCATATTCATCATTGCAGCTACTTCGGAAACAAAGCAAGGTATAAACCTAAACTTTAAATTAAGGTAATAGACAGGCTGCCGCTGGCGTTTTTCATGCCCACGGGTAATGCGGGATACAAGTTTAATGAGAGGACGCAGGATATAAACGAGAGTTTTGATCACTTTGTAACTAAGTTAAAATTGCAGGTGAAGGGGTGTGCTTATGCAAATTCCGAGACACTGTGTTTGTGGGGGATTGACAGTTAAGGCGGGTGGAGGAGTCACGTCATCATATCCCCTCCCATTTACTTCATTTCGCTCTGAGCTGAGCTCCACGGCTAACGCCGTCTTCCGAAGCAACTTCGTCACACTGCCACCAAATATTCACAGAAAAATCCACAAGTTAATACACACGCTGTCTCTAGAGTTTCTCCACACTGAATCCTCCAGGCACTACTTACAAAAGGTTACATTGACAATCGTGTTACGTTATTTTTAAAATCTTTCCTTTTCTTAGCACAAGCACAGCTGAGAAGCTTCGATGCATGTGCTCCATAACGCATTAAAAAATAATGCATTTAATCACACTTTGCATTACAATCAAAGGGGAACTTTTGTCAATGCATGATTTCCTGGTACACCGATTACATTGATCAGCGCATCCCAATTCATTTTAGCCTCGCACCACCTTGGTTTGAGAAGAAGTATGAAAAAATATGAGGTTAACACAGAAAAACAGATCACCAATTCAAGCTTTCTGAATAATCGATTCGCCATCAATAATTGTTTTGGTAAAGCCATACTCAGTGTAATCCTCCTTCCATTTTATAATTTTTCCGCCACTAGCCATGATGAAATGAACGGTAAAAAAGTAAGAGCGAAGCGAGGGTGACTTATTTAGGCAGGCATATATATGACAGCAACACTCATGTCACTCATGACAATGTCAATCATGTTACGTTATTATTAAAATGTTTCCTTTTCTTTTTCATTACTTCTTTAACACACTACTTCTCCGCTGCGAGGCGCGGGTATTTTGCTATATATATATATATATATATATATATATATATGAATGACCTCCAAAGAGCGCGGAGACTTTTGATCATGTGAACGTGTCTGCAAAAACTGTCGTCTCCTGCCCAGCAAAAGTCGAGCAGCCGGCGCAAGCGCATAGCTGTGCCAGCCTTTGAGATGCTGACTGCGCTTCTGCCTTAAGTCAAAGTGAGCACTTTTAATTTTTTTCATCCTCCTCCTGAGCTATAGCCCAGACAAGTGCAAACACGGGACACCTTTTCTACACCGCGGCAAAATAATATTAAGGCGCTTCGCAGTTTATTTTGCACGTATACGATTATGAGGTCGTCAGCTCGGATTATGAAGACACGCACAGGAGTGAAGGACTGACAGTGCCATCACAGCCGATTAATAGCTGGGACGTCTCACCAGTCTGCACAAGACCCACCGCGACTGTCCCCAAAAGGTGCTCATATCGTCAGCGAAAACATCTCTCTACACTATATAAAAGAAAAAGGCAACTTTCCTTTCTTTACACCTTTTTTCCTTTTATCCCAAACCAAAGCCTTTCTCTCTTAACACTGCAGAGAACACAAAACTAATTTTCTTTAATTGCTGGTAAGGCACATTACCAGAGGCAGAAATTTGGACTTTCACATAGAAAATGTAATTTCTATACCACAGCCGTCGTGTAGCGCCTTTCAAAAGGGATCTACTACCGAGAGATGATCCATATACATTTTAGCTGCTGTTAGTACTACTTACCTGTTCTGTTATACCGTCTTTAAAATGTAGTTTACCCGCAACCACTCCAGTAGTGCTCAATGTACCTTTACTTCTTAAAACGTTAATGTTTTACTGTTTAATAACTTATAGACTACATTTTATTATTTTTCCCTTGCACTCAGTGATCAAAGCTATACACACACATATAGACACATACATATATATATATACACATATATATATATACCTGTGTGTATATTTGTATGTATGTGTATACTGTACACACACACACACATACATACAAATTATATATATGTGTGTGTCTTTGTATGTATGTATGTATATGTGTGTGTATATATGATGTAGATAGGTATGCATATATATATGTGTATATGTAGATATGTATATAGATATGAAGATATGTATGTGTATATGTATATATGTATGTATATATATATGTAGACTCAAACCCATTATGACAGCAGCAATCCAAGCTGTGAGAAAACAGTAAAAAGGAGGCGTGTCAGACGTTGTGGTACATTTTCTGATGCAGCTAGATGAAAACAACTTTGTGACGCTGCCGCCAAATACACAAAACAATTACTTTGACAATCATGTTACGTTATTTTTAAAATGTTTCCTTTTCTTTCCTTCTTTAACACACTACTTCTCCGCTGCGAAGCACGGGTATTTTGTTATATATATATATATATGTGAGAACAACACTCATATCAATGACAAAACAATTACATTAACAATCATGTTACGTTATTTTTAAAATTTTTCCTTTTCTTTTTCATACCTTCTTTAACACACTACTTCTCTGCTGCGAAGCGCGGGTATTCTGCTAGTTTCATTTATACACACCAGTGCAAAACTGAAGAAGGCCACAGAAAGAAGTAAAACTTAAATGTATGCAACTGAAATGAAAGAGCGATTGGACATAAATGTTTTTCAATGGTACTAAAAAGTTAAATTGGACAATGCACTTCTTTTTAGAACTACTGCATCTATTCAAGGTAGAACACCATGCCATCACCCCTGCTGTGCAGAAAACAGCTCATGATATGTCATTAAAATAACATTTACAGTGGCAGTTTGGCATATTTAGGTAATAGAGTAGCAACTTGTCAATAAAATGAAGACAAGCAGAAAAAAATTTCAAAAACAAAACAAAAAATTTCCTGACATTGAATGTCAACATGCTTCTGTAAACACGCAGGTATAACTGTATGTTAAGCCTTTTCCAGTCATATACAGTACAATCTCTCTTAACCAGCCACCTCGGGACTGGACCCATGGCGGGTTGCCGTTTTGGCCGGTTAATCCGATGCATACCTATTTTCATATAGAAAAATATTTCTAAGGTACTTGTATGTACCATAATTCACATGGCTTCATCCACAATTTCGCACACGGGTTCTTTTTTTCGTACAATGACTGGACAGTGTGGTGTAGTGGGTCCACAGCTCAAGTCAAAAAGGCCACTTTTTAAATAAGTAATCGCCGCACTTGTGGCTTAGCGTGGGGATGTGGTATGTGTGGCCGATCGTTCCCGGGGAATTCGTGATGCTGAAGAAAGCGGTTGCTCCAGCTAAGCGATCACAGAGCTGGAGTGCCCGGTATTAAAGACAACTGGCCGTCGAAAGGCAGCGGCAGTCGTGGAGGCTTTGGGCTGGTGTAGTCCCAGCGTGAGCGCCCTGGCCACTGGGGAAAGAACCCAAGTCTCAGTCTGGATGGAGCCCGATGTAGCCAGGGATCGAAGGGCTACCGGACCAGTGTGGAAGACAGCTGCAACCGCAGTTAGGGCGACTCCCCTGTTGCGAAGCCTGATGGGAGAAGCAGGAGAGTCTGCCAGGTAGGAGGAAGAAGGCACCATGCTTTGAATTTTAAGAGACCGCTTCCAGCCATTGTTTTAACCTTGTTTGTGTTGTATTTAAAGGACTTGTTTTTTTACTAATGGATTTTAACCTCTACTAATTCACTCATTTTAATGGATTATTTATTTAAAGAAGACTTTTGATACACTGCACTTTATTTAATTTGAACACTGTTTTGTTGTTTGCTGGTTTTAAAATACCTCTCACCTTCCAGGAAAGAAGGAAGTGCATACATATAATATAAAGAAGAACTCAGGATTAAAATATAATATATATACACACACATATATACAGTATATTTTATTTTAACAGGTCGGTTAATGCGAGGCCAGTTAAGAAGGATTGTACTGTATAAGGAATGAGGCCAACCCATGTGTTGATGCTTCAATTGAACTATAAACCACAAGACTGTTAGTTCAGTTTTCATTACTTTGTGAATCTGAGCAAGGAACTTTACCAGCTTGGGGTACACAAGCATTAAATTGAAACAACTATCATAAAGCTCTGTACTTGCAAAAAGGGGCAAAGGATGCTGTTCACTATCAAATTTAACAGAAAGCTTATTTTCAAGTAAATGGCCAAGTCTCTGCTCACTTATCTGAACTTATCATTACTTATATATATATAAATAAGGCATATTTTCATGCTTTTGTAAAAACTTTTGACCTCCTTCTGATGGCACTCTAAACTTTATCTGTTTCGCTCAATGGACACAACTAGTATGACTAACCAATGTACTGTAAAACCACATTTCATCGAAAAAATAGCACTAAGATATCAATAACCTAATCAAAACACTGTACACAAGAAAAAAAAAGTTAAAATTTTATTACAGTATAATATTTGGTAAATGACTGCTGCATGTGATAAGCAATGTGACCCTCTACAATTAATCTGAGAATTTTTAGTTTGCACTTGTTAAAGTATGTTGAGACATTGAGGCTTCAAAATGTGCTTCAAGTAATCTTGGAAATATTCAGTAAAGCCTGTACCAGTACTTGTATTATTTGGGATGTTCAGCGCAATCACTGACATCTAAAGCCTTGCAGCCCATCTGCAACACTTGACTGGTTTGACTTGTGGCTCAAATTACGGAATGGGATGTCAGTGTACTCGTATATAAGGCCACTGGGAGAGATGTCGAAGATTTGGTATACAGTATAAGAGTAAAAGGCTGGCAATAATGTTGTTGTGTACCCAAGCCTCTTTTGTGCCCAGAGAAAAGGTATTCTTGGAGGCAGAGGAAATAATAAAAAAAGAAATCTTCTCAGCCTTAGTACAGTTGAAAAATTGTTGTTTCCAAACAAAAATGAACAAAATCTTCCCTCAACAATAGGTTATACAAACACTTCCACTGAGTTATACTTAATGTATTTTCACATTTCATTGTAAGCATAGATATGTTGACCCTGAAGTAAACATTTTTTTTTTAAAATGAACATAGGTTTTCATATGCATTTGAAACATTATTCATAAAGGGACTGTGTTAACAGTAATACTGTTATTATAAATATATGTTGCGCAGTAAAGTCCAGACTTACAATATTCATTTACTGTATTTATAATTTCAGCAATGTTTGATTTAAATGCCTAATGATAGATGGCAAATCTCTGAGTGGGCTTATAGTATGTTTGCCTGTTTCACATGCTGACAACAGATGGCGTAGTATTTATATGAAACATCAAGAAATGAAGCTTTCTCAAACCACGTTACTGGAATGGTTTGGTGCTTCTTGAAGCTTCACGTCACCGTCACTGCTTTGCACTCATCTTAACTTTGGATATAAAAACAAAAACATCAGTTTTAGTTAATAAAGGTTTTATTTTTTGTGTAAATTGGAAACTTGTGTAAATGGGAAACACACAGACAGAAACCTCTAACTTGGTCTGAGAGCCAAACCAGAGCAATGGGTGCTTTGGGGTTTATTCAGAGATTTTAGGCTTGTTCCAGCTGCAACAATGACAAAGAGGGGTGTGTGTAGGTTTTAGGGTTATTGGGATTAGACCCTAATGAATTTTCCCACATTGTACTAGATGGGAAAAAACCTATTATGTTGTTTATCTTAAATAAGAAATGATGTATTCCTTATTGGATAACTTTCATTAGTTGTATTTAAAGATTAGGAATATATTCTTAATAAAATAGTACATTCCGGTCTTAACCTATTGGTTGATGGTGGGTAGAAGTATAAAGTCTGCAAGTACTTGTGTAATGGGGATTAGTGATGGGCGAATGAAGCCCTGTGAAAGTTTTGAGGTTGTGATAGCAGAAATGGAACATTCGAGAGATCAAATTAACTACAATGGCTGAAGCACAAAAAAAAAACTTCATCCTTCTAAAAACGTATATCCTCATATCACAGTGATATCTAGTATTAGAAGGTAATCAATAAACATTGTTATGAAGCCAATGCATTATCCTGATCCTTAGGATTACATACCTATGGTTGCTATTTTATCCAGATTCAACCTATAAATTTCATAAAACAATGGGCATGAGTTACAGCACCATTGGTTAATCAGATGTATCAGAAGTACTATGTAACTAAGTGCTTTTCTGTGTACAATATTTTTTAGACATTTGCCCTATGTATGTGTTAAACACTCGTTACACAGGATAGTGTAAATTACATTGCTGGTTTCTGCAAGTGATTGTTCATACATAACACTATACATAAAAAAATAATTTTTAATGGTGGTGTTGCTCAAACTCATAGTATGACAAAGCACCATAAATTATTTTGAGTGTATTTATTATTTACAGAATGTGAACAATGAGTGATTCCAGCATCATTTTGTTGTGCTAGATTTTATCACCAGAGCCCGGATACTTTAAATGAAGTTGTCTTCACATTGTCTTGTATTTTTGCAAAACACATTTTGTGGTTGTCCTTCACAAATTCATAGTACTCACATGCAGATGGCCTTGGCCTTTTTGCAGCTCATTCCATTTTATTAACTTTGTTGTAACAATGGTTTTACCTATCCAAAGCATTTTTCCAAAATCAAGATCCATAATTTATACAGAGGTTCAAACAGGAACTAAGAGTGTATAATAGATCATCCAGGCTCAGAGCCAAAAACAGAAAATAGCTGATACATGTAAACTACTCCAGTAATAACATGGCTCCATACAGAACGTTCTGGAAATTGATGCAAAAATCTGAGGTTTCCACAGGCTTTTACTGTATGTTGTTGCAAACTGGTCCATGTAAGATAATTGTTAATTAGTAGTATAAGGAAGTGACTTGTAATTATAATGTCTTTCAAATTTGTTACTTTTAAACTCCTTAAGGGTTACTTTCCGATCAAAGGTCATCAGCTTTTATTTAATTTTTCAATGTCAAAAGGATGATGGGCAATACAATAAACACAATACAAATAATAGTGTAAGACCAGATTAGTAAGACAATCAGTTAACACCATCCCCCAAACCTTTACACACAGTGAAAGGTAGAATAGAAGAGGTGGGTTTTAAGCCAAGTTGGGTCTTCCCTAGACATCAGCTAAGATTTTGGAACTACTAGGAGTCATTTTCTGGATGACCTCAATTCCCTTGGTGCCAAGTGGGCATGAAGGAGATCGCAGATGTATTTTGGAGCAAGAGCTAAATACTAAGACAAGTAACCAAAAGTCAAGTTTTATCCAGTCTTGGATACAGAATGGCTGTTGAGATGACCTTTTAACCTTTCACCAATCACCCCTGATGTCATGACCCTGGCGGCTACAGCAGGACCCACATCATTATGAATAAACCGCAAAAAAGGTTGTCCTGATAGTTTAAACAAAACAGTGTCCAAAAAGATGCTAAATAAAAGCCAGTATCTAAATGAAGACTCAAATAAAGAAAATAACTAAAAATTAAATTCATTGAGTGTTAAAGTCCCATAAACAACAGCTAGATGATTTTTATAGCCTCAGAAAAATTACTCACATTTTTTTCTTATGTGATTAAAACCTTTTCAAAACTTTTTACTTCAATTTAGTGTATGTGCCTCCTCACTTGCAACTGCTATACAGTATTCCCAAGCTAGAGTGGGGTGGGGTGGGGCCTGATGAGAGTGCTGGTAGTTTTTGGCATCAGTGGCTGTGGTAGACGGGATACCCTACAACACTGTCTCTGCTACAGCTGGTCCTTCACATTGGCTCCAGCTTCCCATTGTTCTAAATTTGGGTTGAACACATCCAATATATATAAATATTTTTTTTTATTTTCAAAACCAGAATGGCTTCTTCAACAGTACATCTGCTTTAATAAGTGAAAAGAACACATTTTTATTTTTTACGTAATACAATATTTGTAGATAAGATTAAATAATTTGTGTAAAATCTAAATACCATGCACAGTAATCTATTCCATAATGTAATTACAGTAGCTTCCATACACTTTTACCAGAACTTATTTTCAGAAAAACAATAAGTTGGTGTCAGTCCCGACAGCATTGAGTACAATGCAGAAACCAAAACCACCAGGCAGCACCAACCCGTTATTGAGTGCTTTCCCTCTCACACACACACACACACACACACACACACACAATCAGTGGGTCAATTTTAGAGTCACCAAGCAGCCTAACACACACACATTTTTGTAATGCAAGAGGAGAAAAGAGCTGATAAAAAAGTACCTATGCAAGGGCATAACAAAAAACTCCACATAGACTACTATAATATACAGTATTTAGAATTTTCCTAATAATAAATTCAAATCTCTGTAAGTTGTTACATAAGCTAAAAAGATATTGCATTCACAGCATTGCACATGATGAAAGTGAAAACTGCTATTCATGGTGTTAAACATTTTTTATGATTTATTTCTTTGTTTTTCCTGCTATGTCATTCAAAAGACAGTTGCTTGCCTTCCAGGGTCTCAGAAAGTTGTATGGTTGAAATGCTATTGTAATGAGCCTTGGTCTTACGCACATTGCTGATCAAAAGTATGCTTATATATTGGAGGTAAATTAGTGTGTGTGTGTGTGCGCATGTTGATGTGTTGCATCACCTGCTGCCATATCTTGCTTTAAAAAAAATTCAGAAACTTTAATGAACTAGTATAGTATAACACTGTTTTTCAACTTGACTGTACAGAATGAAACACTTTACCGTGTATATTTTGAGTTATAAATATTGTACTGGTGGGTCAAATCAGGACTGGTACTGAAGCCTGCTTGAGGGTCAGAGATCTGGTATGTGACAGAGACAACAAAGAATAGATAGATAGATAGATAGAGATAGAGATACTTTATTAATCCCAAGGGGGAAATTCACATACTCCAGCAGCAGCATACTGATAAAGAACAATATTAAAGAGTGATAACAATGAAGGTATAACAGACAGACAATAATTTTGTATAATATTAACGTTTACCCCCCCCCCCCCGGGTGGAATTGAAGAGTCGCATAGTGTGGGGGAGGAACGATCTCCTCAGTCTGTCAGTGGAGCAGGACAGTGACAGCAGTCTGTCGCTGAAGCTGCTCCTCTGTCTGGAGATGATCCTGTTCAGTGGATTTTCCATTATTGACAGGAGCTTGCTCAGTTCCCGTCGCTCTTCCACGGATGTCAAACTGTCCAGCTCCGTGTCTACAATAGAGCCTGCCTTCCTCACCAGTTTGTCCAGGTGTGAGGCATCCCTCTTCTTTATGCTGCCTCCCCAGCACACCACCGTGTTGAAGAGGGCGCTCACCACAACTGTCTGATAGGACATCTGCAGCATCTTATTGCAGATGTTGAAAGACGCCAGCCTTCTAAGGAAGTATAGTCGGCTCTGTCCTTTCTTACACAGAGCATCAGTATTGGCAGTCCAGTCCAATTTATCATCCAGCTGCACTCCCAGGTATTTATAGGTCTGCACCTTTAGGAGGCCTGGGCCTCCTAAAATCCACCACAAGCTTCTTGATTTTGCTGGTGTTCAGTTGTAAGTGGTTTGAGTCATACAAAAATATATACACAAGTAAAGGCAACACAAGTGCTAATGCAAAGATGGAAGGTATTATGACTGTTTAGTGTATCCTAGCAGGTTTAAGAGCAAAAGTATCATTATAGTAGGAAACAAAGTGTATTGTTTGGGAAAAGTCACTTGCTTTCCCAGGACACTGGAAGACATATCTCAGTAATGGACAGGGATACGTTACCCTTTCCAAAAAAAGGCCAAATAATAACACAAGAGTGGTAGCAGCTGAGTGGAGAGAGCAAAAGGAATGTGCCATCATGCAGTGCCCAGAATTCCTCTAGTACACAGCATAAATTGATACAGGCTGTATTTGCAGAAATGCAAGATATTGGGAATGTTATTATTAAAGTTGTAAAAAAAATATTTTACCAAATAAATATATATGATGCAGTAGTAGTCTCTTTATATTCAAAGTACAACATCCAAACATCTTTGAATTACCACTGTGTTGCTGTCCTAAGACCATGCATATTTCTGTGCTATACTGTTTAGTACTGCACAATCCATCAAAATGCAGGAAACCTTTGTGGGGCTGTACAAAAGTGTGCCAACTGACAAATCCAAATACTGCCATCTACCTTCAAGTCAAAACTTGCCATAACATTAAAGCAATTTTAATGTCAGGTTTGTGTTTTATAAATCCAGACACTTTGTGTAAGAAATGGTACAGAGTAAGGTTGGGGACACTGAGTCCGAACTGACATTTTTCAAGGCTTCAATTGTTGAAGCATCTGCTAAAAGCTTTGATTGGGCAACCCTATTAGACAATGGTGAACACCACACATGAGGGAAGTTATCAGACTAAAGAAGGTGGCCTTCAGGGAAATGCACTCTGTAGGTTCTACGGACTCTGTTGAGGGATACCAACATGCTAAGAGGACTTCTTCAGAAGTAATTGAGGAAGCAAAAGCTTGAGCATAGAAGGAGTTTGGATAGGCTATTAGATGGCCTCAAGCCTGTTCTGGCTGTTTCATGCCTCAGAAGGGGAAGGAGTAACCTTGCCCTTACTGTGTTAAGCATGAGCAGAGAGCTATTGATCTCTTCTTTGGAAACTGTCAAGTGGCAGAAGGAACACTTCCTTGCTATTTGTTTCCTATATAAATGCAGTGAGAGCTGTATTTTAATACTTATTAGGTTGAATTCATTCTCTGTAGGCGTCATACTCTGTCAAGGTTTTGTCTTGTCATTGCTCCCGTTTGCGGTTTTCATGAAGAGGATAACAAGAATGTGATGGATTCCAGTTACAAAGGCAAGGGGTAGCAGTCTTGCTTTATACAGATAATGTTGTACTCTTTACCTCATCTGACTGTGACCTTTGGAATAAATCAAGGAAGTTGCTGCCAAATGCCAAATGTGAAGTGGTAGGGATGAAGATCAGAACATCTAAGTCTGAAGTCATAGTTCTCTCTGTGAAGAAGTTCAAGTACCTCAGTATCTTGCTCACAAGTGACAGAAGAAGGGAACATAAGTTCAACAAGTGGATTGGAAGAAAGGCGTGGTAGTGCAGCTTTAGCTGAACTCTCAGTTTACTGGTTGATCTACATCTCTGTCCTCACCTATACATATATGAGGTGTAGGTGATAAATAAAAGAATGAGACTGCAAGTACAAGTCAGAGAAATGAGCTTCCTCTGCTGACCAGACTCTCTGAGATATAGAAACTCAGCAATATGGAAAAGCTACAAAGAACAGTTACTTCTCCACATTGAAAGAAGCCATTTGAGGTGGTTTGAGCATATCATACCAATGCCCCTTGGATGGCTCCCCATGACTCAGGAACATCTGAGAATTACCCAGGATGAACTAGAATGTGTAGCTGGCGACAGGGAACTGACCTGCTTGTCCTGCTGCTGCCACAACCTTCATGGCAGATGATCAGATGATATATATTTTATATATAACTAAAGGGCTTGAATAGTGATAATTCCATGTCTGACCAGGGGGTGGCGAGGTGCACTGACTTTTTCTTTCAATCCTCTGCAGACCATTCACAGGAAATTCCACAGGATTCCGGCACCCATGATGACATCACTTCCTGCCCAGATGATGTCACTTCTGGATCAGGTGCCTGTGATGACGTCACTTCTGGTTCCAGACCTTTAAAGCCGCCATCTTTGCCACATATCATCAGTTCTGTTTTGGACATTGAACCAGACACAACTCCTCAATAATTAACCCTTTTGCAGCCAGTGCATAATACACTGGTGGCTGCTCCAAACATTTTTATGTCTCCTGTCCATTCCTGTGACAATAGTTATAGTATACAGATTTTTTTTAAAATGTAAAGATTATCTCCTTGTACTAAAATATGTGAATTACAAATTTACATAATTTTTGCTTTATATTGTGTGATTCTTGTACATATGTTTTTTCTTTTCTTGCATAAACTTCAAAATAAAACACATTCAGATTAATCAAGCGACTGGTGTGGCATTAAATAAAAGTTATACCACTAGAAAAAAACATTAGTTATACCACTAGAAATAAAAAAGGGAACTGATTAAAGTAATATACTGTACATATATAAATCAGTGGTGGTGCAGTTTTTGGGAGGAGAAACTAAAGACGCACTTATATATTATATAGTGCCTTTCACATCAATCTATCTATCTGGTCATTCCACATGCTCTTGTGGTCCTCATCATAGTATCAATGTACATCTTGGTCTGTCCAGTACCAGACCCGTAGGGCAAATCCAAGCTAAAATGTATTACACCATTTCCACAATGCTGCCCAATCTGATACCAGCTTTCCCATTTCTATTGTGCTGCAAACATTCAGTTCATGACATCCACAGTCCTCTTATTCTTCCCATAACTTGCTCAACAGATGTGGAAAGGAACGAGTACACCGGACAATTTTATAACACGGCAGCCTCTAAATTACCCAATCCTCTGCCGACTTGCCTAGGTCCCCATTCTGCCAAAACCCACACCATAATGTCTGCACCCCCACCTCCGTAATCTTCCACTAACCTGCACTTCCGTTTGTCTTATAGCACATCCAGAGCATAAATCAAATCCAAATCTTATTCTGCCTCTGCTAATTGAGTGCCCAGTCCCACATTTTAAAACATAACTCGCCCCCCATCCTGTCTTGTACTGGGTCCAACCTAAATCTTATTCTGTGTTTATGATCAGGATACCTATATTTCATTGAATACAAATTTTGCCGTCCTTTACTTTATGCCTGAAAATTTCTCAATTACTTTCTGATTAAATTGAGTCATTTCACTAAGCCTGCAATGTAGCCTCATGCTATTGTCTATGTTTCCCAAACTTTTTTTCTATGGTGGCTTACTTTTTGTAATCAAAAACACTCCAAGGCACACTGCTATTGTACTAACCACAAACACCTGATATTTCACCCACATGCTCAACTGTCAGAATAGGCAGGGGTACTGGAGAAGCCGGTAAAAAAAGCAGCTCTGAGATCAGCGTTCACAGACACAGTACACAGTGAACACTTTGGGCGCAACTCCAAGCTGCAGTTGTCTCTTTGCCCAACCTTCTATGCTTATGCCCTCTATCCGTCGGTCCTGTGAGACGCACTGGCAACCACACACCCATTCAGATGGACTCTAGCAGCCAGTAAATACACCCAAGACCATAAAGTGCTGTGTCTGCAACATAGCGATTGTGAGGCTGCTTTTATGCCAGCTTCTCCAGAAAATCCATCTTTCTCTGACAGGTCCTGACCACTTGAGGAATTCTTAAGTCAGGTTGGTCTGGTCCAAACTCCTTTATCTTCTTTTTTGCTTCAGATAAGCAGTTTATAAAAGGGGTTTTTCACTAAAGAAATAACCAAATTTTCTTTGATTTTCGCAGCTCCACTTGAATTTTATATCTCCCTAAAGTCATACTTGCTCATCTGTATTTACGTTAATGACCGGTGTGAACTGTAAACCACTGATGTGAACACGAAGTAGTGAGTCAATGATTGCCAAACTACATTAGATTAAAAAGACCTAAAACAATACTACTTTGCTGCCAATAAATGTGGAAGAGTGCAGAGCGCAGAGAGCTGCGTCCCTGGAAAAATCTCAAAGCAACCAATTAAAGGGAAGCCTCAGATCAAAGACTTACATATACTCTCCCTTGGTGAATACTCTTCACTCTGGAAATATAGGTATAAACACAGAAATTAAACAAATATAAGAACCAAATTTTAATGGATTTTGACATGCGCTGATAACAGGCATGTTATGCAAATATACATATTTATTTCATGATTATTTTGCATTACCTAATTAATTTAAGCAGAGTTTTTTAAATATTTAGAGGGGCAGCCTAGCACCCCACATTACAAACCGCCACCAATATAAATATATATATTAAAATAAATGCTTGCAGAGGCAATGTAACTATAGCCTGCAGATTAAAAGTCCCAGCTATTCATTTTCCTATTCCTTGATTAAAAGGAATATCATCAAAACAGAAATTGTTCTCTACTGAGTGCAGCTAACAAGCTCTACATGAAAATTACTTTATATGTGACAAATACTCAGTCCACACAGCCATAATGCTTTAGTGTGGCACCAATCAAAGCCAAGCAGTGTAGTTTATGTATGTATGAGGCAGCATCATTTGTGTCAACCGTGGCATAGTAATTACATGGCTTAACTGTCATGGCTGCTCATTAGTGAGAACAATGTTGTGACTAAAGCTTTACCATTTAATTTTTTAACCTTAATGGGCTGCATTAACATTACCTATCTTATCTTAACTAAGGTCAGGCCTTTTCTTCCTGGATGCCTTCATTCTGCAAGATATCTGGAAGCATTTACCAGTTGTATGTGTATCAGGATTAGGTGTTTCAAAAATGTCATTAAATTGTTTTTAATTGATCTCTGGTAGTGTCACCACTACCCTATCAATATAGGCAAACTAGGCACTTAACTGAGGGCAGTCAAATATACCATTTCTTACTGTAATATGATCAATTAGGAACTTGAAGACAAACCATATTTTACCACCAAAATCATGTTAAATGGCTGAGGTATGTATCAGTTTCAGCTTGAGTTGGTCATCTCTAGGGCACCAGTTGTGTTCAGTGGGTTGAGACTGTCAGTCAGCAGCGGAGTGTACCAAGTTTAAGCCTACTAAAACAGCCTGCAAATACAAAACAGGGAAGGCATTTAAAAGCTAAAATTAATTAAAACAATAATAATGACACCGGACTGTCTTAATGAACTGACTACCACTTCAATAAAGTATGAACTGGAAAAGAAAATTGAAACATACTTTGCAATTTAGACTTTTTAAAAAGGTTGAATGCTCAAACTTCTGAAAAGGAAATCATTTTTAATGTAATAATATAATTAACGTAATAATTAGGGCCCACGATTTACCGCGGCAAGAAATCGTAAATTCCGCTTCATGTTTTTTCAAATTCCGCGGCGTAGCAAATGCAGTACCAGAACTCCATAAGACTAATTCATAACCCAAACAAAATAAATAAAATTTTTCTTATTCTTAATCCTTAATAATAATCAATCATAATTCATAATACTAATCAAATAGGTATATCAAAGCGTTCACATCCGCACATTTCAATCCGCAGATTTGCTTTAGGTAAACGATGCTGAAACATATGTAGGCATAATATTATTCTCAACGAACTATCGAATAATGTTTCTAAAGTTATTGTTTATTTATTGTTGAAGAAATTGGTACTGTAAGCTCATAGGTTTTCTTGTGACAGAGAATATCGCAGTGGTGACAACACCGATCCATATTTTGAGAACGAACGTTCCACATCAACAGAAGAGATCGGCAACGCAATGTAAACTTTAGCAAGAGCTGCTAAGCGAGCCTCTAAGGCACGCCAAAAAGCAGCGATATCAGCTGGAATTACTTCATGAGAGGCTATGTCCAGATAAGCTTGCCATTCATCTGCTGCAGCCATCATTGTTGGCACTGATTGTGCATGATCAGCAAAATTCTTCGATAAGAGTGGTAGCTGTCGTGGATCAAATATTCTTACAGATCTGAATAGGTCTATTGCCGGCTGTTTGGTTCCCACAAAATATTCTTCAAGTTTAGCAGCAGCAGCATTGTGCTTTGCATCTTCACAACTGCTGGTTGCAACTGGAAATCCGGACGATTTCAGGCAAGACAGTAAGTCAGACACTTTGTTGTAGACATCGACAGCTATGAATGAATGTGCCTCAAAAGAAGTCAGAGTGTTAATAATTGGCTGGCAGTGTACAGATACAAATTCAAGTTCAGCTCTCAGCTCGTTAAGTTTATCAGTACTTTGCAGCAACGCCGACAGCTTCTTTAACTGGACTGTAGCTCCATGGTGTTCGATTTCAGTAGCAACGAACGAGATATTAATGAGATGATGCAATAGGCTAAAGATAGAACTTAAAGAAGTAATCAAAACTAATCATACTAATATCAACATGCCTCAAATGGTGAGATTTCTTTCAGATTTGGCATTTTCCGCGGCAGTTAGGTTAATTCTGCGGCGTGGCGTTTTACCACTGCAAAACCCTAAATTCCGCGGGCCGCGGTAAACCGTGGTCCCTAGTAATAATTCCTTTTTCATTAAGTACATTGTCAGTCTGGTCTGTGCAAAATGTTTTCCCCATAAACATCAAAGAGAGAAAGATGGTGTAATTTGTATTGCTACAGACTATGTGTATCAAACCAACATTAATACCTCAGATATATTACAGGGTAATAGATGTCCAATTGCACTTGTAATGATTGTTACGGCACTACAATATTTACTGTTTATGTGGTGGTGGTTATTGCTTGTGATATTGCTTATTCAAAGAAGTGGAACAATAGTGTTTTATATAGTGAAAAAGAATGGCATGGGTCTGTGCTTGGTAATGCTTTATGCTAATGAAGTGTATTGTTACAAAACACTTACTTGTTGCCAGTAGTGAGGGCTGAATATCAGAGCAGTGAATTGTAAACTCAAAGTTGTATGTTTAATCTCAGCAAAGACATTGGACATCTATACTTGTATATGGTTGAGATGACAATAAAGTTCACTTTGACTTGACTTGATCCTCCAATTAGCTGTGCACCACCTAATCTCACTGAGGCTGCACAGGTGGCGAACCAGTTGAGGGTAGGGAGGGCTGCAGGGATATCCGGGGTGAACTTCTCCAGGCTGGTGGTAAAGCTGTCCTCCTGGCATTGCAAGTAATCTTTGCTTCCATTTGAGAGATGGTCTTCGGCTTGTCGTCCCTGTCTGGAGAGGGAAGGGTGATCACCTGGATTGTGCCAACTATAGGGGGATAACTCTGTTCTCGCTGCCGGGTAAGGTCATTGCTAAAGTCATCCCCAATAGGATCTGTGATCACTTCCTCACCTACCAGCAACTGGAGCAGTCTGGTTTTATGTGTAAGAAGTCTTTCATTGACTGCATCCTGTCACTGAGGGTTCTCATGCTGCATAAACACAAATATTGGCCGAGTTTCTTTGCAGCCTTTACCGATTTTCATAAAACATTTCACTCAGTTGATCAAGCTACCCTGTGGGACACCCTGAGACTTTGCAGATTCTCCTGAAATTGATGGATGTCTTGGCCAGCCTGTACACTGGTACTGTGAGTGCTGTGCAGTGTAGAGGCAGAACCACTGTTTTTTCCCCAGTTAATTTTGGGGTTCATCGTGTGTGTTCTTGCTCTTACCTTGTTGAATGCTTGCATGGATTGGGTGTTGGCCAGGGTTGTGGGGTCCAGCAGCTATGTGAAGAAAGATTCACTTATCTTGACTTTGCGGATGATGCTGTGATCATCGCGGAGTCAATGGAAGCTCAGATCGGGGCTCTTCAGAGACTGAGTGAAGAGTCTGAGTGTCTGGGCCTGCAAATGTCCTTGACAAAAACCAAGATCCAGGCCTTTAATGACCTCTTCAGCACAGCCATCAGCAGTGTTTCTGTCTACCGAGAGAATGTTGACTTCATTGAGAAGTTTCCTTACTTTGATAGCACTCATGTCTCTGGTGACTACTCTTCCTATAAAGTGAGTAAATGTATTGGCAGAGCATACGGGGGTCATAAGGTCACTGGAAAGGAGTGCGTGGAGCTGCTGATATTAGAGTCCTAGTGCTTCCTGTTTTACTATATGGTTGAGAGATATGAGTGCTATGCAGTGACCTGAGAAGACTGGACTCCTTCAGTACTGTGTCTCTTTGGAAAATCCTTGAGTATGGCTGGTTTGACTTTGTATCAAACAAGTTGTTGCTCATGGAGTCCCGAATGAGGCATGTTACCAGCATTGTGAAGGAACAGTCAGTTACGCCACTACGGCCATGTGATTCCCTGAGCGTGGTCCACCTTGCAGGATCTTCATTGTTGAAGACCCCAGTGGCTGGACCACATCAAGGGGATGCCCACAAAAAACTTGGCTGCAGCAGATAGATAGTCATTTCCAGAGGGTGTGACTAGGCCGTGTATCTGCCTAGGGGGTTGCGTAATGGGATCTTCTGCTGTTTAGTCATGTGGTAGGTGTGGGAACACGCTGTACCAGTGCATGCTCCCCAACCTGACCTGAGCCTCACTGAACAAGGGCTTCCTTAGTACTGTTATTTTTTTCTTTATGTGTTTATTCTGTTGTGTTTTTTAAAATAATTTTGTGGTTTATGTGATTAAACTTGGTTTTGTTTAATTTCTTTTGATATTTTATTGCTTATTTAGTATTTTCTTTTTTACTAATCATTTATTAATTTTCTTTTTGTCCCCTGCATATGCTAATTTAGTTTGCTACAGTTCTTGCATTTTATATTTCAAATGTTTTAGATCAGGGGTGCCCAATGCGTCGATCACGATCGACTGGTAGATCACAAAGGTAGTGCAGGGGGATCGTGTTGCATTCAAAAAAAAAATTCTAAACGTTACAGCTCCTTTCTTCTAACAGGCTGATCATCCCACACGCATGGTCAAATGCGTGAGCTACTGCAAAACTCCGGCTGTGATCTAGTTAGCCTTCCAATTTATATCGACTAATGAAGGGATTTAAAAGAAATTGTTTGGGGAGGGTATGGGCTTAATGTGGAATTAGAAGAGGATTTTTTTCGGTCACAATGTCACAATCGAAGTGCGTTTGTCTGATCTTTCAATGTATCATTGCTATTCCAAAGAAGGAAAATGTGGAAAGGTACTTTCAAACTGTTCATAAAAACTAGGAAACTGACTTCCTTCCGAAAAGCAATCTGAGAAAGAGAAAGGAGAGGGAACTAAAATCGCAGTTAATCAGACAGCCTTCATTTTTCACTCGGCTGAATTCAAAAGCTCCTTGACTGCATTATTTGGCTCTACTTATTTTTGCGACTCAGCCTTTTTTAACATGAAGATTATTAAATCCAAATACTGTAATGACCATAAATGTATTGAATTGCTATTGTGCCATAAAGGTTATTCAGTTAGGCAAGGTACAACAACATATATTTTATGTATAAAGTATACTCAGTATATATATATATACATATATATATATATATATAAATATATATCTATACTAATAAAAGGCAAAGCCCTCACTCACTCACTCACTCACTCACTCATCACTAATTCTCCAACTTCCCGTGTAGATAGAAGGCTGAAATTTGGCAGGCTTATTCCTTACAGCTCACTTACAAAAGTTAAGCAGGTTTCATTTCGAAATTCTACACGTAACGGTCATAACGGACGATAACGTTCGACAAAGTCCGCCATGTTGAACTTTCTTATTTATGGCACCATCTTCACGAAATTTGGTAGGCGGCTTCCCTGCGCTAACCGAAACCGATGTATGTACTTATTTCGATGGTATGACGCCACTGTCGGCCGCCATATTGAACTTTCCAACGTCACTAATTTTCCAACTTCCCGTGTAGGTAGAAGGCTGACCCCATCTTCACGAAATTTAGTAGGTGGCTTCCCTGCGCTAACCAAAAGCGATGTACGTACTTATTTCGGTGGTATGACGCCACTGTCGGCCGCCATATTGAATTTTCCAAACATCACTAATCCTCCAACTTCCCGTGTAGGTAGAAGGCTAAAATTTGGCAGGGTCATTCCTTCCAGCTTACTTACAAAAGTTAAGCAGGTTTCATTTCGAAATTCTACGCGTAGCGGTCAACAATGTCCACCATGTTGAACTTTCTTATTCATGGCCCCATCTTCACGAAATTTGGTAGGTGGCTTCCCTGCGCTAACCGAAACCAATGTACATACTTATTTCGGTGGTATGACGCCACTGTCAGCCGCCATATTGAACTTTCCAATGTCACTAATTCTCCAACTTCCCATCTATGTAGAAGGCTGAAATTTGGCAGGCTCATTCCTTACAGCTTACTTACAAAAGTTAAACAGGTTTCATTTAGAAATTCTACACGTAACTGTCATAACAGTCGATAACGGTCGACAACGGTCGACAACGTCCGCCATGTTGAACTTTCTTATTTATGGCCCCATCTTCACGAAATTTGGTAGGCGGATTCCCTGCGCTAACCGAAACTGACGTATGTACTTATTTCGATGGTATGACGCCACTGTCGGCCGCCATATTGAACTTTCCAACGTCACTAATTTTCACAATGTCTGCCATGTTGAACTTTCTTATTCATGGCCCCATCTTCACGAAATTTGGTAGGCGGCTCCCCTGCGCTAAGCGAAACCAATGTACATACTTATTTCAGTGGTTTGACGCCACTGTCAGCCGCCATATTGAACTTTACAACGTCACTAATTCTCCAACTTCCCGTGTAGGTGGAACGCTGAAATTTGGCAGGCTCATTCCTTACAGCTTACTTACAAAAGTTAAGCAGGTTTCATTTCGAAATTCTACACATAACGGTCATAACGGTCGATAACGGTCAACAACGTCCGCCATGTTGAACTTTCATATTTATGGCCCCATCTTCACGAAATTTGGTAGGCGGCTTCCCTGCGCTAACCAAAACCGATGTACGTACTTATTTCGGTGGTATGACGCCACTGTCGGCCGCCATATTGAATTTTCCAAACATCACTAATTCTCCAACTTCCCGTGTAGGTAGAAGCCTGAAATTTGGCAGGGTCATTCCTTCCAGCTTACTTACAAAAGTTAAGCAGGTTTCATTTCGAAATTCTACACGTAACGGTCATAACAATCAACAGCGTCCGCCATCTTGAACTTTCTTATTCATGGCCCCATCTTAACGAAATTTGGTAGGTGGCTTCCCTGCGCTAACCGAAACCAATGTACGTACTTATTTCGGTGGTGTGACGCCATTGTCAGCTGCCATATTGAACTTTCCAACGTCACTAATTCTCCAACTTCCCGTGTAGGTAGAAGGCTGAAATTTGGTACTTATTTCAGTGATAAGATGCCACTGTCGGCCGTCATATTGAACTTTTCAACGGTCTTTGTTACTTATGGGCCCATCTTCAAGAAATTTGGTACACGGGTTCCCAACGCTAACTGAATCCTACTTAAGTACATATATATGTCCATAGCCTGCAGCTCGGTCATCGTGTGAGGCGGCGTTGGGTCCCCCATCCCAACGCCTCCCACGTTGTTGGCTGCCTGCCTATATAAGGCCATCTGTCGCTCCAGTCTCTACATTCCCTTCCTTGCTTCGCCACGGTATTCACGTCTCCCTGCTGATAACTACAGCCTTTTTATTTAATCCACGGCTTCTCCGCTGTTTTATTGTTCATTTATTACGATTATAGTTATTTTGTAGGTATTTTAGACTTACTTTACATTGTTCAGGTACCCATTTCCTTTATCATTCCAACCGTACCCCGATTAACATGTCTATCGAGGTGATCACCATCGATCAAAGAACTGTCACTTACCAAGTGGTTTCCATGCCCGGAGATGGCACCTGCCTTTCCATTCTCTTTGTTACATATTGCACGGCCATATCAGGCTCACTCTTGATATCCGGAGGAACATTGTGTCTTATGTATTGAATAACTGGGACAGGTTCAAGGTGTGGACTGATGACAGTACAGGAGATAATTATACCACACAGGAGCACTAAAAGAGTGAAATGCTTAAGTGTACCGAAATGGCCAAATATTTTAAACCTTTGGACAACTGCCAATGCCTCTTAAACATCTTAGATTCACAGGTGACGATTTCAGTAGTGGACACTTTGATATTTAGAAATGTTTAAACTCTCAAAAGCTGGATGTGAAGTTATCAATCAAACTGGTTGTATGCTTACAATGCTTGACAGATGCCGAATGTCTCTTCAACACAAGTCCTACAAATACTGTCGTAATTGAAACAAACCATGAAACTCAAACCGATTATGACAGCAGCAATCCAAGCTGTGAGATTTGAGACAAGATTACTGTTCACATGGCCAACTGTACGTTGTATGCTCAAGAGTAAGCTCAGCGCACAGCTACAGCTTGGTCATATTACAACTGGAGGGCCGAACTGACAACGTGGCATACAAAGAGATCCTTAACAAATAATTATTGGTATATTTTCCCTCAGTTTAAAAAGGTTTAATTTTCTTCTTA
>JANRMT010062806.1:18565469-18626766 GCA_026402145.1 Polypterus bichir lapradei | reverse complement strand
ATATACATATCTATACATATACACATATATACACACACACACATATATACATACATATATATATATATATCTACATATATACACATACATATACATACACACATACATACAGTACATACATACACACACATATATATATACACATACACACACATATATAAACATATATATACATATACATACATATCTACATATATACACACACAGCTATTTCGTATCAGTGCAATACGCTGCTTGTTAAAACGGATAACTCCCGCTCTTACGTGCAAGTCTGCGTGGATATTATGACGTAGTGTATATATATATATATATGCCAGCAACACTCATGGCAATGACAAAACAATTACATTAACAATCAAGTTACGTTATTTTTTTTTTTAATTTTTCCTTTTCTTTTTCATAACTTCTTTAACACAGTACTTCTCCGCTGCGAAGCGCGGGTATTCTGCTAGTATATATATACACTTCGCAGCGGAGAAGTAGTAGTGTGTTAAAGAAGTTATGAAAAAGAAAAGGGAACATTTTAAAAATAACGTAACATGATTGTCAATGTAATTGTTTTGTGACTGTTATGAGTGTTGCTGTCATCAAGGATTTGATTATCATTATTTCTTTCAATCAGGTTCGTATTTGGAGGATGTGTTGTGTTCAAGTTACATTCCGTGTTTGTAAACCATTGTAAAGATAACAGGTTTCATTCATCGATTCCTTTCTTGCTGCATCAATAAACAGCTCGTCTTCCTCTTTATTTGAGACATCACACACTGCATGCACAGGTTTTTTTTACACTATCTTCCTTTGGCTGGACATTGACTTTTTCCACCGTGTGCTTTTTTTCCCGCAGTAGCTGCATTTATGAATATGCTTGTATGCGTCACTCGCTTCATATTCTTTTGCTGCCTTCTCAATTGTGTAATGCGTTTTTTGTTCAACGCTCTTTGGAACTGTTGCTTTTTGTCTGGGTACTGCATTCACAGTCAGTTCACGTGAGCCGCCCGGCGGCAGAGTGTTTCTATTGGATTGCCGCTGACGGATGGCCTTATATGGGCAGGCACTCAATTACGTGGGAGGCGTGACAATGAGGGACGCAACTCCTGCCTCACACGGCGACCGAGCTGCAGGCTATGGCCGGTATATATGTACATAAGTAGGTTCCAGTTATGACCATTACGCGTAGAATTTCGAAATGAAACCTGCCTAACTTTTTTAAGTAAGCTGTAAGGAATGAGCCTGCCAAATTTCAGCCTTCTACCTACACGGGAAGTTGGAGAATTAGTAATGAGTCAGTGAGTGAGTGAGTGAGTGAGTGAGTAAGTGAGTCAGTCAGTGAGGGCTTTGCCTTTTATTAGTATAGATATACATATAGCATTTTTAATGTAGGTAGATTGTAAAGTAGCTTGCAAGCCGAAAAAGTGTGGGCACGCCTGTTTTAGATCATCTCAGTTTCTTTACTTTTTATGGAAATGCACACAGTTTAATGTCTGAATGTTTCATTAAATCAAGACATAGAACAAATAAACAATGACAAATTAAACAAATAAGTCAAGGGATCAATAAATGCACAAACTTTTATTCAAATTTTTGATTAATTAAAGTAGTCACCTTTTGCTGCTATAACAGCCAAACTGTGATAGCACTTTTAATTCAGAATGTCAGTCACTCTGTTTAAGTCACTAACTCTGCCTCCAGTAAAAAAACCCCGGACCATCACACTTCCTCCTCCATGTTTGACAGTTGGTTTCACACATTGAGGAACAATTCTTTCACCAACTCAACATTGTACAAACACCTCACTTGATAAAACGAAGATTTCAAATTTTAATTCAACAGTCCATAAGACTTTCTTCTGTCTGCTGTAGTCCACAGCTGGTATTTCAAGGCCCTATATTGTCCTTTAACCACTTTAGCGTTAGACCCGAGCGTTACTCTGGCTGTGAAAACCATGCTAAATTTTTTACAACCAAGTGTCACTCGAGCAACTGCACAGATGTGTCTTGCATAAGCATTAGAACCAAGAATCACTTGAGCTGTAAAAGTGCTGTCAGTGCTGCCATTCTCTGGAGAAATTACGTCCGAGTCTTGGTTTTCACTAATTATGAAATATCTGCACTTTAACAACAATGAAGCCTTTGATGAGAATACCCATCCAGCACTCAAACTGAAGAAAATTTGGGAGATATACCAGGCCTTTGTAGCAAAATTTCGGAGCGCTTATATTCTGGACTGTTAAGTGAACATCGATGAAACTCTCATGGCTTATAAGGACAAACTGTCATGGATACAGTACATCACGTCAAAAAGAGCAAGATTTGGCATAAAGTTTTATGAGCTTTGTAAATCTAAAATGGAATACATTTGGAATTCGGTTCTGTACACAGGGTAAAGTGCTTGTGCTAAAATGGAAAGTCAAGGAAGATGTTTGTCTTCTTAGAACTGTGCATAATGCAGCTACAGTCACTGTACAGGCAAAAGGCAATAAGCAGGTCACGAAGGCTTGTGCTGTGGTCGATCACAATAGCACTATGAGCAGTGTAGATCGTGCAGATCAAGAATTGACTTTGTCTCATTATGTGGAGGCAACAAAAGAAATACTATAAAAAGATATTTCATCATCTGGTGGAACAGTGCATCTGGAATACATTCTTGTTATAAAAACAAAAAGCTAGTGAAACTGTATATCATGCAAACTTTACATGCTAGCTTGTAGAACAAATCATTGCTGCATTGTCACCATCCACATTACTGCTAAATGGATGCAGTTGACCCAGCACATTGCGGACCAAACCGGAGCATCTTACTGATAGATATTTTATTGATTATATACTGTTCCAACTTGTACCTGTGCAGTGTGCTGTTCAAAAATTGATTAACTTATTAAAGTTATTATTTTTGTTATTATTGATCATTTCATTTTATTATTTTTATTCAGCTTTACTATTATTTTTTGTATCATTATTATACTTTTGAGATTAAATAAAAATTCAATTTTTCATGCCAAAAAAAATGTAATGCTTTTTACATGTTTTTTGGAATAACCTGCAGCGCTAAGGATGTTAAGTAATGGCTTTCTTACTGCCAGTCACTCTGTCAAACCTATAGTAAAAAATTTCCTCTTCAGAGTAGAAACTGAGACTTGCTTTTTAGACCACTCTTAAAAGGTGCTTCAAGCTGTTGTGCTATGTGACTCCTATCATGCTTTGCTACCATCATCTAGCATAATCTTTGTATGCCTGGAAGGAAATTAGGCCAATAAAGGTAAGACTATTGAACTTGAGCATAGCAAGGTGTCCTTTAGCACTATATGAAAAGTTCAACCTTGACTATAACCAAGATATACATTTATATTTAGTTATTTAGCTGGCAAAACACTGTATTTACAAGGACGTGAAAATTTAAAGCCCCTGTGTCGCCTTGGCTACGGATGTTTTCATCCTTCTTATGCATATCAAAACAGTTTAAAATCCTGCTATGGTGGCAAGCTTCCCTTAGTGTTTATTTGCACAATATCGTTTTGCCGGTATGTGATTTGTTTACTTAAGATACCTCTTAATGTAACTGCTTGCTTTCTTCACAGAGTGTATTATCCAGCTTGTCAGGCAGACTTTCTTCTGCTCAGTAAGCCACTGCTGTGGCGTTTTTCTTTATATAGTTTGGAGATTTTATTTTGAATGTATGCCTTCCTACTGTTTTGTAAATTGAGTCACTTACACTGTATAACTTTCCTGAAGTTGATTTTTTTTTTTACTTCTCATCTCATTATTCTTGGCAGCAGCTCTTAGCAGCATGTAGTCAGAATAATCGGTATGCCCTATTACCTCAACTCACATAGTAAAGCAATTTTTTCTTATTACTACTAAAAGGAAGAAAAGAAGATCTTTCTTGAATTTCATGTTATAACAAACTTTATAAAAGATGTTTTTAACAAAATGAATTTTGTTTTAAATGAATTAGTCATAATTTACAGACAAAACAACACAAACTCAACTAAGTTGCTGATTGTGCACAATTACAATTCAAAATATCTATCCATCCCTTTTTTTCTAGCTTTAAATCCCTGTATTCACAGTAACAATTTGCATTTGGCAATTCGCATAACCTAAAGAATAATAAAAATAATAATAATAAAAACCCTTTGTAATTAATTTCTTCTTTGCTGAGGATGTCTGGCCGTAATAATTTTTATGAAATGGAACTTGCAAAGCTATTCATTTATGACAAATGTTAGGGAATAACAAAAGTGAAAGGCAAACTTTATTACATTGACTGATCATTATGGATAACAGGTTAATGTGGTAATCTCATGGTAAATTATAGGGTGACCAGATTTTCAAAGTTCCAACACAGGACACTTGTGCAACATGTATGCTCTATAATGCCCAATCTCATTTGTTTAATGCCTCATTTGTTTAAAAGCAAGAATTCAATGCATGGGAAAAAAAAACACTTTCACAAATGAACACATAAGATTACACACAGTGATTAATGTAGAAATAAAAATTAGGCAGTACTGTTTTTTGTGTACTTCTCGGTCATCCTTGTGATGCTGTTCAAATTTAACACATTTTTATTTAAGCTTTCCTCATTGGAGTTTTGAGAGTGCTATTATAAAATATGACATTAAACTGGAAGCTTGAGTATGAGGGGGGTCACCTTTGAAGTTTGTACGTGCTGTTCTAAATTTATTGTATTTTTTTATCAGACCAATGTCTTATTAGATGGACAGCCTGTTAAAGCACTCTGATATTCTTTAGTTATTAATCCGGATGCATAGCCTGTAAATGGGACTGCCCCAGTCACCTGGACGTTTGGCCACCCTAGTAAGTTATAGTGACAGTGAAACAGTAAATCATTACAATCAGAAGATAATAGAGTCGTGAGGCTGGTTTAGTGTAAATGTTTATTGCTCTGTACACAACGTCTTTTACACCACAGGGTACTTAATTCATATCTAGCTTGCTTATATTTTATACTTTCAGGGTTAGTAAGATCATTTAACTTACCTGTTACAACTTAAAGCATTGGCTGGAGTGAGAGGCATGCAGATTTTCTGCATGTGCTGAGCTGAACTTATCGACAGAGGAGTTCTGCATGTACATAATCAGTCACTGAATACTTTCTACGTATTCTGTGTATGCATTCTGCTAGTTTTATATTATCTTGTATTGGGGATGTGTTTGCCAAAAGTAGTTGCTACCAGAGGTGAAGAAAAGGGAAATTTAAAAATTTAAACGGTAAACTATTTTGTGGTTGAAATCAAACAGAACATTTCTTCATTTGAAGACAGATCAGTTTGCAAATTCCCCAATGCTTTTCAAAGGGAGATTTTCAAATTTTAATACTTCATAAAGTTTTTTCTGTTCAAGATAACTCAATGAAAATTGAAGTGTTTCAACAAATTTCCCTGAAGAACAAGTGCCAATTTCAATAAAACTGGTCCATGTGAGACTATGTTGTTTCATTTGGACATATAGATTAAGAGACAGACAGACATAAATAACTTTTGCAATAGGTGCTTCACGCATTATATGTGAATGCACATAAAAAATGGTGTAATCAACAAAAAAAAAGCATTCAATGAAACCCTTTTAAGAAGAGAGGTCAGACAGGTCTGGGTAGGCATACTGAAGTGGTGCAGTGGTAGGCTGCTGCCTCGCAGTAAGGAGATTATGGGTTTGTGTCCTCGGTCCTCCCTGTGCAGAGAGTGCTTCGAGAAGTGAAAAAAGTGCTATATAAATGTAAAGAATTACTATTGTTAAAGCCACAAAAATTCAAATAATTGTTGTTTACAAAAGTATTGTTTAGAAGGGAGTCTATGAAATCACATAGTATAAGACCTTGGGCTACAACACCAATTCCAAATTTGCCCTGTGTGGTTGCATGTACGTGTGGGCCCAGCAGTAGACTGGTTTGTGTCCAGGACCATCCCCTGTCTTGTGCAAGGTGCTGCCAGGATAGGCTTTGATGCCTTGTGACCATGAACAGGATTGAGCAGGTTAGAGATGTTATACTGTGATACTTTATCACTATTATGAGCCTTATAGCAGAGTGACTCTAGAACTTCATATTTACTAATATGTTGAAGTGTACAGTACCTATATGCATGTATGTATGTACAGTATACTATACATCAATTTTGCACAGTATTTAAAATTTAAACTACACTTTTAATATTTGTAAATGTAGCAAGTGTTCAAAGCCTGGTTTCCAAGAAACATGCTATATAGGAATATGCTTACTTTAATCAATTTATTTTGTAATATGAAATCTAATTCAGTTAAATTCATTCATGTGTATCACTATTTCCTGAGTGCAAACGCAAGAGTACTTAGAAGTATGTAAAACTATTAAAATGTTACATTAAATTAAATCATGCACATGTAAACAAACACATTAATTAAACATGGTAAAGCATAAATAAAACTGTCCCATGACCTGACACTGGAAAATGGGAGCTTAGAAAAATAAGATTTTTTTTTTAAATGATTTTTTTTTTTATTTGAAGACATGTCCTATAATAGAAGAGTTATAATACAATAAACAAACACACATTGCTATACATAAAAGATGAAAAATCAGTCCAATTAAAAACACATTTAAAGTGCTACTGTTGTTGTCTCACGCCTTCCTGGAGACTGTCTATATCACATGTGCATGTCCTTCCTGTGTGCATGTGTATTGTTGCTTTTTTCTGTGTATTCAGTTTTCCTCTTCTGTTTTAAAGACAGGAAGGCTAGGTAGATTGGTGAGTTACATTTTTTTCTGTGCAAGTGGGTATGGATATGTGATAGAGTGGTGCAACATCCAGGGTGGTTCCTGCCTTGAGCCTGATGCTACTAGGGTAGTCTCTAGTCCCCCAAATGTGACCCTGATCAGAATATGATAATAAGGATAGTTTACAAACTAGATGAACTGTTAAATGTAAATAAATAAACTTAAAAAATTGTTAATTATGTGCATCATAGTAAAAATAAGCTTTACAAACTAATCACAAATTTTGTGTAAATTATATTGTCATTTGTACCTACTACCCGTTATTTTTGAAAATGTAATTATATTAGTATTGTGTATTAAAATACAGGTATATGTTAATGTTGTACCTACTCCAATGGAGTTTGCATTATCAGCGTGACAATCAATCTACAGTTTAAATGAGTTTTAATGCTGAGGAAAACTATAGTATATTGTGCTCAATGCTTTCACACATCATTTCTGACAATACTATAATTTCCAAATGGTAATTTGCAAGCAGTGACCTCTTTTTGCTAATTCTTGGTCTTTAAGTTTCCCTGTTCTGTCTCCACAGTTAACAGTTGTGACCTTAAGTAGATTATTTAACCAGCCTGTTCTCTAAATATACAACATATACATTATTTGATGAGAATTTGACATTCTGTTCACCATAGAAAGGTGTTTTGCCAATTTAGAGTTGCATATTTGGAATTGGAAATATTTTTAAAATAAAAGAGACTCTTCTAAGTGGTGCAGTATTTTTCAGAAATTTCAAAAGTGTGATTATCTGAAAGAAAAAACGTGTTTACAGTAACAGTTCTTCTGAGATGTGCCTACTGCCTTTATCAGAAATAAAAACATACTTATTTTGATTCTGATATGGTATTAACATAAGCTGGATTAATGATTCACTTTGAACCAGCAACCTAGTGGTTTACAGTTCAGTTCCTTAGCCAGTGTGACCTTGGCCTATAATCTTATTTTTCCAGATTATGTTTGCTCACTTCAGCCTGGTTTTGTTAATCCAAATTACTTTGCAAACTATTACTGAAAATACCTAAATTATTACTCCTTTGCATTTCATCCGCCACCCCCAAATTAATAATAATAATAATAATTATTATCATTATTATTATTTCTTGTTTTAGGGGCTGACATAGCATCTCTAATGCCTTCTATGGATATACTGCCAGGAATCCAACACCATCCCCTTGTTTACTTTACTACACTCAACTAAAATAGATTTTTGGTTTATAAAAATATAAATATAGTTGTTCAAAAGCATCCATCCATCCATCCATTATCCAACCTGCTATATCCTAACTACAGGGTCACGGGGGTTTGATGGAGCCAATCCCAGCCAACACAGGGCGCAAGGCAGGAAACAAGCCCCGGGCAGGGCACTCAAACACCCACACACCAAGCACACACTAGGGACAATTCAGGATCACCAATGCGCTTAACCTGCATGTCTTTGGACTATGGGAGGAAACCGGAGTACCCGGAGGAAACCCACGCAGACACGGGGAGAACATGCACACTCCACGCAGGGAGGACCTGGGAAGCGAACCCGAGTCTCCTAACTGCGAGGCAGCAGCGCTAACACTGTGCCACCATGCCACCCTGTTTAAAATCAGGTCAAAAATAATTAAAATTATAGCGTAAAAGATTCAAATCATGTATTATTTGTATGGAGTTTCCTGTCCCCAATGTGTGCTTTACTCTTTTTCCATATACTCTGCTTTCCCACCCAAATCTCCAGTGACATGCACAGTGGCTTAACTGGTAATTACAAATTGTCTTAATGTACACGTGAGTGGTCCCTTCAAAGGAGTGGCATCCTGCCCGGGGGTGTTTCCAGCTAGGTGCTCAATGATGTTGGGATGGTGGTCTCTGATAAACTTGAAATACTGAAATGAAAATAAGAAGTTTGGAAAATGTTATGGTATGAAAAAAGAAACATTCTTAATAAACCATCTGACAAACAAGCAGTTAGCATTCTGCTCTGTTTAGGTTCTGCTTAATACTCAATACATTCACCAGAAACGACAACAATAAAATATAACAACTTATGCACTCTTACTTTAAAGGTGACAGTCTCAATCTTACCCCTATCCTCAATTCCCACGAATGCTCTAAACTTTACTTGTGCTCATATTAATGCCATGAGAATCATTAAAAGGTGTTTATATGCAAGTAAAAAATAACAAAGATAAAACATTTTCATATGGATTGTGCAAGTTTGATTTAAAGATGTGTTGCTTGGTTTTCTCAGATTTTGCTTCCAGGGTTGTGAGTCACCATTTGCTGAACAATCACCAACAATCCTCTTTAAAACACTGTTGTTAGCACTTCAAATCCTACATGCTATGACATTCACACCTTTGCTTTACTTAGCACATCTCTTTTTAACTTGCATGCTGCACTTCAAGGCCATTATAACTAACTATTCCATTTATATGAAATACTGAATACTTTATTAGTGACTATATTGAATTTCTAAACTATTTACAAAATGTATTTCAGTTCTTATATAAAATCTACAAAGTCTGAATCTCTGGGTTAACAAACCACATTTTTGCATGAAACTATACTGAAGTGCTGTATACCTGAAATCTAACAATGGATTCTGATAGCATTGGACTGCGTTATATCACAACTGTGTTGCATCATGTTATTAACACTGATAAATGGTCAATATACAGTGGAACCTTGAGTCACGGTTGTAATTCGTTCCAAAACTCTGGTTGCAACCCGATTTGGTCGTGACCCGAAGTAATTTCCCCAATAGGATTGTATGTAAATACAATTAATCCGTCCTGGACCGTACAAGCTGTATGTAAATATATTTTTTTTAAAGATTTTTAAGCCCAAAAATAGTTAATTATACCATAGAATGCACAATGTAATAGTAAACTAAATGTAAAAACATTGAATAACACTGAGAAAACATTGAATAGAGAAAACTAACATTGCAAGAGTTCACGCTATAGCCTTACGAACCGCTCTCTGTAAACACTTTTTTTAATGAGTTTTAAGCACAGGGAAAAAATTAACATTTGAAAAATCCAGAATTTATACAAAAACTAACCATAAACAACCAAGAAAACTAACCTTGCATGAGTCGAGTTCTGGCATGAAGGAAGTAAGGAGGAACTGGGTGGAGAGGAGATTACAGTTTTGAGGTAAAGTCTGTGAAAACCCGTCACCGTCGGTAATGTTACCGATGAGCATGACAGTGAGGCACTACAATGGAGCAACTGGATGGTGCAAAAAGTGCCAAGTGCTTTTATTAAAATCAACAAAACAACAATCAAAAACAAAGTCCAAATTAAAGTGCAGTGCTTTCAGAATCCTTCAATAAATAAATGATCCCATAAAAACAGAAGTAAAGTGGAGGTTAAAATCCAATAGAAAAAGTCTTCATTAAATACATTCTCGGCCTTACTGCCTTCTTTAACTGCCTTCTCACGCGCGCGCTCTCGCACTCTCTCTCTCGCTGGACAGGGAATGCATAGGGAGGGACTGAACACATGCGGAAATCAAAGGCGCGTATGAAACGGAAAGGAAACTGGCTTGTTCGTCACTCGATTGTGTGGTCGTGAACAGATGCAAAAGTTTGGTGAACTTTTTGGTCTTAACCTGATTTGTACGTGGTCTGAGACGTTCATGACCCGAGGTTCCAATATACTTCTCACTGACAACACTTTTTTCTATCCTCCAACTGTTAAGATATATGGATAATTGTCCATAGTGTAGCCATTGCTCCTGCATAGTCATTAACTGAAGCTAGGTTGCTCCCTTTTGCCTCCCCTAAACAGCACAAATGCCCAGTATTATATAATGAAAATCCCATTATTCTTAAACAGTCACAGGAAGGCTTCCTGGCTTTTTATTCTACTATCTACAAATACAATGATTTTTCCTTCATTTTTACTGCAGTTTGCATGTGCTCTAGATTTTTTTTAGAGAAACCATCCATATTATGTTTTTTACAAACACTGAATTCATAGTTGAATATAATATGCTGTTTTAGTGTCATGCAGTAAATGTTAGTAGACAACAGACTTGTCTGTAAGGATTTTCTCCTGTTACTTAGTCATTTGGTATACCCAATAGACATTTGTTGAGTCTTTTACACTACTGACAGTCTGTTTCAACAGTCTGACAAAGGTCTTACTTGGTTTACTTTTAAAACAAAAATGGAACAAAATAGTTACAATCTACATTTGAAATTACTACGATAATGCAAGTAACATCACTATATTGCACTTTATGTTTCATTTTATTCAAAGCCCAATTGTCCATTATCAGACCTATATATAAATAAGCAATAAGCAAGCACTCCTTAGGCCAGAACCTGCCTTAGAAAAGACTCCCTCACACATCTCCCCCAAATACACACCCATGAACAGACATACTCCCTAATCACTCAAGGATGCTCTCATTCAAACATTAACTCATCACACACGCCCCTTACTTTGTACTTATGCAAGATAGAGAATGGGAGGTTTCCACACAGCTTTTATGAAGAACTAGATACGCTACCTTTTGAAGACCGATAACAGAAAAAAACTTAAAACATATTTAATACTTGATATCTCTTGACATACATGCACACTCTACATTCATCCTATGCTATTTATCCTTGTGTGTCTCAACCTGTGTTGGTGTGTACTTCCTCTCCCGATCACATTCCTGTAAAGCCTGCTTCTGAAACTGTCATTTCTGTCTGCTTTTTGATTACCACCTATAGTAGGCAGGCCCCCATTACCCACTGTGAAACCATTATTACTATTCTTGCAAATACTTTCCACGTTTGGAGGTGACTCTCAGGGATCCTTTCTTTGCCTGGTGCTTCCTGTCTCGATTACAATTGACTGAGCAACCACAGCCAAACTGACCAAAGCTAAAATGACAAATTAGATTGTTTCAAGGGACTGGGCACAAATACAGACATTAGCATTTTATTATATATGAGGAGGGTCCCAAAAATTTCCAGAATCAGTCAGTAGCATGGGGATAGAGTGTACTTATCAACTCTGCCACTGGGTCTACAGTCTTCTTGATCAGTCATCCATGTAGCATGGTGCTGAATTGATCAAGATGTATATTTCGAAGATTGTCCTACAATTGCACAGGTAACTTTGGTGATTTTTTTTTCTCCAAGCAGAAAAACACGCATCAGGTCATCAAACATCAAAACAAAGAAGACTGAGTGTTTTTGTTATTAATGGACTTAATAAAGTGTTTTCCCATGAAAAAATCATTAATCAGAAACATTACACTAAACTGGTTTGGGAAAGGGTCAGGAAAAAAATGTTTGGAGCAGGGGCACATACATATTGGAACCATGGAACAGCACACTTGCACACACTGCTGCACTATGACAGTGTACTTACCGCATTGATCAAAGAGGTTTTGACAATAAAGAATGTACTGTAGTTATCGTTTCACTACTCCTATATTTGGTATATCTCAATCCTTGTGACATTTTTTTGCTCCCAAAATTAAACTTGAGACTGAAGAGAAGACTATTTGCTACCATGTTAGAAATCAGGAGAAAAAAAATAACAGGAGGCTCTAGACACAGTAACATAAGATGAGTACAGGAAATTGATGTATGTTGTATAATAAAGGTTTTTTTTTTTTTTTAAACAATTCTGGAAATGTTTGTGTCGCCCCTTGTAGACAGAAGACAATATACTTATCACCTTATTTATCTTATGCATGTCCTAAATTTATTAATTGGTATTTTCTGTTTAGTAACCAAAAAAGTGCTTAAAATCAATGTGAAAAATAAAAGTTCAAACATTACAATACCAGTGCCACTTTAAGTGGTGAATTATTACATATGTGCTTATGGTGTCCTGGGCAATGAACCATCTTGTCAGGCAGACCGCAGTTTGTAAAGCTCAAGGATTGTTTCACTGATACAGATGTGAGCACAATGGAGCAGTACAAGAACAGTCTTGTCTCCTTTTCTCTCCACTGTATACATCTTGGACTATAAGTATAACACCAGGTCATCTCACTTCCAGGAATTATTTGATAATTCTGAACTAATGGTATGTGTTGATAAGGCGAAATGAGAGAAAGAGAGAGTAGAAACCAGGTGGAGAACTTGATTTTTGGTGCAGAAAGAACTGACTTTAAATATATATCAGCAAAAAAAGAAACTGGTTATTGACTTTTGCCAAACCAAACAGCCACTATTTCCAGTCACTGTTTAAGGAGTGGATGTGGAGGTGGTGAACTGCTATGGATACAGTACTTAGGGGTTCACATCAATTAAAGGCTAGACTGGTCTCATAACACAGAAGAACTATATAAGAAAGGGTAGAGCACGCATATTTTTTGTAAAATAATGTGCTCTTCTAATGTGGGCAGTGATACCCTTCACATATTCTAGAACTCTGTGATGGCCAGTGTGATTTTCTACGCTGTGGTGTGCTGAACTGGTAACATCACTTCAGGAGAGGCCCATTGAATCATCAAGCAAATAATAAGGCAGGCTCAGTTATAGGACAAAATCTTGACCCTCTGGAAGTAGTAGAGAAAGAGAGAAACAAAACTGAGTGTCATTATGAACAATGCTGCACATCCTGTTTCTGACACACTAACACGGAGTACTTTCAGCTGACACATTATTCAGAAATGTGTGAAGAAATGCTACTGAGGCTTCATTACACCAACAACAATACTCCTCTATAATGATCCACTGGGACAGTTCTTTTTATCTTTCATAATATAATGACATTTCTTTTCATTTGCACAAACTCTTTAAAGTTGCTTTTGTAACAACAAATTTTTCAAATCAGTTTTTATCAGAAATTCACATTTTCATGTTGTGACAATCACTAATGTGAGATTTATGCTTGGATCAGTATATGTATGAAACATCTGGTTAATAACACTTACAGAAGGGTAATATTCAATGGTCAAATCAAGTTAATACATATTTAAAAAGTTATCTTTTCCTTTTTCCTTTTCTCCGCCTTTAAGGCTACATCTGTGAAATCAAACTAGTCATTTGAAGATGAATCCATTGGTTCAGAATTCATGTAAAACAGCCTTTGTTGTTTTCAATGTGCTGTAAATAATCGTACTGTGTTATAGCCTTTGTACTAAACCATAATTAGACAGTGAAGTAGACTGACCATATCTGCTGAAGACAACATCCTTCTCTCCCTACTATTCAAATTTGTGTCATATATGTTTTGACTAGGTTTCTCATATTTAAGCTATTATACTTAATGAAGACGATTTTGCTTTCATAAACCCAACAAGCTAAATAAATTTAGAGTTTTCCCATTGAAGTATCAATAGTTATGAGTCTTAGCAAATCTCTAATGCATACAAGATCATAACATCATAGTGGACCCATGTCTCATGATTCAAAGTATTATGAGCTAAGTTACTTGAATGTCTGACTTAGGTGGCTTTTGAAACACCAAATACATAAATGTTATTTTGGAATAAACATATGGAGCCATTCATTTCATTACTTTGTAGAACAGGCACTGGGACAGGTAGGTTAGTTAGAAAATGGATGGATGGTTAAAAGAACAAAAGTAGTCATGTCTATTAAATTCAGTAAAAAACAAGTATTTAGTGGAAAGCATCTTATTTTATTTTGTTGTTATTCATTAACCACAGAGGTAGGGTAAATAAATGGTCCTGCACATCTAATTTGCTGTCCTTTGGCTATATGTATTTTTTTCTTTTGATTGATTTAGTAGTTTTTGGGCAATTGTAAGTGATTATGTTTTGTTTTTTTGTATGCAAACAGTGTTCTATTCCGCTTACTATTTGATTTTGTAAGTTTGTATACATAGTGAAACCCATTTTTGTGAAATATTGTGTTTTCAATTGTCATGAAATTTTTTAGCCTGCTTATTGTATGCAACTGCGCATGAGTTATAAGCAATAAGCATGTCATTACTTTTCAGATATATCATGAGTAAATAAATAAGCAAAAAAAACATCTGTGGCACAATCAAGTTTGCAGCACACAGAATATTTAAGCTATACACAATGTGAGAGATGGTTGGCAGTTTATCCCTGCCAACACCAACAGGCCGCTAGATGGAGTCCTCCCTACAACATGGAGGTGCCCTGAATTCCCACAGGGCATCATGGACAATGGAGTTTGGCTTCACAGCTCTGCAGGATACTGTGGGGGCCTCCAGGGACACTGCAGGGAGGCACAGGGATTTATATTTTCCTTATAGCCCAGAAGTACTCTCTAGTCATGGGGACGGAAGAAATGAAGTACTTCCGGGCTGAAGAAAAAGAAGAGTTTTCATCTGACCCGGAAGTGCTATGGAATCACATGGACTGAAGGACAGAAGCACTTCTGGGTCAAGGACTATAAAAAGGACTATGGGAAACCCAGCAGACTGAGCCGGAGTTGGGAGGGAGTGTGACAGAGCTGCTGGGTGGAGAGGAGGATTTAATATTGTATTGATTATTGATAATTGTTGTGTATTGTGGAGGTGCTTTGTGCACATCATTGAAGAGATTAAAATAATTTCTGGGACTTTTACCTGCTGTCTGAACGTGTTGTCTGCGGGTTTGGAGGAGCGTTAGCGACCCCTACTGTCACGATAAATATATACTTATTTTTAATAGGAGTATTCAAATCAGAATTTTGGACTAATTGAGCAATCCTACTGCAAATTTATTTGATCTATATCGAATGTCAAAACTAAAATGAAAGTTTTAAAACAAATTATTGCACTACCATCCATCCATCCATTATCCAACCCACTATATCCTAACTACAGGGTCACTGGGGTGTGCTGGAGCCAATCCCAGCCAACAAAACTGAATAAGCAGCTTAGGAAACTTCATAACTGGATAGATTTTGATTTTATTTCCTCCATCATATTGCAGTTCATTTAAAAATTCAGAATAAAAAGTGAATAAAACTGAATAACATATATTAATGTGGAAGTCCCTGTTTACAAATGTTACAAAGATTAAATTGAAAACTACCCTCCAACATGACAACAGAACTATGATTTAAGCATAGGGGGTGTGATATCCTAATATATATTATATTCTCTTTGCCAGTTTGCATTTAGTATATGTAGAGAGGGTAAAAACAAAAAAGACAGCAAAAAGAAAATACAGCTACCCTGGTTAACAGAAATGATGACCCCAGTGTTTTTTTTATTAGCAAGATATAACCTGAAACAACGGAACACGACAATTGGGGATTTCTATATAGGTGACTTTTAACAAACTTTAATATGATATTTGCTATGCAAAATGAAAAGGGACATAACCACAGAGTGTCATTTTTTATAACATTTTTATATAAATTCAAAGGATCAACATCCGATGATGTTGAAAAACTTCCTAAAAGAAAGTGTTATTCAAAAAAAAGACACAGCCAATGAATACTATACACTGTCTTAACTGAATGACATCTCAACAGTGTGACAAGATTTTCAAGTATTAAAACTCAACAAAGAAAGTAATTGCCAAAAAAAAAGAAAAACAAAACAGTTTCCCAAAAACTTTGCTATGTCATTTTCTGTGCTCTTAATATTGTATTTTGAGCCCTATAGACTGTGTAACACGATGTCTTGTTCTTATCACCACTTTTTTGCTCTTTTTCCTATTTCCTTTCCATTAATTTTCTGTAAAGCCTAAAGATGCAGGGCTTTATAGGGAATCATGTCCCATGGGTGCTCCAGGTATTAGGGCTGCATTTACCTGAAGGATATACAAGATTCGTCTTTGCCACAGCTCTTTATTCTGGTATGAGTTCATGCTTGCTTGCAGTGTTTTTGGACCAAGTTGTTTAGAGTTTGTGTCATAGCTTTCGGATAGTACTTGTACTGTGTACTGTTAAGAATTTTTTATTTTTTGGAATTTCATGTATGACAAATTTTTGTTTATTGATACTGAATGTAAAAAGCATAGTTACATTGATTGGGTTTCTCTCACCTGGCTTTGACTGGCATTTTTTACCAAAATTATCAAAGGTGAATCTGATTGCTGTTTCTGTAACCCATGAGGACTGGGGTGATATAATAGAGTTTAATGAGCAATTATTGCAACAAATTTTGACAGCTATAAGCACTCCTTAATTAACAGCAAAACTTTTTAGAGCATGACTGTTATTTTGAAAAGACATGGTAGGGATATATTTTTCATTTTATTATTGAGTATGATTCTATCCAGCAATCTATTTTATATTGTTGCTTTCATGCAGTACAATGAACCAGCAAATTAAATTAAACTGTTTAAATAAGACTTTGCTATCAGTACTGGCTTCAGTAAGTTGTCCCCAACCCCAATAAAATAAAAAAGGTGTTTTTGCTTTGCACAGTGTTGGGAAGGAGCAGCTTCCAAAATTATGGAACACTGCAAGATGCTGTGTTGTGTAAAATTAATTTACATCATTACAATTCACATGATAGTCCATTACTCCAACATTAAAGAAGAAATACACAAAATAAAATAAAACCAATTCTTTTCCACAGAGTAATATAATACAATCATACCTTACTCTTCTCCAATGCCATCTTATAAAAATCCCTGACAATGCAAGTGCAAGGTTTGAATTTGTATATTACCCATAAGACATCAGATTAGTTCCATTTGGGGTAATTCCATTGGCCCAAAGAAAGTGAAACAGGTGACTATCTTACTGTTTGTTCACATATATTTACTTATTTTCAGGATGCGAGTAATGGTGATCTTAATGGTTTGATAATCTATGAAGGTAGGCCAATTAAAACAATGTGTGTAACCGAAACAGACTCAAATATAAAACAAAAGGTAAGCTATATCAAACAAAATGCAAGGTATTAAGGATTTCTACTTGAAAAGCATTTTTGTAGAGGCAGAGCTACTATAGCTGCATTGAAGGCCATTTCTGGCCTTTAAGGCAACCTACCCAGTATATCTATCTTGGCCCCCCAATTTCCTCACACATCCTTAACATTTGAGTGCTATCTTGATTGTTACTATATATTGCTTTGATAGGAGTTAATGTGAGTATGGCATTTGATTTTCTGGCTCTTCATACTATCTTGCAGCAAATATGGCCAGGAAAGGCACTGGCCTGCCGTGACCTTCTAATTAAAGTGCTTTTAAACATGATATAAAATGTGTTCTTTACTGCACTTCTAAGGTACGTCACGATGATGTTCATTGTAGGGAAAATATTATGCACTGAAGACTGATTGTACACTGGATGCTTTCGGAGACACTATGAATTCAACCTTTCTACACTATGAAGTCATCCTTTCAACCTAGCTACACTAACAATAGGATCTGTGTATTACTGTGTATTTCAGTACAACATGTCAATCTAGGCAAGCCTCTTTAAACAGATCTTCATATCTGTACCATTAACTAATTATGAACACAAAGTCATGTCCATCTTAATAAAAGAAATATGTGTCTGTGTGTCTGCCTGTGTCTGTCCGGTTGCAATGTCTCTGTCAATCCAAAAGGTGGCACATCACAAGACTTTAGTAACAGCACACATTGCATTTTTCATTCCAATGAATGGAGCATCTCAAACATTAGCACTGTTTTTACAAATCCCTTACCAACGGGCATATAACAGAGAGATATGCATTGCATGGTGCACTGTAAATGTTAACACTGAGGTCTACGTCAATTATTTAGAAATCAACCCATCTTAGATGGGTAGCGTAGCTTGTTATATATGTAAAACAATCAGCATTATAGACATCTATTCATCCATTATTAAACCACCAAAGATAATGCTTTTGTGTTATTTACACATGCAAAAATATAGTTTTGAAGGCACCCCAAAAAAACATCTCAAATGACCCCTTACACTGAGATGTAATGCGATATCAATTGTAAAGTAACCTGATTAAAATATTTCTCTACTGCTTTAATTAATGCACTTAAGCTTCTAATGCAGTATACTACCAACTGAGAAAGAGGTTATTGGACTTGCTCTGTACAGCTCCAGCTAAGCTAGTAAATGCCTTTGAAGATACTAAGGCAGTATGCTTTTTAGGGTTTAAAAAAAACCTTTACATACAGTATATCCTGTAGTCTTAGCAAACTACATTTATTTTATTATTCTTGCTAAGATGCATTAGCTCTATAGGAATAAATGTGCTGCTACCATGCAGAGAGGGTGATCTTGTTTGCTTCAGAGGAAATCAAATTTACCTTGTAAATTCTGCTACTTTAACCTTGAGATTTATCTTTTTTTTTATAGCATTTTTTAATGATGAAGCCAGGTGCCACCACCTGTACAAATTGGATTTAGTGACTGTTAAATTGCTCATTTTCTCTTTTCTGTGCTCTTTATTTGGTATAGGCTTATCTCAGACATGCCATCCTTGGGAAAGGTCATGTAATTAAATAGTTGCCATATTCCTGCAGGACCTTTGAATGCAGATGGGATTAGTAAGAGCATGGACAATTACGTTATTAAATTACACTTTTCAGAAATACTTGGGGCAGAATGAAGCACAAAATAAATTAGGTAACTTTGATTTAGAATATCTTCTTCCTGTAATAAATAAAAAATATAAAACATTCAAATAAAATCTGATAACATGACAATAAAAAACAGTCTAAAGAGTGCTAAAAAAATAAAAGTCAAAAATGGAAGATAACAAACAACAGAATCTGAATTTATTGTAGGAAAATTTCTTGTTAAGGTTCATTCACTGGTTGAATTCCATATTGTGTTTGAGCGGATCACACACACTGACTGAGTTCAGGGCTATAGGTATTCAGTTACTGTATGCTGAGTCATTGGCACTTAATTCAAGCTTTAGTTTTCAGTAGAAAACAGGATGGCGTGTGGGTGGAAAAACAAATTCTTAGCATGAGTTTTCTCATATCATGAATGTAAAGCAGTATGATAAATCAGAAGGGAAGGACTGGGATTGTAATATGTCAGTTCAATGAGAAAACAGGTTACACAAACAAGGATAGGGACAATGTACATAGAGTATAATTATTCTCTAATACTAGAGTTAGTAAACCACTTTACTAAAAACTTAAAATCTACAACATTTTTTCTCAGAATGTAAGAACATGTTTTATTTTTTTGCATTTAAGAAGTATTCCACCCAAAATAATATTTTTTATATAATAAAAAAAAGTAATCTCATGTTTCTGTGAATAAAGTACAGTTAATCAGTTAAAGTACAACAAAGATACAAATAGAAAGGATCCAATAGTGACTAATGCTCGACAATGACAATGTGAAAAACATTCATGGCAAAAGAAAACAAATTTTTCATATAACTTGTGCTGTATAATCCACATGTCTGTTATCAATTCATATGCTCAAAATCTGCAAAATGCATACATGTTTTGCTAAAATATTATTAATGCTTAACTTCTGGAAAACTCAGCATACAATATAAACACGCATATCCTCATAATACAGTGTTTTTGATTTGAAGACTGTCCTCTCCCCCTTTACTCATTGATCAATTACTGTCTTTAAAAATATAATTTTTGATTGGAGTGTTCTTTTAATATACCAAACATGGGACTAAGGCAGTTTCATGCCCCCCCCCCTCTGACACATGGAGAAACCTGCAGCTTCAGCAGAGCTATCATCCCCTCAACACTGTCAATATTGCGTCCTGTTGACGTTAGAGGAGGTGGATGATTTTTTATAGTACATCCTCAAAAGGGACAGAGTTTTACTGATTCATCTCCTTAAGCTAAATCAATAACTTAAAAGTGGACACAAGTGCAATATATTTCTCCAGTTTCAATAATTCACATTGTTGATCTATATATCAGCTATACCTCAGGAAATTGTTATAACTATGTGCTCCCCCCATCAAAGAGGTATACATTCTTTGATTGTCTTCTAATTACAGTAACTAGTTATATGAATATATGTAAAAATAATGACTTATAGCTCCATGGTTACAAGCATCTTGGGATTTTTTTAATATAAAATTGTGCTGTATACAGCAAGCATCACTTGTTAGCAAAATAAAAACATTGTTATGAGGGCAGAAAACTCCCATAATACTGCATGGGAAACAGAGCTTCTCCTAGTGGAAGACAATACAATTTACATGTTTCTTTTTAGTTTATTGATTTTATGCCTGCCTTGTTTATTAGGCAATGCTGCCTGACAAGTCTTAGATCACAATTCAATTCAAATTCTTAGCTTCAGTTCCAGCTGTTATTCCCCTCATGTTCCCATTGTTCTTGCCCCTAACTTTATACAAATACTTTTACTTTCAAAAAGGTATGTCCAGAGTGACTTACAGTCATAGCATTACAACTATGTAGGCATTTCTGGATCACTGGAATTTTAACATTCACATGATGAGAGTGCAGAACAGAAAGAACAACGGTAAGAAATTGAGAGGACAGGAATCTGAGACATACTGACATTCTCCTTATGAGTTGAAATACAAATTTTGCACCTAAAAACTTTGTTTTGGGTTGTCACTGTTCTAAACTAGGTGTTCCCAAAAAGTTGCAAAAACACTTCCAATAATGCCCACAAAAAAAAAAATAGTTGTCATTGAAATTGTTTAAAAGCTCTGCCTCTGTCAATTGCAAGTAAATAAGATCAAGTTCACAAGATCTGTTAACCAATGCAATCTTTAATGTAACCAAGAGGTGTGGAATTGTGAAAATGTCAATGACTTAAAGGAAATTGACAAAATCAACTACCTTCTCTTGAAAACCTGATAATACTATATATCCTTGCTTCCGTAACAATTTGTCCATTCATTTTCTAAATCCCCTTTTGGAACTCTAATCTTGGTAGATTTGGGTTAAGAATACAGAAAACCACTTAGCAGGGCTCAGGGCACATTCATGCAGATAATTACTCCTTTACACCTAGCTATTTTAAATTCACCAATTGACCTGACATGGGGGAGAAAAACCATTGTGCCTGGAGAAAAAATTAAATATAGGAAAACACATTGAGAGCATACAATGTCCACTCAACTAGTGACCAAGCTGGGATTTTAAATCAGTCTCCTGGGGCCTCATGTATAAACGGTGCGTATGCACAGAAATGTTGCGTAAGAACTTTTCCACGTTCAAATCGCGATGTATAAATCCTAAACTTGACATAAAGACACGCACTTTTCCACGGTACCTCATACCTTGTTGTACGCAAGTTCTCTGCTCGGTTTTGCAGACTGGCGGCACCCAGCGTCAAAGCAGTGCTACTGTTCCTGTGTGGTTACTCTTTATTTCCTGACGCGGCTTTATAAATACACTGAAACTAACCGCATATTGTTTATTAGTGTGATGCATCTGATTGTAATTAACTTGTAATAATATAATGATCCAGGGAATAGCCATAGTATTACAAATACCATAACTGCTTTAGCGTTGTTACTCTCATTGCACCTTCTTTTTCTTCTTTCAGCTGCTCCCATTAGGAGTTGCCACAGCGGATCATCATTTTCCATATTACTCTCACTGCATCACTCGGAGTATTTATATCACTGTATCTGAGTGGGGAATCACAGCAGCAGCTGATCAAAAAGAGAATTATCGGTATTACAGCATCAAGCCTGTTGTGATGTAAGATTTTGCATATAACTTGATAAATGTTTTGTATGTCTTTATTTATAATTTACGCAAAGCAATGTAATTTAGTGTTACTTTGGTGAGAGGCATTCGTGTTCCCCCCCCCCCCCCTTCCCCTTTACGACTGTCTCTTTGTAATTTTACAGCAGGATTTGGTGATGTGTCTTAAACCAGTTTGGCGAGTGTTTCTTTGCTAAAGTCTTTCTCTCATCCCCCACATAAAGCCAGGTTAGCTTAACATATGGTCTTGGGGGGGTTGCAGGTGTTATGTTGTACTATTTCCGCCCATTGGTCTGAGATATGGCTGTTTGGAATTGGCTTGTTTCAGAGGCCTTTAAGTACCATGATATCCTATTGGTTGTAGGGGGTTGGACAGAAAACCTATAAATTTGCTTGCTCAACCACATTCTCTCTCTCTAACCAACATATGATGAAGAAGCACCTCTCCTGCTAACCTGTGATGATGTAGAAGTATCTTTCTCTTTGTAACAACTGAAGACGACCATCACACCATGAACTGAAGACAACACAATGAAGAGCACAGCTTCAGCCATTTTGAACAAACATGTGGCTGAAAGCTGAGCACCAATGATGAGACATTTTAAGTAACTACAAGTTTTGTGCCATCTGAATTATACATCACCATTTAATCAGGTTGTATGGTTGCCAATATTCAAATGTAATTTGCATTTTGTTATTATTTATGAATATTATCAGTAATACATTATTTTATGTGTAACTTAACTCCTGCTTGTCTTTTTACTACATCTAATTGCCTGAGGTTATAGATATAGAAGGGAAGGTAGGGATAAGTTATATACAATAATCTATACTAATAAAAGGCAAAGCACTCACTGACTGACTGACAGACTGACTCATCACTAATTCTCCAACTTCCCGTATTGGTAGAAGGCTGAAATTTGGCAGGCTCATTCCTTACAGCTTCCTTACAAAAGTTGGGCAGGTTTCATTTCGAAATTCTACGCGTAATGGTCATAACTGGAAGCTATTTTTCTGCATATACTGTAATGGAGTTGAGCTTGAAAGCCGTGGCGGCGCGGAGTTTCGTGTGACATCATCACGCCGCCCACGTAATCACGCAGTACGTAGAAAACCAGGAAGAGCTCCTAAAACCGCTGAAGAAAACATACATTATATAATTAAGAAGGCAGCGAAACAATTAAAAGCGAGTGAGTGACATATAAAACCATATTCAGCGGCTCACGTGAACTGACGCAGTGCGCAGACAAAAAGCAACAGTTCCAAAGAGTGCTGAACAAAAACCGAATTACACTGCTACGCTCAAATAGACAAACCACACGCCATGGCGCAATAGTAGAGGCTTCGCCTCTAGCGCCCACGTCCGAAGTTAGATTCCCGAGAGGGGATGCACGGAGTATGTACGTGTGCTTCCCGATTCATTTTAGCCTCACATCCCCTTGGTTTGAGACGTATAAAAAAATATGCGGTTAACGCAGAAAGACAGATCACCAATTGAAGCTTTATGAATAATGGATACTTTATTCGCGATCAATGATTGTTTTGGTAAAGCCATACTCATTGTATTCATTAGATGAACGGTAAAAAAGTAAGAGCGAGGGGAGGGTAACTTATTCAGGCACTCAGGCAAAACCACAATAGCACGCGGGCTCGATGTACTGTAGTGCGAGTCAACTCGATCTGAATTGCGCGATCACATTTGAAAAAATATATCTTTTCAACTTCTATTTAGTCAACACTTAGCATATTCATATGTAAGGCTGCTGCGCAACTCAGCACACCTCCCATGTAATTGACTGCCTGCCCATATAAGGCCATTCTTCGCTGCGGTGGCTTTATTCGTTTCCTTGCTTCAACAAGGAAGCAGCTTTCTCACAGCTTCTGCGCTGTTTTATAAACGAACGACATATACGAAAGTCCTTTTTCCTTGCTTCGCCAACGAGGCAACCTTTTTTATTTAATCCACGGGTTCTGCGCTGTTTTATTGTTCATTTCTTACGATTGTTATAGTTATTGTGTACGTATTGTACACTTAGTATACTGTTGAAGTACTCATTTCCTTTATTTAATCCGCGGCTTTTCTGCTGTTGTTTTGTTCGTTTATTACAATTATACTTATTTCATTCACTTTCTTTGCCTGACTGCCTGCCCATATTAGGCACTCCGCAGTTTTTTGGTGACACAGCCTTCTCACAGCTTCTGCGCTGTTTTATAAACGAACGACATGTAAGAAAGTCCTTTTTCTTTGCTTCGCCAACGAGGCAACCTTTTTATTTAATCCACGGGTTCTGCGCTGTTTTATTGTTCATTTGTTATGATTGTTATAGTTATTGTGTAGATATTTTATACTTTGTTTACTGATCAAGTACCCATTCCCTTTATTCTTCCAACTGTACCCCATTAAAATGTCTATCGACGTCATCACCATCAATCAAAGAACTATCACTTACCGAGTGGTGTCCATGCCCGGAGATGGCGCCTGCCTTTTTCATTCTCTGTGTTACATATTGCACGGACATATCAGGCTCACTTTTGATATCCGCAAGGACATTGTGTCTTATGTATTAAATGACTGGGAGAGGTTCAAAGTATGGACTGATGATGGTACAGGAGATAATTATAGTACACAGGAGCACTATAAGACTAAAATGCTTAAGCCCTTCACCTATGGTTTTGCATGTGAGTTGATGGCTGCCGCTGAATTGTTTGGTTGTCGCTTTCAAGTGTTCCGAAATAGGCAAATATTTTACACCTTTAGAGAACCGTCAATGCCTCTTAAACATCTTAGATTCACAGGTGACAATTTGAGTAGTGGACACTTTGATGTTTATGAATATTTCAACTCTCAAAAGCTGGATGCGAAGTTATTGATGAAGCCGGTTGTGTGCTTACATCGATTGACACATGCTGAATGTCACTTCAACACAAATCCAGCTGATTATTACACCGGCAATCCAAGCTATGAGAACACAGTAAAAAGGAGGCGTATCAGACGTCGTGGTAGATTTTCTCATACAGCTAGACGGAATCAACTTCGTGCAGCTGCTGCCAAATACTCTCAGAAAAATCCACAAATTCATAGGGACGCTGTCGCTAAATACTCACAAGCACATCCAGAAGTTCATAGGGACACTGTCGCTAAATACTCACAAGCACATCCAGAAGTTCATAGGGACGCTGTCGCTAAATACTCGCAAGCACATACAGAAGTTCATAGGGATGCTGTCGCTAAATACTCGCAAGCACATCCAGAAGTTCATAGGGACGCTGTCGCTAAATACTCGCAAGCACATCCACAAGTTCATAGTGACGCTGTCGCTAAATACTCGCAAGCACATCCACAAGTTAATAGAGGTTCTGTTTCTAGATACAATCCCAATAATGAAAAGCGACTCATACGAAAACAACAGGTTTGGCTCAAAAAAGCCAATTGTGGATTTGCGTACGACCCAAACATACATTATGAGTCTGACAAAACAGTACACATTGGGTCCATGGATGTTCACTGTAACTATTGTCAAGCAAAGAAGTGGAAATGCGAGTCTCCTGGTTCGTGCTGTAACGGTGGTAAAGTCTCTCTCACTCCTTTATGTAAGCTTCCTCACCTTCTTCAGGGCCTGTTAAATGGCGAACATCCTCAAAGTGAGCATTTCTTGAACAACATTCGAAAGTACAACAGCGCATTTCAAATGACATCATTTGGCGCTAACCAAATCGTTGAGGGAAATTTTATGCCTTCATTTAAAGTTCAGGGACAAGTGTATCACTTGATTGGCAGTCTTTTACCTATGCCAAGTGAATTTTTGCAAATTTATTTCGTCGGGGACGATGAAAAGGAAGCACAAATCCGCTGCGCTAATTTTTCTGGACTTAACATGCCCCTGGTCAAGCAATTACAAAAAATGCTCCATGACTGTAACACTTACATCCAGGACTTCCACTCCACAATTGACACTATTTCAGATGATGACAAACACTTCAAAGTTGTCATTCACGCAGACAAAAAACCATTACATGCACACAAAGGCAGATTTAATAAACCCACAGTTCATCAAGTTGGTGTTGTCATCGTTGGGCAAATGTTCAACAATAGAGATATTGTCTTGAAAACCAGAGACAAACTGCAACGCATTAAAGAAACCCACAGATCCTATGATGCACTTCAATATCCTCTCATGTTCTGCTATGGTGAAGACAGCTATTCTGTGTCTATACCTCAAGTTCATCCTGCCAGTAAATTACGTATGAACAAAACCGTCTCTGCAGCAAATTTCTATTCATACCGGCTTATGATCAGACAACATCATGCTAATAATATCCTTTTCTTCCAAACTTTATTAAATCAGTTTTTAGTTGATATGTACGCAAAAATTGAATCCGAAAGACTAAATTATATCAGACTAAATCAAAAAAAACTACGGGCTGAAAATTACGTTCACTTAAAAGATGCTATTGACAAAAACGACACTAATTTAACAGAACTTGGTCAAGCTGTGATATTACCATCATCTTTCACTGGAGGACCTCGCTATATGCACGAGCGTACACAAGACACAATGACATATGTTCGTCGTTATGGCCGCCCGGACTTATTCATCACATTTACTTGCAATCCTAAATGGCCTGAGATCTCTGAAATTCTCCTTCCACGTCAAAAACCTCACGATCGCCACGACCTTATCAGACACGTATTTCATCTCAAGATCCGCAAAATGATAGACTTGCTCACGAAGAGTGACATTTTCGGCTGTACAAATTGCTACATGTACACCATAGAGTGGCAAAAGCAAGGTATTCCCCACGCACACATTCTATTGTGGCTAAAGGATAGGATTAAACCAGCTCTCATCGATCAACTCATCCGTGCAGAAATTCTTGATCCACAGACTGACCCTGCCCTACACAAAATAGTAAAATCCAACATGATTCACGGCCCATGTGGACCTCATAATATCAACTCGCCCTGCATGAGCAACAGAATATGCACTAAGTACCCACGTCCGTTCATCTCACAAACTCAGACCGGAGAAGATGGTTACCCTCAGTACTGCCGGCGCGCACCTGCTGATGGAGGTCATACAATTAACATCAAAGGAGTACATATCGACAACAGATGGGTGGTCCCTTATAGTCCTGTGCTGTCCCGCTTCTTCAATGCTCACATCAATGTCGAATTTTGCAATTCAGTAAAATAAATCAAATACATCTGCAAGTATGTTAACAAAGGAAGTGACCAGGCAGTATTTACAATACAAACTCAAAATGACGAAGTATCTCGATACGAAGCTGGTCGTTACATTAGTAGCTCTGAAGCAGCCTGGCGCATTTTCTGTTTTCCCATTCATGAACGTTTCCCTCCGGTCGTTCATCTTGCTGTGCATCTTGAGAACGGACAAAGAATTTATTTCACAGAAAGCAATGTTGCCGATAAAGTATACAATCCACCACAAACGACCCTTTTAGCGTTCTTTGACCTTTGCAAGCACAATGATTTTGCTAGACAACTTCATTATAATGAAATTCCATCATATTATGTGTGGGAAAACAACATGTTTCGTCGAAGGAAACAGGGCAACCCTGTACCAGGATATTCGGGAGTAAAAAAGGATCATGTACGGGGACGGGTCTACACTGTACACCCGAATAACTCTGAATGCTACCATCTTCGACTCCTCCTCAACAAAATCACAGGTCCCACATCTTTCAAATCTCTCAGAACAGTTGATGGTATCCTACATCCGACCTATAAGTCAGCCTGCAGGGCACTCGGTTTATTAAATGACGATATCAACTGGGACGAGACTCTACAGGAAGCTACTCTATCTCGCTCACCTCAAAAGATCCGTGAACTATTTGCTGTCATGTTGGTGTTCTGCCAAATAGAAAACAACTTAAACCTATGGGAAAAACATAAACACAGCATAGCAGATGATGTTAGGAGACAGACTGAAAAAGATCATATACGAACAGAAGTCCACCAGTGGTTAAATTTGATCTATAACAAGTGTCTACAGTTGCTTGAAAACTACGTCATTGCTATTGGAGGTCAATCTCTTCATCATTACGGTTTGCCTTCACCTTTACCAGAACTGGCACAACTTACATCAAATCCGAGTACTTGAAAGAGACATCTTACAACACCTCACACTTGGCCAATATAGTCACAAATAACGAGCGCTTGCTAAATAGTGACCAAAAGTCAGTTTATGAGCAAATCATGACCAGCGTTACGTCTCCTACTACCACGGTGTTTTTCCTTGATGCTCCAGGAGGAACTGGTAAGACATTCCTAATAAACCTTCTCCTTGCAAAAATCCGATCAAAACGTAACATTGCCATAGCTGTGGCTTCTTCTGGCATTGCTGCAACTCTTCTAGAGGGTGGCAGAACTGTTCATTCAGCTTTCAAGCTGCCTCTGAACCTCAACCATACTGAATCCCCCATGTGTAACATATCAAAACAGAGCAACATGGCTGAAGTGCTGCGACATTGTCAACTTATTGTCTGGGATGAATGAACTATGGCACACAGAGCAGGTATTGAGGCTTTAGACAGGACCCTCCAAGACATCCGAAACACCAACAAACTTATGGGAGGCTTGACAGTGTTGCTGGCTGGAGACTTCCGCCAAACCCTACCAGTCGTGCCCAGAGGAACACGCGCTGATGAAGTTAAAGCATCTCTGAAATCTTCATACCTTTGGCCACAAATCCATGTTGTTACTTTAAAAATAAACATGAGAGTTCATTTGAAACGCGACAAAAAAGCAGAGGAGTTCTCTGCTCTTCTGATAAGTATAGGTGATGGCACCTTCATACAAGAAAACCGTAAAATAAATATTCCTACAAATCTCTGTCTCATCGTGAATACCTTACAAAGCCTTCTTCAAAATGTTTACCCCGATCTACGAAATCTACACCGAAGTAACGTCTCATGGTTAAGAGAGAGAGCTATCCTGACACCAAAAAATGACATGACTACGACTATAAACCACATTTTACTTCAAGAACTACCTTCACAATCAAAAACATATCAATCTGTTGATTCAGTTGTAGAAGTAGAAGACGCAGTACATTATCCGGTAGAGTTTCTCAACACTCTAAATCCTCCAGGCACTCCTGAGCATAATCTCATCTTGAAGGTTGGGGCACCAATAATGTTACTGAGAAACTTACAGCCACCAAAACTTCGTAACGGCACGAGACTTCAGGTCACATCTCTACAAAACAACCTAATTGAAGCAACTATTTTTACTGGCAGTGCCTCAGGTGACACAGTTTTTATTCCTCGCATCCCCGTTATACCATCTAATCTCCCATTTCAATTCAAACGCGTTCAATTTCCAGTAAGACTCTGCTTCGCAATAACAATTAATAAGTCTCAGGGACAAACACTACAAAAGGTTGGCATTGATTTGAGGCAGGATTGCTTTTCACATGGCCAACTGTATGTTGCATGCTCAAGAGTAAGCTCAGCACACAGCTTAGTCATATTACAACCGGAGGGCCGAACTGACAACGTAGTATACAGAGAGATCCTTAACAATTAATTTTTTATATATTTTACCTCAGTCTAAAAATGTTTACTTTTTTCTTAATAAAAATATTCAGGCAGTATTTCACCGCTGCGAAGCGCGGGTATTTTGCTAGTACCTTATAAACAGTGGTAAATCCGTGAGATTAGGCATTCTAAGGCCATAGCAGCTGTAACAAATTAGCCATGGGAAAAATCACGGATGTGGGCAGTTCCTCACCTGTGCACTCGATGAGAAACGCCCACACCTCAGATCGCCCCACGGCTTGCTACAACCACTACGCCCCCTCACGAAACCGTGAGCGCAGTGATCATTTATTTAAATGGCCTTTGCTCAGCGAGCTGTGGACCCGCTATACCACAGTATGTATGTGTATATTTGCTTACAGGGGCAAAAGTAGGCCAACCCATAACGAAGGTGGCAAATTGTATTACAGTAAAATTGTAGACTCAGAAATGCCTAAGTTCAGTCTTTGTGCCACCTGAATTATACAGGTGAAGGTGGGGATAAGTTATATACAATAATACCTTATAAACAATGGTTAGTCTGTAAGATTAGGCATTCTAAGGCTACATATTAATAATATAATAGGGGAAAGTAGAGCAAAATGTATTACTACTATAAAGCCCATGCTGCCAAAGCCACAGCAAAATGTTTCAAAGCCTTTCCTGTACGGACCTCGCGGTTCAGAAACAGTTTCACCCCAAGAACTATAAACACACTCAATCAATTGCTCATTGTAGAACTGTTTGTACTTATAAGTACAATTACCTCACTGTAAACTTGCACTGCAGTTATAATATTGCACAACCTACGCCACTTTATAAAGCGCGTATTTACATATGATGACGATATCGTTTGTTAGATGAAATGCAGCAAAATGTTTATTATACAGATAAAACTTCATTTAAATAATCTGTATTGTTAATAATTAAACATGTGAGGACACGGTGCCGCAGCGCTAGCAAGTTCACGTATTGTTCCAGCCTTGCGCTGTATATTTGCTGAGACTGGCACGACACTGGAAGGATAGATGGATAGAATAATTAAACACGTACTATGAAGATATTTCAATGTTCCTTAAAAGTTTTGAAGAATCATTGTTGTAAGCTTACAGATGGCTTAACGTCTATTACAGAGCTGATTGTGTGGCGATTGGGTATTTGGGGAAAGAAAAGTAAGGACAGGAATTGGAGGTTAGTACGTTTGAAAGAGACAGGACTGCTACAATAAAGTATTTCATCAAAGGTCATGCATGGCGCAGCAACATCTTGTATGAGACATGAACAATCACTGCGCCATCATGTTCTTAATAACATACTTTCATTCCAATCATCATGAAAACGATATCACGTATACATCTCAGTATTTTAATTATTCAGAGAGCTGTAATATCACGAATGTAATGGATTCTGTGTCCTGTCGGAGAAAGAGAAAGCCCGTTTAAGAAGCATGTAGTGATTCACACACAGAGCACACAGAAGATCAAATACAAAACAAAGCATTTAATGTGCTACTTTAGTCACGATGGGATTTCAGAAACTATTAAATGAATTTAAGATGAAGTTTATGATGTTCTACTTTAATGACAAAATAAACTACATGATTAAAGTGGATATTTTGAGATTGAAGTTAACATTTCGTGCTTTTTTCCTACTCTGTGCCTTTTTTTCACACTGTACACTAATAAGCTTCCATATGACACTCAGACGGTGTGCCACGTCTTACTTTTTCACGGCGACTTTGATATCTAACAACTTCTTTTTTATGTCGGGCACTGTGCGACACTGTGCGAAGCTGTTCATGCACAAAGCTGTCAATACAACTGACCCCTGGAAGATCAAACAAATGGAAAGATATAAAAGATAAAAACATCTTTAACAAAGGATAATGTAAGCTTGAAAATATAATTACTAATAGAAAATTAATTCAATGTATATAAATAATTTTTAAAAACTTAAAAATTTTTTGTATGTCTGTAGTACTAGAGGTGTAATTGTGCTTGACTTGTCACTATAAATTCCTTAAATAATAGTTGACAATATATTTCATCTTTACAATATACACACATTTAGAACTATACTTAAAAAAATTTAACCTGCATTTAACAGTAAATTTCAATCATACACAATAGTGTTGAAATACTTCATACTAACCACTGTTTTACATAAGCTATAAATAAAGCTCTCCAAAAATGTACAAACAATGCAAAACTTAAAAGAAACCTGGTGAGGAATCATTTGTAGGAGTGACATGTTTTTTCTAATAATGATTTGAAGTAGTAATTGAGGTAAAATATGTTCCCTACTTGTTTCAATGCTTGCTTGAGAAATTAATAATTTTTAAAAGTCAGATAATTAAAATGTTTACTTTTGTGAGCTCTGTGACCAATCACTGGATTAAATGGGCTTGGAAACTTCTAAATCTGACAATTATTTCACAACCCAGGGTAGAACAGATTATATTACCAACATTGTATATATTCATATTAAACTATTCACATAATGTTAATAAACTAACAAACAGTTTCTGAAATCCAAAAGGATCTTAATCTTTGACTAATTTACTGTCAGAATTTAATATCTCAGGAGGTAATATTAGTGTCTTTTGTGTGACTGACATCTGTCTGTGGATGAAGGGCAGAAAATTTTATTATAATGTGTGAAGGCAAAGAAACAGTGACTTCATCTGAGCTACAAGTTCTGAAGTCAGGTATCTAAGAAAGCTGTGTTCAGAAACACATTAGCAAGACTGACATATTAAAGTGCACATAATGCAGTCAGTTGTACGAACAGAATGATTGCTGGATAATATAATGACTTTAGCCTAATTAAATTCCATTAATGCATTTTCACTTAGATGCTTGATTGTTACAAATGGAAAATGACCATGATGAATAAAATATTCACTTTAACATTGCAGATTATATTACAATACTGAAAATCACATTGATCGATTCTTTGAAATGTGTTCTACTATGTCACTTAGTATGGAAAATGGAGTGTAACAGAGATATTATATACAGTATTAGTTTTTTGAAAAGTCAAATGGCATTTTAATTGTATTAATAGGGAAACCAAGAGAAACTTATCTTATGTGTTATTTCTATATTGTGAAATATTTAGCTTGACCTTTTTAGAATGTAGGATTTTTTTAAACTGACAAATTGCTATTTTGTTTTTCATTCATATACAAAAATTAAATATTAGTCATATGTATATTATCAGTGACAGTATAATACATATGCTGTCTATATAGTATAAACTAGTATGATTCTGCAGAAGGCAAAAACCATTAAACTTTATTTTCATGTTAAAAAATAGAAAAGAATACCAAAGACACAAGATTTTGGGCTGTATGAATAAAAACACAATAACTAGTTACATGAATAGCAGTGGAAGTAGAGAATAAATTCAGGGAAGAAAAGGGAATGAGATACGAGAGTGGGTGCAAAAAGCAGCCACTAGAGAAGCTGAATTTATGGGTAAAATCTCAGCTATAGGATCTTGGGTGCGGGGACACTACCACTATCTGCCAGTCTGCATAGCACCATTCCATCTGTAGTTCATTTTTGGTGGGGCAGTGTCTATATTTATTAGGAGCAGAGAGTGTACTGTACTTGGAATTTGATTAAAAATATGGTCCATATTTTTTATCATGTGGCTAATGTAAAGTAATATACAGTGTCCTGCACAGGCTTATAGATCTTCTAAAATTTTCAAAGGTTGCTGGAGTGCAAATGATTCTTACATATTTTGATCCAATCTGTATGCATTTTTGTAAACTTACATGCTCAAGAACAGAAACTGTAAATGTGAAATTATTTGTGACAACAACAACTGAACAATGATCAATTGCATAATGAATACACAAAAAGGTACAAAATTGTTTAAACAGACAGAAAAACAAAGTACTGTGAAACTGATTAAAATAAATGGAACCTAAAAATATACTTTCATTAATTTATTGCAACTACACTATGGACCATGGCTAGTTGACACTACAGTCTCTACAGTTCACACAGAATTGCACAGCAAATAAAAAACATCCAGTGAGCAGCAGTTCTCTTGGTTAAAACATCTTGTTGATGAAAGAGCTCAGAGGAAAATGGTCAAAGTTGGTCAAGCTACTGCAACAGAAATGCCACCAATGCTAAAACAGCCACTCTTTAAAATGCCAGTAAGAAAATATACGCGTCCCTAAATAATTGGCTAAATCAGAAGGAATTAATACATTTACTTGACTGGTGCCTGAGTGCTCATTTGTGAACCCTTTTCCCCAGAAACCCTCCCCAGCAGCAAAATCTCAATCCCTGGTTTGAAACAGACATAAAGAAAAAAGATCTAAAAAAGAAAAGATTCAACGTAGTCCATGACACGGTGAAGAAACCTGCAGTACAGTTCCTACTGGGGAAAAAAAAAAAAAAAAAAATCAGTCCTCAGACTATAATGGCTTCCCAGCTAGCTATCCCAAAGAAACTTAATCACCAGTCCAACTCACCAAACAGGAGCACCCAGAGAACCTCATCCCCTGGCCTCTTCTCAGGGATTCATCGCACTGTTTCAACTTTGGGGTGGCCACCCACAAATAGCAGACCTCCATGGGTGAAGTCTGATCCTGAAATTCTTTCTCCTTGCCTTCTGCCTTTTTTTTTATCCCCCTCCTCGATCCACCATTCCCCTTAAAAAGAAAAGTTTCCTGCCAAAACATCCTTTCCCTGCTTAGTTCTTATAGCAACATGATGCCGGCAACTAGCAGCTGGAATATTTACCGGGCGGGATCCTCTCAGCACTTGGTCGTCCACAAAAGTGCCTGAAGGGATATTCCTTAAACACCCTTCCAGCCACATTATGCAGCGACAGCCTTGCTACAATGTGTGGAACATTTTCTAGACAAATGTTAACTGTCTTTATACCAACCAATTACCATATGAATTTCACAGCATAAATATACATGGTTGCTGACCCTCTACCTGTACATTCCCTTTTGGTTATAGCCTAGCCTTTTTCAAATAGATACTTCCATTTGGATAATACTCATGTTACAAAGTCAGTGTCATCTCAGGCTTATTCAATTAACATGGCAGCACCTTCAGTTTTCTACAGTGTCCTGTACAATACCCATACCGTATCTAAATCCAACAGAACTCATTTAGAATCAGAATGAACTTATGATTAAAAAATGATCAGGAACTGTACGACACTATTGATTCACCATAGGCCAAAATCACTAAGGGATGTTTGCAGAACATGACTGAATCCATGCCGCAAAATGTCTCTAAGGGCAAAAGAGAGTAATAAATAGAAATAGATATGTGAACCATTTAAGGGTACACAAAGTGTATTAAATATTTTGATCCAATGGACTTGAATTATCTTAGTTGTTACAGGTATGGTTCTTGTATTGTTTTAGCTGTAATCATTTTTCTAGTCGATTTCAATATGTTGTTTTCCACTTACTGTATTGATATTTTTGTATTTTTAATTTGTTTCCTGCAATCAGTTAATCAGTATTTATATTACCAGTGTACTCCAAATGCCTACAACCTTATTATAATTTCAGCTTTATTAATGTAAAGGCTAAAATTAGATATTTTTTCTTCTATAAAAAAAATAATGGAACCAGAAATATTTATGTAAATAGAATGAACCATTTTATGAAAAATATTACAGTTAAAAATGGTATTTATTTGGGCCCCTATGCTCTAAAAAGTTAGTTTTGCGTAGAAAAGGTTGTCTACAAAATATTGCTTAAAGCATTACAGCAAGCCTCCCACACAAATCACAATAGATAAGAGTAACTGAAATAACAAAAATATGTGCTCATTTGCACCGTGTCTTTTGTGACTAAAATACACTTAACATGTTTTTCTGTGTAATGTCACAAAACTAAACATTACAGAATGTCTGCTACAATTGTCCTACGAAAATGGTGAGTAAACAAACAAGCATATTATAGTCAGCCAGCAAGTTATACTAAAAGCTAATTTTAAATATCTGTTGATCAGCTGGTCACAAATTTAGACTGTTACCAATTTTCTTTTTGTTTGTTCACTTCACACAATAGGTAGGTCAATTGTATTCAAGTGGTAAATGGTATTAGGGCACATTTCTCTTTTTGAACTTTTAAAAAGCCCATTAATCTTCACTTATTTCACCTGGCAAGCCAACCGGTGGTTGGAGGTATGCTTTGCACAAATGACTCCTCACTTACAAATCTCTCCCCATGCAACTGCTCGTAGTGCCTAATATAAGAGATAGTTTAGAACTGTCTCTTGTGTTGCACATTAATTATAGAAGGCTAAAATCTTTCATGTTGCCCTTATCACATAGATCAGTGGTTCCCAAAGTAGGGGTCGCGACCCTCTGGGGGGGTCGTAAGATGATTTCCAAGAAATCAAATACTTTTTTTAAACTTTTTAGAGATTAATTTAATTTTTTAGAAATAACATTTTATCCATAACTAACAAAAGATAAAAACTAGTAGTTAATAGTTACATTTAAAAAAAACATGCAAATTAAAAAGCCATCAGCCTTTCAAATTTCTTTCTGTTCGATCGCGACCCCTGAGGCGATTATGAGAGTTTAACGACACATCAATGGCGTCAGTTGCAGCAGATTAATTTACAGCACCATGTTAAACATTTCGACATGTGCACGTAACGTGTAAGTAATTTTCATCGCTTTATGCTTAGGATATTATTTTTGTTGAAATGAAACGTTGGTTAATATCGACCAATGACAACGCAGATAGGCCAGCGGACATTCATAAACAGTCAGCTCAGCCTTACTCCAAGAGTCGAAATTATCGAGAGGAATTTATCTAGTATGGATTCACATGCATCATCGTCAATAACGTACAACATCCCCAATGTGTGGTGTGCACTGAGGTGCTTGCACATGAAAGCCTAAAGCCTGTAAAAATGCTATGACACTTGAAAACTAAGCACCCCTCTCTTGCTAACAAGGGCAAATCATCTGACATCGGACATGGAGGACGCATTGGTTGAACTGTCATGCGACCGAACCTTGAAGACAATGTTTAATTCCAAGACTCTGGATGAGTTTTGGATTTCAGTTGAGAGGGAATACCCACAACTATCCAAGGCCGCTATGGATGTACTGATGCTGTTTTGCACTACCTACTTGTGCGAAAAGACTTTTTCGGCACTCACGTACATTAAAAATAAATACAGGTCACGACTGAACTTGGAGGATGATCTCCGAGTCGCGGTCTCCAAAATTAACCCAAGAATGGACTTGCTGTGCTCCAAGCATTGTGCCCACTCATCTCATTAGGTGAGGTGTTTTGTTGAAATTAAACAAATGAGTAAATAACAATTTTTTAAAAAGTTATATGGTTGTTAGAGCGTTATGTTCTTTTTTGTTGTCATGCTCTTGTTTGGATAGGATATTTTGTTGAAATTAAACAAATGAGTAAATTACTATTAAAAAAAATTATATGGTTGTTAGACCATTGTGTTCTTTCGTGTTGTCATGCTCATGTTTGGATAGGCCTATTGGCGCATGTGCACCGTTGCGCGCAACATTTGTAGATTTTAACCACTTCCGAGGATAGTGGGGGTCACAAGTCACTGGCACGGTTATTTTGGGGGTCGTGAGCTGAAAATTTTGGGAACCCCTGCACTAGGACACATACAAAATCCATTCACAATTGCTGTTTAGCAATGATTATGAATGATGCATGTACAACCAATCACTCCTTAGTACTCAACTTAGAGACTCACTAGGTCTGGCTTGAAGAAACCAAGCAGGTATCCCCAGGTGTTCCCTAGACACTGGAAGCTAATAAACCTTAGTTATCGATGCTTACCAACAGGGTGTTACTCCTTAGCATGCTGCTCACTGTTAAAACGCATCCCTCCTCAGCCACTGACTCTGCGGTAAAGAAGTGGAAATCCACCCATACCAGGTACACTATATTTACCTAAATCACACAGCGTATTCAAGTTTAAGACGGGGGTTTATTTATTAAATTAGGAGAATACATAGCAGCAGAATCAAAAAAGTCTGTATGTAATGCCCTAAATATACCCTTGTTTCATAGTCAAAAAGCTTAATAATAATAAAAATATTAATAATACATTTCATTTCGAGGCTCCATTCTAAACACCCAAGGACACTATAGAAACAATAAAATCATAAAACCAACAACAAGTAAACATGCATGTAAACATACCCATATATATATATAGAACTGAAAATAAACAAAGTCAATAAGAATACAGCCTAAGGTCACGTAGTGTAAGCTAATCTAAATGAGTCTTAAGACAGGATTTGAAAATGGGTAGGGAATCTATGCCCCAAATGTTTTGTGGTAGTGAGTTCCAGAGACTAGGAGGACAGACTAAATGCCCTGGAACTTATGGTTATCAGGCATGCAGGGATGATGATGAGGAGACCAGATGTGGAGGACCTAAGAGTGCAGGTGGAGGTGTAAAACATGTATGAAGTCGGAGGGGTATAATAAACAAAGGTTATGTTTAAATATAGAAAGAGTAACACATTAAATATAGTTAATGCTATAAGTATCAAAAATAAGGCAAGTGAGTTGGAGCTGTATGTAGCAGAGTATAATTATTACATTACAGCAATAATGGAAACCTGGCTAAATAACAAAGATGGGGATGAGTATAACATAGAGGGATACACATTTTTAGGAAGGCCAGACAAAACAGAAAAGTAGGTGGATTTGCTGTTTATGTCAAACAGAATTGAAATGCAAGTCCTCTCCAGCTGGACGATGAGCTCCATCTTAGCTTCGCCTGGAAAGCAGTTGGGAAAGAGGCCTTATTTTAGGAGTACGTAATAGATGACCCAATGCAGACAGTAATTTCAACACACATCTTTTTAGTAATATTAAAAAGGCAAGTTTAAAATGGAATATTATAGTCATGGGGGACTTTAATTACCCAAATATTAATTGGGATAACCTTGCAAATGGAGGAGCACAAGAGTGCTTCTAAAGAGTTTTTAGAAGTAATCAGTGACTGTTTTAAAACACAGTACACACAATGTGGGGTGAGGTTTGCCTGGATTTAGTATTTTGAAATAAGATGGAATTGAGGGTGTAGATGTGACTGAAGCACTGGGGTCAAGTGACCATAATGTAATACAGTTCTCTGTGTTTTGGAGAAGTATGAATGCAAAGAATAAAACCGTTAAGTTTAATTATTAGCAGGGCAAATTTTGAGCAGATGCAGCAAAGTCTAAGGAGGATAGACTAGGATAAGCTTTTAAGTGTGGAGACAGTCAATGAGCAGTGGAACAGGTTTAAAAATGTTTTACATGTAATGCAAGACAGGTACATACCTAAATTTGGAATTTATAGGAAATTAAAACTTCACAGTGGGTAAATAAAAAGAGTTCAAAAAGAAGCTGCAAAGGAAAAAACAGTTTTAAAAGGCATATAAGAAAAATAACTCCAAAGTGAATTGTAGGGTGTATGAAAACATGAGGGGAACCATTGAGAAGGATATTAGGGAGGCTAAAAGACAGTTGAAGAGGAACACAGCAGATAAGGTGAAAGAAGGCCCCAAGAGATTCTTTCAGTATTTTAGCAGTAAAAGAACAGTCAAGGAGGAGGTCAAGTGCATCTGGAATAGTAAAGGGAAATTAAAAGATACAAAGAAGTCATTGTGGGCAATTTAAACTTGCATTGTCTTCACAAGTGAGGGAGTGAATAACCTCCCTGTGGTAAATGGGACTACTAAGGAGATACTGAAGGATTTGGAAACTGTAGAGGGAGCAGTACTGTTCAGATTAAATAGCCTGAAATCAAACAAATCACCAGGACCAGATATTTACCCTCGAGTTCTTGAGGATAGTGAGTACATATATAAACCCCTGACACATATTTCTAGGAAGTCACTGTGCACTGGGGAGATTCCAAAGAACTGGAAAATGGCAAAAATTATGCCTTTATATAAAAAGGGTGAGGGGGTAGATCCAAGCAACTATAGGCCAGTAAGCTTAGCATGCAACAGAGAAAAATTAATGAAAGCAATTATTCATGATAAAGACCGAACAGCACATGGCAAGTACAGGAGTTTTTCTGAACAGTCGCAGGAAGAGGGAGTTCGTGTTTTACTAACATGCTGAAATTCTATGAGGAAGCAACAAAAGGATACAATCAAAACGGAGCATATGATATTATTTATCTTGACTTTCAGAAAGCATTTAACACTAGAATTACCAGAGCCTATGAAAAAACTCGTAATTCCGTCCCACCTTAAATTGCTTCTTAAATCCCTTCACACCTCTCCGCCAGTGTCCTTTGTCCTCTAAATGTACTGATAAAGAGAAGCTAGGAGCAGCCGGCTATTCCATCCCCCCACCAATTTAGAACGTGCACGAACTTCTCCCAGCTCATGCCTTGATTGAGTATCTGGGAGTGAAGTGGAGTTTTAGAGTGGAAATAATAGATCGTTATTTGGAACACACGCATTTCATGTCTGTTCCGTTTCTACAGTAATCTGTGTAAACATATTGATAAAACAGAAACGTTTTTTATATTCTAGTAGTAGATGACAAAATGTAGGCATAAACTATATAATGTATGAAGCATAAGTCCAAATATCAAAGAAATATTTTTAAAAAAAGTTCCAAATATAACACAATTGCGCTTTTATTCAAAATTATAACTGCAGAAACAAAAAGCCGCCTTAACATGCGACATTGACACTCGTTTATTTTAACTGCCTTCGTGGTGCAATTGAATCAGTTCCCGCCTGGGAATCAAAAGGTGGCGAGTTCGATCCTGCACCATTCCGTTTTGAGAAGTAAACTGCTCTTAGTCTTACTATTTTACAATAAAAGCATACATTTGATTTCAGTCTGTAACGGCCGGTGCAATTTATGATCCTTGTAAAGGTTAGCTTTGTTTTTTTTTTTTTTTAATTCACTTTTTATTCTCTCAGTCGCGTTCAGAAACAATCCATACAACCCCATCTAACACGGCTGTTTTCACATAAAGACGCGCTATAGCTCTGCAGTGTACCACGATACATACTAACGCAGTAACTTCGGCGCTATATGCAATCATCAGACACTCCCCATCTGCCCATTGTTTTGTTATACTTTTACACCAACATATGTTCCTGTGTTTGAGCATGCTCAAAAAATACACGTGTAATGCCACGAAAAGTGCACGCAGACACTTCATTTCGCAAACAAAACAAGTGCACTTTTATTCAAGACTACCTGTATAACCGAAGAAAAAAGAAAGCAAGTTACAGTAGGCGATTGATACGACAGCTTGCATGGTGCAATGCTAAGAAGTGCTGATTTTCATTCCGTGCTATATAAAATCATCACATTCAAATATTAACAGTTCCCACTCACCCAAGGACCGTCCTTCCTACATTTACGACACGTGTACTTGTTGCAGTGCACACACCTCTCTGTGCTATGGTTCCTATTACACTGAATGAGCACCTGACACTGTACTTTCTTCCCTGGGGGAAGGTCCCACATCAGAGAATTTCCAGTTCCTACATAAATTCACACCCGATCTGACGCTGTTCGTTTTCAAATAATATTGCATTAGTGCGATGATGTTTTCACATATATTGTCTCTTTCTTTCAGGTGGGTAATAGAAACCACAGCATAGAGAGAAGTGTGTACATTGCTTCTTACAGGAAAAGGCGATGGAAAAAGTGAACTTGAATAAAAGTGCACTTTTGTTATACTTTTACACCAACATATGTTCCTGTGTTTGAGCGACACGGGCAGATGGGGAGTGTCTGATGATTGCATATAGCGCCGAAGTTACTGCTCTTTACCATTCTCTCCTCTGCATGTCCTGGAGTACAAAAGTAACCGCATACAGCAACATGCGGCAGGACTGGCAGGAACACTCAATAAAACGAAAATCAAGTGACGGTGAGATACAAAGAAGGCAGCTTCGCCAGCGTTTGTGTGTCAGAACCCTCTGGGGGAGCGTTAGTATGCATCGTGGTACACTGCAGAGCTATAGCGCGTCTTTATGTGAAAACAGCCGTGTCAGATGGGGTTGTATGGATTGATTCTGAACGCGACTGAGAGAATAAAAAGTGAATTAAAAAAAAAAAAAACAAAGCTAACCTTTACAAGGATCATAAATTGCACCGGCTGTTACAGACTGAAATCAAATGTATGCTTTTATTGTAAAATAGTAAGACTAAGAGCAGTTTACTTCTCAAAACGGAATAGTGCAGGATCGAACTCATGACCTTTTGATTCCCAGGCGGGAAATGATTCAATTGCACCACGGAGGCAGTTACAATAAACCGGTGTCAATGTCGCATGTTAAGGCGGCTTTTTGTTTCTGCAGTTATAATTTTGAATAAAAGCGCAATTGTTGTGTTATATTTGGAACTTTTTTTTTTTAAATATTTCTTTGATATTTGGACTTATGCTTCATACATTATATAGTTTATGCCTACATTTTGTCATCTACTACTAGAATATAAAAAACGTTTCTGTTTTAACAATGTGTTTACACAGATTACTGTAGAAACGGAACAGACATGAAATGCGTGTGTTCCAAATAACGATCTATTATTTCCACTCTAAAACTCCACTTCACTCCCAGATACTCAATCAAGGCATGAGCTGGGAGAAGTTCGTGCACGTTCTAAATTGGTGGGGGGATGGAATAGCCGGCTGCTCCTAGCTTCTCTTTATCAGCACATTTAGAAGACAAAGGACGCTGGCGGAGAGGTGTGAAGGGATTTAAGAAGCAATTTAAGGTGGGACGGAATTACGAGTTTTTTCGTAGGCTCTGGTAATTCTAGTGTTAAGGTGCCACATGAGAGGTTGGGCATCAAACTAACAGAAGTTGGAGTTCAGGGTGATGTTTTTAGATGGATGCAGAACTGGCTAAGACACAGGAAGCAGAGGCTGATGGTGCGAGGAACCTTATCAGAATTGGCTGATGTTAAGAGTGGTGTTCCACAGGGGTCAGTGCTAAGGCTGCTTCTATTTTTAACATATATAAATGATTTAGATAGGAATATAAGTAACAAGCTGGTTAAGTTTGCACATGATACCAAGATAGGTGGATTGGCAGATAATGTGGAATCTGTTTAATCATTACAGAAGGATTTGGACAGCATACAGGCTTGAGCAGATTTGTCACAGATGGAATTTAATGTCAGTAAGTGTAAAGTACCAAACATAGGAAGTAAAAATGTTAGGTTTGAATATACATATGGGATGTCTGAAAATTGAGACTACACCTTATGAGAAGGATGTAGGATTCATAATGGACTCTACACTATCAACTTCCCAACAATGTTCAGAAGCCATTGAGAAGGAAACCAGAATGTTAGGTTATACAGTTAGGTCCATAAATATTTGGACAGAGACAACTTTTTTCTAATTTTGGTTCTGTACATTACCACAATGAATTTTAAATGAAACAACTCAGATGCAGTTGAAGTGCAGACTTTCAGCTTTAATTCAGTGGGTTGAACAAAAAGATTGCATAAAAATGTGAGAGAACTAAAGCATTTTTTTTAACACAATAACTTTATTTCAGGGGTTCAAAAGTAATTGGACAAATTAAATAACTGGAAATAAAATGTTAATTTCTAATACTTGGTTGAAAACCCTTTGCTGGCAATGATAGCCTGAAGTCTTGAACTCATGGACATCACCGGATGCTGGGTTTCCTCCTTTTTAATGCTCTGCCAGGCCTTTACTGCAGTGGCTTTTAGTTGCTGTTTGTTTGTGGGCCTGTCTGTCCGAAGTTTAGTCTTCAACAAGTGAAATGCATGCTCAGTTGGGATAAGATCAGGTGACTGACTTGGCCATTCAAGAATTTTCCACTTCTTTGCTTTAATAAACTACTGGGTTGCTTTGGCTGGATGTTTTGGGTCATTGTCCACCTGTATCATGAAAACACCGCCCAATCAATTTGACTGCATTTAGCTGGATTTGAACAGACAGTATGTCTCTGAACACCACAGAATTCATTCGGCTGCTTCTGTCCTGTGTCACATCATCAATAAACACCAGTGTCCCAGTGCCACTGGCAGCCATGCACGCCCAAGCCATCACACTGCTTCCACCGTGTTTTACAGATGATGTGGTATGCTTTGGATAATGAGCTGTTCCACGCCTTCTCCATACTTTTTTCTTGCCATCATTTTGGTAGAGGTTGATACGCCTACCCCCTGGAGTGTTGTTCACTTGGTTGGCTGTTGTGAAGGGGTTTCTCTTCACCATGGAAATGATTCTGCGATCATCCACCACTGTTGTCTTTAGTGGACGTCCAGGTCTTTTTGCGTTGCTGAGTTCACCAGTGCTTGCTTTCTTTCTCAGGATGTACCAAACCGTAGATTTTGCCACTCGTAATATTGTAGCAATTTCTCGGATGGGTTTTTTCTGTTTTCACAGCGTAAGGATGGCTTCTATCACCTGCATGGAGAGCTCCTTTGACCGCATGTTGTCTGTTCACAGCAAAATCTTCCACATGCAAGCACCACACCTCAAATCAACTCCAGGCCTTTTATCTGCTTAATTGATAATGACATAACGATGGACTTGCCCACACCTGCCCATGAAATAGCCTTTGAGTCAATTGTCCAATTACTTTTGAGCCGCTGAAATGAAGGGATTGTGTTTAAAAAATGCTTTAGTTGCCTCACATTTTTATGCAATCATTTTGTTCAACCCACTGAATTAAAGCTGAAAGTCTGCACTTCAACTGCATCTGAGTAGTTTCATTTAAAATTTATTGTGGTAATGTACAGAACCAAAATTAGAAAAAAGTTGTCTCTGTCCAATATTTATGGACCTAATTGTACACCACGATGTGTGGAGTACAAGTCCAAGGAAGCTATGCTCAAGCTTTATAATGCACTGGTAAGGCCTCATCTGGAGTACTGTGAACAGTTTTGGTCTCCAAGCTACAAAAAGGACATAGCAGTGCTAGAAAAGGTCCAGAGAAGAGAGACTAGGCTGATTCCTTGGCTAAAGAGGATAAATTATAAAGAAAGATTAAAAGAATTGAGCCTTTTCAGTTTAATCAAATGAAGATTAAGAGGTGACAATTGAAGTGTTAAAAATTATGAAGGGAATTAGTACAGTGGGTCGAGACTGTTATTTTAAAACGAGTTCATCAAGTATACAGGGATACTGTTGTAAAATTGTTAAGGGTAAATTTCGCACAAACGTTATGAAGTTTTTCTTTACACAGAGAACCACAGACACTTGGAATAAGCTACCAACTAGACTTGATATTTTTTAGAAGAATTAAGGGGATAGGACTGTCAAGCTTTGTTGGACTGAATGGCTTGTTCTCGTCTTGATTGTTCTAATGCTATGAGTTACTATGCTATGAAGGTAAGTAAAAAGAATTTTTAAATCAATGTGAAATTTTATAGGAAGCCAATAAAGCTGCTTAAGATATGGAGTTATTTGTTTTATGGAACATGTCTTGATATAATACAGGCAGCTGAGTTCTGAACAAGTTGGAGTTAAAGAAGCTTATGTGGAAAACCAAAGAGAAGAGAATTACAATAATCAGTGTGGGAAGTGACCAATGTGTGAGTAAGGATAGCAGTGCTATTTAGTGTGAGGGAGGGTCACAGGTAGGCAATGTTATGGAGAGGAGAAAAAGATGACTAAAAAACATTATTGATATGAAATTCAAAAGACAGAGTACTATCAAAGATAACTCCCAAACTCTTAACCTGAGGGGAGATATAACTGAGGTACCATCAATGTTAAGTAAGAAACTATTAGATTTTGATTAAGTATACATGGAGCCAATGAGGAGAACCTCTGTCTCACAGCTATTGAGCTGGAGGAAACTGGAAGAATATTAAGATTTTATTTCAAGTAGATAATCACTGAGGCAGGAAAGGGGAAGGACAGAATTGGGTTTTGTAGACACACAGAGCTTCGTGTAATCTGCATAACAATGAAAATTAATTACAAATTTCTTTAAAATGCCATGTATAGTGGTTAAACCATAATGTGGACACTAGAGGGCACCAATGAGACCAAATTCTCAATCATGAATTCTTAGACAAGTCCCATATATAAAACAAAGGGTTTTATTTTAGGCAAAATACCTCCAAACAGCGATTCCGAACACAATTCCTTTTTCTTCTCCTCCACTACTTTTCCCCAAAGACCCTGACAGGGCTGCATTTCCGGAGTTCAACTCCCATGCCACCCTACGGATGTCCTAGTCTGGTTTAGTTGGAGGGATACTGCCACCTTACTGCTCTACTCTCACTGATCCCATTCTCCTGTTCCTTCCATTATGGCCTCCTGGCCAGGCATGAATCATTTGTTTATCCCAGCCATGATGCACATCCTTCCTCTTTGGCACTTAACAATACTATCCCTAAGGATATGAAATCTTTAGCATAGAGCCAAAGAAAACCTCCATGCATGACAGTGACAGAGATGAAAGCTTGTCTTTCATGTAGTTTTTTGACTCAGACATCAGGCTGATGCATGGACAATGTCTCTTTAGTCTAGCTGGAGACTCTCTGTCACTTTGAGATGTCTGTTCTTTATGCAAAACACACCACTTGGTAGGTAGGACCTTGTGATGTTACACAGAGATAATTGGCTAACTATTCTGATGATGGACAGCTTGCCCCGAAATCTTTAATGATAAAAATATGTTCAAGTGCCTTATCTTGTCAAGATTGTTCACCAATGCTGTGTTCATTTCCCTTAGAATAGGTTCGCTCTGCCAAGTGTTTGAGTCATAGATTGACAGGTAACTCTGACCTAAGATTATAATTTGAGTTTATACACTGGTATAAGCTTAAAGAAAATGTATTTAAACTTAGAGAAATAAATAAAAGTATAAGAGAAACATAAAGCAAAGTCTCATGGAGCCTGTCTGTTTGAAACATCTGTGAGTAATTTTTCAGAGTTCATTGTAGTTTATCTGAGTAAAAACCAGTCCACCGTAGTCTTCTAAGGAAAATATCTGCAGTTACAAAATGGAAATTTTGTCCTTACAGGATAATCTTCATCAATAAATTCATTCATTGATTTACTTATTTTTTAACTATCTTCATACTCATATTTTGTGAGTCTGTGTTTTATTTACTCTATACATGCATAAAGGCATAGTATTAAAAAAATATTGAAACCTCATATTAACATTTTACTCATTTTGCTATTAAAATAAAGAAACAGCAAAGTAAACAAAGCTGACAAGCTTGTTGGTTCTTCCTTCTCTTTTTTCCCTGGTGACATTCAGAATGGATTTTACGGCTCACATTTTATTTGATTTTATTTTGTAAAAATGCTTTCCTTTAAAGAAATTCACAAAAATATTTTTGAACAATGCATACAAGAAGCAAATAATCTACAGAAGATTATAACACAATTACAGATACCTAAAATATAAAAAGGTTGCAGGGCTAAGATTTTTTTTTTTATTTTAAAGCCAAATGTAAATGAATCCTGATTAAAATAATAATTGTTGCTTGCAGTTAGCTTACTGATTGAAAGCTTTACCAAAAAATATAATTTCATTTGTGCTAAAAAGATATTAATATAATATTTTTTGGAAATTAGCAACTTACAGAAGTTGCAACAAAAGATAGCTTAGCCAATATTTGAAATATTTAAAGCATTTCAAATAATGGCAAAATAACATTTGAAAGATTTCTCCTTCATTTATAGTCCTGTGTCACAGCATAAAAAAAACACAGTTGCAGTTCAGGAGTTCTAAAAATATCATCTAAAACACAGGCAAAGTTAATTAAATTCATTCTCACATTTAACAGTATGATATATTGTAAACTGAATATAATTTAATTGGAATCATTCTCCCAAATAGGATAAAGAGTTTAGTATTGTAGGAGGCTCTGAAAAAGTGCTATAGCTTCTCAGCATCACATTTAGACAGTTGAGGTCTTTTTGGCATCTAGTGGACATCTTTCACTAGATGCACTGAAAAAAGTGGACAGAAATCTAAAATATGGTATAGGAATTTCATTTCTCAAGAAACCTAGAAGCACCTGAAAATTCTCTAGGAAGACCTGGAGACTGTTGCTACGGAAATGAAAATCTGATCTGCTTTTCTCTGCCTGTTACCATCACAACCACAGACAAACCTCACCCAAACAAGTCGATGGAAAGCTGGACCACATTTCATGCTGCATTTTTTTTTCTTTTACCACTTACATATTGGTTAATAATATCTTGGATATTCAAACTGTGCTTGGAAGTCTATAATAAACTATATAACATGCCATGTGTCCAGCCCTTCTACCGTTATTGGATTAATCTTTCTGCCTCTTCAATTACTCAAATGTGTCAAAAGACTCTTTTTGACGTATGCTGTGGACATTATTTCAGCTTTCAACAGAAATCATGGAAAATGTATCAAATTAGATCAAATTTTTTACATATTAGAATGTCATAAAGCAGCAGGGTGCAATGCTAATTGGTGACACATGCCGCTGGGCAGTCTGAAGAATTGTCTGGTGTGTATGCTGTACTTTCGCACTTTGTGCATTATTTTCTAAACACACAGTTTTTATGTATGTTATGTTCCAAAATTAAACATCTAACTAGAATATGTAGGCTACTGGGACTTTAATCCATTTTTGTCTAATTTTATCAAGCTTTCAAAGGTTTCTATTTCACATACAGTAACATGGCAAAGAATTATATGTTGTTATGATTACATACATATGTTTAAAGTGTAGTGTTCAAAAACTGTGTTTATGTACATAACTGTACACATCGTTCATGCAAAATTTCACTATATCCATACTAAGACAAAATGACATGGTACAAATCATACCAATGATCTTGCTTGCTAGTTTATAAATAAAAATATCTTAAAAATTATGCATCTTGTAAGCTGCGATGTAACCTTAATAAAATGATAATAATATTAATAATAATTAATTACATTTATATAGTGCCTTTGTAGTTACTCAAAGTGCTTTACATAGACAGGGGGGAACCAATTCAATCACGACCAATGTGTAGCACTCACCTGGACGATGTGACAGCAGCCATTATTGCACCAGTACTCTGACCACACATTAGCTATTAGGTGGTAATGGGGTTAAGAAGATAGCCAATTAGAGACGGGGGATGATTAGGGGGCCAGAATGGATAAGGATGTAATGGGATAAACCCTATTCTTTTTAGAAAGATGCCCATGGATCTTTAATGACCACAGTGAGTCAGGACCTCAGTTTTACGTCTCATCTGAAGGACAACACCATATTAACAGCACAGTGTCCAAGCCACACAAATTATTCAGATTTTCTTGAACTCAATTAATTTTCTTGTTTAATTTAATTACACTCACATGTGCCTGCTTTGTTATGTCATGGTACAGTATTATTGGAAGTGTTGTTGAAAAAGAATATGAGCATAACAAACTCCTCCATCTGGATATCACAAGCCGACAGTACATTAAAGCAACATCTATCTAATATTTAATATCTATCTTGAGTCTAATGTCTACACTGAACTTTTCCATTTATATTTGGCAATACTGTTATGTTTGCTAAGGAAGTGTTGAAGGAAAGTTAATCAATGGCATGGTTGCAAAAAGGAAAGATGATTATATTTATATGGGATATCCTGCAGGGATCATATAGTGAGAACATTGAGGAGGCTGTTGATTGCACTACTGGCAACATCAACTTCTGTATGGACATTGTAGTTCCAGTAAGTACAGTACGCTGCTATGCTAACAACAAGCCATGAATTACAAGCGACATGAAGGGCCTTTTAAACCAGAAAAAAGGGCTTTTAAAAGCGGTGATCAGCATGAGCTCAAGCGTGTGCAAAAGAAACTCCGAGTCCAGCTCAGGGCGACGAAGGAGTAGTACAGGAGAAAGCTGGAGCAGAATTTGCAGAATAACAGCATGAAGGAAGTGTGGGATGGGGTGAAGATCATCACTGGTTGCAGCTCAAAGCGGGGTGCCACCATTGAGAGAGACGTGCAAAGAGCAAACCAGATGAACAAATTCTTTAACAGGTTTGATCACCCTAACCCACTCTCACCTCGGAGTACTGCACCCTACACCCATCCTTCTGTTGATACCAGCATAGGAGAGATATCCCCACCCACAATTACAGCAGCCCAGGTGAGCAGAGAGCTGAGGAGACTTCGTACCAGCAAAGCAGTGGGTCCAGATGGAGTATTGCCGCAACTGCTGAAGGAATGTGCGCTGGAGCTGGGGAGTCCTCAACAGCACATCTTCAACCTGAGCCTGGAATAGGGGAGAGTACCGAGGCTTTGGAAAACATCTTGCATCACCCCAGTCCCAAAGGTATCATGTCCTAGTGAGCTGAATGACTTCCGGCCTGTCGCTCTGACGTCACATGTGATGAAGACCATGGAGCGGCTGCTGCTTCATCACCTGAGGCCACAGGTCCACCACACCCTTGACCTTCTGCAGTTCTCATACCAAGAGAAGGTGGGAGTGGAGGATGCCATCATCTAAATGCTACACGGATCCCTCTCCCACTTGGACAGAGGCAGTGGTGCTGTAAGAATTATGTTTCTGGACTTCTCTAGCGCCTTCAACACCATCCGACCTCTGCTCCTTAGGGACAAGCTGACAGAGATGGGAGTAGATTCATACCTGGTGGCATGGATCGTGGACTATCTTACAGACAGACCTCAGTATGTGCGTCTCGGGAACTGCAGGTCTGACATTGTGGTCAACAACACAGGAGCGTCGCAGGGGACTGTACTTTCTCCGGTCCTGTTCAGCCTAAATACATCGGACTTCCAATGCAACTCGGAGTCCTGCCACATGCAAGAGTTCGCTGATGACACTGCTATCATGGGCTGCATCAGGACTGGGCAAGGGGAAGGAGTATAGGAACTTAATCAAGGACTTTGTTAAATGGTGCGACTCAAACCACCTACAACTGAAAACCCAGCAAAACCAAGGAGCTGGTGGATTTTAGGAGGACCAGGCCCCTCATGGACCCTGTGATCATCAGAGGTGACGGTGTGCAGAGGGTGCAGACCTCTAAATACCTGGGAGTGCAGCTGGATGATAAATTGGGCTGGACTGCAAATACTGATGCTCTGTACAAGAGAGGACAGAGCCGATTATACTTCCTTAGAAGGCTGGTGTCTTTCAACATCTGCAATAAGATGCTGCAGATGTTCTATCAGATGGTTGTGGCGAGCGCCCTCTTCTACGCGGTGGTGTGCTGGGGAGGCAGCATAAAGAAGAGGGACACCTCACGCCTGGACAAACTGGTGAGGAAGTCAGGCTCTATTGTAGGCACGGAGCTGGACAGTTTGACATCCGTGGCAGAGCGACAGGCGCTAAGCAGGCTCCTGTCAATCATGGAGAATCCACTGCATACACTGAACATTATCATCTCCTGACAGAGGAGCAGCTTCAGCAACAGACTGCTGTCACTGTCCTGCTCCACTGACAGACTTGAGAAGATCGTTCCTCCCCCACACTATGCGACTCTTCAATGCCACCCGGGGGGTGTAAACGTTAACATTATACAAAGTTATTGTCCGTTATACCTGCATTTTTATCACTCATTAATTTAATATTGCTTTTTATCAGTATGCTGCTGCTGGAGTATGGAAATTTCCCATTGGGATTAATAAAGTATCAATCTATTTATCTATCTATCTGTTCAGCAGTGAGTACCACAGTATTCATATAAAGTGATGACAACTCTGCATCTGGAAGCTCTTGCTAAATCTTACAAGATACTGTATTGAATCATGGTTATTGGCATTAATCCTTTTTTCAGCCATGCATTGGTCCTATTTCAGTTATATGCCAGGTATTGTCCTTTGATTCTCTTCAGGATACACACAATGTTCACGGATTGTTCCTGCCTCGCGCTGTATGCTTGCTGGGACTGGCGTGACACTGGAAAGATAGAATAATTAAACACATACTACGAAGATATTTCAATGTTCCTTAAAGGTTATGAAGAATTGGCGTTCTAAGCTTACAGATGGCTTAACGTCTATTACAGAGCTGATTGTGTGATGATTGGGTATTTGGAGAAAGAAAAGTAAGGACAGGAACTGGGGGTTAGTAAGTTTGAAAGAGACAGTACTGCTGCAATAAATTATTTCATCGAAGGTCGCGCATAATCACTGCGCCATTGTTTTCCCATGTTTGATAACATGCTTTAACTCCCAGGGGCCTCATGCATAATGCCGTGCGTAGAATTCACACTATAATATGGCATAAACACAAAAGTGGAAATGTTCGTACGCACAAAAAAAATCCAGATGCATAAATCTGTGTGAACGTCCACTTCCACGTTCTTCCGCTCCATAAATCCCGGTCAGCGTGAAAAGTAACACATGTGAACGTGCCTGATGTCCCGCCACTACTCCTCCCAGAATTATGCCTCTTTAAATATGCAAATCAATATAAATAGCCCTTAAGCTCAGCCTTCTGGGAAAAGACAATGGCAAAAGCACGGGCGGAAATAGAAGAATGTCAGCGACTACCAAGTGGAGGCAAGGAAAAACGTACTATTTGTTGGCTTAAAAAGTGGTATAAACAACAAAAGGAAGTTGATCGAGTGACAAAGAGTGTCAGAGAAACTCGAAAGCTCAAGTTTTCAATGTCGCACAGTGCCCGAAATAAAGAAGTTGTCAGAAGTTGCCATGAAGAGGCAAGTCGTAGCCCACCATCTGAGTGTCATATGAAAGCTTATTAGGGAACAGGAAAAAAAAAATAGGAACACAGTGGGACAAAAGCATGAAATGTCAACTTTAATCTCGAAATTTCCACTTTAATCACATAGTTTATTTTGTCATTAAAGTAGAACATCAAAAATTTCATCTTAAAATCGTTTAATTTACTAGTTTCTCAAATCCCATCATAACTAAAGTAGCACGTTAAATACTTTGTTTTGTATTTGATCTTCTATGTGCTCTATGTGTGTGAATCACTACGTGCTTCCGGGCTTTGTCTTCCTCCGACAGGACACAGAATCCATTACATTCATAACATTACAGCTCTCTGAATAATTAAAATACTGAGATATATACGTGATATCATTTTTATGATGATAGGAGTTAAAGCATGTTATTAAACATGGGAACACGGTGGCACAGTGATATTCCTGCCTCACGCAAGATGCTTGCTTTGCTGTGTGCGACCTTCAATGAAATAATGTATTGCAGCAGTACTGTCTCTTTCAAACGTACTAACCTCTAATTCCTGTTCTTTCTTTTCTTTCTCCAAACACCCAATAGCCACACAATCAGCTCTGTAATAGATGTTAAGCCATCTGTAAGCTTAGAACGCCAATTCTTCATAACCTTTAAGGAACATTGAAATATATTTGTAGTACATGTTTAATTACCTGCGGTGGGTTGGCACCCTGCCCGGGATTGGTTCCTGCCTTGTGCCCTGTGTTGGCTGGGATTGGCTCCAGCAGACTCCCCGTGACCCTGTGTTCGGATTCAGCAGGTTGGATAATGGATGGATGTTTAATTATTCTATCCATCTATCCTTCCAGTGTCATGCCAGCTACCGCAAGAATACAGCGCGAGGCAGGAACAATCCATGAACAGAGCGCTAGCTCCTCGCTAGCACTGCGGCACCATGTCCTCACATGTTTAATTATTAACAATATAGATTATTTAAATGAAGTTAAAGTTTTATCTGTATAATATAATAAACATATTTTGCTTGATTTCATCATAAAAATGATATTGTCATCATATGTAGTGAGGTAATTGTACTCATAAGTACAAAGCGTTCTACAAGGAGCACTTGATGGACTGATTGAGTGCGTTTAAATTTCATGGGATGAAACTGTTTCTGAACCGCAAGGAAAGGCTCTGAAGCATTAGCCATATGAGAGTAGTTCAATAGTCAGCATGGCTGAGGCAGCGTGTGCTTGATGCTGTATACCGATAATTCTCTTTCCAATCAGCTGCTGAGCTGTGATTCCCCACTCAGATACAGTGATATAAATACTCAGAGTGGTGCAGTGAGATTAATATGGAAAAAGATCATCCACTGTGGCAACCCCTAACGGGAGCAGCTGAAAGAAGAAAAAGAAGGAGCACTAAGAGTAACAACACTAAAGCAGCTATGGTATTTGGAATACTTTGGCTATTCTGTGGACCATTATATTGTTACAGGTTAATTACAATCAGATGCCTTAAACTAATAAACAATATGCAGTTACTTTCTGTGTATATGATAAAGCTGCATCAAGGATGTGGATCTAAAAAAGAACATTAGCACTGCTTTGACTCTGGGTGCCACCAGTCTGCAAAACCGAAAGCAAAACTTGCGTATGCCAGGAAATGAGCTACTGTGGAAATGTGCGTGGCTTTACACCAAGTTTAGGTTTTATACCTCGTGATTTGAGCATGGAAACATTGGTACATAATAGATTTGTGCATATGCACTGTTTATACATGAGGACCCAAGTATTTATTAACATGAAAGGCTTAAATGAAAAAAAAGCTTAAAAGAATAAAATGTATTTTTTTGTAATAGAAAACATGTATGTCCTGTAGTTTATCTAAGGTTCTATATGCATTGTACTGTATATATTTGTATTGTTTGCCTTTTATAAAACAAACACATTTTTCAAGATGCATGGCTAACTTTTATAGTTCATTTAAAACTTTATAATTATAACTATATAACTAGGGCTTATGTGACATTAGATTATGAAATTGTATCATATACATAGGATCCATTAGCACAAAGTAGTCATATAAGTTGATAGACTTTCAACACCCAGACTTTAAAACAGACTGCAGTAAAGAGGTAGGCAATAGAGGGAATATTGTAACTTGTAACTAAATGAGCTATGAATGAATAGCCAAATGGTATTAGGATTCAAAGAAAGACGAAGCTAGTAAAGAGGAAAGAGATAGAGAGTGGTGTGGAGACTGGGTATCTTTTTTATTATAAGGATAATATGGCCACCTAGGTGTGTTCTAATCATATCTAAGAGAGAGAGTTACTCATAAATAGTAATGATTGTTTCATTCAATCCTGTATTTATTACACAAAGATGTATTCTATGACAGCTTCTGGGTTTAACACCTACCTAGATTACCAAAGTGACATTAAATTGGTTCCATATGAGTGAGGATGTGGATGTGCATGCAGAATGGTGTGCCTTAATGGACTGATGTCTCATGTAGGGTTGGTTTCTGTCTTAGACATAGGGCTGCTGCTGGCATAGACTTCCATTACCTATTAGAGAAAGTGTATTCAGGAAATGGATAGTTGAATTTAGAGTATTTACCTATACAAGCTCTGAACATCCTAGTACTTCCTATAGTAGTTACATATTCTAGCTATCTATAAACAGTTTAGAATGTTTCTCACAATTTTTTTACAGGAAATGGTTCATTAAGAAATGGTTTTCAAAAATCAATATATGACTTGTTCATTAATTATTGTACTGTTATGCAGTTGTCACACACGTGCGAGTAGGAGGCAGCTAAAGGGTCTGAGTGAGTGTAATAAAACATCTGACCAGGAGGCGGCGGACTCCCTACAGACCTTTCCCGGGAAATCCTGCAAGGTTCCGGCGTCTCAGAAGATGTCACTTTCGAAGCTGGCCCCTTTGATGACGTCACTTCCGAAGCCGGCCCCTTTGATGACGTCACTTCTGGTTCCGGCCCCTTTGCTGATATCAGTTCCTCTCCAGACCTTTAAAGCTTCCATCTTGGGCTACTATAGTTAGTTCTGTTTTGGACTCTGTTATATGAACATCGTGCTTCTGATTTAAAAACCCTTTTGCAGCCTGGGAAAAGCAATATACAGGTGGCTGCCCCAAACCTTTATAATATCTTGGACTCTTAATTCTTACACAGTACAGTACTAATATATCAAACACATTATAACTTGTTTCAGAATTATTCTGCAAGAAATATCCCTGTTACCAAATTAAGTCACTTTCACAAAAAAGCTCTTAATTCAGCAAGATCATTTTCAAGTTTAGATTACTGTCAACCTAGCCCACAATGAAATTATATAAAACTCCATTCAAAATAAATTACATTCTATGGAGAGTATTGATGTGTGGTTTCTAGGAGGAATGAGAAACAGATTTCAATCATAATTACATTCTTAACACAGATAAATGAATCAGTTGAGGTGCATGATAAAACAAGTGAGAGCAATTTTATCCACTGACCATTCAAATGTTTAATGTTGGTAACAAAGCTGATATATTGGTGCTGGAGAGACAATGTTTTATGTCATCCTTTCAAAGTCTTCTCTATGCCAACCAGCAGTGACACTGTTTGAACCAGAACTGGGTAACCTGTAAATAACCTGCACAAAGTGGCATATTCATGTCAACAATGCTAAAGTTTTAAAAAGTGTGGAAGATAAAAATTGTTATGTTTTATGCCAGGGTTCCCTGGCTTATACTTAAATATCTTTATTTTGTTCATTTTTTGTATCAATCATTAGTTACAATCAGTTTTCTTTATCTTGTTCTGTTCATTTATTATTTAGTAGGGTTAGTAGTTTTGGGTAAGTTGGCGGGCGGCACAGTGGGGCAGTGGTAGCACTGCTGTCTAGCAGTAAGGAGACCTGGGTTCACTTCCTGGGTCCTCCCTGCACAGAGTTTGCATGTTCTCCCCATGTCTGTGTGGGTTTCCTCCGGGTGCTCCGGTTTCCTCCCACAGTCCAAAGACATGCAGTTTAGGTGCATTGGCGATCTTAAATTGTCCCTAGTGTGTGCTTGATGTGTGTCTGTGCCCTGCCCAGGGTTTGTTCCTGCCTTGAGCCCTGTGCTGGCTGGGATTGACTCCAGCAGACCCCCGTGACCCTGTGTTAGGATATAGCGGGTTGGAAAATGACTGACTGACTGACTGGATAGGTTGGTAATAAACAATCGGAGGACATGAATCTTACTAATGTCATATGTGCTTCCAGTGTGGCATTACCAATTAGCTTTTCATGGTTCATTTAACCACCAAAGGTAGATATCAATCTGAAGAAGAGAATATCAGAATATGGGTGATATGAATCAGTGGAGATTGTCAATCAACATATACAACATCAATATTGTGGCGTGCAGGCTGCAGCATCTGCATGCCAGGAAGATATTATGCTAAACAATTAGACATAGCTTGTTACAACTTAAAGATATGAGAATTTTGGTTGGTTTCTTGTACATTCCATTGGGGTACAAAAAACTGAAACTGTGGACAGACTGGTCAAACAATTAAAAAAAAGCTAAATATTGTTTTAAATATTCTAGCAAGTAAGGTGGAGGCAAACATTTTAATCAAACAAGCTACTGTTTCTTCAATCTGGCAAGAAACATAAGATAATGAAATAAAAAGAAGACATCACTATGGCATTCAAAAGAAAGTTAAATCTAATTGAATGGAAGAAAAAAAAGGATATCAAGGATGTCAAGGAAAATGATTGACCATGTGGGACTAAATTCTACTCCACTTCAGATTGGCAGACATAATACTGGGATGTGCAGATACATAGGAAGCGGTAGAACGCATACTTCTGAAATGTAAAGCATATGAAAAAAAACAGGAAGAGTTCATGTGACAGAATATCATCTCATTGAATACTCCATTAGGATATGGACAATGACTTAAAGATCATAAGATAGTCTGAAGATTTTTAAAATTGATAGGACTGTATTATATAATTTAGAATTAGAAGTACACAGGAAATGGCACTTTCATTGGCTCCTCTACATAACCTAGTTCAGTAAAGTTGGTTTGACAACCATTAAAAAATTGGAATAGAATAAGAAGAAGAAGAGTTCTTTGTGGTTCATTAAGTGAGTATTTTTGGAGATAACTGAGAATATTGTTCTTCTATTTGACTTTCCATTTTTCATAAATTTTCACTCTGTTTACTTGATTCTTCTTCTGGACTGCTTATTGGCTCTGGGTTACATAAGATTGCCATCTGGCAACAATTTTTTGCCCTTCTGAGCCTTTTTCTTGTCTTTATTCATTTGTGAAAAATATCCTGATTTGTTATGTATATTCTTGTGAGACTTGTCGCTATACAAGCTGGAGTTTTAACAGTCCTCCCTCTTCTTGGAGATTCTCCTGGTATTTTGAACTTTATAAACCTGTTCTCCAATTTTTGGGTTTAGTCAGGCCTTTTCCTTGGGTCAAGCTTACTTGGGCAAAACCTATTGTGGAGCAGACAGGGCAGGATTTTGGCATGTTTTTGTGGGCCTTTTCACAGGGTTCACCCATTTTGCTGTTTGTGGTGCCAGAATTAAAAATGCTAATATCAAATGTCATAAACTTGAGTTGACTCTATTTCAGAATTATGTGCAAGGCCTTCAAAAGGGTTCAGAGGCCAGGCCAGGCCTCCTTCCCTGCCTAGAATAGAATTCACCTAATTACCCAAACCTCAGCTCTACTGGCCTGCTTTGGCCTACACAGGTCTAAAATAGGTTTAATGCCTCAAAACTATACTTAAATATTCTAAAATACACCCTACCTACATAAAACTGGTTGTTCACAGTTATTAGTGTTTAAATGATTGTATTTTGACAAGTAGAGTTCAAAATAATTCTGTTAACAGTAAATTGAATATCACCTAAATAATATCATAACAGTACTTGTAAAGTCTAAGATGACAAATAAACAAGATAATTTTTTTTAAATTCTCTTCTAGTATATCCCTAAATGAGGAAACTTACACCAGGCAGTTTTCAGCTACCATTATCTACAGTTACAGAAAAACATCATTTATAAATACAGTACAAAGAATATACTATGTGCTAGTCTTCGCTTAAGACTCAGGCATTTGTTTTCTGGTATAGCAATGATTTGTTAATGTCTGAAACAAGTTCAAAAACATTGTAACCTCTGCTTCATTTAATTAATGAAAACAACAAAATAATTTAAAGAACAACATAGCAATTGAGCTCACTTTAAATTCCGTTTGCAAAGATAATATGTTTATGTTTTACAAGTTGGAAAACCACTTATGCAAGGAAGGCAAAACTCTTCAGAAGGGCCATTACATTCAAAAAGAATTCATGTGTCATAGTTTTGAGGAAACATTTGCTTTAAAGGAATACTTACAGCAAAGAGGTTAATAGCCACCACTTTATAGTTAAATGCGATCATTGAGTAAATGAACTGAGTTTAATTCACAATTGATTGAGCTAAAACGTCCAGTTGAGCCAATTTTCTTTTATGCTACACTAAAAGCTTCTTTCTGACAATAGTGGAAATGATGTCTTAAAGAAAAGTATGAGGAAAGGAAGAGAAAGGAAAACAAATACTTATGTTTGCTTGGTACCACTTGTTTTTTCTGTTTTTATCCTGTGTCAAAATTTAGTTTTCCCTCATTTTATTTTAACTTAGCAGCTATGGTCTCAGACTATTTTTTGCTTGCAGTCAGCTCCTTTTTTCTCATAATTGTTTATTATATATATATATATATATATCTATACTAATAAAAGGCAAAGCCCTCACTCACTCACTCACTCACTCACTCACTCATCACTAATTTTCCAACTTCCCGTGTAGGTAGAAGGCTGAAATTTGGCAGGCTTATTCCTTACAGCTTACTTACAAAAGTTAAGCAGGTTTCATTTCGAAATTCTACACGTAACAGTCATAACGGTCGATAATGTTCGACAACGTCTGCCATGTTGAACTTTCTTATTTATGGCCCCATCTTCACGAAATTTGGTAGGTGGCTTTCCTGCGCTAACCGAAACCGATGTATATACTTATTCGATGGTATGACGCCACTGTCAGCCACCATATTGAACTTTCCAACATCACTAATTCTCCAACCTTCTGTGTAGGTAGAAGGCTGACCCCATCTTCACAAAATTTGGTAGGTGGCTTCCCTGCACTAACCAAAACCGATGTACGTACTTATTTCGGTGGTATGACGCCACTGTCGGCCACCATATTGAACTTTCCAACGTCACTAATTCTCCAACTTCCCGTGTAGGTAGAAGGCTGAAATTTGGCAGGCTCATTCCTTACAGCTTACTTACAAAAGTTAAGCAGGTTTCATTTCGAAATTCTACGTGTAACGGTCATAACGGTTGACAACGTTCGCCATGTTGAACTTTCTTATTTATGGCCCCATCTTCACGAAATTTGAAAGGTGGCTTCCCTGCGCTAACCAAAACCGATGTACGTACTTATTTCAGTGGTATCATGCCACTGTCGGCCACCATATTGAAGTTTCCAATGTGACTAATTCTCCAACTTCCTGTGTAGGTAGAAGGCTGAAATTTGGCAGGCTCATTCCTTACAGCTTACTTACAAAAGTTAAGCAGGTTTCATTTCGAAATTCTACGCATAATGGTCATAACAGTCGACAACGTCTGCCATGTTGAACTTTCTTATTCATGGCCCCATCTTCACGAAATTTGGTAGGCAGCTTCCCTGCGCTAACCGAAACCAATGTACGTACTTATTTCGGTGGTAGGACACCACTGTCAGCTGCCATATCGAACTTTCCAACGTCACTAATTCTCCAATTTCCCGTGTAGGTAGAAGGCTGAAATTTGGAAGGCTCATTCCTTACAGCTTGTTTACAAAAGTTAAGCACGTTTCATTTTGAAATTCTACGCGTAACGGTCATAATGGTTGACAATGTTCGCCATGTTGAACTTTCTTATTTATGGCCCCATCTTCACGAAATTTGGTAGGTGGCTTCCCTGCGCTAACCAAAACCGATGTACGTACTTATTTCAGTGGTATGATGCCACTGTCGGCCGCCATATTAAAGTTTCCAATGTCAGTAATTCTCCAGCTTCCCGTGTAGGTAGAAGGCTGAAATTTGGCAAGCTCATTCCTTACAGATTACTTACAAAAGTTAAGCAGGTTTCATTTCGAAATTCTATGCGTAATGGTCATAACGGTCGACAACGTCCGCCATGTTGAACTTTCTTATTTATGGCCCCATCTTCACGAAATTTGGTAGGCGGCTTCCCTGCGCTAACCGAAACCAATGTACGTACTTATTTCTGTGGTATGATGCCACTGTCGGCCGCCATATTGAACTTTTCAATGGTCTTTGTTACTTATGGGCCCATCTTCAAGAAATCTGGTACGTGGGTTCCCAACGCTAACTGAATCCTACTTACGTATATATATATATATATATACGTCCATAGCCTGCAGCTCGGTCACCGTGTGAGGCGGCGTTAGGTCCCCCATCCCGATGCCTCCCACGTTGTTGGCTGCCTGCCTATATAAGGCCGTCCGTCACTCCAGTCTCTACATTTCCTTCCTTGCTTCGCCACGGGATTCACGTCTCCCTGCTGATAACTACAGCCTTTTTATTTAATCCATGGCTTCTCCACTGTTTTATTGTTCATTTATTACGATTATAGTTATTGTGTAGGTATTTTAGACTTACTTTACATTGTTCAGGTACCCATTTCCTTTATCATTCCAACCGTACCCCCATTAACATGTCTATCGAGGTGATCACCATTGATCAAAGAACTCTCACTTACCGAGTGGTTTCCATGCCCAGAGATGGCATCTACCTTTTC
>JANRMT010062806.1:18455104-18549642 GCA_026402145.1 Polypterus bichir lapradei | reverse complement strand
TGTTTGTATTAACAAAGTTACTAATGGAGTTAATAAGGAAAGTGCAATTATACTTTTTGTCATGGTTACTTGATGTCTAGTGCATTTTTCTAACCTATGCATAAAACCTACAAATCTATGTAAACATTTTTTTTGTAGATGTAAGCAGAGGATGATACTTTTTAATTTTACCTAATATGCTACTTACAGTAAAAGTACCAGCTAAAAATAATGTTTTGCAAAAGATGACAAAAAGTGTAAAATGGCTAGAATAAAATACAATGCATATATTAATAACCTGATTATATAATATTTACAGTGAAGGCAAGAATGAAAATTTCAAAAATTTTAGGACAGTGTAAAAGATAAAAGGGAAAACACAAGAATAAATTACAGTGCTTTATTGTCTTTACTTTCAATGGCTTTATGCACAGTCATTGTGAAATACCAACATACAATACACTTAGAACTAAAATTATTATACAGTACATTAAGAGTCCTCAGCAATTGGTTTACTTTATGGGGAAAAAAAAAAAAATCAAATGGCAGCTGCCTGGCAAAGTAGTAGCGGAAGCAATTTCTTCTGTAGAATAAGAAGACAAGAAACAAAATACAGGGTCAGTAATAGCTTCTACTTTTAAGGAAATTACTAACAAAATATTTGTACTATGAAAGCCTGATCAGTGGTTCTAATCATTGTATGCTAGACTAAGGAAATGCATGAGTCTTCAGCCTGGATTTGAAGGTGAGACAGATAGGGCCTCCTTACCCAAGCAAGCAAATAATTTCACAGCTTTCAGGACTTACAACTAAAGGCTCATCCTCCCACAGGAGTTTTACTTCTCCTGGAACCTTTTAGAAAACTATCATTTTCAGATCTTAGTGTATGCTCCAGTGCATATGCTTTGATCATTTCTTTTAATTATTTAAGAAAAAAAGATTTCTAACTCTAAATGCTGGATGGAGGATTTTGAAATGGAACCTGAATTCAACCAGAATCCAACATTGAAGGTCTAAGATCATCCTTCATAGTTCTAGTGATTATCTATTTTGAATTAAACTAAAACAAATATATTAAAATGATTTCAGTAACCTTTAAATAATATATTGCTGTAGTCAACTTTACCAGAAATAAATGCATGAATTAACTTCATTGTATTTTGAATCCTAGGAAAATATATTAAATGTATTACATGTTTTAACTAGAAATTGTAGGTTTTAGACAGTATGGCTACGTGTGTAATAAAAGATAGAATGGTGTCATAGATAATGTCTAAATTACATATTGATTCAGTAAAAATAATGATCTGTCCTTCAAAGTTAAAAAGTGGAAGTAATTTATTGCTGTCTAGCTCATTCCCACTGCTTAAGAATTAAGAAGCCTTTGAGCACTTGCTATTTCTAATACTTCAGAAAGAAAATGTATGTTTTAAATAGATATAAATTTATTAAGCATAACTGAGTCTAGATCTGACCAGTTTAGAGTATTAGCAACTGTGACAGTTGATTAAGATCCACTGATGTCATTAACATGAAATTTTTTCTAATTTTGTTGGGACTGGTTATAAGACATAAAGGAAAGAATTTCATTTTAGAAATTAAGGATGATTTTTGATAAATTGAAATGACTAAAGCCTGGATGCAAAGAATAGCAGGGTGTAACACCACAAACTACTATGGTATTAGGTCAATAAGGAAATGCATATATATTAATGTTTGTAAGAATTTTACATGGCAGAACACATTTCAAATTTGTCAAATTATTAAATGCTCTAAATGTGGGGATCATTTCTGTTTTAGTTTAATATTGAGAAACAATATTCATAGTTTATTATAATACCCATAGATTTTTGTAGTGTTGCACTTTAGATGTCGACCTGTTCTAGCATTAACCTGTGAATGTATTTTGTTCATTTTAACTGCCTAGCTTTTTACTATATTCAGTTTCTTCTGTCTAATCACTTTAGTTTTATGGGAATATGCTCAAAGAGCATACAATCCTTTTTATCCAGAAATGCTGTCATTAGTAGCCATTGACAAAAAGAAACATACCAATATATACCTGACAGTACGTTAAAGCTATCAGCTTTGAAGCATTGAATGTACACAATCTTACTTGAAATGAGAAGATTTTTGCTTAAACTAATAAATTAATTGTATCAAATATCAAGGCATTACAAGTATGTTTCAGTGCAGGCACGCCTAATTTATTTCTGTCTCCATTAGTGCATGTTATTATAAATATGTTGTCTAATTTGAAATGAGCTCCCAGAGATAGAAAGACCAATACATTTGCTAGTCATTGTAAGGAATTAAACCAGCTTAGTGGTCTCAGATCAGGTCTCAGACCTGTATCATAAATAGCAACACCATATTTAAGAACTTAATATGACAGAAGCCTCAAGAGGTAAAGAAAAAACACAAAGTGTGATAATAAAATAGTGGAATCCCCATTGGCACTGGATTGAGTAAAATATAGTATTCAAATGATTTCTTAGAACTAAGAAACCATGCTTATTTATTAGCATCAGCTTTTAAGAAATTCTTGTCTGGCAAACCAGATGACAATGTTTTAAAAAAAATAATAAAATATATATATTTAGATAATGAAACTCATTCTGCCTAATATTGTTTGGTTATAGCTTGATTTCCATTTGGAGTGTCTTCTGTGTTTTTGTGGGGCTGGCTGGGGTGTTTGTAAGAAATCTAGTGATTTACCTCTTGAGGAAGAAATTGCATCAAATATTTGAAATATTAAAAAATGTGTGCTTCAGAATAAATTATTAATCTAAACTATTCTCAACTGTAACAGAACTCTGTCATTTTTTTCATCCTTAATAAAGGTTCAAAAATCAGAAAATTACAACATATTTGTAAACAATAACCTTGAAATAGTCTTAAATAGTATCCCACATGTTTGTGCTTGAGATTTGTTATTTGTAACCATCTGAGTGAGGCTCTTACAAGATTAGAATTGCCAGTAAAGAATCAAACATCAAAAATATTATCATATTTGTGATCAGCAACAACAAAGTATAAAACAATATTCAACATGCCTATATTACAGATCCCCATTTTTTAAAGTTTTGTGAAAAGTATTAATTTTGATCCCATTAGGAAGCATGAACAACTTCACATTCTTCTCTCTTGCTTCTTATCATAAGGGTATAATTTCCTACAAAAACATGGTACGAAAATGGCCTAAAAAAGGATTATTTAGGTCTTGATGGGGAATCTTGATGCCTTGCATGCCTAGAAATCAAGACGTGTTGAATGGTATATCATCAGGGCTACTCAGCTCTGTTACTGATGGTTTACAGTGGCTGCATGTTTTGCTTTTACCAGTTTTTAATTAGAACCTATTTATTTACTATTAAAGCAATATGTGTTTGGGCTTATTTTCGGTTAACTCATTTTTATGATTCAGAACCCTTAGTAGCCTATTTGAGTTTTAAACAGCTGCATTAAGATTTTAATTATCACTTGTTTTTCTTAGCCAGCTATCAGTTAAAAATGAGGAGCAAAGGACAAGGGACCAAGGACCCACCAGCACTCCAGCTAATGTGCTTCCATTTAACCCTGGGCTGATACAAAGTTTTGAAATAAACAAGTGAGAAGAGAAGGGCCAAGAGATACAAAACTGTTCTGGACTACAAAACCTGTGTATAATGTTCTCAGAAAATGAAAAATGTACAATGTGATAAAGATTTGTTTTGAAAGAATAAAAGCAGTAACAAGCCATTTAATTAATTCCCAAGTTTTACTATCTGCTAGGCCTGGCTTTCTTGATTACAAAACTGACTGGAATGAAAACTACAATGTGAACATCTTAATAGTGAGGGAGTAAAATAAACAAAACACACTCATATAAAGTGCATTGTTTGGGCTAAACTTTTTTGATATAGAGCCCTCCTGTTAGTAATGAGGGCACTTGTCAAATACTTTTTTCTCCATCCATTATTTTCTTCTGTATTATTTCTTTTCTGTACCACTACAGTGCCGTGACAAATGATCACCCAGTATATATTTTCACATTTTGTATTTCAAATTGATTAAACTAGGATAGTTTTCTCAGATATCTAGAAACATTTATCTACCATGTCAAATCAAGTGGAATATTTTGAAAGTCTTCAAAAATTTAAACTAGAGGAAAAACAGAATTTGAAAAGAAAACTTAATAGAGACTGATGCTTCCACTAACTCTAAAAAATAGACCAAGTGTCTTTAATAATTTATTAGTTGCAGGAGGTGGTTCAAAAATACTTCTGCAGAAGGATGACTGCTTAAAAAGCTTAAGACTTGGACAGTTTTTCCTATTTTTTTTATGTATTGTTTACAAATGGGTTCCTCTTTTTGAGGTGCACCATAAGGAATAATGTGTGACTTGCAAATAAAATTTATAATTGTAATCCAAGAAAGACTCCTAAATGTGATGAGGACTTTACACTTTATTAAGGTACAATTTATGTCAATTGGAGATAGGTTGCATTTGGCAACCACCCCTAGTTATTATGCCCCCTGTAGAGAATAGACGAAGTTTTGCTCGAATTCTTATAATCTGTCAGTACTGGCATTCAAAAGATACAAGTGTTAAAGGTACAGAATTCCCAGAATATGCTTTTGATCTTCTTGGTAATGAAGAGGAGACACCCTGTCCTCTCACTATAATCATTCCTGATATCTACAAGGCAAAAAGTATAGTGTTAGATCCTAGAATAGGAAAGATAATATGCCAAAACCGGCCTTATCTGTCAACACTACCAACTAGATGCTATACATGATTAGGGCAATGTTTCCCCTACAATCATTAACTTAGCCCATTTATTCTATTGCTCTCCTACTGTACTTCAGAGTGTGCTCTCTCTTCTCAAGTGCTTGATATATTTTATGTTTATTTCATTCATTAAAGAATTTCAAAATGAAGAGGGGAGTGCAATGTCTGATTTACTCCCTCGGTTTTCATTAATGAGAATCTCTCCTTTCTGGCTTGATCACTCTTTCCTTTTGTTACGCATTTAATTATCCAATCACTTCTACATTTCAATCAATATTCCCTTTTAAGTTATGTATGCTTTAAATAATTCAGGAGTCAATTTTGCATACCAAAGCAACTTTTAAATGTTTAGGACATTAAATTGCATGAAATAAATAACATTAATGAATGATAGACTCTTGGTTAAAACACTTAACCAAAACCCAGAAAGTCAAAGTAGTCTAAGTTCAAATAAGCAGTATATAAGTATTAACGTTGGAAAAAAAATCTAATCAGTAGTGTACTAATCTTTTACTGGGGACAATTAAACTAATTCTCCTTTGGTTACACATTTGACATTGGTGAATTAAACAAATAAATAAAATGTTTAGGATAAAAAGTATTTTACTCACTGCACTATGTTTGAAAAAGGTCGGCTGAAAAAGTTGCCAGCTGGAAAGACTGAAATGTATTCAAATAACATATTTACACAATGCAAAAGTTTTGTTAAGGAACGTGAATGTAGGTTTTGCATTCAACTCCTACTACCTTCAGATGAAGGTTTTTAGCCTTCTATAATGAACACAGTGAATGACTTAGTGACTAATGACAGACTATTTTAACTGCAGGGGTAATGGAAAGATAAACTGTTTAATTCATTTCTAACATTTATTTAAAACATCATTTTACATATACATATGATTGTTGTTTTTTTATAATGCTCACAGATGGGCTGTATTAACTGAAATGAACTTTTATACATAATTAGTTGATAGTCAGTGCTTCTTCCTCACAGCTGCTGATGAGTAGGGTCAAATTACTGCCTGGGCATTGTATGTGTCACTTTTGAACATTGTTACCATGTCTCCAAGAGTTGGGTATTCCAGTTTTCTTCCTACATCTCAATGACATGCAGGTTAGGTTGACTGCTGACTCTATCCTTAGCCCAATATGAGTAAGTGTGAGTGTGTGCACACTCCAATAACCTAATAACCAGTTCACTGTTGGTTCCTGTGTTCTGCCTAATCCTGCCAGGATAGGCTCAGTTCTCTGCTACCCTAAATTGGAAGAACCAGGTGAAAGTGGATGAATAAATGCATAGCCCTCAAAAAATAACAGGCCACGGGCCTGGGTAACCTTTGGCCTGGTATTAGTGACAAGCCAGTGATTCCAATAAAATTGAACTTCCAGCAAAACTTACAATTTCTCATTGCAAAAGCATTCCTGAAACTATGTCATTTCACAGCCACTGAAATTTGCGCTATTGGTCCAGGAATGAAGGTGTATATATGAAAATATCATTTTAAAACTTGTGGCATTACTGAAGAGAGAACTACAATTCCCATCAAGCAGAGGCAGAAGGTATGTGCTGGGGAAAGGAGGATGCCTTTATTAGTGTGAACAAAGTTTACATGACAACAGCAGCAGCAAACATGGAAATGCTACTAAGATCACAAATGCAGCATTTTTATTTTGTCTCACTTGATTATATCTCTTGACTAAAAGTATGTATTCTTGTCTCATCAAGATTTGTATTCAGCCATGTTTTTCAAAAGTCACTTTCCTTGTTTATTTTAATCTGGACTTTTCTTCAGAGAAATTCCTCAACTTTCAAAAAGATCACGCTGTGTTTACCAAACCTCTAGTGATGAAGCTGTGTCCATTTCACTCCCACTCCAAAAAAAATCCAAAAAACATTTTTTGTGAGTTGTGTGATTTTAACATCACACATAACACAAATTTTACTAGCAATTTCACAAAACTGTATGCCGGCAATATGAATTTGACTGTACTGTGAGGGTTTTGCCATATTTTTAAGCAAAAAAAAAATGCAAATCAGAAATAATATAATACCCCCCCCCCCCCCCAAGTTAATTCTGTCAATGAAAAAGATCTAACCAAACTGTGTAGAATATTTTCTCAACAAGGACTTGTTTCTTTGTCCCATGATCAACAGGTTTTTTTTAAAGAAGTCTCTGAAATGCTCATTGATAGTCTGTTTGACACAGTGAACATATCATTAGATACTGTATAGGCATCTTTCCAGACTGTCTAAACACTGCCACTGTTAAACCTCTGCTCAAAAAAAAAATTTGTCGTGACAAATTCAGACCTGTTTCTAACCTGTCTGTCTAAAGTAAAATTCTAGAAAAAGCAGTTGTAAGCATGTTAAATGATTACTTGAATAAACAATCTACCATATTTAAGTACAAATCATAGTGCAAAAACTACACTCGTTAAAGTAGTAAATGACTTGCGGGTTAATGTAGACAGAGACTTGAGTGCACCATTTGACACCATAGACCACATTATTCCTATAAATCACCTTAAGGCTGTAAAAGCCAATCCCAGCCATGGAGCTAATGTTCACATCTCAGTCCCTTGCCCTTTCTCCCCTATTAAACTGAAATTGAACTTTCTTATTTATGGCCCCATCTTCACGAAATTTGGTAGGTGGCTTCCCTGCACTAACCAAAACCGATGTACGTACTTATTTCAGTGGTATGATGCCACTGTCGGCCGCCATATTGAACTTTCCAATGTCACTAATTCTTCAACTTCCCGTGTAGGTAGAAGGCTGAAATTTGGCAGGCTTATTCCTTACAGCTTACTTACAAAAGTTAAGCAGGTTTCATTTCGAAATTCTACGCGTAACGGTCATAACGGTCGACAACGTCCGCCATGTTGAACTTTCTTATTTAAGGGCCCCATCTTCACAAAATTTGGTAGGCGGCTTCCCTGCGCTAACCGAAACCAATATACGTACTTATTTCGGTGGTATGATGCCACTGTCGGCCGCCATATTGAACTTTTCAACAGTCTTTGTTACTTATGGGCCCATCTTCAAGAAATTTGGTACACGGGTTCCCAACGCTAACTGAATCCTACTTACGTACATATATACGTCCATAGCCTGCACCTCGGTCACCGTGTGAGGCGGCGTTGGGTCCCCCATCCCAACGCCTCCCACGTTGTCGGCTGCCTGCCTATATAAGGCCGTCTGTCGCTCCGGTCTCTACATTCCCTTCCTTGCTCCGCCACGGGATTCACGTCTCCCTACTGATAACTACAGCCTTTTTATTTAATCCACGGCTTCTCCGCTGTTTTATTGTCCGTTTATTACGATTATAGTTATTGTGTAGGTATTTTAGACTTACTTTACATTGCTCAGGTACCCATTTCCTTTATCATTCCAACCGTACCCCCATTACCATGTCTATCAAGGTGATCACCATCGATCAAAGAACTATCACTTACCGAGTGGTTTCCATGCCCAGTGATGGCACCTACCTTTTCCATTCTCTTTGTTATATATTGCACGGCCATATCAGGCTCACTCTTGATATCCGGAGGAACATTGTGTCTTATTTATTGAACTAGCAAAATACCCACGCTTCGCAGCGGCGAAGTACTGCATTAAAATTTTTATTAAGAAGAAAATTTAACCTTTTTAAAGTGAGGGAAAATATGGCAATAATTATTTGTTAAGGATCTCTTTGTATACCACGTTGTCAGTTCGGCCCTCCGGTTGTAATATGACCAAGCTGTAGCTGTGCGCTGAGCTTACTCTTGAGCATGCAACGTACAGTTGGCCATGTGAACAGTAATCTTGTTTCAAATCTCACAGCATGGATTGCTGCTGTCATAATCGATTTCAGTTTCATGGTTTGTTTCAATTACGACAGTATTTGCAGGACTTGTGTTGAAGAGACATTCGGCATCTGTCAAGCATTGTAAGCTTACAACCGGTTTCATCGATAACTTCACATCCAGCTTTTGAGAGTTTAAACATTCATAAAAGTGTCCACTACTGAAATTGTCACCTATGAATGTAAGATGTTTAAGAGGCATTGGCGGTTGTCGAAAGGTGTAAAATATTTGGCCATTTCAGTACACTTGAAAGCACCAACCGAACAATTCAGCGGCAGCCATCAACTCACATGCAGAACCATAGGTGAAGGGCTAAGCATTTCACTCTTCTATTGCTCCTGTGTAGTATAATTATCTCCTGTACCGTCATCAGTCCACACCTTGAACCTGTCCCAGTCATTCAATACATAAGACACAATGTTCTTCCAGATATCAAGAGTGAGCCTGATATGGCCGTGCAATATGTAACAAAGAGAATGGAAAAGGTAGGTACCATCTCCGGGCATGGAAACCACTCGGTAAGTGACAGTTCTTTGATCGATGGTGATTACCTCGATAGACATGGTAATGGGGGTTGGAATGATGAAGGAAATGGGTACCTGAGTAATGTAAAGTAAGTCTAAAATACCTACACAATAACTATAATTGTGATAAACAAACAATAAAACAGCGGAGAAGCCGTGGATTAAACAAAAAGGCTGTAGTTATCAGCAGGGAGACGTGAATCCCGTGGCGAAGCAAGAAAGGGAATGTAGAGACTGGAGCGACGGACGGCCTTATATAGGCAGGCAGCCAACAACGTGGGAGGTGATGGGATGGGAGACCCAACGCCGCCTCACATGGTGACCAAGCTGCAGGCTATGGACGTATATATGTACGTAAATAGGATTCAGTTAGCGTTGGGAACCCGTGTACCAAATTTCTTGAAGATGGGCCCATAAGTAACAAAGACTGTTGAAAAGTTCAATATGGTGGCCGACAGTGGCATCATACCACTGAAATAAGTACGTACATTGGTTTCGGTTAGTGCAGGGAAGCCGCCTACCAAATTTCGAGAAGATGAGGCCATAAATAAGAAAGTTCAACATGGCGGACGTTGTTGATCGTTACGCGTAGAATTTCGAAATGAAACCTGCTTAACTTTTGTAAGTAAGCTGTAAGGAATGAGCCTGCCAAATTTCAGCCTTCTACCTATACGGGAAGTTGGAGAATTAGTGATGTTGGAAAATTCAATATGGCGGCTGACAGTGGCGTCATACCACCGAAATAAGTACGTACATTGGTTTTGGTTAGCTCAGGGAAGTCACCTACCAAATTTCGTGAAGATGGGGCCGTAAATAAGAAAGTTCAACATGGCGGACGTTGTTGACCGTTATGACCGTTATGCGTAGAATTTCGAAATGAAACCTGCTTAACTTTTGTAAGTAAGCTGTAAGGAATGGGCCTGCCAAATTTCAGCCTTCTACCTACACGGGAAGTTTGAGAATTAGTAACATTGGAAAGTTCAATATGGCGGATGACAGTGGCGTCATACCACCGAAATAAGTATGCACATTGGTTTCGGTTAGCGCAGGGAAGCTGCCTACCAAATTTCGTGAAGATGGGGCCATGAATAAGAAAGTTCAATATGGCGGACGTTGTTGATCGTTATGACCGTTACGCGTAGAATTTCGAAATGAAACCTGCTTAACTTTTGTAAGTAAGCTGTAAGGAATGGGCCTACCAAATTTCAGCCTTCTACCTACACGGGAAGTTGGAGAATTAGTGACGTTTGGAAAATTCAATATGGCGGCCGACAGTGGCGTCATACCATCGAAATAAGTACGTACATCGGTTTTGGTTAGCGCAGGGAAGTCACCTACCAAATTTCGTGAAGATGGGGTCAGCCTTCTACCTACACGGGAAGTTTAAAAATTGGTGACATTGGAAAGTTCAATATGGCGGCCGACAGTGGCGTCATACCATCGAAATAAGTACATACATCGGTTTCGGTTAGCGCAGGGAAGCCGCCTACCAAATTTCGTGAAGATAGGGCCATAAATAAGAAAGTTCAACATGGCGGACGTTGTCGACCGTTATCGACCGTTATGACCGTTACGTGTAGAATTTCGAAATTAAACCTGCTTAACTTTTGTAAGTAAGCTGTAAGGAATGAGCCTGCCAAATTTCAGCCTTCTACCTACATGGGAAGTTGGAGAATTAGTGATGAGTCAGTCAGTCAGTCAGTCAGTCAGTCAGTCAGTCAGTCAGTCAGTCAGTGAGTGAGTGAGTGAGGGCTTTGCCTTTTATTATTATAGATGACTGGAACAGGATCAAGGTGTGGACTGATGACGGTACAGGAGATAATTATACTACACAGGAGCACTATAAGAGTGAAATGCTTAAGCCGTTCACCTATGGTTCTGCATGTGAGTTGATGGCTGCCACTGAATTGTTTGGTTGTCGCTTTCAAGTGTACCGAAATGGCCAAATATTTTACACCTTTCGACAACTGCCAATGCCTCTTAAACATCTTGGATTCACAGGTGACGATTTCAGTAGTGGACACTTTGATGTTTATGAATGTTTAAACTCTCTAAAGCTGGATGTGAAGTTATCAATGAAACCGGTTGTATGCTTACAACGCTTGACAGATGCCGAATGTCACTTCAACACAAGTCCTGCAAATACTGTCATAATTGAAACAAACCATGAAACTCAAACCAATTATGACAGCAGCAATCCAAGCTGTGAGATTTGAAACAAGATTACTGTTCACATGGCCAACTGTACGCTGCATGCTCAAGAGTAAGCTCAGCACAAAGCTTGGTCATATTACAACCGGAGGGCCAAACTCACAATGTGGTATACAAAGAGATCCTTAACAAATAATTATTGGCATATTTTCCCTCAGTTTAAAAAGGTTTAATTTTCTTCTTAATAAAAATGTTAATGCAGTACATTCGCTGCTGCGAAGCGTGGTTATTTTGCTAGTTATAAATAAATTGTACTTGAATAATAAAAATAAAAACTTACATGGTAAAAAAAGCGTAGAGCGTCACCACCAGCTGCCTATCTTGCAGCTTTCAACCATCTATCAGGATGACGATGGGGAGAGGATATTTGCTACAGGGAACCTCAGAAAATCAGAATGCCAGGACACTCTTCTCAAGTGTCTTATTTCATAGTGATAAGTTACATATAAAATCTTTGTGAATGCTCCCATACTTAAAAAAAAAAAAAAATATAGAGGACACATCAAAGTGCACAGAGAAACCAGAAACACCTTCACCACAACAAACTCATACTGCCAGATACTCTGCTGTTGTGCAGATTATCACAGCATGTTATTTATTTCTTACACTGACAGCTGCTTCAACCTTATCTACATAAGACCTTATATCACAGCTCCTTCAAGTAAGAACTGTTTATCAGTATGGCAGTCACAATCATCACAACTACCACCCACTGTGCATTGTCATCTTTCTTTTTGTAGCACCTGACATCTGCTCTCTTCTATACTTTAGTTCCTGTCAGTTCTTTCCTTTTATACTGTGCCCACTGTAGACTTTAGTATCTAGTCAGGGTATGCAATAAACATAAAATAAAAAACAGTGAGTAATATTTTTCAAAAAGGATGAAACTTTTCTAAAATAAAAACACAAAACTAATTTGAACACAAAACATACCCCTGTTATGACTGTGCTAGTTATTATTCAGCAGCTCATCACTGGGTACATTGAGTGAATGGAGATACCTAAGTACATTTTACCTAAAATACCTGAAATTAAGACTAACACTTATAATAGGTTACAAGAGAGATGCATTTATATTTTTTAATCAATTTTGTTTTTACAGCTTCTTGTCATTAAGATACTATATGGTACATTCATAGGAACAGTTACACTGCACAAAATGACTAAATGGTCAAAACTTTGGGATAAGATTTTGTGAAACCTCTGCAGGCGTAATATATTTAGAATTAGATGTAGATTTTAATTTGGTTCCTAATTCAATAAGTTTAGTACAGTCCTATGAACTTTGGCATTTGATTTCAGTATTAAGTGTATCAATCTTTCCTATGACCTGACTATTCTTCTGAAAAGCACATAAAGACAGTATATTTTACAGGTTTCCAGGTTAAAAGGACTCTTATTTTCTTCAATTACTTTCACCACAGGCTCCTACTTTACAATACAGAAGAAAACCCCAGTATAGTAATCAACACAGTTTTCCTCTCTTTTCTCCTCTGTAGGTGAGTTTTGTCACTAATAACTCCAACTCACCTGGCTCAGGAAAAGAGACTTATTTAAATGTAGGCTTCTATAACATTATAAGGGCATGCCAGAAGTACTTCCACATTAGATGTCTGAGGACATGGAAGCTTTTTCAAAGAGTTCCCTCTAGTGGCCCTGCATGTCCAGAAAAGAGCTGTATTTCAGCTTCAGTTTCTAATGCAGCTATGCAATTGTTTAATCTGAGGTGATGACAGAGGTATGCTGCCAACCAGAATGCTGTGGTAATATTTGCCCCAGCAGGCATCCTTGGAAGGTAAAGAGAATGGAACTGAGGATAGGAACTTTGAATGTTGGCAGTATGACTGGTAAGGGGAGAGAGTTAGCCGATATGATGGAGAGAAGGAAGGTTGATATATTGTGCGTACAAGAGGCTAAATGGAAGGGAAGTAAGGCCAGGTGGATTGGAAGTGGATTCAAATTGTTCTATCATGGTGTGGATGGGAGGAGAGTGTTTTGGAGGTGAAAAGAGTGTCAGACAGAGTAATGATTATGAAGCTGGAAACTGAAGGTGTGATGATGAATGTTGTTAATGTATATGCCCTGCAAGTTGGGTGTTCAATGGATGAGAAAGAAGATTTCTGGAGTGAGCTGGATGAGGTGATAGATAGTGTACCCAAGGAACAGAAAGTGTTGATTGGAGCGGATTTCAACGGACATGTTGGTGAAGGGAACAGAGGAGATGAGGAGGTGATGGGTAGGTATGGTGTCAAGGAGAGGAATGAAGAAGGTCAGAGGATAGTGGATTTTGCAAAAAGGATGGGCATGCTTGTGGTGAATATGTATTTTAAAAAGAGGGGTGATCATAGGGTGATGTACAAGAGTGGAGGGAGATGCACACAGGTAGATTATATCCTATGCAGAATAGTCAATCGGAAGGAGATTAAAGACTAAAGTGGTGGCAGGGAAAAGTGTAGTTAGGCAGCATAGGATGGTGGTCTGTTGGATAACAGGAGATCAAGACGAAAAGGAGAAGAGGCAGGGAAAAGCAAAGGATCAAATGGTACAAGTTGAAAAAGGAAGACTGCAAGGTTGAGTTTAGAGAGGAGGTAAGACAGGCACTGGGTGGCAGTGAAGAGTTGCCAGACAGCTGGGCAACTGCAGCAGAAGTAGCAAGAGTGACAGCAAGAAGGATGCTTGGCATGACATCTGGACAGAGGAAGAAGAAAAAGGAAACTTGATGGTAGAATGGGGAAGTACAGGAGAGTATACAAAGGAAGAGATGGCAAAGAATTGTAATGGTCAGAGAGATGCAGAAAGTACACAAGAGTACAAGGAGATAAGGCACAAGGTTAAGAGAGAGGTTGCGAAGGCTAAAGAAAAGGCATATGAAAAGTTGTATGAGAGGCTGGAGACTAAGGAGGGAGAAAGGACCTGTACCGATTGGCTAGACAGAGGGACCGAGCTGGGAAAGATGTGCAAAAGGTTAGGGTGATAAAGGATAAAGATGGAAACATACTCACAAGTGAGGAGGGTTCGTTGAGCAGATGGAAAGAGTACTTTGAGAGGCTGATTGATGAAAAGAATGAGAGAAAGAGAAGGTTGGATGATGTGGAGATAGTAAATCAGGAAGTGCAACGGATTAGCAAGGAGGAAGTAAGGACAGCTATGAAGAGGATGAAGAATGGAAAAGCCGTTGGTCCAGGTGATATACCAGTGAAAGCACGGAGGTGTTTAGGCGAGATGGCAGTGGAGTTTTTAACCAGATTGTTTAATGGAATCTTGGAAAGTGACAGGATGCCTGAGGAGTGGAGAAGAAATGTACTGGCACCGATTTTTAAGAATAAGGGGAATGTACAGAGCTATAGTAACAACAGGGGGATAAAATTGATAAGCCACAGGATGAAGTTATGGGAAAGAGTAGTGGAATCTAGGTTAAGAAGGGAGGTGATGATTAGTGAGCAGCAGTATGGCTTCATGCCAGGAAAGAACACCACAGATGAAATGTTTGCTCTGAGGGTTTTGATGGAGAAGTATAGAGAAGCCCAGAAGGAGTTGGATTATGTCTTTGTCAGCCTGGAGAAAGTATATGACAGGGTGTCTCGAGAGGAGTTGTGGTATTGTATGAGGAAATCGGGAGTGACAGAGAAGTATGCAAGAGTTGTACAGGATAGGTACAAGGGAAGTGTGACAGTGGTGAGAACTGCAGTAGGAATGATGGATGCATTCAACGTGGAGGTGGGATTACATCACAGATTGGCTCTGAGCCTTTTCTTATTTGCATTGGTGATGGACAGGTTGACAGACAAGATTAGACAGGAGTCCCCGTGGACTATGATGTTTGCTGATGACGTGATCTGTAGCGAGAGTAGGGAGCAGGTCGAGGAGACCCTGGAGAGTTGGTGGTTTGTTCTAGAGAGGAGAGAAATGAAAGTCAGTAAGAACAAGACAAGAATACATGTGTGTGAATGAGAGGGAGGTCAGAGGAATGGTGAGGATGCAGGGAGTAGTGTTGGTGAAGGTGGATGAGTTTAAATACTTGGGATCAACAATTCAGAGTAACGGTGACTGTGGAAGAGAGGTGAAAAAGAGAGTGCAGGCAGGGTGGAATGGGTGGAGAAGAGTGTCAAGAGTGATTTGTGACAGACGGGTATCAGTAAGATTGAAAGGGAAGATCTACAGGACAGTAGTGAGACCAGCTATGTTATATGGGTTGGAAATGGTGGCACTGACCAGAAAGCAGGAGACAGAGCTGAAGGTGGCAGAGTTAAAGATGCTAAGATTTGCATTGGATGTGACGAGGATGGACAGGATTAGAAATGAGTACAATAGAGAGTCGTCTCAGATTGGACGGTTGGGAGACAAAGTCAGAGAGGCGAGATTGCATTGGTTTGGACATGTTCAGAGGAGAGATGCTGGGTATATTGGGAAAAGGGTGTTAACAATAGAGCTGCCAGGAAAGAGGAAATGAGGAAGGCCTAGAAGAAGGTTTATGGATGTGGTGAGAGAGGACATGCAGGTGGTGGGTGTAACTGAGTAAGATGCAGAAGACAGGACAATATGGAATAAGATGATCCGCTGTGGCAATTCCTAACAGGAACAGCCGAAAGAAGAAGACGTTTTAAATAATAATGGTACCAGAGAGTGACAACAAATTGCATTTTGATTAGCAAATTTCACTGTACTATGTGCATGTGACATTAACAACCCTATAATACACATACATTATATATATTGTCACGGGCAGCTGGGTGCCATACACAGCTGGGACTACTATATAGCGCCTTTGCTAGGAGAGGACAGCCGCCCTTGTTGCTATGATGGTCACGAGAACCGAGCTGGGAAGCTCAACCCTATAGGGGCCCGTGACCACTGCCAGGGGGCAGGTTCTGATTCCTGAAGCCCTGGAAGCCAGCACTTCCGCCACATCAGGAAGTGCCAGCGGAAGTTCGTCAAGGGGCACCTGGAGCATATCCGGGGCGACATAAAAGGGGCCACCTTCCAACAGTCGGGGAGCTGGTGTTGGGTGGAGTAAGGCAAGGCTTTGGAGTGTGGAGAGCAGGCGGCCCTAAGAGGACCATTGTGAGGCCAGAGAGAAGCGTAATTGGTGCTGGAGAACTGTGTGCTGTGCGGGACTATTATTGGACTTGTAAATAGTGTAAATAAACCGTGTGTGGTGGACTGGAAAACGGTGTCTGTCTGTGGTCAGGCTGGCTTTCACAATATACATATATACTCTGTATACAGATGATAGAAAACAAACATGTTCATGATCAACGTTAGCTTCCTTAATACTTTCCACTATTAAAGATGTTTAACATTAATGAAGATAAGTCCTAACTGAGCTCAAGCATCATATATGAGTGAAAACATGTTCTGAAATTCATCTTAAGCAAGACAACTTTTCAGAGGCTGATTTACAGAGCATTCTCGAATGTTTTTTTCAACAGAGTGAGTTACGAGTGGAAGAGTATAACCTTCTTAAAATGTTCTTCCAATTCAGGGTCATAAGGAACAGGACCTCACACCAGTCCATCACAGGCCCACTCAAGTACACTAACGCAGGGACATCTAGAAATCACCACATCAGAAGAAAGCCTAGAGTACCTAGAGTAAAACCACAGACTTGGGGACAATGTGCAAATATGCAAACTCTATACAAGCAACAAACTGCAGTATTCAAATCCAGTTTGCAGTGTCTATGAGGCAGCAGAGATAACCATTGACCCACTTTGCCACCTGTACCCCACTTGGCGTTATGTTTTTTCTTGGAAAAGCCAAAAGCATTAATTTTTTTTCAACAACAAAAATGTTATTATGTGTAATAGAAAAAGGTAAATACCAAATTTCCAACATAATCACAACATGGAAGGTATGTCTAGTGTCCAATGCAGTACTAATGGATATGTAGAATACATGTCTGTGGTGGGCTGGCGCCCTGCCCGGGGTTTGTTTCCTACCTTGCACCTTGTGTTGGCTAGGATTGGCTCCAGCAGACCCCCGTGACCCCATAGTTATGATATAGCGGGTTGGATAATGGTTGGTTGGTTGTTTCATGTGGTATGCTTTGAAACAGTAACCAATGCATACAGGCATTATTCAAGCTGATGTCAAAAGATTTTTTGTGCTGTTTCTGCTGTCGCTTATACAATTTTCAGGGTATAATGTTAGTGCCTAACCTGCAAGATCATATTGAATATACTTGCCATCCCTTGTAACCCATGAGACTTTTGCCAATACTTATGGAATGTTCAGGACCACAAGCCTTCTTCATATTTTTATTTTGTCCCACAGTTTGTACAGTATCTGTGCTGGGTGATTGGCTTCATCATAGTCATCATTATTAACAAAATGCAGGTATTTCATAAGTGAAAAAATGACAAATCACTCATAACTAATGTCTACAAGAACCAGTTTGTGGACAAATACCACCTCTGGACTGATTTAGTTACTTGTCCTTCAGTGACTGGAAAACACCTACAGGTCATCTGCAGTACCAGGTTGCAAAAAGCAAATGGTTTACTGTGACTTTTCTGACACTACTCAGCATAGATGTTCATTTCAAGTATTTTCTCCACCAGACTATCATTAAAAAAAAAAAAAACTGTAAATAGAGCAGATAATCATGATCAGCAGATATCTATAGACTGGGGTTAACCGTAAATGAGCAACAAGGATTGTCAGCAGTAGAATGAAGCCAATGCCAAACACAAACATCATTAAAACTTGGCAGGTCAGAATCTACTGAAAAGTTGTTAACTTCTCTGTCTGTGTCAATGTCTGATCACCAATTCGCAGTGTCGTCACTATTGCTTGATTTGAGCCAAGCTTTAGTTTCAGTTTGTTCTAAAACTGTCTTTATAGCTTTTCATTTGCCATTGTGCTTTTGGTTGAAGGCTCTGCCCCACTCATGAATATTGATAAGCTACCATGGAGTTACCACAAAGTTGTAGAATACATTGAAATATTCATGATTTTTTGCAGTATGATTTTATTTCATCCCCTCGATAGCAGAAGAATACTGTCTCAAGAGTTATTCAAGCTTAACACTGTACAGCGGAACGTTACCTGTCACCTGAAGTCTAACTTGGGTTTAACCTTATTTAAAAAAATTCTAAGCCTGAGTAACACTCAGTATTTATGCCAAGGAAGTTAAACAACTGAGTGTGAAATACTAATGTTATTTTGAGCCACAGGACCGTATTAAACATATAAAACAACTTATCATGAAACTATGATCATGTCTTGTGTAAGAGTTTTTCATTATCCTGTACATATTTTACTACGAACCTGAAGAAAACTTTAATTGTTTGTCCTATGGTATCTTGTACATACTTAGAGTGTAGTCCATTAGGGGATGTTGTTTTATGTATATTCTGCTTCTATACTTGTGCAACAAAATGAATGCTTGCTATTCATTCAAATTCATTTAATTGTGGAATGAAAATGTGCATTTTTCTCCCTTTGTGTTTGTAACTGTCATTGATATACAGCAAAGTTAAGTACAACCTAGGCTTGGGTGGTTTCCAATTTGAGGATGTGTGAACTTGCTCTTGCCTGTTTGCTAATGATGCTGTCTCCCTGGCCCAATCTGATGCTGGAATGTTTTGAGGCTGAAAGTGTATCAGCTGGGACAAATACTTCCAGATCAGAGGTCATTGTCATCTTTTACAAAGAGTTTGGCTAAAGGATTATGGCTGTAAGCCTTGTGGGCCATAATTGGTGTATTGGGTACAACCAATTAAGAAATAGCCCACAACCAGACCCACAAATGCCCAGCAGGAATGACATTTCTGAACAGACTTAGTAATCTTTTGGAATTTCTCAAGATAATTTAAGAACCTCTTTTGGAGAAAGGGAAGCTAGGACTATCCTGATCAGTCTGTCACCATGCAGATACCTGTACAAAACAAGGTATTGATTCTTTAGATATGCTCACTTTTTTGTAAGCTTTTTAATGCTTCTTTGTTTATAACTAAATATAAATTAATGTCCCTTCACTGCTGAACACTTCTAACCTATATGAGCCATTGGTATTTGATAATTACTATGTTGTAAAAGACTTGTTCACATCATCTCTCCCTTAATTTTTATCTGTATTACCTCTTTCTGAAGGTGAGTATCTCACAGGCCCAAACTCATTAAAAAGGTGTTTTATACATAGTAATTTACAAATCTTAACACTTTTATACAATGTAACTTATGTGCAGTAGTAGTTATTGTGTCAACTGTACTAAACTTACTGCAGTCTAAGCTAAACATTAATTATATTGTCTCAGATTTGAAATTAAAGTAATACAGTAGACCACTTGTCAAAAAACTGAATAAATGATGCTTTAATAACTGGGTTTATAGTGATAAGTAATGTGCCATCAACTTGTATTCCACCTAGAGATGTTTCTGTCTTGTACTGAAAGTTCAGAGATACAAACGTTAGCACAATTCAAACCAAGGCACTGAGGTTTCAGAAAAAAAAAATCAAAAATTAAGTAACTACTTCTTATTTAATAATTAATGCAACTAAGAGACACAAGCAGAGTTAGGCTGCTTTATATACAGTACATTAAGTGTTGAAGGATCTAATAAAGTATGAGCATAATGTTTGCTAATGGAAAGCCAGACGTCTGATGCATTCATAGCTTAGTAATGAAAATATGTTTGGTATTATGTGATGTACTTTGTATGGTGACCTCACTACTTGTAATAGACTATAAATAAATTTTTTGTTGTTTTATTCATGTATATAAGTACAAAACTAATCTAATTATAACTAGGAGCTTGTTCACACTTCCTAGAAATGTGTTTTCTAAAAACTGCAGTCCTATCAAAACCACAAAATTTCGTCCCCAGTGCTTAAGATGTAGGTACTATTATGAGGACATATGGCACTAAAGGAACTTTCAGTTAGTGTGTTTTTATTATCAGGTTAAATGCCCAAATAAATGCACAAAAAGAGAAGCCCTTGAAATGGCATTATATCTTTCTGGGTTCTCACATGACTGTTTTTGTCCCTTTTCATCTCTCTACAGCAGTGGTTCTCAATGTTCAGTCCTCAGGGCCCCTTGTGTCTGCAGGTTTTTGTCTCAACCCATATCTTATTTTAATTAGACTCCTACCTCAATTAAGCAAGCCAATATTTCCAAGTTTTTATATTTTTTCCAACCATCCAGAATTTACAAACGGGTTATGCTATATTTATTTACTAATAAGCACGCAAGTAAATGCTCCTTTGGAGTCATTTGCACTGCTATCGGCTCGACTAAATATTCATTTCCTATATTCGGATACAATTAAGAAAGCAAACTCAACAGAAAAAGTGCATTTCAAAATACAGAAAAATACAGATATAGTATGTCTTAATTTCCTATAAGTATAAATCTGACACAACTGCACTTTTGGAAATGAATAATAAAAGAAAAAACAGGTCACCTAATTAAACAATGAGACCAGTTAAAGGTAACAATGACTGACTGATTGAGAAACGGGTTAGAACAAAAACCTACAGCCTCAGGGGGCCCTGAAGACTGAACTCCGAGAACAACTTCTGTACAGCACAGGCAGCAGGATGCGTTCCTTTTATCAATGCATGAGCTTCAGTTCCACAGAGCATGTCAGCTATTTTGTAATCTTAATCTTTGTAAATATTTTAACCTGAAGCCTGGTTAAAGCTTGGGTTGCTTAACCATTATATCCATCCATCCTCTTCTGCTTATCCGAGGTCGGGTCGCGGGGGCAGCAGCTTGAGCAGAGAGGCCCAGACTTCCCTCTCCCCGACCACTTCTTCTAGCTCTTCCGGGAGAATCCCAAGGTGTTCCCAGGCCAGCCGGGAGACATAGTCCCTCCGGCGTGTCCTGGGTTTTCCCCGGGGCCTCCTCCCAGTTGGAAGTGCCCGGAACACCTCACCAGGGAGGCATCCTGATCAGATGCCCGAGCCACCTTATCTGACTCCTCTCGATGCGGAGGAGCAGCGGGTCTACTCTGAGCCCCTCCCGGATGACTGAGCTTCTCACCCTATCTTTAAGGGAAAGTCCAGACACCCTGCGGAGGAAACTCATTTCAGCCGCTTGTATTTGCGATCTCGTTCTTTCAGTCACTACCCATAGCTCATGACCATAGGTGAGGGTAGGAACGTAGATCGACTGGTAAATTGAGAGCTTTGCCTTACAGCTCAGCTCTTTTTTCACCACGTCGGACCGATGCAGAGCCCGCATCACTGTGGATGCCACACCGATCCACCTGTCAATCTCACGATCCATTCTTCCCTCACTTGTGAACAAGACCCCGAGATACTTGAACTCTTCCACTTGGGGCAGGATCTCTCCCCCAACCCTGAGAGGGCACTCCAGCCTTTTCCAGCTGAGGACCATGGTCTCGGATTTGGAGATGCTGATTCCCATCCCAGTCGCTTCACACTCAGCTGCGAACCGATTCAGAGAGAGCTGAAGATCACGGCCTGATGAAGCAATAACATCATTATATCACATGATTGCAATGCTACTGTAAGCTAAATATACTTCTATTAATATGTCTAGAAATGGAAGTTGCACATGTACACTATGTGGTGAAATGTCAATTTTATGGGGCCCTTGAGTGCTGATCCTAAGCCCAAATGGCAGCCAAGGAAATCAAAATAGCAATAAAAAGGTTGAATGTATTGATGTAAAAAGCAGAGTGAAAGTCACAAATTAAAAGAGTGTAAAATTAAAAAAAAATGCCTTTAGGGTCTACTATATGGGGTAGCTGGTCCAATTATCTACTCCAGAACAATCTCCCCTGCTTAACTTTTCTTTTCAATAAATTACTCACCATTCACACCTTAAGACTTCCTACTTCCCAGCAGTTGTACCCCTGTTTAACCACTCTCTTCCAACTCAAAACTCCTTAGGGCACTGCGTAAATATGTCTTTCATGCCCAGGTCTAGTAACACTTAACTCTTCAGGTGTATTTCTGGGTTGCCCAGTGATCACTGAAAGCCCATGCGACATTTGGTATGACTCTCCTTAATGGCACCAAGCATGCATGCAGGTTCCCTCACCAGAGTAGTGTAATGAGGAGGACAAGGCCGAATGTTCTCTGTAGTACACTTACAAGGCTGTAGCATACTGCCTTCCATGGGCTTGTGGAAGAATAACAACACTGAAAAGCCAATTTTTCTGTACAGTAATCCTACTTCATGTTGTGAATAAAGCAATTGCATATACACAAACGCATACTGATAACAGATTATTACTTTTAATACACCCCTAATACACTATACAAATACATGAATAGTACATGGATAATAAAAAAAAAAAATGGATAGTGGCTTCCACAGTGGACTTATTTTATAAAATTCCTGGTCAACAAATCAAACACTGGTAACATCCTACTATTTGTTTAAATTTGTTAAATGTTACATGCAAGTCTAAACTTGGATTTATATACTATGTTATGTACAGTGAAGTCAGAAATACAGAAGTGTTAAACAAGTTTAGAAAGGAAGCAAAAAGAAGCCTGGTATCCTGTTAGATACTGATAGGGACAGAGAGGAAACAGACAGTAGGCTAAAACAGTAGAAGACAGTAAGCTAAGACAGATGTTGGCAGATGGGAAACAAAGTATTTTGCAGAAGTGTGCAGAAACGTGATAGGGTAAGACAAGATTGGCATGACACTAGCATACTGTAAGTTGTGTAAAAATAAATCGACCAACCTCCTGAATTAAAACTACAGCACAAAAAGAATACATTAGACTCAATGGATACACAATTTTGTTTTATTTTCTTTTTTCATTTTTTTAATATTTAAGAGATAAATATTTTCATGTGAATATTTCTTTGTAGAACAAATGTGTTCTCTGTAATAAAAAAATAATTTTGTAACATAAAATCTTTCCTGTGATTTTTTCAAACATACTACATTGATTTAAAAAAGATACTGTGATAAGTCAACATTTTGAAAGTCTTAAATAAATCAAAAATATAAGTGAGTAAAAAAGGTCTGTTTAAAAAACTACTATGGCCATCTTCTCCCAACCATATTTTAAGCACAATTTCTAAAAAAATCTTCAAACATTTTCTGATGTAGCATTATTACATGCTAACTGAGAGCAACACTATTTTTTGCTTTCATTTATTTTCTATTGTACAATACCTTATGCCCACATTTCTAATAATAACTCATTTTCAAGGCTGAGGGGAAAAAAGTTGCAGAACTCCATTTACTGTATGCATTCCAACAGAAAATGACAAAGGCTCTTGTATCTTCGATTTTTCATCAAAACCACAAAAGGGTTCATTTTGCCAAGCCAGAAACAATGACTTTCATCATCATTCACACTCCTGTATTGTGAAGTGTCATATGTGTATATGTGCTATAACCTTCAGAACCTTTATTTAGGGCTATTTCGTTTTCTAGAAAAAAACAAATCTCGGGGTGGTGGCAGAAAAGCAGAAAAAGAAAAAATATATTACATTTTTCCTGCTGTGCATCTCTTCTTACCTACATTGACAGCTTCAGAGGAATTTATATATTTAAAGCATACATTTTTTTTTCAAATTATCAAGAATTTTAACTTTGTTATGACTGTAAACTACTAAGTAGTTTATTTGTTTAACTTAAATAGTGTAAAATTAAATTAATATGCCAGCTAAATGAGACTCTGGCTGAGTGCTGTGATAAACAGTGCAGTCATTCATATTGGATGACTTTTTAACTGCAATCAAAATCACTTTAAAATGAAGCAGTCTAATGTTATAAACTAACTATAATTAGCAACTCATTCTTACATTGAAAAAGAGATGTTTATAGGCTCAATTATCATTTTCTTAGTGAAAAAACAAACAAGCAATGTGTACAAAATAAAAGAACATGTTTGCTTTTTTGTCTCACACTCCTAAGATTTTCAAAATATACAGCTTTTTGAAATTCAGTACAAAAAATAAAAAATATGAGATTCATCTATATTATACACATATATGCATACAGTGGCAAGAATAAGTACAGGGTGGTCCAGATCTAATTATGCAATTGTGAAAAGGCGAACACATCACACCCGCTGTTCGACTGACAACCGTCTCCCCGCCATTTTGGAATGTAGGGCAGGTGCTGCCATCGATCGGCAAAAAATTTTTTTTTCTGAATTCTCTATGTAACAAACTTAATAAGTTATAGCATAAACATGTTGAAAAATGGATGGATGAATAATGAATATTGCATAATTAAATCTGGACCATCCTATATGTGAGCCCTTTGGATATAACTGCATTTATGTCTAAGTTTGTTTTGAAATACAGTCTGATCTTCATGTAAGTTAGAATAATGAACAAAGACAGTCTGGTTTATCTAATAGCATACAAATTATTGCATTGTTCTTGTACATACTGAATACATCATTCACAGTGTAGTTTGTAAAAAGCATGTAAACTCCTAGGCAAACCTGGAGTCCAATCACAGACATTTTGAGGTTTTCTATTCCCATAATGCATTGGTTGATATGGAGCATGCCTTGCTTCACACAAGCAAAAATTGTTGATTGGGATAAAGTTGGAAAGAGTAATTTCAAAGAGTTTAGATATTCATCGGACCACTGCTAGACGAAGTGTGGTGATGATTTAAGACTGTGGCTACCCTCCGTATAAGTGGGCACCCAGTCAAGATGACTTGAAAGACATAACACAACTGAGTTAAAAAAAGAACCCTGGAGTAATAGCTAAAGGCTTGAAGACTCATTGGAGCAGGTTAACATCTCTGTGCATGAGTCTACCATACAGAAGAAATTAAGGATGAAGCTGCTGCTCTCTAAACAAAAACATCACCCCATGGATTATGTTTGTGAAAGACCAACTTAATACTCTCTGATGTTAATGGGAAAATGTTTTGCAGACTAATGAAACTAAGATTGAAATGTTTGAGAAAAATACACAGCAGTACATAACAGCATAAAACAGACATCATATACTAGCATGAAAACATCATCCTAATGATGAAGTATGGTAGATGGAGCATCAAGATTGGGAACTGCTTGACTGTCTAGGGGCCAGAATACCTTGCCTTCATCAAAATGGCAAAAGAATTTCCAAGATTATCAATGTATCCTACACCGTAATGACAGGATGGTTGTCCACAAACTGAAGCTCAGTGGAAGTTGGGTGTTGCAGATGGACAATGATCCAAAACATCAAAATAAATCTATGACAGAATGGCTTCAAAAAAGGAAATCTGCCTTTTGGAGTGATCCAGTCAGAGCCCAGGCCTTAATTCACTAGAGATGTTGTGGAATGACCCCAAGAGAGTCATTTACACCAGACATCCTATGAATATGGGTAAAGTGAAACAGTTCTGAAAGGAAGATGTGTCTGAAATTCCTCCAAATGTTGTGCAGGTCTGATTTGTAGCTCCTAGAAGCACCTGCTTGAGATTAATGCTGCCAAAGGAGGTTTGGTCAGTTGTTAGATCCAATGGTTCACTTACTTTTTCCACAACACCCTATGAAAGTTTAAAGGGTTTGTGACTTAGATGAAGATCAGATCATACTTTATGACCAGTGTGGTAGATAGGGGGCGCTCTCGCTCCCTTGAACCCCTGTCCACGACTCCAGACACCAGATAAAAGTCCAAATATTGACTTTATTCAATCGCCACAGTGCACAAAGCACCATCTCCTCCACTATACTCATAAATCACTATTAACAAATACAATAAATCAATCCTCCACTCCCAGACGCGTTGCCACCCTTCCACCCAGCTCAGCTCGCCGTCTGGGAGCTCCCACAGTCCTTTTATATTCCCTGACCCGGAAGTGTTCCCAATCCCCAGTCCATGTTACTCTCAATCACTTCCGGGCAGGTAAAAGTTCTTTTCTTCATCCCGGAAGCCCGTCACTCTTCCTATGACGAACTTCCGGGTCATAGGGCATAAATGAGTCCTCGGTCCTCCCTGCAGCACCCTCTTGCGGCCCCTGAGGTATCCAGCAGGGCTGAGGATAAAAACTACAGCGTCCATGATTCCCTGCTGGTCTTCGGGGCACCTTCATACTGCAGGGAGGGCTCCATCTGGCGGCCTGGGGGTATTGGCCGGGATGACAAGCCAGCCACATCTCACACCAGTTAATGCGGAAAACCAGGTAATTCCAAGGGGTTCACATACTTTTTCTTGCCACTGTATTTCCTTGTAAACATAGTCATAAATATAACCTTCAGCAAGTTTGCTGTGTGGACAAACTTAAACTGAAAGAGTAGAAAACAAATTTTGTCAACCTTTGTTATAAAAGTGTTTCTTGATTAGGAAGAACAAGTGTTTGACGCATTACACAGGATCCCTGACTGGTCAGGGTGAAGCCCAAAGTCTTGAACAACCTATATAAGATTAAACCAAATAGATCCTGAAGTAGGAAGTAGAAACTCCCACAGAAAGAGAGACAAGATGTGGACAAAAATCAAAAAAGCCCAGCGGGATAGATAACTATTCAAACCGGCTGCATGGGGGGAAAAAGACTTGTATGTAAAAAGGGAAATTGCCCTTGAAGTTTCAAATTAGTTAATTGGTTGTTAAAAAATAAATAACGGTACTTCATAATTTAGGGAATGTTTAGATTGGTCTCCTGTGCATGAATCTCTTAAACTGTAAGAATTGTTTGACAGTGTTTTGTTTAATTCCTGGAATGACAACCATTACTGCTAGCAGTTTGTTTTCCCCCCAACAAATGAACAAACGTTACATCTGAGAGAGAAATACAAACATGTACATACAAGATGATTAAAGGAGTACTCTAGTGTTTGCAGAAATTCCAACTGGCCCGAATACAATGAAAGAGCTGCAGGCCTTGAAGACTTTTTTATCCTGTCTCATCATCATGCTCAAATACTAGACTGAAACAGATTAATATTAAATGTGGAGAAGCCTGTACTTCCTTTTTGTATTAAACTCTTACCTACTGCAAAAGGTCAGAAAGCAAAAACAGGTTTGGCAGTAGTCGTTATTTATTATGTTACCCAGTACCATGAAACAGGAGTACTACTCTTTGAAAGAAAATTAAGAAAGTTTAAAGGGAAGTTCATGGAAAATTGTATTGTAAAAGGAAGGAACTAATGGTGGTACTCCATTTATGCCCAAGGTGTTTCAAGAAACAGTTCAACTATTAACAATGAATACATATCTAACCCACATATAACCCATATAATTGGAAGGATATGTGGGAAGTTTTATTCAGACCCTTAATTTCTCCTTGGAGATCAATAAAGTACTATCCGTCCATTGTTGTGAGTGTTACCATATGGCTGACCTTGTGGGGACTAAATTAAAGGAGACATGTCAGCAAGAAAGTATTCATACATTTCCTCAAAACTATGGAAGTGGCCCTAGCCAGGATCTGCCAACTAGCCTGCCTACCTGTTTGTGTCCAGCACTAAAAAGGAACCTTAGGACATGCAATATTTAAATTTTCTTAAGTCTACACAACTACTCATCTTTAATGTTCCAGCATACCTACAATTCATCCTCTGGAAAATTAAAGAGAATTACACTGACACTGTCATGTTTCAGCCAGCATTTCACCCGGCAGGGATTCAAAGTCATGTTTCTTGTCTGTTTTGTCCATTTTTGTCCCATTTATTTATGTTAATATTTCTTTTGCTTATTGTGTGCATTATTCTTTGTTTTTATTTGTAACTAGAAAATGCCTTGGTTATATCTTATGTGTTTTGTGGGTGGTTCTCCAAAAGGCAGGGCCACCTGCCAATCACTGCCAGGAACTGCCTTCCACCCTGTAAATAGGAGGGCCTTCCACAGTTCCTGGTGGTTAATTTTGATTATGCTAGGGAATGGAGTACATACTTGTGTTTTGCTGTGCCTTCCTGCTTTTTGTGATTTCCTGGATTTTTGAACATTTGCTCTGTTTTATACTTCATCCTGGGATTCTGGATTGAGACTGTATTTGCTATGGATTGTTTTGCGTTCTCAAGACAATTCCTTTTATGCTCTTAGCTTCTTTGACTACAGAACCTTTTCTTAAAATAAATCTTTTAATTAATAAAGATTCTTCTATGCCCTTTTTGTATCTAGTTGGGGTTTGGATGGTAGCCTCCCAGAGAGGAAAATCTTAGGAAATATTTTTGGAACTTCTGTGCTTTTGGGACTCCCGAGTCATGACAGATCTGACAGATCCCAAAATTCCTTACATTAGTCATATAGTGCGTCTTGTGTCAGTCTAAATGGGGCCAAATTATCCAAAAATTAAATAAAAATTAGAAAATGAAAGAGATCCATGTCTATTGAAACATGTGCAATACTACATTTTCCTCTTTGCACTGTTTTCCTAACTACACAATTTAAAGAAATAAAAATATCCTACTATTAAATAAAAACGAAGACATTTTAAAACATACATTGCAGAAAAATCTCTATTAAATTGAGTTATAATTGTTTAATTAATATAATATTGAAATACCTTGTGACACAATAAAAGCAGAAACAGACCAAATAACAGGAGATTTAATTGAGATAGGAATCCAATTTAAAAAGCAAGAATTGATTGGAACAAATACTTGCACCAGCGGCAGTTCACCATGGATTGGGTTCAGTAGCTACAGTAGGCTTTAAAACATTATGCTTTTTTTTATATTGCTGCATAGGACATAGACATTAAGAAATACAAACATCAACCGAGGATCTCCTTGTTCCCTAAAACCTTTCTTGACTAATTCAACATACAATTGTAATCAATAATGGTCTAACAATGGCTCAGAGTGGAAGAATACCACCTAGTATCGGCCAGTCCACCATATTCCCCATCATCCAAACTGTGCAGTATAGTGACTGCAAGTAATTCTTTCAGATTTAGAGAAATCCTGAGTGCAGTTATAGAAGATAATGGCATCTTCTGAAACATTAAAATCTGTCACCCTCACAACAACAGAAAGAATGCTGAAGAAACGTTTAACAATGGAGGATCTGTACAAGGTACCTTAAGAGAATAACTGTGATGGAGCACAACAGTGTGTATTTGGCTGTACAGAAATCTAGTAATATGATTGTAGTGTGTGCCATTTTGTTCAAATGTTTGATTTTGATAAATGTTTATGTAACTTTGAAGGCAGAGGTTCATTTTGCAGGATAAATAAGGTGTTTTTCACTTTAGGTGTCTGATTTTTGTGAATTGTATTAAGTGTTTTGAAAATATGCGCTCTATTTAAAGATTTGTGTTGGGAAGTTTAAAAACTTGGGCTGCAACTAATAATCCGGCGATTATTTTGTTGATTAACAAAACAGTTGGACTGTAAAAAAAAATATTTTGTGATTAAACACAAACTACATGAAATGGAACTTTTCACCAAATAAACAGATTTGAATAAAATTTTCAGATATGTATTTTTTAAATTAAATATATGTAGATATTTTAAACAAAATAGAGGTGTTTATACAACATTTATATAATAATACAGTAAAATAAATAATTAAGTAATAAATAGAAATAACTGCTGTGGGCTGGCGCCCTGCCCGGGGTTTGTTTCCTGCCTTGCGCCCTGTGTTGGCTGGGATTTGCTCCAGCAGACCCCCGTGACCCTGTAATTAGGATATAGCAGGTTGGATAATGGATGGATAGATAGAAATAAAACACTTAGTAGCACTTCTGGCTCTGGATGTGGAATGAAAACACACACACAAGATTTCCTTAAAAACACAACAGTTTTCAATAAACTAACTAAACTTGAAATTTGGCTTATGATTTCAGAATCAAACTAAACACAAATAATAACTTAACTTCAATGTTTAATTTTGAAGCTGTTTTTTCAGTTTCTGGCAAAGCATTGTGTAAATATCTGACCACTGCAATATTCCACCACAGAAGAATCTGTTGCACCATCATGACTTCATTTGTTTTGTTTTTTTTATTTTGCAGTAATGTTTGAAATTAGTTGTCATATGTTGACAAAATGTCCAAACCATTTTTCTTTTGCAACAAAACAAGTGGTTACATTTGAATGAAACTCAGTTCTTCAATTTGTTATGCAATATGCAGAGTTTATTTTAACAGAAAGGTCATATATTTTCTTCATCATCATTTGTCTTTTTTGAGCAGGTTGAGGAGACCCTGGAGAGGTGGAGATATGCTCTAGAGAGGAGAGGAATGAAGGTCAGTAGGAACAAAACAAATTACATGTGTGTAAATGAGAGGGAGGTCAGTGGAATGGTGAGGATGCAGGGAGTAGTGCTGGTGAAGGTGGACGAGTTTAAATACTTTGGATCAACAGTACAGAGTAATGGGGATTGTGGAACAGAGATGAAAAATAGAGTGCAGGCAGGGTGGAATGGGTGGAGAAGAGAGTCAGGAGTAATTTGTGACAGATGATTATTAGCAAGAATGAAATGGAAGGTCTACAGGACGGTAGTGAGACCAGTTATGTTATATCAGTTGGAGATGGTGGCACTGACTGAAAAACAGGAGACAGAGCTGTGGGTGGCAGAGTTAAAGATGTTAAAATTTGAATTGGGTGTGACAAGGATGGACAGGATTAGAAATAAGTACATTAGTGGGTCGGCTCAGGTTGGACAGTTTAGAGACAAAGTCGGAGAGACAAGATTGTGTTGGTTTGGACATGTGTAGGAGAGATGCTGGGTATATTGGGAAAAGGATGCTAAGAATAGAGCTGCCAGGCAAGAGGAAAAGAGGAATGCCTAACAGAAGGTTTATGGATGTGGTTAGAGAGGACATGCAGGTGATGAGTGTAACAGAGCAAGATGCAGAGGACAGGAAGATACGGAAAAAAATGATCCGTTGTGGCTACCTCTAACGGAAGCAGCTACGAGAAGATGATTTGTCTTTTTTGTGTCTAGAAACCTTTTACCACCGCAGATTCTTTGCCACATTTGCTTACCGCCAGCACACTGTCACAGCCTGCTGCATATCATTTACTGTTGGAAGTGTGATGTAAGATTTTTACATTTTAAAACTTTGATCCTGCCTCAAAATTTCTTTTACCTGCTACACTGCAGCAGCACCACTTGCACATTATGATGTCTTCCTCCAGAGTGTATAAAAGACATTTGAAGTCCAACAGCCAGCTACTCTGGAACATTCACTTTTCCAATCCGCTCCTACCTTTTGACTCGGAATGAGTGATAATTATTTCAGTCATGGTTGAAGTGTCGTGGGATTCACCGCACAGTTCTCAAAAAAAATGTTGCCAGATGTCCGAAATTGCAACAGATCTGTCAAAGTGCAAATGCCGCATAATAGTCTGATAGTGGTCACGAAGTATTGTATCTTTCGATTGCCGGGACAACAAACAGTTCTGAGCAGGCATCAACCAGAGCACCAACTGTGGTCATTACTGCTCTTGTGAAAAGAACGGAGATAAACACCATCAACTCAGAGAGGGAGAGTCAACTTTCTTGTACCACGCGAACATCGCTGACAGAATAAAACTGAATAATAAAAAAAAGTACAACATTTTACAAGTAGCCAAAATTTACACTGGGTGTTACAGACTCAAAACAAATGTATGTTTTTATTATACTATAGTAAGCAGCTCACTACTCAAAATGATGAGCACCTGGACTCGAACCTGCAACCTTTTAATTATAGGACAGCAGCTCTTACCTGCTGACAGGAGGTTTTGTTTTCTTGTCATCTACTATCAACTGGCAATACTTCAGCAATTAATTGATAGACATGTGCAGTGGTTTCAATTTATGTTAATCAGTTTCTACTTTGTCTTTTGTGTGCTTAAACACAACTGTGTAATTGTGTACTAATTCTGAAGTAATCTACACAAACTGTACCTGCATTTTATCTAAGAACCAGTCACAGTGCTCTGCATTATATAAGAATAAATCAATTAATTTAAATTTAATTTGAATGGCACTGGTTGATTCATTGACAGAATTACTTGTTTTTGAGACACAAGTTAAAGATTTTGGGTGACTTGTGGTCTTTTGCTACCAAACAATAGCAGTGTGCTGTACCGTATAAACTGTTTTGAAAAGTACACTCACAGTAGTGAGAATGTTAAGAATGTTTCTGGAAATGTGCCAAAGTAAATGAGAAAAAGTGTACTACTCCAGGTTGGACAGACTTTCCCTAAGGTTTGTTCATGTTACAAAGGTCAAAGACTTTACAAATGCCTTAAACAAAACTGAGAAGCGACTGGAAATCAGTTCTTTACACAGTATATAGGTAATCTGGAGCAAGCCAATCATTCATACAGGACAAAATCTCATCTGCTATTATATTAACAACAACAGCAGTCTGAAAAACAGGAGCAACTTTGGCATTGGGTTGCTAGAATAACGACATGAAATTAATGTTCTCTCTTAGGAAAATTGCCTCACTTTATCTAACAATTTTTAAAAAATCTTATAAGGCTATTTTCTAAACTCAAGCAGATGAGTGGTTGTTATGCCAACAGATCTGTGAAAGTGCCTCTGCTAGCGTAGGTTTAGCTGCCAAGAAAAGCATCTGTCTCTCTATACTGGCTAGTTGAATTACTGAGGTTGCACTATGGTATAAGAAACTAAATAGGACAGAGCCTCTGGTAGTACTCCAAAACATTTATGTTAGCGTCCTGTCATACACATTCAATGTAAATAATTTTTAATGCAATTTTCAGTACTGTAAATAATCCTAGAAGCAAGCTAGATTAATTCAACCAGAAATTAAAACTTTGTTTGTGTTCTTCTTTGTCATTTTCATCACTTTTAGGAAAAATAAATCTTGGTTTCATAGTTTGTGTTTTTCAATAAATTGTTATGATTTGAAAAGAATAAGTTCCACTTAAATGAAAATTTAGAATAAAGTGCAGTCTCCAGATTTAGTGATATCCTGACACCCTATTGGTTTATAATAATAATACTTAGAATGGCCAGAAAAGTCCATTCTGAGTCTCACCTAAACTGTTTCTATGTTAACCAGCATCTGTGAATATTTGTATTTCTTTGTTGAAATTTTTGATGAAGACTTCAAAGGCTTACATCTGAATTTCTGCAGACAGGGACTGGACTAGAAGCAGTCTGTTCATCTCTTGCCAGGAACCACACCTGCAAATCAAAGCTCTCACTAAGCATTTAATCTGATACAATTAAGAGCTAAGCACAGCAGAATGAACCCTGGAGGTGGCTATCAGGCTGGCGCCAACTCAGTCCCCTGTGCCTGTTCTAATATACAGCATATTCCTGGACACAGTTACTTATATTCAGCTTGTTAGAAGGAAATCCATATTAAAGTCTGGTAATATGAGAAAGATGAAAGACACAGTTAACAATGCAGTGAAGCCTGACATCAATAAAATCAGCTTTTGACAAACAGCTTGACTTAAGAATTCAACGTTATCCTAATATTCAAATGGAGTTGACAGAGGTGCTTAGAAAACTTGTATAATTCAGTAAGCAAATGAGTACATATCTAAGTAAATTAACTATGACACACAGAAACTCTGGTTAATATCTTGTACAACAGTGATCCGAGAAATCTACAAGAGGTAGCAGTGCCTGAACCTGACATATACTCAGAGAAATTTCACATTGCAAAACAAAAAGACAGCAAATCACAAGCACCATTAAAGCTACTTATAATTCTGAGAAGCCTTCAACAACATCTTTAACAACAGTGTTCTTGTCATGGAAACAGTATTACTTAAATGTGAGAAAGCCTTAAAAACATTTACATTTAATCAGTATTGCTTTTCAGGCAATTGATATTTACTGCTAAGAGAAGCAGCAACTCAGTGTAACTTTTGGAGACTATTAAAAGAAAGAAGAGTGAATCTTCATCACTTCCTCATTCTTGACTAACCTTAATTAAATATACACTTAAAGAAAACAAGCTGGAACCTCACATAAAGAGAAGAGTTCCTCCAATCCACTCATTTTCATCATCACTCATCTCCAGTCAGTCTTCTGGTAATATTTTACATTACCATGTGGGTTGGCAGTATGCACTGATACTGGGATACAAGATTTTACCATTACCTGTCCTTATCGTTTAGGAGACTGACAATGTGTGGTCTGAGTCAGAAAGAAAGAAAACTCAGCAGGACTAGTGTTCCAGCATTGGTTGGAAGTTCTTTACCCAGCTGGGGGTGGCAGTGTAGCAAATGGGGGCATCACGGCTGGAATGGTTAGCATTCACTTTCCTGGTTGGAAGGCCCTGAGATGCTGCCTCCTTTGCTCATGTTGCTTTCCATTATATAGATAGTATCTTATACAAATGCGAGTGTGTGTGCGTTTGTCCTCAGTCCCTCAAAACAATCTGATTAATCAGTTTGGCTTTGGTGACACAATCAATAGATGAAGTGTTGGGCAAGACAGATTAAGTCACACAAGGAGGAGTAAAGGAGCAGGAGGCATACTGAGAGATGCTTTAGAGGATGGGAAGTACTCAAAAAAAGAAGAATGATGTTTTCACAAGGGGCAGTGGGGGCCCATCTACCACTGACAATAATCAAAAAGCAGACAAGAGGTGAGCAAATTGCCTCGATATGACTGAGTCTGAAAAGTAGGCTATGGCAATGATGTCAAGAAAGGGAGTGCCTGGCAAGAGAGGTTCATACATATTTGGATGCCAAGGAAAGCTGATGGTACATGTAGGGTAAAAGACATCAAATTTCATATATTTTAAAATGTATCCTATTAACTGTCCTTGACAGGAAATATGGCTATATGTCGCCCCTCCAGATTCATGAATTTGACAACCGTAGTTTCAGTTATTCGTGAGTTGGTTGGTTGGTTGGGTCCACTGCTCTTTTCAATCTACAGCATATGCTTCCGTTAGGTCAGATTATCTCGAGGCACAACGTGAGTTACCACAGCTATGCTGATGACACACAGCTGTATTTATCAATAGCACCTGATGACCCAGACGCTGTTAATTCACTAACACAATGTCTTACTTGTGTTTCTAATTGGATGAATAGTAATTTTCTCAAGCTAAATAAAGAGAAAACAGAAATCTTAGTGATTGGCAACAATGGAGACAATGAGATTATTAGAAATAAACTTGATGTATTAGGATTAAAAGCCAAGACGGAGGTAAAGAACTTAGGGGTAACTGTTGACTTTAACCTAAATTTTAAATCGCACATTAATCAGACCACTAGGACAGCATTTTTTCACTTAAATATAGCAAAAGTTAGACCTCTTATATCATTGAAAGATGCTGAGAAATTGGTTCACGCTTTTGTTTTCAGTCGTCTAGATTACTGTAACGCACTCCTCTCAGGACTACCCAAAAAAGACAAATTGATTGCAACTAGTGCAGAATGTAGCTCCTAGAATCTTAACTAGGAAAAGAAAATCTAAGCACATTTCTCCAGTTTTGATGTCACTACATTGGTTACTTGTGTCATTTAGAATTGACTTTAAAATCCTGCTTATAGTTTACAAAGCCTTAAACCTTATACTCCAAATCGTAACCTTAGATCTTCAAATGAGTGTCTGCTTAGAATTCCAAGAGCTAAACTTAAAAGAAGTGGTGAGGTGGCCTTCTGCTGTTATAAACCTAAAATCTGGAATAGCCTGCCAATAGGAATTCGCCAGGCTGATACAGTGGAGTACTTTAAAAAAACTGCCAAAAACACATTACTTTAACATGGCTTTCTGATAACTTCACCTTCATTTAATCCTGATACTCTGTATATTCAATTCATTGTAATAACTATTCATGGTGGCTTTAAAATCCGTACTGACCCCTACTCTCTCTTCTGTTTCTTTTCCCGGTTTTCTGTGGTGGCGATCTGTGCCATCACCACCTAATCAAAGCACCATGATGTCCAACATTGATGGATTAAAAGCCAGAAGTCTGCATGACCATCATCATTAAGACCTTCCAAGAGAACCCTAAATACAATGAGGACTGTTTCATTTATGTTAGTTAGAATACCCAGAAAGGACTGGGCGGTCCTGTGGCCTGGAACCCCTGTAGATTTTATTTTTTCTCTCCAGTTTTTGTTTTTTCATCATGTAAAGCACTTTGAGCTACATTATTTGTATGAAAATGTGCTATATAAATAAATGTTGTTGTTGAACAATTAAATAGGAATATTTTTGAAGTTTGCTGAAAGCTCACAGAAACTTGCATATGACATGTAAGCCAACAAAATATATCTATATTACTAAATGAAGGTTGTATATATGCACGGATGCCAGCAGCACCAAAAGCACACACGCACAGCGCCTCAGCGCCCCCGAGTCAAACCTAGCGGCTTCCCCAGAGTCAGTAAGTGGTGCCCAAACAACACAACACAACCTGTAGACTAAACTTCAGGTCACAATACAACCACCGCCCGAACGCAAACACGCACACCACTGCATATACAACCTTCGTTTAGTAATTTGTATATATGCATGGATGGCAGAGGCCAGAAGCAAGCCGTGCACAATACAACTGCCTCCCTAACGCGAAAGCGCACACCACTGCATATACAACCTTCGTTTAGTAATGTAGATCTCCAAGCTGAGATCTGAGGCCAGAAGCAAGCCGTGCACAATACAACCGCCGCCCGAACGTGAACACGCACATCACCGCATATACAACCTATTGACGTTGACCAGATAAATAACCAAGTGATTGGATTGCTTCCTGGAGAAAGCCACGTCTTTCTAAGTACTGACAGTGTTGATTCTGAAAACGAAACTGAGCATCTTAATTTCCCATTAGAATATTTAAACACTATTAGCCTGGCCGGATTGCCACAACACAATCTTAACCTTAAAGTAGGGACACAATTACCCTTTAAACTTAAACAACGCCAATTTCCCATTAAGGCTGCATTTGCCATGACGATCAACAAATCCCAAAGACAAACCATTGACAAAGTAGGGATTTACCTATCTGAGCCTGTATTTGGACATGGACAACTTTATGTTGCCTTTTCAAGAGTCCGGTGTTCGTGTGACGTTAAAGTGAAGGTTTTAACTACTCCATATCAGGGAGAGCTAATTCAAGGATAGGAAACCATCTTTACCAAAAATGTTGTTTATAAGGAAATTTTTGATTAACTATTTTGAATTTACCATTTTATGAATTTTTTGTTTCCAATTTACTTAATTTAAACCTTTGCACTCCGATATTTGTTTTACTTATAAGTGCAGCAACTCAAAGACATTTTGGACTTAAATGATATAACTATTACATTTCAATTTTAGTTTTAATAAATTGGTTAATTTTAGTACAAATATATTTATTTAATTAAATGAAAACTTTCCCAGGACGCTCCCACCCTCCATCATTTTTCATCCCTCCAAAGATCAGAGGGAAAAGAAAGTGATTGTCATTCTTGGATTTGCAATTCTTCAAAGAAATCGGGGGTTTACTGGTGTTATACTAAAAAGTATTTGCATCAAATAAAAGCATATAATATATAAATATTAATGTTATGTAACATTTGTTAGTGTAAGTGCATACTAAATAATATCAAAAGCTATGTTTGGTAAAAAAAAGAACTGTGGGATCTATGGCAAATACCTTCCAGCTTCACTGCTCCTTTAGTTATTCAGCAGACACAGAGATGTCCTCCCAGCTGGTATGCACACTCACACTCTCCCTCTCTCTCGGAAACTCACATAGAGCTCTAAACATTCTTTTTGGCACACTTTTTTTTCCTCCTTTCATATCTGTCCCTCTTCTAGTTATATGCGTGGAAAACTCCCAGCTGATGCCGTGCACTTACAATACTGCTAAATAGCAATCAGTTCAGCAGGGTAAGTAATAAAAAAAAAAAACTAAAAAAAAAGGAATAAATTAAAAAACAAAAATATCTCATGAATGTGAAGTGGTTACCTATATATATATTCTAACAGATATATATATTCATTATAACAGAATGGTTAACAGAATTAACAGAAGTATATATTAATTCTAACAGAGAGCACAGTGAAAACTTCAGAAACATTGTATAGATTCCCAATTATAGTCCTTGAGCAAATATTAAAAAGAAACCAAAAAGTCCACATACCGTACTTGTCCTTAGAGTATCAATGATATATTTCAATTAAAAGTATCTTCTCCATAAATACTTATTTCTCAGGCCATAATACTTATAAACTGGGCATGACTTGCAGAAGCCTTTTTGGTAAAGCTGTCTTTAACCAATATCCTGTTCTTGCAGTAGATGAAATGTTAATGATTGTCAGTCTGTAGTTCCAATGTACTGTCATTTTTTTTTTTTTTTTTTACATTATGAAACAATAATACTGTAATGATCCGGCCGGAGACTCAAGAGGGCCATGGGGCTGGACAGTGCTGGGAGGTGTGTTTGTCTTTTTCGGTGCTGCGGATGGAGACAAGGAGAACACAGTGTGCAGTAGCGGCATGTGTGGGGACGAGAAGTAGCAGCACGGTGTATGGGAATAGTGCAGAGTGAACAATCTAGTAGAGAGGACTGAGAGTCAAACAGCAGCATGCTTCGGGGCAGTAAGACTGAAGTGGAAGACAAGCAGTGTAAAACAGTTAAGTGAGTCCGATTGCAAGTAGAAAAGCTGAGGAGTCCCCCACGGCTAGAACAGTTTCAAATCAGTTTCAAACTCCTGAAACGTTTATTGGTATTGTTCCTCCATGACTGATTATGGGTATTACAATACAAATAAGTTAAGTGTGTACCTAAATAATTACATATACATCCAGTACCATATTTATGTATTACCTTTAAACATTTTATGAAATAAAATTTTCATTTAAAGGTTTAACATATCGTATTACCCAGTCCACAATGATACGTCACATGTCAATACACATCACTGGTGTTCATTTTCTTTATACATATTGACATAGGTGCAGGGAAGTTGGTGGTGGGGTGGGAGAGAGGTTTTTAATGGCAGTCCTGGTGCAACAAAGAAAAGATGTGAAGGTAAAAATTGAGCTACTTTTTTTATTTCACATTTCTATAAGAAGATTGAATCAAAGTCATATCAAATACATGCTAAATAAGTCATCTCTGTATTTAACTCGCCAGTCTGCCAAGTAGCTTACAATGCAGACTGCCCTAATATAATGACAAAATTCTATGAAATAGAAGTGTAGTGATTTTCCCTACCCATTGTTCCAGTTTGCAGTATAGAGGCTAATGTATGCAAAAAATACAACATAACCATCCCAGTAATGCACAATGTCAGTTTCCCAGCAAGGTATTAGCTACAGAGATCTTTTCAGTGTGCTGGGAGCAAAGGTGTATGTACAGCAGTGTTTTCCAACATTTATTCTGTGGTGGCACACTTTTTGTAACCCAGAAAATCACAAGGCACACCACGATTCCACCAACCACAAAAGCATTAAATCTATACATATGCTAAACGGTCCGAAGGGGTGGCAAAAAAAGCAGTTAGGAGATTGCCGTTCGCAGACGCAGCACTTAGTAAGTAAACACTTTGGATGCATTTCCCAGCTGGCCGTCCCTTTGCCATCTTATACATATGGTCCTCTCTCTGCCTTACTACACTGACCAGGGGTCAGAGACAACTTATATGCCCACTGGTCCTCCACTCTGCGAGAGTCGGTGTCAAAAACACACCCAGGCAGATGGACCTCCGACACATCTCCTTGCTGCTAAATTGATCTCTAAGTGCTGTGTCTGCAAAACAGTGATCATGGAGCTGCTTTTATGCCGGCTTCTCCAGACAGTCCCGTCCTCCTTGGACAGGTCTTGACCTCCTGAGGAGCGTGTTTCTCTCAAGTCTGGAACCAGGGGCACTACACTGTTATTTCCCCTGAGCCTAAGTTGAAAAACAATTGTGTAGAGTACAATTATGAAGTCGCTGATGGTGATGAGCAATTGAGGATAGTATTTGCTGTAGGGATGCACCGAAATGAAATTCTTGGCCGAAGCCGAATAATAATGAAATGCTTGGCCGAAGGCCGAATACCGAACGCGGTGTTTCGCATTTTTTTCCATTTATTTTGCCAATTTTTTCACCATTACAATAATTAAATAGTAAAAATTTGCTTTTTACTATTTTGTGTTGCTTTTCAGAGAAATAAATCAAATAACAAAAACACAATTTCAAAATATTTATTTAACACTGAACATTTTTTTTAACATTCCAGCAGATATTATACAAACAAAGCACAATATAACTTAAAATAAATAAATTAGTAAAATAAAAAAATATTTTTATTTGGCCATCTTTGAAGCCCCCCTTCTTGAAAAGCCTATGTTAGGCCTATAACTGACTGCTGAAAGAATGTAACTCTGTATGTCTACAACAACAAATGTGCATTGAATAGTGCAAAAAATGTGGATGAACCAACAACAAATGAATAACTGTCCTAGACATAAGCCTACTTAGCCTACTTCTTCAGGAAAAGTGGCAGGTTCTTCTTTATGAAAAGTAGCTTCTCTGCTTTCTCACATGAAAGTCGGTTCCTCTTTTCATCGATGACATGAGATGCAGCACTAAACAGTCTCTCGCGGTCGGTGCTTGTGCATGGAGCAGACAAGTACCTGCAGAATAGTTGAAATTTTTATTGCAGTTTTCTGACAGTTGCTCATTTCAAAACGAACAATGTCTTCAAGATAATGAAATGGTTGAAACCCAGTGTAGGCCTCCTATTTTACTACACTGAAAATAGTTAAATTTTCACAAAATACATAATATAAAATATAGGTAGTAACACTTTACAATGTTTCCTTTTGTTAACATTATTGCATTAACTAACAATGAGAAATACATTTGTTATGGTATTTATTAATCTTCGTTAATGTAACATAATAAAAAATATTTAGTTCATGTTAGTATAAGTGTATTAACAATTTTAACAAATAGGTCTACCACTTTTGATACTTTTTAATTCAAAAATTAAAAATGTGATACTTAGTTTTAATACTGTATTAGTAAATGTTAACATTAAGATTAATAAATGCTTTTAATAAGGGTTTTTCATTGTTAGTTAATGTTAAAAATTGAAACTACTTATAAAGTGTTACCATAATCCAAACTATAAATAAAATCTTAAATTAATTTCCCATAGAAGTAGCCTACCTGCGTGCCATCTGCGCCAGGTCGGGAAAGCGGGCTTGATTGGTCCTCCAAAATTCGAGAGGGTTATTGCTCCTGGGGATGGGGACTTCTGAGAGATAACCATCTAACTGTTGAGCGGTTGAGCTTGTCCTCTGTCTTGCAAATGGGTTATTCTCTTGGAGGATCTCATCGAACATGTCAGACAGCGAGACTGTGCGCGGCTCATCTGTAGTACGAGCCCGTTTACTCTCTGCGCTGTTTTCATCTCCTGCGCTGTGCATCACCTGACCGTCTCCATCACCTAGCGGCTTTCCCAAATCCAACTCAGCCTGGATCATTTCTCGTGTGCGCAGCTTTTTCCCCACATCCAAGTAATGATCTTTATATCGTGGATCAAGCACAGTCGCGATGCAGTACAGGGGTTCTGAGTCCGCCTGACTAAATCGTGTGCTGACAGCTTCCAAGAGCGCACTTTTAGTTGTTTTAACTCCGTGGTCTGTTTCAGCCTCTTTGTTTAAAAGACGCTTTAGTGCTGCAAGTAAAGGTATGACGTCTGCCACAGATGCATCAGATGAGCTCATCTCTTTTGTTATCTGCTCAAAGGGTGCGAGAAGAGAGAGAACGTTCTTGATTAACACCCACTGGTATGCGGTGAATGTCGCGGGCAGGTCATGATCTACTTTGTATGTAGCCAAGACTCGCTTTTGCGCAAAAAGGCTTTCCAGCATATAATATGTACTGTTCCACCTTGTGCTCACATCTTGTTGGAAACGTTTTTGTGGCGTGCAGAACTGTTCTTGGATAGATTGTAGGCGCGCATAGGCAAGCGGTGAATGTTTAAAATGGCCAACAATTTTCCCGCCTATCGCTATCACATCTGCTATACTGCGCTGACTCAACAATCCCTCGTTGACCGCCAGTTGAAATGTGTGTGCCATACACCGTATGCCTTTCAGATCACTATCTTCCATGGCTTTAGCCATATTTCTTCCGTTGTCACTGACTACCGCATGCACTTTAGATCGGTCGATACGCCAAGTGTCAAACATGTTGGCGAACGCCTCGGATATGGCTACAGCTGTATGGGACCCTCTAAACTCTTGTGAGTGAAGCACAATCTTTTGTAGCTTGAAATCTGTGTCGATCCACTGCGCAGTTAAACTCAGCATACTGGTGGGGCTCACATCCGAGCTCCAAATATCAGTCGTGAAGCTGAGGGCTGCAATATGTGTAGCCAAGAGCTCATGGACGTGAGTTGAAACGACGTTATACATCTCAGGTAAGCACATGTCTGAGAAATGCCGTCTACTAGGCATGGTGTAACGGGGCTCAATATGATCTATAAGCCTGCGAAATCCAACATCCTCTACAACAGAGAATGGTTGATCATCCAATGCGATGAATTCCATTATCCTTTTAGTAATACCTTTAGCTTTGGCACTGTCATTGGCAAACTTTTTTGCCTTTTCTAAGAAATCAGCCACAAATGGAGTGGGTGTCCTAGGACTGGGAGGAGCTACTTTCCTTTTCGCTGCTGCTGTTGCCGTAGCTGCCGCCGTGTCTTTCTCGTACTCTGCATGATGTTCGGGGTGTCTTGATTTTAAGTGATAAATTAAACTTGAAGTGCTGTACGTTTTTGCAGATGCACCCCCTCTGGACAATTCAGCAGAACAGTGTCTGCAAAAGGCCGTTTTTGCCTCTTTCTCTGACGCTTTAAAGTGCTTCCACACTGCTGACATTTTTGCTGCATAAAGCGCGCGCCTCTCACTCTACGCGGGTTACTATTTGATCGCGTCATTAAAAACGTCATTGTTCGGCAAAATTTAATCGGCCTTTTTACTTTACTTATTAACACCGAAAGTGCTTTTTTTGGCTATTTTCGACCGAATAATTTCGGTTGCCAAACATTCGGTGCATCCCTAATTTGCTGAGTTTTAACACAAGTTTAATACAGTGAACCCTCGTTTCTCACGGTTAATCCGTTCCAGACTCTACTGTGATAAATGAATTTTCGCGAAGTAGGATTCTTTATTTATGAATCGAATATTTTTGCCGTTAGAGTATAGAAAACCTGTTTACGACCTTCTAAATACGTTTTTTAACATTATTAGAGCCCTCTAGGCATGAAATAACAAACTTTAGTCACCATTACACTCGTATCACCCAATATATTAGACAAGAGAAAATAAGACATATTAGACGTTACAAATATATTACTAGGCTCACCCGCCTTTTAAGGCGACCGACTTTTATCCTCAATTTGTGTGCACTCCATGTGTACATCAGGCATGTAAGTGTAGGGAATGAGAACATTAAAGTGCCCATTCATAACATCTCCCGAAAACCTAAGTTTTTTTATCCCCTCGAGTGCCTGTCCAAAGTCGTACAATGTCAGCCCGAATCTGTACCGCTAAAGACGGAGTTTCATGCACTAAATAAGCTATAGATGAGAATAAGCAAGCACCATCTCCCCTGATATTTACTACGCGGTGAGGCATTTGCACTCCATCAACATTAATTATTTCCAGAGACATAATTTTGTCTATTTTTCCAGCGCATCGCGCACAAAAGCAATGGGACGATGGGAGCAGCAGAACTCTGCTCACATCGCGTCACTTCGTACCGCAAGCCGGAAGTATTAAGTCTGTGATAAGCGGAACACCGCTACGCTTTGCACTCACGGGACAGAAGGAAAATCCCGACTGCTTTTATATAGTAGATTATTGTACTGTACATTTAATTACACACACACAGTTCTTACACACAACCACTAACCTATGAAGGCACATCATCAGTAGGAGAGTCTTCAGGTGGTGCAGTATATTCAGCAGGTGCATCGTTGTCTTCTTCCGCTGAAGGAGTACTAAGAGTAGGCAGTGGGTATCTGGGTGTGCGGCTGAAGAACATCTTGATAGGCAGTTGCTGGCGCTGTCTTTTCATATGCGTGAGGAGGCTTTTGTAGGGTATTGCCATCTTTGAGCATATCCAAGAGTTTCACCTTCTCCTGTATAGCAAGCATCTTCCTCCGGCACTTAGTTTTATTGTCAGAAGGCTTAGAAAAAGCAGCACGTTTAGCAGCCATCGTGGGGCTTTGATAAAAGTTCTCAGAAAGCGCATGCGTAGTGACGTAAGCGTGTATGAGAAAAAAATCACGATAGAGTGAAGCCGCGAAAGTCGAAGCGTGATATAGCGAGGGATCACTGTACAGCACATTTAAGAGATGTGTATTCTTTCAATTAAATCAGTCTTTAGCAGTGCATTCAAGATTAACAGTCTTTTTGATTGTTTTTTGCTTTGACATGTCTGTGCGTCATATGCTATGCAAACTTGACAATTAATACATCGGCCTTATTTTCTTATTACCTTCTTTTCAACATGCATTTAAGGAAGGCATCCAAATTCAGGTTGTCCTTGCTCAAGTACAATTTGTTAAATGTTCAGGTTTAAGGTCATTGTTTTATTTTTTAATTCCTTTGTGTTGATTCTATATTAATTTTGTGATTGTGTATTTACTTCATGATTTATGTATTAATTTTATAATTGCATATTTTAATGTTAGATGTGAATTATTATACATTTATGCGATTGATTAGTTAATTTTTATAACTGATTCCCAGCCCTTATATACTGTATATATATATTTTTTTTAAATATTCTTTTACTTTGAAGACTTATGAAGATGACAGAGATGAGATAAAGTCAACATCAAACAGCACACATCTAAGTTTAATTTAATCACAATATCTGTTCCACTACTGTATACCCCTCTATTTGCCATTGTTTTTTGACCGTGTCAAAAAAAATGAACAACTATAACAGAAGAAAATGTAATGAATAGACTCCTACATAAAAAACAATGGCAGCAATAAAGATGTACCTCAATTGAACAGATACAGTACATGCAGTATATCAATCAATTTGAGAGACTAAAGCGGTGCACGCCATTAAACAGAAAATTCAAAAATACGAAACATGGGCCCAAAAGCAGTACAAGAGCTGAAAAGAAAACAAGTACCAATTGGGATTTACAGAATCTGAGACGGAGTAAACAAATTCGAACGGTTCAGGCTAACTTTAGCTGCATTTATAAAAAACTAGAAACAGGTCATGTAATTAGTCAACAGTAATGAAACTGACAGTTTTGTAATAAATGAAAATCAGGGTTTGAAAACTTTTCTTTTTTCATGAGTAGTAATTTTCTCAAACTAAATAAAGAGAAAACAGAAATTTTAGTGATTGGTAAGAATGGATATAGTGAGGTTATTAGAAATAAACTAGATGCATTAGGATTAAAAGTCAAGACTAAGGTAAAGAATTTAGGGGTAACTATTGACTCTGACCTGAATTTTAAATCACATATTAATCAGATTACTAGGACAGCATTTTTCCACTTAAGAAATATAGCAAAGGTTAGACCTCTTATAACACCGCAAGATGCTGAAAAATTAATCCACGCTTTTGTTTTCAGTCGACTAGATTACTATAACGCTCTCCTCTCAGGATTACCCAAAAAAGACATAAATTGATTGCAACTAGTGCAGAATGCAGCTCCTAGAATCTTAACTAGGAAAAGAAAATCTAAGCACATTTCTCCAGTTTTGATGTCACTACATCGGTTACTTGTGTCATTTAGAATTGACTTTAAAATCCTGCTTATAGTTTACAAAGCCTTAAATAATCTAACTCCATCTTATATTTTGGAAAGTCTTACACCTTACACTCCAAATCATAACCTTAGATTTTCAAGTGAGTGTCTGCTTAGAACTCCAAGAGCTAAACTTAAAAGTGGTGGTGAAGCAGCCTTCTGCTGTTATGCACCTAAAATCTGGAATAGCTTACCAATAGGAATTCGCCAGGCTAATACAGTGGAGCACTTTAAAAAAACTGCTGAAAACACATTACTTTAACATGGCTTTCTCCTAGCTTCATCTCAGTTTAATCCTGATGCTCTGTATATTCAATTAATTATCATTATTATTCATGGTATTCATATTCAAAATCCGCACTAACCCCTACTTTCTCTTCTGTTTTTTTTCCGGTTTTCTGGGGTAGCGACCTGTGCCACCACCACCTGATCAAAGCACCGTGATGTCCCTGCATTGATGATTTAAGGCCAGAAGTCCACATGACCATCATCATCAAGTCCTTCCATGAGAACCCTGAATACAATGAGGACTGATCATTTATGTTAGGTAGAATGCCTAGAGGGGCCGGGCTGTCTCGTGGCCTGGAACCCCTGCAGATTTTATTTTTTACTGCAGCCGTCTGGAGTTTTTTTGTTTTTTCTGTCCTCCCTGGCCATCGGACCTTACTTTTATTCTATGTGAATTAGTGTTCCCTTATTTTAATTCTTATTTAGTCTTTTTTCTCTTTCTTCATCATGTAAAGCACTTTGAGCTACATTATTTTTATGAAAATGTACTATATAAATAAATGTTATTTTTTTGTCCTCTGCATTTGCTAGCTTATAGTCTTCCACACATTTAGTTCCACTATAAACATCAACTAGCTAATTTTTATTTCTTTTTTATTTATTATCTTTAATTAACTTTTTTTGCCTGGGTTCCTTTTAAAATTAAAGGTCAGCACTTGAATCTTTCATCTTTGAATATAATTTTTTAATTCAAGACCTGACTTACACTTGATAAGCTTGAAAAGACACCAAATAATAGCATTAGAAAAACATTACAATTTCCTTTAATTGAAATGATTACTTTAATTCAAACCTCCCTTGTTTTATTTAATCTGTGCTGAAAGTAACGGTTTATGTTATTGTTCAAATGCCACTGCGAAATCTTTCAAAATGCCAGTGCAGAACTAATATTTACATCAGAATAATAACAAGGACGATTACTTATCCACTTTCAGATTCATTTGGAGTCAATTATTTGTTGGCAGGAAGAGGAATGCAACTCTGTTGAAATACTCCAATGAGTTTAATTAATCCTATTCCACATATGGCAAGTTGATAAATGAAGTTAGGTCCATTAATCAGGAGCATGGGGAAATTGTACAATATTAGGCATACTCTGTGTGATTGACAGTTTAATTTGTTACAAGAAGCAGATCTCCATCTTTAGGAAAGGTTGGCCAATTAAAGGCTATATTTATGGTGCTGAACTGAGTAGGGTATAAGAGGCATTTCAAGAAGAGCAGCATGCAGTACTTAGGTCATCTGTTGATAGTAAGAATATTAGCAGAGAAACCAGAATGGCTGTATATTAAACATAGTGATTCATAATTAATTCAGTGAGTGAGTATATTGTAATGTGGAACCCAGCTGACACTGGGACTTTCAGTAACAGAATAAAGAAAACTGACTCTGGTCACTATGGAGCATCATGCCTTTTAAAAAAATAAAATACCATTTAGAGGGTGGTTTATTCCTCACTTTGATTTCTTATTTGAAGCAGGGTGACATTGTGTGCTATACATACTCTGTGTCAAATTAATGGTCCTGGAGGCTTAGTGTTTGGCTAGCCCTTTAACAGAACAACAGGTCTCAGAAGTGCAGGACCATCTGGAAATGCAAGTGGAAGCGTTAAGTCTATGTGTACCAACTTCTGCAAAGCCTATGAAACACCAAAATTACATTCTAGGGCTTACCCAAAAGTACTATATTTCCAAACATAAGAGCCCTGTTTGGCCAGTTTTGCTTAATCTATGGATCTGGAGGAAAGCAGATAACAAATATTTGATTGGTGGCAAGAAGAGAGGCCAGAGTTTCTAAAAAGGTATAAAGTATAATAAGGGAAGGTATAAAGTGTATAGTGGAATTGTTAAGTGTATTACACACCCTATGGGTTAGTTGAAGATTCAATATTTTGTGTCGGTAGGCACAAGCAGCAACAGGTTTATTTATTCTGTTAGTGTTTATTATGATGTTTTTAATTCTCCCTGACTTATCCTTCTTTTATATTTAAAATATTTAATTAATGAACTACCCTTTTTTTTTATACTTTTTAAATATCCTTGACAGTCATTTGGTACATAGGATCAATTTTAGAACACAACTTTGGCTTAATTTAGCTTATGTTAATTATATTTACATTACATTAAAAAATATAATAATTAGGAGCCTTAAAAGTATTAAAAGGCTATACAAATATTTTCATCCACCAATCCAAACCTTTTTTGAATCTGCTAATTCTAATTATAGTCTTGTAGGCAGCAGAAACTTAAAGTATACAGTATATGTCTGTCTTACTCATCTAATGCTAATTGTCAAGTGTGACCATTGAAATGTTACTACATGCAGATCAATGGTTGCACTAGTAAGGAACATCAGAAGTAAAAGAGTGAGAGACTCAGAAGTCTAACTTCTCTTCTCTGTTTCCTCCTTAGAGAAGATAAAGCCCAGCTTCCACTAAATGTGGTCTTTTAATCCATGCTTTGATTACACCCATCACTGTAAACATAAATGGGTCCCCATTATCAATCCAAAATCTAAAGAGCTAGAAGACTGGAAAACAGACCCTACAGCAGAAAGTGAAAAACAAAACAAAAAAAAAAAAAGAGGTTCACCAAGAATGTTTATGTACTTTTACATTGTTGAACCATTATTTGTACTATAGTATGTATTACTAGAGATATTGGTAGTCATGGAATCCAAACAAGAAAGTATTTAATCTGCTTTTTATACAGACATGGACATACTTTCTGTATAATATTGTAGACTGTGTGGCGGTCAGCTGGCCAAAATCTTCAGAACTGTGTAGGTGTGTGACTACGGGTGTATTTACTCCAGGAATGCAGCAGATTAGAGTTGTCTGCCTATTTATTCTCCATTGGTAACATATTATAATTTTAATGTTAACCATGTCCAACATGTGATTGTTCTGCTGCTTTTAAGGCCAGATTAAAAGGGTATTTTAGGGACAGTGTTTATGTGTGAAGAGATAGTCACATACTGTATTTGTTTTCTATCCACAGTCAAGAAGTAGCCGACCTGCAAGAAGATCCATGACCCTGGAAAAGCACCACCTATATGTCTGCCTCTTCCATGCTTTGAATTAAAAATTTCCAACAGATACCTATTCTGTCTGCATTTTTTCAGCATTAGAATCACCAAGGCTAAGCCAAGTTGCACTGAATCCTTTAGTTCTCACTAATTGGCCATCAGTTTGGCATCTTCATAATATGTCACTACTGACCTACCCCCTAAAACCTTAGATAGTTTGAGTGATAGTTTGAGCAGTTTGAGTGAATGTAAAATTTAATAATTTCTTTGCACACAGCTATATTTTCACTTTAAATGATATCATACTGTTCATTTTCAAAAAAAAAAAAAACAACTCCCAGGTGATGTGACCACAGGGCAGGAAATTGCTTCAGTATTTATTACTTAAAAGTAAAACAACATATTTCTTTCAGAGAGTAGCATAAAATAATACATGAAGTAGAAAACAATCTTTAATTGTTTGGCTTTGCTCTTTGTAATAATAAAAAATAATTTATTACATTTATATAGCGCTTTTCTCAGTACTCAAAGCGCTATCCACACAGGGAGGAACCAGGAAGCGAACCCACAATCTTCCACAGTCTCCTTACAGCAAAGCAGCAGCACTACTGTGTGTGTTTTTTTCCTATTCTGCTGTGCTTCGTTCTAACAGTAGGGAGAACTACCCAGTGGGATGCTGTGACACAACCAGCTTTCCAAAGTTGCTCTCAAACTCATATAAAACTACTTCAGTATTTAGTGGTAAAAACTTGTATGTCTGCTCTTATTTATAGCATAGGATGCTATTCTACACAAAGTGTGCCATGCGTCTAATATAGCAGCAAAGTAATCAATATACAAAAATACATAATCAGCATTAGTTTTACGTGGAGAAAGAGGAACACGCAAGATGGCACTTGTGGATGGAGTGATTCATAAGCAGAGATATAAAATAAAGTATAACTACTTTGTTACTTTACTTAACACTAGAATTACCAGAGCCCACCTTAAATCCCATCACACCTCTCCGTCAGCATCTTTTGTCTTGTAAATGTGGCGATAAAGACAAGCAGCAAGCAGCCTGGTATCCCATCTCCCCACTGCCGCAGAATGTGCACAATGTTCTCCCAGCTCATTCCTTGATTGATTAACTGGGAGTGAAGTGCTGGAGTTTTAGAGTGGAAATAATAGATCGTTATTTGGAACACATGCATTTCATATGTGTTCCGTTTCTACAATAATCTGTGTAAACACATTGTTAAAGCAGAAACGTTTTTCATATTTTAGTAGTAAATGACAAAATGTTGGCATAAACTATATAATGTGTGAAGCCTGAAGTCCAAAGATCAAATAAACACTTTCACAAAATGTTCAAGGATAAGACAACAGTTTCCATGGCGTAGCGGTAAGATTTGCTGACTTGTAATCAAGAGTCCCGGTTCGATCCCGACTGCCTCCTGTATTTGCTGTTTTCAGTATTGAGCTTCTCTTACTGTTAATATTATACAGTACACACATATTTGGTTTGCGTCTGTAACAGTCGGTGTACATTTATAGGACTTGTAAAAGTTTCCGTTTTTTTTTCACTTTTATTCTCTCAGTCACGATCACGATACATTCTACCGCCCTAGGGATCTGATGCTGTTTTTTATTTGAAACTGGGAGTAACTGTAGATATGAGTGGTGTTTTGAGGCAATGGAACTGGACATTCTCTGATCTGGAGGGATAAAAGCTGACACACAAACACTGATGAATCTGCCTTCTTCGTATCTCACCGTCACTTGATTTTTTTTTTCATTCAGCTTTATTGAGTGTTCCTGCTCACACTGAATTAGTATGTGCCTTATGGTCTATGATGTCAAAAAAAAAACAAAAAACACAAGAGACATAGGTATATATGATATTTGGAATTATTCATTTTATGACCAGTATAGTACATTTCAGAAAACATTGTGGCACGGATGCAACATTATTCATATTATTCATATTCATTCGTATAACATCTTGCGGTTGTAAAGCAGCTTAGCACATAAGACAGGTCATTCCCATGTTTTCTGCTCACTTTTAAGACATGGAAATTCCTCACATTTGTATATGAACATTTCACTTAAATTTGTAAAATGCAATGGTGACTCATATATAATGCAGTGCCTACAACACCTAAAGAAATCTCTGCTTTTAAGAATTAGCCTTCAAATTTAAAGATAAACATTTTTTTCCTTTCGTAAATCTATCTTATATGAAGTCCCTGAAATTTTAAAAAGTGGTATTTTTTTAATCTTGTACACACAAAATTTTTCAGGCATAAATAATATCTTGAGACTGAAATATTTCTTACTTCAGTGAAAGTAAAAATATGATGAAGTACTTCTACTTTTACTGAAGTATCTTTTCAAACTCTGTTTATAAGTGAATACTGTATAGCTCATTTGCAGTATTTTCACAGATATGGCAGACATGTATGCAAATACAAAAATAAACAGAATAAACAAACATATATAATCTGCCATCAAATACATGTATGTCATTCAATACATTTGATAGTGTGTGTACTGTATGTAATTCAATACATGTGGCAGCGTATCAGTACAGCTGTAAGCAAATCAGATTTTTTCTCCTAAAAAGAAAAGCCCAGCTTTCGTCCAACAAGCTCTTCCCTCACGACTTGATCGCTCCATCCACTATGCGCTACTTTGCATGTTCTTCCTTCCCTATGTCAGATTCATGCTGACAGTGTACGTCATATTCCATGGTTTGTAAAAAAAAATATTACAATGCCAATCCAAGTAAGTTTATAATTTATTTTGTTTTTTTTTTAACCAAACTGAAAAACAAATGGAGAGCAGTTTTTTTTTGTTTAATTAAATGTTGTGAAACAATGTGAGTAATTTTAAGATTATAAGTCTGACATTTTTTCATTAATTATTTAATAGATACAGAAATACATCAATTCACATCTGGGCAACAATGTCCAGGGCAAAAAGATATGCACATCCAACGTACAATGGCATTGCTTACAGTGGTAATAGGGCGTCTTTCATGTAAATAACAAAAAAGAAAAAGACAAGGAAGGACAGGAGCGTGACAGGATAACTGATTAAATAAATTAAAGATTTAAACACAATGCCAATCGCTATCAGCCAATGATGCTTCTAGTGTTAAAGTGTAGACAAGCACACTGAACTTTATCTAAGCGAAAGGGGCTGTACAATAAAATTGAAGCAAATTGAATATGTATGTACATTATATACAGTGTAAAAAAAACATAGCATTATCAAACTCTTTTATTCCAGTTAGCACCAGCAGAATACAGAGGTATTTGTTGTTGATTTTTTTTTTTTACTTTCTGAAAAAAATAACAATGTTGTGTTATTTTATACCATATTTTATATTTTATATCACCAATAGGCAGTTTACCTTTTCAGCACCAAAATATTTTTTTTTATCAACATAAAGAAAAAAAAACTAGACTTGAAATTCATATATACTGTAACCCCTGGCAAATATTATGGAATCACTACTCTTGGAGGACGTTCATTCAGCTGTTTTTACATTGTTGCAAAAAAAAAACCAAATCAGCTGGGAAAACAAAAGTTGGGACAAGAAATGTGCTATTAATTACAACAATTTCATTTAATTTTTTGAGGTATGTTTTGCAATTCCAGAATGTTTTTTTTTTTTTTTTTTTGCAACCAAGTAAAACAGATGAATGAACAAGAGTAGTGAGTTCATCATTTTTGCCATGGGTAATATTTTTCAGTTTTACCCTAAATCTAAGAGTGAGTTCACCACAAAACAATGCCAATTGCTTGTTGCTGCAATACTGTAATTTGGGACCTCTAATACATTTGACTTTTTGCTTGTGAAAATTTAACAGATTGATCAGACCTTGCAAATTTTGTAAATGGTAAATAAAAAAGAGAAAAGCAAAGGTGGAGGAAGCAGTGAGAGAATAATTTAAATGAAATTAGCCAGCTGTGTTCTTTCTCATTCTATTGGAACATCTGGGACCCAAAACAATAAAAAGAAATAATAATTCCTAAGCCCAGAAGAAGAAATCAGCAAAATCTATGTATGTTTCTCTTCATTTCCTTGTTTTTCTGAAGATTGATTTCCTGTATCCGGGGAAATAGTTCAATTTCATAGCCCTTTATTTATTTCAATTAAGAAAGTATATAGATTCAAAAGCATTACTGTTGAAACTTATTCTATTTTTTAAAAGGTGTTATTTTCTGTACCACTTCTCAAACTAAATTCCCAAATACAGAGTGAAACACAATTTAAATCTTATTTTTTCCTCATTTCTTCAGCTGCTGTTATCTCTGACACCTACATACGCTGGAGCATTAGGGGCTGCAAATATGATATTTATTGCATTTTTTACACATTGACCTACTCTTTGAAATTGTTCTGTTCAATAGTAATGTTCAATAAATGGAATACAAATAAATGTTTGAGTTTATTCTTAATATGGAGTTTTAAATTAGCAATAAAACACTTTGCTAGTGTGAGTTACTATAGAAGAATAAAAGTAATGGAGACCACACTAGCCTATGCTCTGCAAAAAAAATTCTATATCCCTCTTACGGATTCCCAGAGCACAATCCCTGTAACAGCTTCTAGGTATGATATTCTCCTCGTGGTGCAGCTCTGGTGAAAGTGTGCTGGTAATATGTTCATGATATTCAATTTATTCCCTTTGAAATAGAAGATGAGCATCTCTATATTTGGGCCCATCTGTCACAAGCAACCATATAAAAAAACTTTGGTTTTGGCAACTTTTATACGATTTGATACTTTTATTGACTACCCAAGGAATTAGGCCTTCTTTTCATCAAAGCATTATATCATTGCCCACCAGAGGGGCAAAAAATAAGACACTGATAATATTCTTTTTGGTGATACCACAAAACTTTAGAAAGAAATGTCAACTCTCTTGTTAGAGAAACATTACCTCAGATTTTAAAGCAGCATTTACCACTGTGACAGGATCACAATTTACAGAAAAATAACTAATACGAACACCAGAGATCCTGAGCAATGATTCAAGAAGCACAACATTGAAATCCAAAAAGTAAACAACAACAACATCCGAAACCATTCTACACAGAATAAATTACAAAGAGAAAAGCAAACAAGACAAACACTTGGCAAAAAGACTACACTATTAGTAGTTGTGCATATTATACATCAGAAAATTTTAAAAAACTGTTACAGAAAACTATTGCTGGAATCCAAAAGCCAAATTAAAGAAATTCTTTAAAACTTTTAGTATCAAAAGAATGATTAGATAGACTTGAAATTAATTATACTGAAAATGAAGAGGTAAAAGCTCTTAATTTATATTTTTCAGAAGAAATCGAGAACCCCTCAGTAACTATAGGATCTAAGGATGTACTGAGTGATTTCAAGATAGGGGAGACTGAAGTGCTACTAGAATTGTAAGGTTTCAGAGATTACTACACACTGGGAAAACTCAAAGATGGAAGCTTGTATATCTTATATAATTATATAAAACATGTAATCATGCTAATTCCTGTAACTATAGAACAGTAAACTTAACATAGATCACATGTAAATTATGAGAAGAAGTTATTCAATAAAAGATTGAGCAACACATGTCAAACACAGGAGTGTTCCTGAATAGTTAACATGATTTTAAACATGGGTGAGTTTCATGAATATGCTAAGACTTTATGAGATTTTGTTAACACTTTATTATAATTTCAGTTTCATAAGAAAGCCCTTATAAACCTTTGCAATGAATGAATAGTTCAAATTTACTTTACATACTTCAAAAAGATCTATCATTGATAAATACACTTATTATAAAGGTATTAAGAAACATTATATTATGTTTTTAATGACTTGTTAATAAAGATTATAATAAAGTGTTACCAATACGTGGATTACCATGTAATGTCAATTACAACTCTCAATTTACAAAAAACTAATAATCTGTTAATAATGGCTAATAAGTTATTAGTAAAAGTTACTATGAAAAGTGTTACCAATGCAATTGATCAATAGAGGTACATTACATATTATTTTTGATTATTCATATTATCATTGATTTTTCTGATAAAGTACCACATAACTAGCAGGTCATCAAAGTAAAACAAGTAGGAGATCAAGACATACTGTGTTTTTGGGGGAAAAATAGCTAAAATACAGAGAGTCAAAGGTTATGGTGAGATCAGCTTTTTCTAAATTAGGTGATATTTGAATTGGTGTCACATCTGGGAACATAGCTGTTTTTATGTTCCCTGCAGGGATCCCTGCAGCCCCCCTTTTTTAGTTTAGACAAATTATATGGATAAAAATGTAACTAACAAAACAAGGTGAAAAAATTGATACTCTGAAGTTAGCAAAATAATTACAGAAAGGCCTGGACATAATTTACACCTGAACAAACTTGTTGTACATTAAAGTTAATGTATGTAAATGCAAGTATTACACGTAAGAAGTAACATTTTTTGATTTTAATACAAAATTTGTGTGTGAAACTTTGAAGTACACATTATAAGAACCACCTAGGAATCACACTGGACTTGTCACTATCCAAGCCAAGACTGTGAACAGAGTACACATCAGGCAACATTCTTAAGCTACACAATATATAAGTGAAGCCTCATCTGATATAGTAGTTCTGGTTTCCATGTTACAAAAGAGATATAGCAGCAGTACAGAAGGTCTGATTCCAAGACTACAGACTAAAGGCTATGAGAAAGATTTAAAAAGTTGAAAAAAGTTGAAGAAAAAATTGAGTTGTAAGCAATGACATGACTGAAGTGGTTCAAAATTATGAAACAAATTACAATTCTGAATTTCACAGAAATTACAGGAGCACAGATAAGGGCTGGTTAAGCTTAATTCTGCACTAATATTAGAATGTGCTTCTTCTCTCAGTGGGCGATTGACATATAAAATACTTTATCAAGTAGTATGGTAGCTAATAGTACTTTGAGGACCTTCAAATTCAACTAGATAATATACTGCTCAAAAAAATTAAAGGAACACTTTTAATCTGAGTATAGCATCAAGTCAATAAAACTTCTGGGATATTGATCTGATCAATTAAGTAGCAGAGGGGGTTGTTAATCAGTTTCAGCTGCGTTGGTGTTAATGAAATTAACAACAGGTGCACTAGAGGGGCAACAATGAGACGACCCCCAAAACAGGAATGGTTTAACAGGTGAAGGCCACTGACATATTTCCCTACTCAGCTTTTCTGATTGTTTTTTCACTAGTTTTGCATTTGGCTATGGTCAGTGTCACTACTGGTAGAATGAGGCGATACCTGGACCCTAGAGAGATTGGACAGGTAGTCCAACTTCTCCAGGATGGCACATCAATACATACCATTGCCAGAAGGTTTGCTGTGTCTCCCAGCACAGTCTCAAGGGCATGGAGGAGATTCCAGGAGACAGGCAGTTACTCTAGGAGAGCTTGACAGGGCCGTAGAAGGTCCTTAACCCATCAGCTAGACTGGTATCTGCTCCTTTGGGCAAGGAGGAACAGGATTAGCACTGCCAGAGCCCTACAAAATGACGTCCAGCAGACCACTGGTGTGAATGTCTCGTACCAAACAATCTGAAACAAACTTTATGAGGGTGGCCTGAGGGCCCAATGTCCTCTGGTGGGCCCCTGGGCTCACTGCCCGGCTCCGTTGAGCTTGATTGGAGTTTGCCATAGAATGCCAGAATTGGTATGTCCACTACTGGCACCCTTTGCTTTTCACAGGTTCAGCTTGAGCAAATGTGACAGACGTGAAAGGGTCTGGAGAAGCCATGGAGAACGTTATGCTGTCTGTAACATCATTCAGCATGACCGGTTTGGTTGTGGGTCAGTTATGATCTGGGAAGGCATATCCATGGAGGGATGCACAGACCGCTACACGCTAGACAACAGCACCTTGACTGTCATTAGGTATCGGGATGAAATCCTTGGACCCATTGTCAGACCCTATGCTGGTGCAGTGGGTCCGGAGTTCCTTCTAGTACACAACAATGTCTGGCCTCATGTGGTGAGAGTATGCAGGTAGTTCCTGGAGGATGAAGGAATTTATACCATTGACTGGCCCCCATGCTTGCCTGACCTAAATCCAACAGAACACCTCTGGAACATTATGTTTTGGTCCATTTGACACCACCAGGTTGCACCTCAGACTGTCCAGGAGCTCAATGATTCCCTGGTCCAGATCTGGGAGGAGATACCCCAGGACACCACCAATCGTCTCATTAGGAGCCTGCCCCGGACGTCGTCAGGCATGCATACAAGCACGTGGGGGCCATACAAACTACTGAGTGCAATTCTGAGTTACTGCAATGAAATTTCGGCAAAATGGACTAGCCTGCCACATCATTTTTTCACTTTGATTTTCAGGGTGTTTTTAAATTCAGCCCTCTGTAGGTTGATAATTTTCATTTCCATTAAATGATGTGGCATCCTTTCATTCCTAACACATTACCCAGTCCATTATTAGTATAGATAGCCAGCATGATTTTTCCCATTGTGTTTTCAAAGTGTTCCTTTAACTTATTTGAGCAGTTTATTTTAAAAAAAAGTTAGGTGAATATGAAAATATGTAGTGGCCAATGGGAAAGGAAAGTTAATGTTTAGGACCCCCCCATCAGACAAGTAGCCACAAAAAAAAAGGCACATTGCATTATATAGTGTGTGACTCATGTTATGTTTTATATTTTAACTTCTTTGGTGGGGTTTCCTTGCCTTTTTAATATGAATTGGTGTTCACCAGGGGAAGTTTCTAGATGGCCACAGCAAAATAATACAATAATAATTTTGATTAAAAATTTTAATTTTTCAATTAATCCCTATTCATTTTTTTAATCAAACAGCAGCACTAATATACTGTAAATACAGTGTCACACACGGGGACAATATATGGGTGGCTGCCCCAAACCTTTTTGCATGTGTCAAGGCTATTCATTTCACCACAGTAAGCCCGACATATTCACGGGTTCTGCATCTGCGGATTCAACTAACCGTTCCATGTGCTGAACACTACTCTGAATCCATGCCAATGAAGTGATGTATAAGCATACCCTGGCTCTAGCCTCGCGCTATTTCACAGATCCTCTATCTCTCTCCAGCACTTGTTACTTAAGCCTCGTGTCTCATTCATTTGCTTCTTGTGTTGTGTGTTGGGTGTGTGAGATGAGGAAGAGAGCAAATTTATATTTCTCTATTTATAATTAATTTTTTATATGTACTTGTATTTTAAATATTCTGTTTTACTCTATGTAATTTTCTTTCAAATCATTAAACGAAAGCAATCTGTAATGACAACATTTATATAGCACATTTTCATACAAGAAAAGTTTATATGAAACAAAAATAAGATTAGGCAATTCTAAATAACAAAGAATAAAGTAAGGTCAGATGGCTGGGAGGACGAAAAAAAAAAACTTCCAGATGGGCTGCAGAAAAATGAAAAAACTAAATCTGCAAATGTAGATATGAGAAAGGCATGTTAAAATGATGGGTTCTTAGCAGTTTTTTTAAATGCTCCACTGCGTTAGCCTGGCAAATTTCTGTCGGTAAACTATTCCAGATTTTAGGCGCCTGTAATATTTGGGCTTTTATTTCGCCCGACCCAGCACAGGCTGACCCAGAGGCACATGTTAACACACAAAGACTTTTTATTTTTCTTCACCTGTGGGGTACGTCTTCCCCGTGAACCCCACAGGCAATACACAGTCCCAAAAGCACTTATTCCACACCAACAAGTCTCCACCTTGCGCCACCTCCAACCAGGCAACCTCGTCCTCTTCCTCCAGATTCTGGCTCTCTTTGAAGGGAGGCAGGCCCTTTTTATAGTCCTCCCGGAAGTGCTCTAGGTGCTGAATCAGCTGGCGCTAATACTTGGACACCTCCGGGCAGGGCTGTAGAGGTGTCCAAGTTGGCTCCGGGATCCCTGCAGCCCCCCTTGGTGGCCACCCCAGATCCCTACAGGGTTGGGGAGAACTCCAACTCCCATGAAACTCTGTGGGAAGCTGAGGCACCTTCATGAGCCAGGGAGGCTGCCACCAAGCGTCTCGGGGGAGGTACTGAGGAGCCCGTGGCTGCTCCCCCAGAACATAAGTAGAAGGGGTGTCCCGGCCGGACATGGAATCCAGCCGCCCGCCTAACAGCAGAAGGCTGCATCACCACTTCTTTTAAGTTTAGCTCTTGGAATTATAAGCTGACACTCATTTGAACAACTAAGGTTTTATGACTTGGTGTGTGAGATGACAGGCATTCTAAAATATAGGACATAAGATTATTTAAGGCTTTGTAAACCATTAGCAGTATTTTAAAGTCAATTCTGAATGGCATGGTAACCAATGTAATGATATCAAAAGTGGAGAGATGTGCTCAGATTTTATTTTCTTCTCTAGTTTTCTTTGTAAAGCTGGAATGGAACATTTGGCCAGTCCAGTCTTTTTGCAGCCAGAACTGATCCTTTCTTAATAAGTGGGTCTCCTGTAAAAATACTATTTTAGCGTTTAGACCTGTTAGGTGAGAGAATACTTTCTTTCTCTTTAATTCGTGATTCAGGCCTTTAACATTCCAGCTTACAAAGTTAACTGTCCGGTCATGGAGACATTGATTATGAATTTTTGATGTCATTTTGTAGTCTTAACTGAAAGTGAGACAGCTTTGATCTTAATTTCCAATTTTCCCAGGAGTTATTGCCATGCAACCTATTGTTACATTGGTACTTATAATTACAAGGATTTAAAGGATAGATTAGAGATAGCTTGCTCTCTTTCTCCCCCCCCCCCCAGTCCCCCCCCACCCCCCCATTTTGCCTTCCCATGTGAGGCTGGACTACACTTCACAAAGTCCCAGTCCTCTGACATACCTAGAGACAGAGCATATCCAAAACAAAACAAGCCCCCCAGCAGCTGCTTATGAGGATAAAATTTAGATATCTATTGCCGATACAGGCCAAATACTATAAGCATAAAATGTAATCTTCAACAGTCTTGAAATAGTAAGTTAGTAAACCCAGGGAATGGTGTTAAAAAGTGGCCCCGATAAGCATAGTAAACCCTAATACAATAATAATAATAACAATAAACCAAGGGTATGATGTTAAACAGTCACCTTTAGAAGAGTAAAAAAAAATATTAAAAGTTACTAATTTAATTTCTTCCACACATACATACACACATATAATTGTAATTAAAACACAAACAAAAAGTGACTGATAAGAGAAAAGGATGCATAATTATGGTAACAGTATCATTGCAAGTGGATTAGACAGTCAGTTTTATCTTCTTTGCCATGCCATGACAGGATGCAACTCACGATCGTATTTCAAAAATATGTCGGGATCAGCTTTCTTAACTCTTTTTCTGCTTACTCCATAGTGGTAAAGAAGTAATTCTTGTCTTGAATATCCACTTTCAGTTTGGCAGGATACAAGAGGGTGTATATGATCTTGGCTTTCCATAAGTGCTGTTTAATGTTGTAAAAAACAGCACGTTTAGCAGCTGTTGAGGGTGAGAAATTAGGGAAAATACGAATGTGGTTATTTTCAAATATAATCTCTTGTTTCTGTCTGAGAAGTGACATTACATTAAATTTAGATTGAGATTTTTCAAAACACACGACAAAAGTCCTAGGTTTAGAGGTATTTGATCCCCATATGCGGTAAGCTGCTGCTATCTTGGTGTTTGATTTAAAGAATTCACCAATTATTTTTGAGAATATTTCAACTACATATTTCACTGGGTTTGGACTTTCACGATTCTCAGGTAGACCTTCGATTCTAACATTATTCCTTTTGCATCAATCTTCCAAGAGCAGCAAGTCTGTCTCTGAGTTTTTTGCATTCGGAATTTGCAGTCGTTACTTTTCCAGCGGCAATGGATGCCAGATGTTCAGCTGTTTCAATTCAAGTTGTGAATGTTTGCTTAACACAACAAATAATTTTCCATCTATTAAGTAAGACTCAAACCAATTTAAGACATTGCCAGAGAGGCCCACCCACTGACTAAGGTGATTTATAAGAATATTTTGACCAATGGTTTCAAATGCTACTCTCAAATTTATGACGATGAGAACAGATAAACAGCCTTTTACTACTTTAGTAGTCATTTACTACTTTAACCAGTGCAGTTTCAGTAAGTGCTGAAAGAACGATAATGTTACATTGTTGCTGATGTTTACTATTTAGTTAGGTTACTGGTTGTACTATAAAGTAGAACTCATTCCAATAAAACTTGGACAATATATCAGTATCAATATGATATAAAAATATCATATGGATATAATATCATAGATCTAACACATATAGACAATTAACATAGGTTGTTTGAAGTATCAACCATTAAAAATGCCACAAATAAATGCCAAATTGACTGTAAAGTGAGTTATAAAAAGGCATTCAAAATGTAAACACTTGAAACAAATTAAAATAATGAAAAATAGAAATTACCCACTATCTAGGATTTTGCTATGTATGTTCAGGCAACAAGTTTGGTTTTGCATTTTAGTTTTGATGATATGCGCTGATGGTTACTTTTTATTTAAACAAACTTTTGGTGGTTTCCCTGACCAAGCTTCTGTTTTGACCTTAAGCTCCTTCCATCCCCTAGTCAGTTTTTCCATTGATCCTTATAATTTCTGAGCAAGCATTTTTCTTTCTTTTTGTGGGTTTATGACGGCCAGACCTCAGGGGTGAAAGCTCAAGAGGCCACTGTATAGAGGAGTAGTATTTTATGTTGGAGAAGATAAGCAGTGAGCATTATTTTTTGTTTATGGGAAGTAAATTAACCATTCCACATGGTAGTTTGGGACAACTCCACATATATATAGGAAGGCCTACTTAGGAACTATGTCGCTACTTTTATAAATTGTTAAATCTCTGACATCTTGCTGAAAATGTTTTTTGTCTTAGATTATTTTTTATTGTGAATGTTGCTAAAGATGTATTTTTGACAAACAAAACCATATGCGTGTGCTTTAGCCCAAGACAGACATTAACATTTTAGTTAGTTAATTTTAAGTTCATTACACCTCCATCCACCATTTTAGAGTCTCAGTATTTTGTAGGGGAGTTGCTAGAACAAACTGAATCATTGCCTCCTAAGAGTTACAAAGGCTCCAGTTTTACACTGTGCCCAATTATTCAAGATTGCTGTCCAAGACTGAGAATTTACACCTTGAACAATGTTATTCTTGAACTCATAGTGTTAGATTATACAGCCTTAGCATTTTATTTCTAAAATATTCTCATAATTCTTGTTTTGACTTTATTTACAGTTTAGCCCTATGGGGTGTGTATTTGAAAACAATAATTTTCTAAAAAAAAAAAAAAACACAATTTTAAATTTGAATGTTTTTTAAATACTGAATTCAGAAAATATTGGGAAATAGTGTATATACTGAATAAGAGGCTGCAGAAATCAATATAAGGAATTGTTTTCTATGTTAAAAAAGCAGCAAAAGACAAAGCTGAAGGATGATTTGAGAAAAGAGTGCAATGAAAGAAACAAGTAGGAAGTCAAATAAAAAGCACAATAGATTTATTGACAAGAAATGATCTCATTGCAGCATGCTTCTAAAAATAGCAGCATGGTATCAAATAGGCCAATAACACAGAAAATCATTTTAGGGCTTTCTTTACTCCTAACAAATGGACTAGTATATTCTGAGTAACAATTAGAACATTAGAACATAAATAATCCATGAGGGGAGTTTGGTGCCACTTTTGTTGTTAGAATAACGGTTTAAATAAATAACTGCCACAAACACATAACATTCAATGGACATTCTTACTTATAGGACCAAACAAATGACAATAATATAGCAACAAATAAATGGGACAAAATGTTAGAAAATATAGTATGGAATCCCAGAAACATTAAAGACGAACACATTAATTTCTTTGTATACTAGCATTCAAACTCAAAAGGCAAAGAATAAAAAAATTAAAACAGGTGACAGACATACCCAAAAAAATAAAACTTGCATCTTTTACTTACATCATTTCATATGATCTATAGATAATCGTTAGCTGTAGCTATAGCAGCAAAGCTTTCCAATCTTGAACAAAACAAACTTGCTTCCTAGACTACTGAACATATTTGTTAGTTAAAATCTTTATTCAAATGAAAAGCAGGAGTAATGGTATTGTTAGAAGCAGAATTTGGAATTCTTCCAATGACTTTTATTGGGACTTTTACAGTTTAAGTAAATGTCAAGTGAGAAAAATAAGCACCCACTGTGTCAGTTGTAAGATTTTACCAATCAGGTCACACCAAATAATCATCTAGTAATAATCTAGTCCTCAGCAATTCCTAAATTAGATAAACCAATGTCAAGTCACAAACAACTTAAAACAGACTTTACTGTGTCATTAACAGTAGACAAAAATGCAGAATTCTTTTGTGAAAAAGTAAGTGCACTCTTACTGGCTCCCAGTATAGGTGGTATAGGCAAAAGCCTCAGGCAGCAAACAATCAGTGACAAATGAACATAAAAGTCCACCATTTAGCCTGCATTTTTCCTCTCTGATCTGCATAACAACATATAAACGTCCCTTATGTTAGCAGTGTTAAGAAGTACATATCTCAAACTTTCTTGCTGTCAAGTCAATGGAACGACATCTGAAAATTCCATGCACGAGATCCTGTTTTACGTTACATGCACATTTAAAAAATGTTTATTGAGCAAATGTCTTCATAATAGATTATAAATTATTAAAGCCATCCTGTATTTTTTAGAAAAAAAAAGACTAACAGAAGAGAAGAAGAGAGCTAAAGATAAAGGGATGTCATATCACAAAATCATCCTAAACATTTTTACATTTAGGTTTTGTTTTTGGATTAGTAATAAGAAGTCAAGCAAAATTACACCTTTATACCAGGTCAGGTTAGGAGCATGTACTGATACAGTGCGTTGCCACACCCACCACACGACAAAACAGCTCAGGATCCTGGTTGGCAACCCCCCCAGGCAGACACGTGGTCCAGTCCCACCCTCCAGAAATGACCATCTATCTGCCAAGGTGTCACACGGACATCCTTGGCCTAGTCCAGACGTTTGGATCCTCAACAATGAGGATCCTGCAAGCTGGATCACCCTTGGGAAATCATGCCACATGGTTGTAGTGCAGTAACTGACTCTCCCTCACAATGCAGGTAATGTGCCTCATTCGGGACTTCATGAGCAACCGCTCAATCGACACAAAGTCAAACCAGAGATACCCAAGGATTCTCAGAAGAGACACAGTACCAGAGGAGTCTTTGTCTCAGGTTACTGGATAGCATCCATGTCTCGCAACCATGTAGCAAGACAAGAAGCACTTCATAGGAAGAGTCACCAGAGACATGGATGTCGCTGCCATTTTAAGTAAACCTCTCGACAAGGTTGACACTCTCTCCGCTAAGTGACACACTGTTGATAGCTGTGCCCAAGAAAGTATTAAAGGCCTGTATCTTGGTTTTTATCCAGGACACTTGCAGTCCCACACACTCAGACTCCTCGCTCAGTCTCTCGAGAACCCTGATCAGAGCCTCCATTGACTCCGCAAAGATCACAGCATGGTCAGCAAAGTCAAGATCAGTGAATCTTTCTTCACTAACAGATGCCCCACAGCCACTGGACCCCATGACCCTGCCCAAAACCCAGTACATGCAAGCATGGAACAAAACAGGAACAAGAAAACCTCCCCTGATGACCCCAGAATCAACTTGGAAAAACGCAGAAGTTATGCCTCCACTCTGCAAAGCACTCACAGTACCAGTGTAAAGGCTGGCTATGATATTCAGCAACTTCAAGGGGATCCCGCAAATTATCAGGAAGTGCCATAGGTCAGCCTGATCAAATGAATCAAACGCTTTATGAAAATCGACAAAAGCTGCAAAGACATTGCCGATATTTACATTTGTGCTCCATGAGAACCCTCAGTGTCAGGATGCGGTCGATGGTAGACTTCTTGGGCATAACATCAGACTGCTCCAGTCTCTGGTAGGTGAGTAAGCGATCACGGATCCTATTGAGGATGACCCTAGAAAGAGTCCTTGCTAGGGTCAATCCTATACCCCGATCAAAAATAAATTTATGTTGAGTTTTGAAGGTCCTAAAGTCATAATTTCTACCACAATATTTTATAATTTATTCCATATGCTTATGGTTCCCTTTGTGGAGAAAATCTTTGACATTTAACTTAACCTTATCTAATTTCCAATTGTGTCCCAGTGATTCTCTTAAAGAACTCAATATAAACTAACAGCTTGGGTTCACTGTCCTAATTCTTTTCAGAATTGTAAAACCTCCAATCCTGCCACCTCTTAATCACATTTTTTATTTATTTTTTTATTAAAAATGTTCAACTAGTTCAATACTTTCTCATAGCTCATACCTTGCAGCCCTGGAATCAGCCTAGTTACTCCTCTTTAGATGTTTTCTAGTTCTGCTGTGTCTTTTTTGTTGCCTGGAAACCAAAACTGCACAAAGTACTACAAGTGTGGCCTCAATATTGAGTTATATAACTTAAGTACAGTATAAACTCTTTTGACTTATACTCTACACATCATGCTGTATAACGTAATGTTTTGTCGGGATGTAGATAGTGACAGGTCCACTGTGACTCATAGGTCTTTTTTAGGGTACTTTAAAATTTCAGACATCTAGCTGTGTATTCAAATCCAACATTTATTTGAAATGTCTTGCATTTATTTATGTTATATTTTATCTAACACAAATCTGCCCAAGCACGTTCAAAGCCCTCTGCAATGATTTGGCTAATTCTAGATTATCTGCCATTCCACCTAGCTTGGCATCATGTATAAACATTACCAAAGTGTTATTAATATTTCTATTCAGATCATTTTGACATATTAAAAAAGTGCAATAGGATAAATAGCTAGTTACCATTATCTTATGTTGAACATACTATTACAAATACTGTAAGACAGCCGAACATATCAACAGGCCTCAGCTATAAGGCTAAGGTATAAAGTTATAAAGGTAGTGCATTTGTTTTTTTCCCATCTTGATTAAACTGATTCAGTTTAAAGAATCCCCACCTTTTACTTTGATGTTTATGGGAATATACAGTGACTTATTTAGGTTGTAACAACTCTACGGGGCATGCCAGCTACCCAACCCAACACAGACAGACGCTAGAGGCACACTGATAAAAACAAAGATGTTTTTATTTTCTTCATCACGTGGGAAACGCCTTCCCCGTTTCCCACAGGCTCAACACAGTCCCACAAGCACAATACTTATAAATCTTTTCTTCTCACTCTTTACTCCTCCACTGCTCCTCGGCATGTTGCAATAAACCAGTGGTAATGGCTCAGTCTTCAAATATTCATGAGTGCAATTAGTGTCCATTAAAGGCGAACAGCTAGGGTGGTGCTGCGTGTGATCTCTCCTAGAGCATTGAATCACCCAGAACTGTCACTGTTGGTTCCTTACTAATTAAGTTTATTTGATCTATGTGTTGTTTATCAGATGTACTGATTCATAAACAGCAGTTACAACCTCACCCACTAGAAGTCAAATGGGTGGAATCCTTCAAATATTTGGGCACAACTATCAGAAATACTCTCAGCTGGGACCTTAATAACACCTACATCTCTAAAAAAGCACAGCAGCTATTTTACTTCTTATGCCAACTAAAGATATTAAATATTTCATGGCCAATCCTAGTTTAGTTTTACAAAGCCGTAATTGAAAATATAATCACATTCTCAAATGTTGTCTGGTTGGTTCCACAATGGCACACTCTGAGAAAATAATTGGCTGTACCCTTCCATCTGTTGCAGACCTGTATACATCTTGTGTCACTAACCATGTCAAAAGGATCACCACAGACTCATCTCATCCTGCTCATCATGCATTCCATAAACTCTCCTCTGGGCAATGCTTCAGGTCAATTAAAACTAAAACTAACAGACACCTCAATAGATTATTTCCCAGAGCCTTAGACCTTTCAAACCAGTAACCTAGTCTGACTTCTTTGTATATTCATGTATTCTGGAAGATACTGTATGAATGTGTGTGTGAACAGTACAGTGTGTACACTGTGTACAGTACATGTATATGTATGTGTGCATACACACTACACACAGATCTTTATAACTGTACTATTCCTCAAACTTGTAAAAAGTTTTTCTTTTTAACTTATGCTACTATGTTATTTGTATGTGATGTTGTGTTCCATTATAAGCAGCTCCAAATCTACCAAGTCAAATTTCTGTACATAAAGTACAGGCAAATAAAAGTGATTCTAATTCTGATATTTGATGAGCAGGATGTACTTCAGTCTTCAAATAAATGAAGAATCTTTGGCAGTCTAGTCTGTTTTATACATGCCAAGGAAATATGCAATGATCCCAGTGAAGCAATTGTGTTACTGATGGATGTTTTATTATAACAATCTAGGTTTTAATTAACACCACAGTTTTCTTTCACTATTTAACTAACCCCTCAGGCCCTTGCATTCTGACTTCTCACTGCGCCACTACAATGTGTCCCCGGAACACCTGTTTCTAGCGCCTTCTAGCTATTGATCATCTGCATATTAACGCAATGCTCTGGCTCTCCAACTGAACATGGATAAAATTTTGTCAAGTTTTTCCATATTTCTTCTCCTATTTAAAAGACACTCTTGCACAAATTAATAATAATTTAACATCCTCATAACTAACTTTTTAAAATGGAAAACTTAGAGAAGAACATATGCAGGCATGGGAAGAAGGTGCAAAGAGAAACTGGGTACAGAAACATGGGACCACTGTACCATCATGCAACCGATTACAGACACAGGTATTTTATATATTTTACTCAGTGTACATTTTTGCTTAGTGCTAATTCATGTTTTTATTTCAAGTACAAATAATTACAACATTTTGCTTTTAGGCTGTTTACATTTTTCTGCATTCAACCTTCAGCCAATTTAAAATGTTAAGTTACAAGAACTACTAGTGGTATAACTACTATCTCATATATACTGTATTTCTCTTTTTGGTTCGTTTTGCTTCCACTTCAAAACCGGTCCCGCCCACACGCAGCCGACCGGCATTTCTCAATTCCTATTGGTCGTCTTCCATGTCATGCACTATACTGGCCTGCTGAGGGTAATACATCCAACAAGTACTCGTGGTGCTACCACAACGGTAAAGTAGCTTTACCACATTTGCGGGAGCCACCTGTGTCTTTACAACAGTTTCTTACACAGCAAACATCAGAAGCTAAAAATTATCGTGAACACATTTGAGAATGCAACTCTTCTCTAACGTTTGCTTCCATGGGTTCATAGATAACTCAACCTCCTGGCCACGGACCATACTGTTTTAAAATACACGGGCAAATTTATCACCAAATCTCCCCACTATAACGCCAACACTTCTACCTCTCCAGGATATTGACAGTTGTATGTTTTTGACACAGCGCAAGCTACTGCAGTATGCTTACAAAATAAAGCAAACTCTGCATGCAGCGAAATTGTACTTCTCCAGCTAGATTCCATGCTCAGAACCATCAACCCCTTCGCTAAATCATACAAACACATGCATGAAATCGCACAGTCCAATCCAACAGCATCTGTAGCCTACGAATGGTTTTCAAGGAAACCCCTAGGCAGGATTTACGATGATACAATGCCCCCACATTGTAGCGATTTTCGTCGGAGAAGATGGCGAAACGCTTGCCGAAAGAGACATTTGCATCTATCCCATACGCAACTCCTGTAAACAGATTTCCACGCTCAATATGAATTGCGATCCTATGGTTTACCCACTTTTATTCCCTTACGGAGACATTGGCTGGCACAAAGATTTACAACATGTTCCCGATAAAAGAACCGGCAAGCGAATAAGGCTTACTCAATGCCAGTTTCACAAGTACAGATTACCAATGAGGAATACATTTAGTATTTTGCACTCCAGCGGCAAACTATTCTGAAAGTACGTCGTAGATGCGTATATTAAAACAAAGGGCGCGCGTCTCAGCTATCTCTGATTACATCAACAAAATCTGCGCGTGGAACAATACAATGTTTGAATACAGACGCACTGCAAGCAAACGCTGAAAATAACAATGTACGTGTAGGCAAATGATCATATTACCGTCCACATTTCCAGGAAGTCCAAGATACATGCAACACAACTATCAGGATGCCATGGCCATAGTACGTAAATTCGGAAAGCCTGATTTACTCGTATTGATCACTTTCACATGTAATTCTACTTGGCCGGAAATTCTACATGCACACTGCGTCTTTCAAGAAGTATTTATTTCTTCTTGACTTCTGAATTCCTTTCTCACCGTTTTCCGTTCCGATTCTTACACCACCGTATGCTACAGTGGGCGTCGGCTAATTTTAACTATTTCTGCTGGCTTCCAACTAAATTGGGTCTAATTTCAAAATCCTGTTTCTAACAAGGCTTTTAAAGACTATGGCAACATTTACCTAACTGCACTAATTAATGTCTAAACTTTGGAGTGTGCAATGTAATCTTGATACCTAGACTCTCTTATAATTCTTGCACTCAGAACTTTAGAAATTTTAATCCTATAACAGAACAGGAAGTCTGAACTTTATTTCTAAAATAAACCTACTACTCATTCCCTAGATTCAGTGCCAACTAAACTAGTAAAAAGCACAATGGATGTTTTAGCAGCACCTATTTTTAGCATTATCTATGGCTTATTATTGTATGGTGCAGTACCTGATGCAATAAAAGTGTCAGTCATTAAACCATTACTTAAAAAGTTAGACCTAGACCCACATATACTTAATTTAATCAAATTTACCCTTTCTCTCTAAAATACTTGAAAAAGTACTCACCTCATGCATCACAATTTACTGTATGTGAGAATTTCCAGTCTGGCTTCTGCACTGGTCATAGTGTAGAAATGGCACTAATGTGTGTTGTAAATGACATTCTGATATCCTCTGATGAAGGAAATTCCACTGTAATTATGTTATTAGACTTAAGGCATTTGACACCATTGACCATTCTATTTTAGTACACAGACTGGAAAATGACATTGGGCTTACAGGCAATGTCCATGCCTGGTTTAGTTCTTATTTATCAAATCACTTCCAGTACGTACAGAAATGTGCTTACAGCACTCCATCATTATACAGAGAAGTGAGATATGATGTCCAATGAGTACTGGGACCTTCACTGTTTCACTTTACGTGCTTCCACTAGGATCTATCATTATACGACATGTTAATTTTTACTCGTACAGAGATGACACCCAGTTATACCTTTCTTTTAGACCAGATTATACTTATCCAATGTTGACCTTAATTAGATGTGTTAGTCAATCAAAGGAGTCGATGGATTAAAACTACTTGTCTTTAAACACACATAAAACAGAGATGTTAATTCTTAGGGGGAATGATGCCGATTGCAACAATATTTTGTCATTATTTATCTCAGTTGGAATCACCATTATCTTTGACAGTATCATGTCATTTAAAGTGCACATTACAAAACTGTCCAAAACATATTTTTTCCATCTTAAAAATGTTGGGAAAGTAAAGTGTTTTCTAAATATAAGGGATGCTGAGAAATTAATTCACATACTTATTTACTAGTAGGGCTGACTACTGTAATGTGGTGTTCACTGGATGTTCAAATTGTTCTTTATATAGCCTTCAGTTAATCCAAAATGCTGCTGCAAGAATTATTACAAGAACAAAAAAATATGAACACATAAATCCACTTCTTAAATCCTTACACTACTCCTTTTAACATCCATCCATTATCCAACCCGCTCTATCCTATCTAAAGGGTCACGGGGGTCTGCTGGAGCTAATCCCAGCCAACACAGGGCGCAAGGCAGGAAACAAACCACAGGCAGGGCGCCAGCCTACCACAGGGCACGCACACGCAAACCCACACACCAAGCACACACTATGGACGATTTAGGATCGCCAATGCACCTAACCTGAATGTCTTTGGACTGTGGGAGGAAACCGGAGCACCCGGAGGAAACCCACGCAGATACGGGGACAACATGCAAACTCTACACAGGGAGGACCCGGGAAGCAAACCCAGGTCTCCTAACTGCAAGGCAGCAGCACTACCCTCTGCGCCACCGTGCTGCCCTCCTTTTAACATATAAAGCATTAAATAGCCAAGGTCCGGCTTAGTTAACTGTACTTATTGTTACTTGCAAACTAGAACGCACATTAAGATCTCAAAATGCCAGTCTGCTAATGATTCTAATGATTATTAAAATAATAGTGGCACTCCTTGTGTAATTTTGGACTATACAAAAAATAAATTGTTGTTGTTGTAAACAGAAGCAATTGATGCGAATAATGAGTACATGGCAAAATTCAACCACTAATCTAACAACGATAACTGCAAAATAAGGAGGATGCAATGAATACATTTATCAAGTGCTCTTAGAATCACTAAAGCCAGTTTGAAAAACAAAAGGTGTAGTGTCATAGATTTTAAATTTTATTTTTTCTGTCCACACAAACAAAAATTAACTTAATTTTAAGGAGACAGGACATCAAAGCATCCTGTTTGTATGTGAATTGTACCTGTAATAAATCACAGCAACATCTGTTTAAAATGAAGCAGAAGCCCAGGAAATGGTTAGGATGCCTCAGCCATATTGTTTACTTCATAACCAGCTAACGGATGGGCACCTGGGACAAGGAATTACGAAATTGGTTTACACCTTAAGAAAAGAAGGGAAACAGATATACTTAAAGTGATTAAAGAGTTTGAACAAAGACATCCATCATATTGATAGTTAGCCAAACAAATGTGTGTAACATCACATTTTCTGGACTCTCATGTAGAATTTTAAAATAAATAGGAGTGATATCAGGAGAGGGAAGGAGCAACATCAGGAAAGGGCAAGAGATATATGACCGTTTCATCTAATTGTCAGCAAAAGCCTCTCATGAAAAACATTGATCGCTAAATCTAAAAGCCACCTGGGACATTCACCTTTGACACTTTTCGTAAGCTTTTTCTGAAGACTATATACTGTATATCCAAACTTTACTATTGATCTTATCTTCTATTATTTCTTGTTCTATGTTGTATTCTTATTCATTTAATAAATACCACATTGCTTTTAAATTTCTGTACTTTGTCTAACACACCTGTATGGATGGCAGCCATATTACCTGAGCATAGGGTTTATCAAGGCTAAGAAGTTGCTCCTCGAAAGAAGAGACATCTGTGGTAAAAGCAGAGCATATTGTTTGGTTGGCAAGTGGCATAACTAAAAAAGCTGCTCTTTTAATTGTATTGCGATGACACCTGTATGTTCATCAGTGCTGGTGATAAGTAAGTTTTTAAGTAGAGGCTCCTGTAGAATATTGTGGGATATATTAAGGCACCATTTTCTATTTAAGGATATTTATGTAAGTAAAGACTCCTACAGAATATTGTGAGAGGTATTCTACATTGTCTATTTAAGGGTATCTATGTGTGAATTTGAGGGGATTCTAAGCAGAATATTGCAGTGTTCACCTGAAACTTTGTCTACAGGATCCCAATGTGTACGTGTACCTGTATGTGTGATAATCTTATGGTGCGAGAGCAGACCAACCTAGTAATGGACTTGGCAAGTACTATAAAACCCAAGTTAATACAAAGGATAACTTGTACCCCCAGCAGGAAAGACAAGCCTTTAGAAATTTGTCTCTTCTGAAGATGTTGGGGCTTTTTTTTTTAAATATAAAATGAAACACCAGAGAAATAGGTGGGCTAGACCTATACCATGATGTTCATTTAAGAACATGTACAAATTAAACAGGCAATGAATTAGGACCAAAAGAAGTCTCTGTTTAACACACTGCCAGGTAGACTAGAGCAAACTATCTCCATCTTCTAAAGAAATAAATAATGAAACAAGTAACTAAATGAGAAAAAAAAAATAGAAACAATATAAAATAAAGTATTAAGAAACATAATAATAAGCTAATGGGGTAGAAACAAAAAGTCAATTACCACTCAATATAGTATGGGTGTCTCAAGCATTGAAGCTTATCGATGCTGAAGTGTACAACGTACACATTTTTTGTTTGTCACCCAAATTGATGGTCCATTCATTCAAGAAGAACTTCACCTACTGAAATTCGAACAACAGGTTAGGATCATGTACCCTGGCAAAGACTTTACTGAATGTGTATACTTGAGGTGTTATAAAGACAAATATCATTAGAATCTTTTTAGAAACTACTGTTTAATAGACAGACATGAAAAAATTAAAATGTGTTAATGTCACTGCAATGGGATAGAACAGTAATTAGCTTACAGTGAAGGCATATACTGTATCTAGCTGTCTTTGGTGGGGCTATATATCCATCTCTAACTACTATTGAGCATTTATGAGTTGAGGCAGCTTGGAGATTAATGGACTCCATTTGAAGGCACCAAGCTGCTCAGCAACAATAAAGCACCACTAGCAATATGGGCAAGGAAAGCTGCCCATTGACAACATGTGTTTGTGTTACATGGAAAGGGTGTTTACCATATTTAGTTTCAGCCAGATGAAAGTATGTATTCAATGTTTTAATTTCTTTCTCAACCTTCAAAAGTCAGTTGACATAGAGTCTGACAGCTAGCTCGTTGGCATTTAGAGGAACAATAACAATGAATCTTGGTCAGAATTAAGGAATGGAGGAAATAAGCAAAGTTTTAAGCCAAATTCTTTTATTGACAAAAAGGATGACAGAACCGATTAACTACAGACTAGTGGCTGGAAGAGTCTCTGTTGGTAGTGTCTGCTGGCAGCCCAGAGGAAGTGGCACAGTGTGATGAGATGAAACAGCTACAGATACTCATCAACACTCACACACTGCTGCTTCTTCATATTCCTATAGTCACCCCATCCTGACTTAACATTTCTTAAACAGGACTTAAGAGTCTTTTCTGTTCAATGTAATTGTATAGATAATCATACAGTTTTCTGCAGACAATGCCTAATCTGTTTGATTCCTAAGAGGCACTGCCTTATTGGTTGTCTGCTGGATTCAAAACAGGTGGCAGGTTTCAAAGATGCACTAGCATAAGTACATGCAGTATGTAGGACATAAGTATATCTGATTTATATAAAATGTATTTCATTTTACTCTCCTCATATCCTGAATTTCAGTGAAGCTCCTCCAAGAGCCATTTAACAATAGTGTCATTACTGCATCATAATGTCTACTCATATGCCAAGAACAGCATTAGGTAGCTCTTTTAATCTACTGTCATGAGAAATATTCATTTTGTCACACTTTTGGTTTACTCTAAACTCTCTATTAGACTTCTAGTGGTCTCTCTGTAACATATTTAATTTTTATTTAAGAAACTATTGTTTTTGTTTAGTCTGATTTATTTTATTTAAAATAAAGGAATGAAGAAGCTAAAGAAAGTAAATTGGATGTCATGACAAAAATCACTTTAGTCATGAAGTTTTAATCAACCAGATGCCACTACAGACTACATTAGTCAGAAAGTAAATTATTCAAGCTACATTGTGTTTTGGAGTGGCATGGATATCTAATGATGGATTTTAATGTTTTTCTGCAACCTTGATTACAATTTTTCATATTTTTTTTATTTGGTCTTGTTAAATTAACATTAAACAAACAGTGACAGACAATAAAGCCATCAGTTTAGAAATACAAAAATCTGGTAATGGGAAATCCAAATGAAAACAAATCCAACATGTATGACAGGATCTTGCTTACAGCATGAATAACATTTTCAAAAATGACTAAAAAAAAAAATCAACCATTTAAATAGCTCTGTGACAGTAAACCAAAAGAACTAGAGCAAGCTGGATGATAATTATTTTTCAGTGTAAACATCAAGACAAGCTAGGTGTCTGTATTTCTCAGCTTGGGCTCTAATTTATGCTGAGATTCATTGTACCTGTGAAACAACAAACAGTTGTGCTGAAAGTACAGGGAACTCTGGGTCAGCACACTGACGTCAATATGCCTGCCTCCAAGCACTGACTTCAAACACCTAGAAGATTTTAAATGGATCTTTAAAAAGATCAATTATTAGGAGTGATGCAGTGTTCCTCTACCAGTGATTTCATTACAGCAAAAAACTGAATTATTTAATGATTTATATATATAAAACAAAGAAAACCTAAGAAAAATCCAATAGTTGTACAGTGCTGATACAGTTATAAGCAATTGGAGTTCTGAATATTTATTGTTATATTTATATTCTATTTTGTGTGACTCTCAAATGAGAAACAGCAGGAATAGTTAAAAGTGTCTTCAACATTTATTTTTTTATTGTCAAAAATCTAAAAGAAATGTCTGCCTTCCTGTTAGCTTTTATCACTCCAAGTAATGCATAGCCTACACAGTACATGTCACTTGCTTACTGAGATACTGTAATTTGTAGAATAGTCAAGTGGTGAAGTGTAGGAGGAATATGAGCATCTCATGATTTTATTGCCATGCGGCAAAATTCAATGTATGCAAAGTTCCTGTGAGGATATTATTTTAGATATAAAGAGCTGCTGTATGGTGTTTGCAGATTAGTAAATGTTTGCCATGTTTTCTGCATACAATAGGTCTTCATCACTCATTATTATCTTTAATTCAATTAACAACTGGTTGAAACATAATGTAAAGGAAGTGGTGTCAAGACGAGATGAAGTATTTTTAGGAGTCATTGCTAGGTGAGACAGAGAGGAATGCTTCCACCGACTTTTCCCATGTAATAACACACGTGTACTAATATAAAATTCTTTTTCTTCTTGAAACATGCTAATGTATAATACAGGTTAATATAAACTATATTTTAATAATAAAAGCAGAAGAGATAAAAACAATGCAGTTTAAATGTTTTTCTATGCTCATGTCAATTTACAACTACCTGTCCATTGTGATGTGTGGTCTAGTGAACATAGCTGTGAAGGCATGTGAGGATGGCAGAGAGTTAAAGCATGACCTAGGAAGGATGGAGAACACATATAATTAAAGTGCCAATTTACATTGTCATGCAGTGCAAGAGAAAAGATGGCATCACCTAGGGATGTACATTCTGTTACTTCACTGGATACCCCTATAAAAGCTTTAGGCAGGGGCACCTGGCAAATGTAGAGAAGAATGTGAATACCACCTCTGAAAAGCAAGACTCTACAGCAACCAGTGATCCTTGATCCTTCTGGTAAAGACAGAGAGAGGCCAGGGAGAGCTCAGGAGAAATAAAAAGATCCCAGGGCCAACAGAGATACCAGGTTTAAAAGTGGGGACTGGGTTTCCTTTTATAAAGTTCAGGCAGCAAGAGGGCTGCCCTTGAGATATTGTATTCTAAAGGAACTTAACACTCACAAGAATGGTAAAGGGATCTCAAGCTTGTGATGATATCTAATATAATCAAGTCCAAGGGGCTCACCCAGCAAACCCACCTCATGTTAGCATCTCTATTGTGGTTTCATTATACCACTCAACCAACTAATTTATGAAAAACTGCAAAACTAAACATACATATTTTATTTATATTTTATATACAGGAGAAACATTTTGCATAATGATGACCACTTTTTATAAGGCTTATAGCTCTCTTACCCAAATTTTCTGCATAAACTGCAGCTTCCTCATTTGTTGGGGAGCTGTTTTGAAAATAATGTTTTAAAGGACATTAGAATAATATCTATTATATGTAATACCTGATGTAGAGAAAGATTAATAAAGAAGTGAATGGTAAACGCCACCTTTGCAACACAATACCGTAGATTCCGGAATACAAGCCGACTCGGTATATTAGCCGACCCCCTTCTCTACCTACTAAATTACATGTATTTGCCGATGACCGGTATTTAAGCCAACCCCCTTCTCCAAGCAAAATTTTCTAAATTTCCTTAAATGTTTCTCTTCAGCTATATTTATCATGTTTATCGGCGAGAATTTGAGACTGCCGGCATTTTTGATGGAAACCAGGAAGTGATTGCGGAGAAGTTTGGTAAAATGAAGCCTTTGTGTTGAAACTATATACGCAAATACGGTACATCGGCGGGTGGATTTCTGGAGACTCGTTATAAATTTGACTAACTTAAATACGCAATACAGTGGACCCTTGACTTAAGAACTTAATTCGTTCCGAACCTCCCACTGCAACACTTACTTAACCTTTTCATAATAAAAAAGGGTTGTATAATGTGCATAATTTACCAAAACACCAATAATTTTTCTAATCTACTAACCAAAAAGTTATAAAAAGTGCCTAGCCTACCAGAAGTAGGCTAGATTAAGCTAGGAGCATGGTAGCGCACAGCGGCTCAGGGCTCTCCTTTTCAGTGCGCTTTTTTGTTGTTTTTGTACTTTTTTTTTTTTCCTTGTTTGTGCACGATCAGTTCAGCGAACATCCGCTACACCCATCAGAACCTTATAGACATCGGTGTCCAGAGCCAGACATCTGTTTCGAGTGTTTTTCATCACACGCACAACATCCCAGACAACTTAGCGAGACCAGCGCGCTCTCCGTGGATTGTTGTCGGGTCTAGGAGACGACGCAGACGGAGGAGGGAAAGAAAACAGAAGCGGGGCCACAGATTCGGCGTTATGCTAAGGCTAAAAAAACAACCATACAAGCCCTATACAGAACTTTTTTTCTGCACTGAAGGAGCTGCTTTTAATCTCATTGTAGATGTGTATAGTGACAATAAAAGGCATTTTATTCTAGAAACAACAATTTCATACTGTACTCACCATTTAATTTGACATCTTTGGGCTGCAGGAAGAGAGGAGGAGGAGAATGCAAATCTTTTCTTTGTAAAATTGTCGAGATGGTGGATTTCGACATGCAGTACATATGAGCGAGATCGGTCACACGAACAGCACTCTCATATTTCCACACAATTTCCATCTTCGCTTCAATTTTGATCGCTTTCTTTAACTTCTCTTCCTTCCTTAGCAATTATGTGTCTTGCTTGCATGGTCTTAGTGAATTATATACTGTATATAGGTAAATCACTGCAATGACCGAAATCACATCCACAAACACATGTATCTGGGCTCCGACTGACGCTACTAACGCTCTCGGTTGTTTGTTTACAATCGCGCAAGCGGATACACGTGACCGCATTCGGGTTGTAACGCAAGATGTTGGTCGTAAATAAAAAGAAAAATTTTTATTTTAAACTTCCCGATAATTTCTTATAAATTTTATTAATAAAATCAACAACTAAAACACTTTTTTGAATAAATTCTTTATTTAATTTAAAGTACCGGCATGCAAAGTTACTTCTTCATCTGAAAGATGGCTCTGTGATCTTTCGTCATTATTTACTTCCGTATTGATCGGCAAAACCGGCATTGCGCTGGAAATCTTGAATCTGAAACGATGCTCGTTGTATAAACCGAACCCCAAACTCCAAGTCAAAAATCTAGGACGAAATTCTCGGCTTATATTCCGGGATCTACAGTATTTCATTTACTTTCCACATTTTTCACAATGCTGGGATGATCTGCTGTATAAGGCCTTTAACCTTTAAATTTTTAAATCAAAACCAATTAAATTACCTGAAACTCAAAAATAGATGTACAATTTATTTTAATGTCTTTCCTGTATTTAATTTGCATATTGGGTTGACTGGCAACTGGACCAATATGAGCAGGTGTGAGCAAATGTGACTCGTGTACTCTGAAATGGTCTGACGTCATCCAAGGCAGGCTTATGCACGTGCCTCACTTTTTATTACAACATCTGGAAAATTAATATGTGGTGTTTTTATGCCACCTCAATCAAATAACACTATTGTAATGCAGCTTTAGCTGATCAAATCTTAGCTGCTGAGAATAAATACCTAGATTCTGCATTTATTGTCTTGGGTGACTTTAATAATTCCACTTTGTTATTTGAATCATGCAAATACAAACAGCTAGTGAAAAGTGCAACTAGAGGGGGGAAAACTCTGGACCACTGCTATAGCTCTATTTCAGGTGCTTACCCTGCAATTTCATAAGCCATTTTATGCAACTCTGGCCATGCCATAATATTTCTTGTCTCTTAAAACAGACAACATTAAAATTGGCTAAACCAGAAATAAAAACGGTGCGTAAGTAGACCAGTGAGACTGTGGAGAGACTATAGGATAGGTTGGACTCTACTTTCTAGGAGGTATTATCCGATAGATTAGATGTACAGACACAGTTGCTTCTTTCATAAATGCTTATCAAGAAACCCATATTCCAGCTACAATAAAACAGCTATCAGATACAACAATGACATGTTTTTTTTAAAAGTTTGAAAAAATTACAAAAAACTAATGAAGTAGCTGATGAAAGAAGAGGTAAGACTATGCACAAAGAGGCTAAGCATCAACTACACAAAGCCATTAAGGATGCCAAAAGCAGACACAAGGCCAAGCTAAGACATAGCTCTGATCAGTTAGCACCTGTATTTACTGAAGTTTTCACTCATTTTTCGGTTGAACACAATCGAAAATCATGCCAGACATCTATCTATGTCAGACAGTGAAAATGGGTCAATATCAGCAGGGTCTTCTTAGGGTTGCATTCGGTCCCCTCAACTTTACTCGCTCTGCACCAATGAGTGCACCTCCAGTGACCCATCTGTTAAACAGCTGAAGTTTGTAGCCTCAGCAAATCTTAACTTGAATTCCTTTAAAACAAAAGAAATGATTGTGGATTTTAGGAGACAGTCCTTACCTCGTACAGGCCTAGATATAAATGATATCACTTGGAACAGGGCTGAATCATTTCAATTTCTTGGCACAAATTCACTCACAGTCTAAACGGAAGTGAAAACATAACTGCTCTTATCAAACCAAAGCAGCAACTTTTGTTTTCTTTCTCCATCAACTTAAAGTTTAACCTGACCCATTCAGTACTGGTGTAGTTTTATTGAGCTGTTATTGAAAGCAGCCTCACTTCCTCAATAACAGACTGGTATGGCAATGCATCTTTTCAGTGTCTTATTTGAACAGAAGAAAAGACTTAAAGCCTGAAACTGATCTATATATGTCACCAGTAAAGAAACATGCTGGAAGTACAGTATAATCAAACACTACACTCACCTGGGTAACCAGCACTTTCAGTTATTATCCTGAAGGAAACTTTACCAGTTGTTACCTTTCTACTGCAGTCACAGTGGCTAAACATAGACTCTGATTAATCTCTCTCTTGCTTAGTTTCTAAATTCCCATTTATTCTGTGTTTATTTTATAAGGACTTATTTGATATATTACCGGATGGGAGTGCAATTCTGCTTTACTATATTGTTTCATATATTTATGTTTTTTGTGATATATATCTTTTACTACTACTATATATAATTTTGCAATGGTGTCATGTATTGTATATTGAGTTTTGTAATTTTATTTACCTTGTTATGTGTATGTATATGGATCTAACACTTAGAGAAAGTCCTAGCAACTATGTTGCTTGGCAATAAAGTTAAAGTTCAAGTTATTATCTACTGCTTTGAACTTTACATGTTTATGGTTGACAGATTTTCTTTCAGTAATGTATGCCCAGCCTCTCTTTCCATGTCAACAGTGAAGGGAATTCTGGTCCTTTTCTTTCCTATATTCACAATAACTGTGAAACTAAAACAGAGTTCAGCTCTTTGAATTCTAAAGCCTAATACATGACAAGTCACTAGAGGACTGACCTTTTTGTGTCTTAGAATACATAGCACACCACATTTAAATGATTAAAATCAAGTGATTTTTTGAGAATTTTTATCCTTGTATTGAACCTAATCTTGAATTTTCTGACAAGGGATCTATTGTGCCCATGAAACCATAAGCACAGGAATGGCTATACTATACAAATGTACTACATAATAGCATGATATAGGAAAGGCAACTTCTGATCTAAAACTGCAAACAGGTCAGATAATGACAGGTTCAAATTTTATTTGCAATAATGTAAATGACTAGCTTTTTCCCTCCAAATTGCTTTGTATTATTAAGGTAATGCACTGAGCTTGGACTTATGTTTGGTTATAAGCTACTATACATGTTAAATGTTTGCTTGCTTTACTCTGGGCAAAGGTGAAGAAGAGATTCTATTTTCTGTTTGGGATACAGCAATAATGCCACTAAACTAAAGTACATTTTTTTTCCCATGCTTGTTCATTTTAATGAAAGATCAAAACACAGGTATGGAAATAATAGAAGGAATCCTATCATTTACCAGCCATTGCAGAGTGTATATATATATATATATATATATATATATATATATAAAGCATACCTTTGTTTCCAAATAATGCAACATAAGTTACATTTGTTACATTTGAATTTTTAATAGTTAATGTCAAAAAGCTGGAGTCCCACACATGAACTGTCCGTTTCATGAAGCTGAGAACAACAGCACTAACCATAATGCTCCCCTAAAACAGTTAGCATCATTCCTTATTTTTTCTATAGTGCCATATAAATGTTTCATGTTTCATGACATTTTAGTGGGCAATGCAATACTACAGAAACAAATCTGTCAGATTATAGATGTTACATGATTATGAGTCAGGTGCTGTGTTTCAAGTATAATTTCTAAACTAGAATATTTTTATACAAACAGTATAATTTAAGGCATGTTATAAAAATATTCCACAAGAGACTTTGTAGATAGGATGTTAAAATAAACAGACCTCACACACTGCAAATGTTTGTTAGCAAATGAAGCCAAGAATAAAGATGCTAGTAGACAAGGACACTATTTGTCTGAATGAGGCCAGAGAGGGATTGGGAACTAGTTCACACTGAACAACTGTTATTAACCTCATATAATTTGATATACTGTACAGGACTGGCTTCTAATTGCAGTACATTTTAAAAATTGTGTTTTTTTCCCCCAAGCCTGAAAAAGTAGCCTTAGTGTTTCTTGGACTTAATAATAGCAACTGAATAAAGGAATCCTTCATAAAGCTGAAGATCATAGACAGCATCAACCTGTGATTCCAGTGGCCTTTGTTCAGGGATTTGATCAAATGTTGCAGTTTGAAACTGACCTGATTATCTCAAACATTAATATGTTAAAATGAGAAACTAAATATGGGAACTGAAACTCAATCCAAATAGATTTCACTTACTTTTTCAGCATAAATTGTGGTTAGATGTGCTTTCTGCATAAACAGGTACTTTGGAGCTCTTAGACATGTCTTAGGTGAGGATATATTATGCATAATCACTCTACATTATATCCTGTCCAGATATTGGATGTTTTGTGTTTTGGTCTTCATTCTTCTACACATTTCATTTTTGATTATTCATGCTTGTTTAGTAAATACATCTATGACAAAATAATGTTTAAACTGAAACTTAACTTAAACTGAGTACCCACCTCTAGTATGCTGGGTTTTACAAAATGCAGTTCTTATATTAAGTTGCTTAAATTGTCAACATTATAATCACTGACATATTAATCCTTTCAATTTTAATGTAAAATTTTGTTTACTTCACTGTCCTAGCTAAATCTATGCTTACTGTAGAACTAAAAAGACAGATAATATGTACTGTATACATTTTTGAATGTTCAATTTTATATTTTTATGCTAATACTTTATATATACACAAGATCTGTGTTGACACAGATGAAGCTCTAAAATGACTGACATGTGAAAATGAATGACAGCTTAGACATGTGATATCATGTTTTTGCCAAATGTGTGATGCAACAAAATACTATTAACAAAAGATATGGAAAAGAGTTCATTTTTTAATTCTCACAGCTTTCAATTTTTAGTTGTCACTCCATATAGGAATGACAATACCCTTTCTCAGCTTTGCTAGTATTTATTTACTCATATACAGTTTTATCATCAATATCAAATAGGTTTTATTAGTCTAGATGTATTACCATTATAGCAAAATCAAAAATTCCTTTGTGAGTTGTATTATTTTTTTTATTGTACTTTAATTTCCATTTTTTTTTGTTATTTGAATTCTGTATGAATTACTAATTCTTTTCTGTGATGACAGCAGTGTAAGTCATTGTCTAATCCACTTAGTCCTGAACAGGGTCGCAAGGGGTGCTGGAGCCGATCCCAGCTAACAAAGGGTGCAAGAGCGGAACAAACCCTGGACAGGGTGACTCTCCATCTTAGGGTGAACACAAACATGCCCCCAACTATACACTAGGGCCAATTTAATACGGCCAACCCACCTAACCTTCATGTCTTTGGACTGTGGAAGGAAATCGGAGCATCTGGTGTAAACACACACAGACATGGGGAGAACATGCAAACTCCATGCAGGGAGGTCCTGGGACGCAAACCCTAGTTGCCACCATGCCACCCAATTGCAATGTCATCCTACTTCTACTTTGTGACTCTTCAAGTCTCCATTTTGTAAAGTTTCCTTATGGTGGCAGCCACTTTGTTTACTGGTTGCTATCACATAGCCAACATTGATGCGAAGAGTGATATCATTATTGAGCAACTATTTAAAGTAGCTGTGCCGCATGTCTGGTATCCCAGTCTTAGGATACAAATCTACAAGTCACTGCATATACTATTTTGCGTTTTCTTTGGTTAAGGCTCTTTTATGATCAGTTTGTTTCCACAATGTTTCAAGTGTTTTTGATTATAATTCCCTCTGTCCACTAAAAGGTTTGTTCACTAGTTAGATTATCTTCCTGGTTTATAAATTTCTGCCTGTGCCCAGTTCTGTTTCTTTCAATCTTTTTCAACTGTTGGTAATTTCAACTTAAAACATATTTTTGGTTCAGGTCTTCCCTCAAGTCTGTGTATACTCACGAAGTCTGTATTGTCAATCAGTTTTAATTTATTTCAGTTTGACATAAACTGATGATGCAAATCAGAAATATCACACAGTGAGATTTGAAAAAAAAAATCCAAAACATAATTTAAAGTGTCCAAATACAGGTCACATTCTAAAAATCTTAATAGAATTGAAGTTAAAGTTTACTTATTGAAGCAATTTGAAACTCAAATTAAAGGATTGCATTCCGGTGTGTATTTTTCATGGGTGGGGGGAGACTTATATGAATTGAACATTCATAATATCATAGTTCAACATGACTAGTGACAATATAATTGTAGTCTGGACAGTACCTCAAAATGCCATAACAGCAGCAATTAAGGATGCCTTGAAATAAATTCCTTTTTATTTTACAGTATCACAAAATCCCTTTCAATGAAAATGTTCTGTATATTGAATGGGAGATCCAGTCTTTCCAAAGATATCTTAAAAAGCTAGTAATTTATGTATTCCATTTTCAGCATATGTGAAATTAATTTTAAAACACATTTAAGATGTCTCAATTACATCTTAAGTAATCTCAAATTGATTTACTGTGCATTCAAATGCATTTTTAAAAATATTAAAAAAGCTTTTTTAACTGAGGTTATTCTGAGATACAGTATTTCCAAATGCATCTGAGATATCCTGAAATGCTCTGGATGTTATTTCAAAGTATCATGAAATTAATTTCAGCAAGCTGAAAATTTGAATACATTTTAAGATATTCTAAATGCACTTTTCAAATGTTTGTTAGGTGAAGCTCTCCAGCTCCCACTGAATGTCAGAGGGAGTCTTAATAAGGCAGTTAGTATGCCTAACTAGCAAAAATGTTTAACTGTAAAAACAAGTACTTTTAAATTATATTATATATATATATATATATATATAAAACACTGTTCTATAAATGTGTACTGTCTTAGGATAAAAAGAAAATCTTGACATCACCATATAAAATAAAGTACCTGTATAAACAAAGAACCGGCTTCCAAAGAGCATCATATACCCACCATTGGTTAATAACTTCTTGGAACTTGCTATAAGTTCAAGTAAAACTAGTTTCTATAGTCATTAGAAACTATAGTTTGTAGTTTATTTCTATTCTTCTTTAAATGAAAATTTTTAATTACAAAGAACCAGTTGTGAAATCACTGAATGAATCTCTAAAACACTGAAAAGCAAACAAAAACAAAGCAGGAGAGTTTTTTAATTATTGACAATGGTTAGACTAAACATTATGGTGTTGCCAAAGTTACATGACATCTTAAATTATGTATGCACATGTTTTTCTGATGTCTGTTTTACAGATTCGTGTAGCATTATAACTGTTGATGGCCATCAGAAAATAGATTGATGCCAATCAGAATGTTTATTGCCAAGGGCATAAGTAACTTGCAGGAATCAGCTAGAGACATTTCATGACATTCGGGACCTCATGCAATGCCTAACTGATGATCTAATTGACAACTCTTTAATAGACAGTTTGATAGTCATCTGAATAGTATACAAAAATGTGTACTAAGAGAACCCTGCACAAAAACATCTTTGCTAAAGCCTTGGCTTTGAGCAATAAAGATCTCTAAAGCATGTCTGTTCATGTTAATTGTAATAACACCTGAGAAATAAATCAGGTAATATATGAGGTACTGTATATCAAATGTAGTTTTTAAATGTTTATTAAGGAAAGCCGGTGTTAGAGGCTACAGTGATGTACTTAACCCATAAGGCTGTAAGTTCAGTGCTGTCATTAACTCACATGTACATTAAAACAAGGAAGGTCCTAGCTGCCCTTGCCTGGGTCAGAATTCAAACACATCCCATGAAGTTGGGAGACTGTAACAGTTACCGTTTCTTTAAACATGTATAATCTAAATACAAGATTACAGTGACAATGTCATATCATTTAACGCTACTGCTAAATACAAATATATCTATGCCAAAACTTTACCTTACTTGTACATTTAAATCTCATTTTATTGTAATCATTTTGAATATGCCTGAACTACATTTATCATGCAACTGAAAACCTGTCTTGTTTCAAATGAATTCATATTTAAGCAGAATTAAATATTCAGAATTTCTATTTATTTATCTGTCTATTTGAAATCTTCTTTGTCATATTTAAGATTACTCCAAATTATTTCCCAGTAGTAACATTTTAAATGGCTATCAATACATTAAAAATGTTTGTCAGGTTAATCTGGTAAAATCTCAGTAACCACGCAAGGCTGGTGCTTAATAAAGATGGTGTAAGGGAGAATACAATTGAAGAAACAGAGTTAGTTTGGTAGAAAAGTGGACCACTGGTGGGCACTGTCTAAATTTTACGAGGCATTCCTTAGTGGTTCCCTGATATTGCATGTTTAGGATGAGGTAGCCAGTATATCCTTTACTTTCAACAAATAATATTTTTCTGTATCTATAATAATAAAAGGCAAAGCCCTCACTCACTCACTGACTGACTGACTGACTGACTGACTGACTGACTGACTCATCACTAATTCTCCAACTTCCCATGTAGGTAGAAAGCTGAAATTTGGCAGGCTCATTCCTTACAGCTTACTTACAAAAGTTAAGCAGGTTTCATTTCGAAATTCTACACGTAACGGTCATAACGGTCGACAACGTCCGCCATGTTGAACTTTCTTATTTATGGCCCCATCTTCACGAAATTTGGTAGGCGGCTTCCCAGCGCTAACCGAAACCGATGTATGTACTTATTTCGATGGTATGACGCCACTGTCGGCCGCCATATTGAACTTTCCAACGTCACCAATTTTCAAACTTCCCGTGTAGGTAGAAGGCTGACCCCATCTTCACGAAATTTGGTAGGTGACTTCCCTGCGCTAACCAAAACCGATGTACGTACTTATTTCGATGGTATGACGCCACTGTCGGCCGCCATATTGAATTTTCCAAACGTCACTAATTCTCCAACTTCCCGTGTAGGTAGAAGGCTGAAATTTAATAGGCCCATTACTTACAGCTTACTTACAAATGTTAAGCAGGTTTCATTTCGAAATTCTACGCGTAACGGTCATAACGATCAACAACGTCCGCCATATTGAACTTTCTTATTTATGGCCTCATCTTCACGAAATTTGGTAGGCAGCTTCCCTGCGCTAACCGAAACCAATGTGCATACTTATTTCGGTGGTATGACGCCACTGTCAGCCGCCATATTGAACTTTCCAACGTCACTAATTCTCAAACTTCCCGTGTAGGTAGAAGGCTGAAATTTGGCAGGCCCATTCCTTACAGCTTACTTACAAAAGTTAAGCAGGTTTCATTTCGAAATTCTACGCATAACGTTCATAACGGTCAACAACGTCCGCCATGTTGAACTTTCTTATTTATGGCCCCATCTTCTCGAAATTTGGTAGGTGGCTTCCCTGCACTAACCGAAACCAATGTACGTACTTATTTCGGTGGTATGATGCCACTGTCGGCCACCATATTGAACTTTTCAACAGTCTTTGTTACTTATGGGCCCATCTTCAAGAAATTTGGTACACGGGTTCCCAACACTAACTGAATCCTATTTACGTACATATATACGTCCATAGCCTACAGCTTGGTCACCGTGTGAGGCGGCGTTGGGTCTCCCATCCCATCACCTCCCACGTTGTTGGCTGCCTGCCTATATAAGGCCGTCCGTCGCTCCAGTCTCTACATTCCCTTCTTTGCTTCGCCACGGGATTCACGTCTCCCTGCTGATAACTACAGCCTTTTTGTTTAATCCACGGCTTCTCCGCTGTTTTATTGTTTGTTTATTACAATTATAGTTATTGTATAGGTATTTTACACTTACTTTACATTACTCAGGTACCCATTTCCTTCATCATTCCAACCCCCATTACCATGTCTATCGAGGTAATCACCATCGATCAAAGAACTGCCACTTACCGAGTGGTTTCCATGCCCGGAGATGGCACCTACCTTTTCCATTCTCTGTGTTACATATTGCACGGCCATATCAGGCTCACTCTTGATATCTGGAAGAACATTGTGTCTTATGTATTGAATGACTGGGACAGGTTCAAGGTGTGGACTGATGACGGTACAGGAGATAATTATACTACACAGGAGCACTAGAAGAGTGAAATACTTAAGCCCTTCACCTATGGTTCTGCATGTGAGTTGATGGCTGCCGCTGAATTGTTCGGTTGGTGCTTTCAAGTGTACCGAAATGGCCAAATATTTTACACCTTTCGACAACCGCCAATGCCTCTTAAACATCTTACATTCATAGGTGACAATTTCAGTAGTGGACACTTTGATGTTTATGAATGTTTAAACTCTCAAAAGCTGGATGTGAAGTTATCGATGAAACCGGTTGTAAGCTTACAACGCTTGACAGATGCTGAATGTCACTTCAACACAAGTCCTGCAAATACTGTCGTAATTGAAACAAACCATGAAACTGAAATCGATTATGACAGCAGCAATCCATGCTGTGAGATTTGAAACAAGATTACTGTTCACATGGCCAACTGTAAGTTGCATGCTCAAGAGTAAGCTCAGTGCACAGCTTGGTCATGTTACAACCGGAGGGCCGAACTGACAACGTGGTATACAAAGAGATCCTTAACAAATAATTATTGCCATATTTTCCTTCACTTTAAAAAGGTTAAATTTTCTTCTTAATAAAAATTTTAATGCAGTACTTCGCCGCTGCGAAGCGCGGGTAATTTGCTAGTTTCTAACTAAATTTCAATTTATTTTCCATATGTGACAACATAGAATCAAACAAGAATTGATGCTATAATGCCCTCAGTTCTCCATTTTTGAGGTCAGGTGGGTTCTGTACAGAAGTGCTGAAAGAGGTGAATCTTTTCTTACAATCTTCATGTTAGAAATATGCAAGATGGTATGAGTGAAAGAGGGACCCTGTGAAGGGGGCAGAATGATAAAGTTAGTGAACCAATGCCAAAAATGTGTTAACTAAAAATGAGTCATACTTGAAAAAAAATGTATTATTGTAAAAAAAGATTGGTGCAGTTATAATCTGTACAGAAGATAGTGTTTATCATTCAAAAACCTAACAAGAACCACTAACATGAAAAAGGCTCACATTGGATTAATGGAGTACAACTGGGTAATAAAAAGTTAAAAGAAAAAAAAAATCAAGGAAACATGAAGGAAGTCTACATCCTTTGGAAATTTACTGTCGTAAATAAAGTTGAGCCTGATACAACAGTTTTCTGTCTGATTTATTAGCACCACCAAACACTGCCATAAACCCATCATTACAATTTCTGGACATTGTTCTTCCATTTCAGAGCCACAGTGAGCTGAAAACAATTCTGGCAGCATTTAATGAAAGGAATGATCCAAGTCTACACAGAAGCCAGTACACCACAGGGCATAATAATACAAATCCACTCTAATTCATAAGAGAGTAATTTAGTATCTGTGATTTGATGCGAGTGTTGAGATTTTTTCCATAAAAGACCTTGTTGTAGTTAATATTTCCCTGCTATGTATAATTTTTGATCGTTTTTTAAAATACTAATCTTTCAGTTTTCGGTTGTTTATTTAATTTCAATGCGATTGTGATGTTATTGCATCACCATTTTATACTATGTTTTGAATTTGGAAACAGACATTTTGCATTTTTTTAATGTTTTTGATTATTTCTACAATGTTTCCAGTTAGTGATTGTTTCTAGATAGTTTTGATTCTGGACTTCTGCATCTGTGTTTTGACACTTTAAGTACAATTCCCTGCATAATCTGCTGAAATATGGTAATAAAAGTAAAAGTAATTCACTACTTTACACAGCTGCTTAATCTAAAAAAAAACACTTCAATTTGAACATTATAACATTCAATAACACATTAAACCCAGTCTCCTGGATCTATTACACTATTGCATTTTTTTCGCAATCATGCTATTGAAAAATGTTCTATTTGTTCCTACTACATGAACCTTCATTAGTTACATTATGTACTATATGTTACATTAATTAGATACACATTCAATAAATTATTACTTTATATTTACAAATTGTTTAGTGCTGCTATTTCATTGCCTCAGGCACATCAGGTGTTATAAGTTTTTTGTGTGTTCATTCTCTATTCAAAAGAAATGCATGTTTGGTTAATTTATGAATCTACATTTGTCCAGTATACAGTATCTCACAAAAGTGAGTACACCCCTCACATTTTTGTAAATATCTTATTATATCTTTTCATGGGACAACAGTGAAGATATTACACTTTGATATAATGTAAAGTAGTCAGTGTACAGCTTGTATAACAGTGTAAATTTGCTGTCCCCTCAAAATAACTCAACACATGGTTGAGCGTATGATCTGAGCACTGACAGGCTGACCTCCCACCACTTCAACCTCTGCAGCAATGCTGGCAGCACTCATATGTCTATTTTCAAAAGACAATCTCTGGATATGACGCTGAGCACGTGCACTCAACTTCTTTGGTCGACCATGGCGAGGCCTGTTCTGAGTGGAACCTGTCCTGTTAAACCACTGTATTGTCTTGGCCACAGTGCTGCAGCTCAGTTTCAGGGTGCTGGCAATCTTCTTATAGCCTAGGCCATCTTTATGTAGAGCAACAATTCTTTTTTTCGGATCCTCAAAGAGTTCTTTGCCATGAGGTGCCATGTTGAACTTCCAGTGACCAGTATGAGAGAGTGTGAGAGCGATAACACCAAATTTAACACACCTACTCCCTATTCACACCTAAAACTTTGTAACACTAACGAGTCACATGACACCGGGGAGGTAAAATGGCTAACTGGGCACAATTTGGACATTTTTCACTTAGGGGTGTGCTTACTTTTGTTGCCAGCGGTTTACACATTAATAGCTGTGTGTTGAGTTATTTTGAGGGGACAGCAAATTTACACTGTTATACAAGCTGTACACTGACTACTTTACATTGTATCAAAGTGTCATATCTTCAGTGTTGACCCATAAAAAGATATAATGAAATATTTACAAAAATGTGAGGGGTGTACTCACTTTTGTGAGATACTGTAGGTGTATGCATCAATGTGCTCTTCAATGGGCTAACATTCCTTTCCAGAGTATGCGCCTGTCTTGTGCCTTATGAGAACGGCATATGTTCTAGCTGGTTTGGAGTTTTGTCATTACCAACCAGTGCTGGATAAATATGAAAGAAATTGCAGGCCTCCGTCCTGTCCTTCGTAAAGTGTTGTCAGAAAGGCCATTTGGTGACTAACAAATAATTAACCTTAATTGCTACTCATAAAGTGTTATTTCAGAATCCAAAATGAATAGTTTGGCCTGGCATTCCAGATACATGCGTGCAAAAGAATAGCAAGAACCTTTAGAAGGCAAACTTACTTAACTGGTAAAAAAAAAAGACAAAAAACATAATCAGTCAGTTTTAACTTGGAAAGAAAAACTAATGTTGCTTTGCAGTTGTTGTCAGAATTGAAAGACAGTGATCTTTCCCACTAGAGCAAGCAGGTTTACTGAAAAGCCTTTAAGCAAATCATCCATAAATAACCAGGCTAATGAGGTGATTATTTTCAATTAGAACCAGTATAAAATGAGATGCCCTAAATGAACAGCAGTCTACACTAATCTTGGCAAAAGTGAAAGCTTCTTGACAAGATGTAAAACAACTTTGCTTTCTAAAAGATGTACTGCATTTGTCTCTGTGGTTTTCTATAAAAACTAAAGATAGGCACATGTACAGTGTTTAAGGATAAATGAGTTATAAACACCAACATTACAACATACAAAGAGCAAGTGAAAAAATTATTTAAAACCTCGCACATCGGCCACTAGTGACAGTGTAATTTTACAATTTTACATCATGAATATCAAAGGCCAAGCCAAAGCACAAATGAGTGTAATATGTATGTAATGAGTACATTCAAACTGCACATCACATCTAATGGAGTATCACTAAGATTTCAATAAGTACCACACTCAGGCTAAAACTTAAGCAACAATGCTTTGGCAGTAGTTCTAAATAATTGATCATGATGACACACTGCTTAGCTTATCATAACAGGAAAAACGGCCCACATTCTAACATAAAATGTCAAGATATTTTATGTCATGATTTAGGTTGAAAATTGATGTTTTGTAGCCTTTTATTTTAAGAGAAGCCATATTGTGTACTGCTGTCAGGGTCATATCCCAGGTTTCTAGGTTTCCGGGGCCATGACATTGACTTCATCAGCAACTGGCATAAAAGGTCAGCCTTTCGCTATGAGCCTTATCGAATCTGTGGATAAAATACTGACTTTCATTTTGATTTCTAGTGTTATTACTTTTCTTGTCTTTGCTGGTCTTCAAATTATTGTGTGATATTTGACTTTGAACTTTGCCTCTCATCTGGGTTTCGGTCGCTATAGTTTATTTTTTATTTTCTTTTGTTTTGCAATTTGCTTGCATCTCCTGTTTTCCTCAAAAAAATCTGTAATCATTTTTCCTGCTGAGTCAGGACATTGTACACGGTGGTCCAGATCTAATTATGCAGATCCAGATCATCTGGATGACTATGATTTATATGGGGACAATTCCAGTTTGGCGCGAAGATGATTCTTTATGTCATCAGTTCGCACACTTCGATGGTCTGGGATGTTTCAGGTGATTTTCTATGTAATAAACTTAATTATAGCATAATGAAAATTGCATAATTAGATCTGGACCACCCTATACTATATTAGTCAATGATTCTGAAATACCTACTTCTGTTCGTTGTTGCCTTCTTTCTAACTTGTTTGTGATACAGCTCAGTGACAGAGTTGTCTATGTGGGTGTTCCTCCCAAAATTACAAAGATGTGTGTGTTAGATTAAAATGGCAGCTTTAAATTGGCCTTAAGTTTTCTCTTTAAAAATTAAACATATGTTGGCAGAACAATTACATGTATCACAAAATCAAAGTTTATTACAAAATTACAGTATACAAAATAGCACAAAGTTTTAGCTAATTAAAATAGCTGACATTCTTTTAAGTTGCAGTTTTTATATTCTAACATACCAGCGATCTAGTCTCAAAAATCAGGACCTTTGCAGCCACAGTAAAAATTTTTACAGGCCACCCTTGATAATAGCAGTCACCCTCTCCAACAACATTTTAGTGTGCCAGAAAAGTAAACGTGGCAGTCGTCTTCTTTAATTTCGCTGTGGAACAGAACGCTTTAGAAGATCATTTGTTCCTGCTGTTGTGAGATTTTATAACTCTGTTGTCAACACAAGCGATTCATGACCTGGATACCAATCTACTATCTTACACTGTAACAATGTGCTTTTTACTACTTATTTATGATTTGTTTTGCTTGTGTTTTTTTAATAATTTGTAACACTTTTTACTGATATATTTGAGCTACTGGAGACCTGGATTGATGAGTAAAGTATATATCTATCTATCTAAAGAACTTTGATAAATGTCAGCCACTCAAAAGAAATGGGCATACCAATGCTTAAAAAAGCATCACAAATTTAAAAGAAGTCTCTATAATAGTAAAAAAAATACTTATACCAAATAATACTTACAAATACATTTTTAGCTACAAGATGCTTTTAACTGTTCCATGTAACAATTTACACAAATGCCTTTGCAAAGAATTGGTTTAAGAAATTCCCCTTCATTTAGGGCTAGCAAATCAGGAACTTTACCACATCTTATAAAAACAGGAACACAGTGAAGGCTGGAGAACTGTGGTGTGAGATGGAGAGGGTGAAATGCATGAGTTCAGCTACAAGTGTGGTATCCATTTTATGACACCCTCCTCCCTCTGACAAACTTACATCCTTCTTCTGGGAAACCTCCATTATCCCCCAAACCCCACCTCCGCCAAAGTAGCATTTACTCTCAGATTAAACTTCCCCTACCCGCTGTGGTAAAACTCTACCCATACTTCCTTGTTTCTGCCTCTGCCAACATTTTTCTCCTCCCTACTACCTCAGACAAAAAAATGAGAAAAACGAAAACTAGATGCTATAGAACAGGGTGTGGTTGATGCGATTCATTTTTACAATGATGTTAGTTAACGCTCCAAATTTTTTTCTACTGGCTATACATTACAGGGAAATTTTCAAAAGAACTTTTTCAAAAAAAAAAAAAAAAAAACAGAAAAGGGGGTGGGGGTTTAAAAAATATTGTTAATATCATATGTACAACATTACTTTTATTTATCTTGCTTAACATTAAGGCTAGAATTAGCAAAACATCACCAGTGCCATCTGTATCCGTAGATGAATTCTGACTATATTCAGGAACCTGCATATATATCAGAATCTGAATCTTGATTTTATTCAGCTACCTTTAAAGTCGGTTTTAAAATACTGTTGTTTTATTGTCATTTTGGATGCTTTAATTTCAAAGTTGTTTTTACTGTGAATGTGAATGTTGATTTGGGATGCAACCAATTGTAAATTGAATAGTTTAATATGATTTTTTTATTCCTACACCAGTTCACTGCTGCCCATTTGAGATTATTCCTTATTCCTTGATTCTGAAACGTATAAGAGAAAGAAATGGACCTGCAGTGCTGTACTGGGAGACAGGATATTGGTCTTTAGTTGAACAGGAAGACTTGAGTTCTCAACTGAAGGTACAACTTTATGTCTGAAGAAGCCTATCCTTGTTTGTTTGTTTTTTTTTTTTTATTTTGGCTATATATTGTAAAGTAGATAGCCTTCAGAGGAAT
>JANRMT010062806.1:18441138-18455094 GCA_026402145.1 Polypterus bichir lapradei | reverse complement strand
TTTTTATTTTGGCTATATATTGTAAAGTAGATAGCCTTCAGAGGAATACAGGCTCAAAATTTATGCATTTCTTATTCTGCCAGAAGTCCTGTTTTCCCAGACATGGTGTTACTTTACAATTTTTTTAATTTACATTTATTTACATTTGCATTTTATTTATTTATTTTTTACATGGTTGGTTTTGATATGTGTGACCTGTCTGTTTGATTTGAGGTATTAAATTGATGTGGACATGCTTATTGCAAGAAAGTGAGCACTTATGACAAAGATAAAAGATGAATCTGACTCATGAGTTTTAATATTGTTGAAGTTTTGATAGTGGTGTATGGGTCTATCGATGATATGGATTATGTGCTAAACATGGCGGTATTAGCAAAGGACAGAAGTAAAACAAAACTGAGTACCTTCATAAACAATACTGCTCGACCTCTCTCTGACACACTAATACTGAGCACTTTCATCCAATGAATGAAAGCGTGTCAAGAAACACTACTGGGACTCCTTCATACCAACAGCAAAATGCCTACAGAGTGTCTCACTGCACTGAAAAACGTGAAATGGCAGATCGTTACATTTAAAAAAATGTATTTACTTAATATTACATGTATTGTTTATGTTCCACTTTTGAACATAAATCAATCATGTTTAAATTATTGAATCTTGTGGGATGTTTTAGTCATTTAGGTACAAGTCAAAATAGTTATATTTAGTCCTAACCGGAAATTAGTATGCATCAAGCGGATTCATCGTCAGCAGAGGTTGGATAACTTGGCAGTAAAATCATGCGACTTTCAAAGAAGCAACAGGTTGTGGGTTTGAGTTATTGTCGCTGGTTAAGAGCAAAAGGTTATTAAAATAAAAATTTAAAAAAAAAAAAAAAAACACACTCAAACATGAGAAATATTCAAGTATTCATTTAAAACACGTAATCACACAGACTAATATTACTCAATTTTGCATTTTTTCTTGTATTCTCTTGTAATGTTTTATCAAACTATGCTCTCTAACTACTGTCACATGTCAGTAAATGTACTATTATCTAGATTTACTTGCTTAGTACAGGTACGTTTATGTACTTAAAAAACAAAAGTTCTGATTTTTGTTATAGGCCAACAACTTTCAGCATTGCTGTTCATTAGTATTATCATAACATTGCTCAACTATCCATCCACCCATTATCCTACCCGCTATATCCTAACTACAGGGTCACGGGGGTCTGCTGGAGCCAATTCCAGCCAACACACAGGGCGCAAGGCAGGAAACAAACCCCAGGCAGGGTGCCAGCCTACCACAGATTACTTAACTAGATAAATACTATTAATACAGACAAATAAATAACACCTGAATACCATACAATGCAGCTGCTGAATTTGCTTGTTTGAAAATTTTAAAAATATGTATATATATTTTGTGAAAGAAGGTGCCAAGCAGCAATTTCTGCACTTTATATTTTACTAATATTTAACATTAATATATATAGTTACATACATACATTTTTGATAAAAACAATTTTATTATGTGCAACCAGTGTACATATTTTTTTATTTTAATCTGAAATGCCATTTTTTTAGTGAGTGACTGTGACCACCATGTCAATTTTATTTTTTTTTATTACTTTCTTCCTTTTTAGTCATTCTGGTATGTGTTCACACTATAGTGTGTGTGTGTGTGTGTGTGTGTGTGTCTATTTATTTAAAGAACTTCTGTAAAAAGTCACATTTCCCCCTCAGGATAAATAAAGCTCTCTCTAGATCTAAACACTCAAGCTCTTTTTGCAGATTTGTTTTGTTACTTTGAATAAAAAGATCTGATAAATAATTATAAGCAGGAAATACTTAAAGCCCATCATAATGCAACGTTCACTTTTTAATTTGTAAAACACAAAGATATGCAATGCTTCAGCCTATAAGAAGAGAAGGTGGATAGGGACATTATATCTTCTGGCCTCTAGGAGCAAAAAGAAACATTGCTGAGGAAAAAGAATACTGATTAATGACTCTCAAAGTGTTACTGTTTTATTTTCTCTTTAATTACAGCACTGTCCTATTCCAATTAAGAGGTATGTTCACAAGTAAAAATTATATTAAACAATTATTAAAAATAGTACATACAATTAAAATGTAAATGAAGCACTGGTTTTATTTCCATGTTCCAGAGATTTTGCCTTGAATTTAATCATATGTGAGTAATTATATGAGTTTGGGCACACCCTAAGATGAACTGGTGCACTCTTGTACACCAGAGTTAAATGCTACATTACAGGCTTTTTTAATATGGTCATCTTCTTAGTTCTTTAAGCAATGTTCAGCAATAAGTGATGATGCATTTACCAATTATGGAAATACAAAAATAAAAAACAAAGAAATAAAAAACAAACATGTTTCAACAACACATTTATTTTAAAAGCAACTAACCTCAATCATTTGGCAATCATTATGGATGAGCAGATGCTGCTGTAATGTTTTAGAAAATAATGAACAATGTGAAAAATCTGCAAGCATTTGAATGTAAGCTACCCAAGTATGTGCTTTAATGAACTGCTGTTTTATTATAAACCTGCTTTGGTGTTTTGTGGAGATTCATTTTCCAGGGCTACTGCTTGCTCAGTAGCACATTTGAAAAAATATCAGGTGCAAGACAAGCAAAAAATTAATTTAAAATAAAAAAATTGGAAGCAGCGTTCATTATAGCAAGATCATAATGGAAGCAGTATACAGACAAGACAACCAAAAAACAAATAAAAGCATTAATTGTAAGAAAAAAAGCTAAAGGCAATCAATGCCTAACTTGTGTGTGGTGTTCTTTCAGGCTTAAGACAAACACTACTAATGTTATTTTTTTTTTCTACCCACAAAGGGATCTTTTGAAGAGTTGCAGTGTAGCTTATTTAATCTGTTCTCTCAGGAGACTTGGGAAAGGCTACTGTGCATTTACATATAAATGCTACATGAAGTTTTGAGAAACCTTGCAAAAAATGCAGACAGTTCTGAAGATTTGGTATCATATAATGAATAAGCATTTTTTATTATCAGTGAGAACACTTGAGTATTTCAATCAGTAGATCAAACATTAGTTGTGGCCCTAACTGAGCTCAACAGGACACTCCATAAACATCGCAAGAAAACAACATAATATGTAAGATATTGCTGACCCAGTGAGTTTCTTGTGTTAATACATTTTCTCCTTTTTACAACAAAGGACAGTACTTGACAATTAAATGTGATAAATTTAAGAAAATAGACAGAGAAAAAAAAAGGACAGAAATGATGCTAAAATACTCATAGCGTGCAGAACAAAGTTATTGAGAAATACTAACATTTTTATACCTTTTAACAATGAATACATCTGCAAAGTTTTAATATTGTTAGTGCTATTCTTCCTCTTCAACTTCCAATTTAAATATTTAAATAAAATTAGGTACCAAATAGCAAAAGACCTTCAATTAAATTCCACTCTGTTCAGGATCCATCCACTTTCCAAACCCTTTTTTTTAGATCAGGGTCACATGGAAACTGAAGCCTAACCCAGCAGAATTGGGTACAAGGCAGGAACAGTCCCTGGACAAGGTGCCAGGTCATCACAGGGTGAACACACACATTTTAGGGGCCACTCCACCTAACGTGCACGTCTCTGGATTGTGGGAGTAAACCAGAACTCCTGGAGAAAATCCACATGGGCAGGGGGAAAACATGCAAACTCCAAACAAGGAGCGCATAGGACTTAAACTCTGGTCTCCTTGTTGCCAGTCAGTAGTGCCACCACTGTTCTGCCATGCCATCCAGTATCTTACCTGATCTGCAGATGCCTATGTCCCTTTCTTTTCTACCATTTAATTCCCAGAAATCTACACACCAATTCCATAATTCAAGTTTATTGATCTCATATGCACCTAAAATAGCTTATGATACAGAATGGAAAACATTCAGGGTATTATCCAATTATACATTCTTTCACCCCATTTTCTGCATTTGCATTTTCTACAGCCCTTTCTCTTTTCTCGACTGGGCATAGAGTATTCCACCTCTAGGAGATATTTTGATGATTTAGGAGTCAAAGTGCTCCTGTTGCCGAGATCAAGGTTTTCTAATGCATCCTCCTCTTTCTTAATCTAACAACATCTCAGATCAACCTTAAAGACTGCTGGCTCCTTCATATCCTATATGCATCTTTCTCTCCTGCTCTTTTTCCTCCTTCCACACCCCTAATGTGAATCCTGTTTGTGCTATGAATGCTTCATAATGTAAATCCTCCCTCAGGCTCTTTACCGATAACTTGTATATACAGTTTGAAAACATAATCTCCAATCTCTCTGCTTCAAGGGATGTTATAATCAAGAATCTCTTTGGTTACTAGAAATCCCAAATGCCAATACATCCAGTTTAATGCTGTGCACTGCTTATACTTCAGTCCTACAGGTGTTTTGCTATGGAACCTTTGAGATTCACCTCTGCCTTTCCACTTGAACAGTTACCTTTCTTATGTTCTGGGTGTATTCTTTTCACTGACTACACCTAACTCTCTCTCTATCTGTCTTTGTTATCCATCCTTTCCTTTGGTAATTCATTTTCCACTCATATTTTCATTTTCCTGGAGCTATCTACATTACTTTTTTTTCCTCCATGGATTTGCAGTTTGATTGCACATTCTCCTTAAGTTCATGGGGAGTATTTTGTGTATTCTTTTGTGTAATCTCTTTCATATGGCAGGGTTGATCAAGGCACCTGTCTCTATTTTGCTATTGTAGTTTGATATTGGTTGGCACTGTTTCATTGCTATTGATTGACTTAATAAAAATTTGAATAGGGAAAAAAAACATTTTTCTAAGAAACTCAAATTAACTAAGCACCCTAAATATTTTCTCATGGGACCCTATTTAAATACACAGATGAGCGAGTTTTACTCCAGTAGTATATGAAGCTGCTAAGTAGGCTCCTCAGTGGAATTCTCCCACACAAGGGAACATAAAATCTATTTTTTTTCTGGATGAAACATTTGAACATAAAGCAAATTAATCACAGTCTTAATTAGAGTGAAGTCTACTCCTTAATCTGAAACCTCAAGGAACATTATTTCACACATTCACATTCCTACATTTTGATGAAAGTCTTTATTTTGCTTTATGTGTTAATGAATAAAAATGTTTGTTTTTTTGGCCAAAATGGACTTTTCCGCAAATATGAAGTGTTTTTCTGAGGTGTTAATTCAAAGAATGAATTACATACCAATAGTGGTACCATGCAACAGTAGACGGTAGTTTTTGGCAATTCAGAACATGCAAGTTTTATTTCTATGCTATTTTTTGTCAGGTTCATCAACAAAATAAGCCCAGTTCTTTGCTGTTTTTGAGCATGGTCTGTTATTTATTTTTATATTGATTTATTTCAAAGATTCACTTTTCTCCCATTGACCGTGCTGTCATGTCTTACAGTCCTTGCATACAGTACATTGTAAAACTCAAGCAGGCATGTGTGCAGTGATAGAAGCAGAGATAAAATACTAGTATGTAGCATAACAAAAACTCATATCATAAACAAGATGAAACACTGTCATCTTTCTCCGAGTTCATTATAAAGCCAAATGCAAACCTTATAATTTTATTTTTATTTATATTTTTTATTGTTGGTGATAAGATGCTTGTATTAAGCATTTTTAATCTTCACAATTCTGCACCGTGTGTGTGTTTTCTTTAAATAAGCAGAATGAATTAATGGAGGTAACCCCTTGCAGACTCATCATAAAGCTATTCTTTTCCTCCCCCTCTTTTATAAGAGGTCCAGAGCCTTTGGGCATTCTGTAGGAGTATTTCATAATTTATCTCATTGCATTTATTAAAACTAATACAGCTCAGGAGGGCATTTTTGCTCCCTGCTATTTTTAGTAATGCCCAAGCTACTAGCCATGTGGCACAATTTTGGCCTGATTTATTTTTTCTGTCTCCAATGCCATGAAATTTTCCTTAACTTTCAAATTCCATCCTTTCATTATCTAACTTTCTTATGCTATAATTGAGAGGTATGATTCACTCTCAGAATCAATACAGTTTAATGGGATGCCAGGATATTGCAGATTGTCAAATTCATGAGCTGAATCTGAAATTTTACAGGTTCCAAAGAAGGCAACAATTGATTTAAAGATGCACTTGATTTTTTCTATAAATGGCTTAATTTTATAAATGATACATCCTTGAAACAAGCGGTTATCCTGGATTTGACTTAATTAAGAATATCATGGACATTCTTTGTAACAGATACAACAGATGCCATCTATAGCCCTATTGTTCATGGTGCTTATGTTAATTCTAGACTTAGTCTGCTAATATGGAGTTACACCATGTAATATAACCACTGCTGAATTACCCATATCTGACCATAAATTGCCACCTATTTACCTTTCATAAAATTAAAGGTGCAATGTCATATCATAATATCACACATGTAAATCCTTAGGATTTCATTATGACTGTTGTCACACACATGCACAAGGGAGGCAGCTAAAGGGCTTGAATGAGAGCAATTCCAAGCCAGACCAGGAGGTAGCGGAGTGCACGGACTCTCTTTCTTGCTTTTCTGTAGACCGTTTAAGGGAAATTCCACTTGGCCCTGATGATGTCATTCATGGTTCCGGCCCCTTTGACATCACATCCAGGTGCGAGCCTATGGATGAAGACCCTTCCGATTTCTGCCCCTTTGATGTCACTTCCTATACTGGCTTTTAAAGTTGCCAGCTTTCCTCCATCCCCTCAGTTCTGTTCTGGACTCCAATCTGTACACAGCAGTACAAACCTTTAACTCATTTTGCAGCCAGGGAATAATATACGGGTGGCTACCCCAAACCTTTCTGTGGCTTTTTTTGATTTTGTGACACTGTTTACCCTTTGAACTTAACATTTTAGCTCTTCTGAAAACACAGATTGTCTTTTTTACTATTAAGATTAAGACAGTGTCAAAAATGTTTTTTTTTCTACAGTTAAGGGGTTATTTAAACTACCAGAATGTATCATCATTTTTCTACTGAGCAAGGTTCAGACATTTTTGCAGTTTAACAATAGAATTGCAATATTTTACACTATGCAGAGTGACCTACCATCAATGAGCAGTGTGGGTCTAACACCAACTACTCTTCTATGTGACTTCAGTCTTCCACCTGAAAATCATATGATCCAATTATTAAATCCAGTTCCTCTACCTGCCAAATGAATCCTGATCTTCAAATTTAATAAAGACTGCCTGGCTACTATTCTCAATAATTAATCCTCTCTTACCATTGGCAAAGTTAAAGAGCTCTATAAAATCAATTTTATTTTTTTCACAAATTCCGTTTTATTTTCTCTGATTTTCACAGAGTGACTCTCCCTTTTCATGTGAGGAGAGTCTTATATTTACTTAAACTCCTCTCACAATCAACTAAGCTGACTGGGATAGTATATTAAGGGCAATGTTATCTATGTCACCCTTGGAAAAAGCTGTCTTGCACCTTTCCAGTAATCCGCCAGCTGCATAGAAGAGCAGAGACCCTCATGTGAAGCACAGTATAAATATGCTCTTCACATGGGTTCATCAGAAGTTTCAGTTTAGTATAGCCTTCAATGTGTTTCTCCATAGCAGGGGCCTGACTGGGATCAAACACACTGATCAGCTTATACACCTCCTTCGCAAGATGGATATCCCATTGTTTTGAAAACTTAGCAAAGGCCAGTTGAAAGGCATCATGCAGATGGTCAAGCACTTCTCTCCTCTGTCTCAAGCCCATCTGATTCAACAGCTCATCAGTTTTGGTACCAAAGCCATACATTTTTGCAGTTCCATTCATCAGGTAGGAGTCCAGATCCTCCATGATGTTGTATGCTAAGACTGCAGTAGGACAGTAAGTGCCACCCAGAATTGTAAGAGCCATAACTAGTTTGATGCATCCCCGTGAAAGACAGGGTAACTTCACTTTTAGGATCTTCAGTTTTTCCTCAATTTCAATCAGCTCTAGGATATTTGTTACAGCCTAAGCTGATGTGTTCTCAGCCAGAAAGAACTCTTTGTAGAAGTTAATATGCTTACCATGGTACCAGAAATTGCACTTGGTGGTTCCTGCCTCAGGGGGGCCTTGGTCAGCAAAATCTCTTTTAGTGACAAGAAGGGTGGTCATCTCCTTTTCCTGGCAGGCTTCTTGAAGAAGGGAGACTTCACCCACATCATTAGTGATGTAGCCTCACTGAAGTATGTATAGTGCTACCAGGTCTCTCCCACCAAATGGATGACATGACACAAGCAAGTTGAATGCACAACGTTAGGCCCCTTTTAAAAACTTCCTGGTATGCTTTCAGACAGTATGATGCATTGTCTGTAACTACTGCTAAAACGTCATTAAGATTCAGCTGGTTGTGGTGAAGGGACTGAAGTACTGCCTATGAAAAGGTGGAAAGGTCGCAGCATAAAGATAACATCTGCTAGAACATACTGGTCTTCAGTACCTGTAATTGTAATTATGTAAAATCTAATGATTCTTAAACTTTAAATTTTTACAAATTGAAAAACGTACATCGTTACATCTGTAGCTTAAAAAAGCTATACATCTGTAGATTAATCTACTGCATATCTTAAAATAATTAATTACAAAGCAAAAGCTAACTAATCTGGAAGACACTAAATCCAGGAAGTAAACAGAAAAAAAAGAAAGAGACCCGCTTTTAAGGGCTCATTGCATCTGAAAAGAAGCCTGCTCTTCCACTGAGGTGTGTAGGTGCTGAGTTTATAACAAAATAATCAAATATGGACCTTGCGTGGCTTGTCACTGCAAGGTAAAATGTTTATTAAATCCAGAAACATTGTTAATTTTCAAAAGGGAACCTGGACTGCAAACTGGATTGCAACGGAAAAGATCATCAAGGTCTGCTGCATCCTGCTGATCACAGAGATGTGGCTGAATTCACTCATACTGGACACAGCTATCGAGATAGCAGACTACACAGCACACCGGCAAGACAGGACAGAGAGCACAGGGAAGAAAAGAGGATGGGGGCTGTGCATTTATGTGAACAATAGCTGGTGCACAAATTCCACCATAGTCACCAGACACTGCTCTCTAGACGTGGAGTTTATGATAATTAAATGTGGACCCATATACCTCCCCGTGAATTCAACGTCATACTGCTAACTGCTGTGTATATAGCACCAGATGTTAATGCTAACTCGGCTCTGGGGCTTTTGCATGACACCATCAGCAGTAAACAGAGCAAGTATCCCGAGGCTGTTCACATCATTTCTGGGGACTTTAATCATGCAGATCTGAAAGCAGTTCTCCCCAAATTCCATCAACATATAAAGTGTACAACCAGGGGAGTAAAAACACTGGACAAGCTTTACACAAACATCAGACAGGCCTATAGGGCTAAACCCCTAGCACACCTTGGCCAGTCTAATCAGACGTCCTTGCTTTTGATCCCTGCATATACTCCCCTCAGGAAACAAGCTCCCACTATGACCAGGACTGTTACCATATGGCCCGAGGCGGCCTCCCAACAGTTGCAGGACTACTTTCAAAGAACCGACTGGGAGGTTTTTGATCACCAAGACTTGGAGAACTACACTACGGCAGTCCTGGATTACATCAGATTCTGCACGGACAACGTCACCAAGGATAGACGCATAAGGATTTATCCCAACAGGAAGCCCTGGATGACGAGGGAGGTCCAGAGTCTGGTGAAAGCCAGGAATACTGTTTTCAGGTCTGAGGATGGGGCACTTTACAGTGTAGCCAGAACGAAACTGAGGAGAGGCATCCAAGAGGCCAAGGCAGCATACAGGAGGAGGATAGGGGACCATCTGAGGAGCAACACCACCAGGCAGGTGTGGCAGGGTGCCCAGCACATCACCGGCTACAAATCCAGCAACTCCTCGGCCGCGGAGGGAGACGCTTCTCTGGCAGAGGACCTGAACATCTTCTTTACCCACTTTGAGGCAACACTAACAGCAGCTCCATCACAGCTGCCTGTTCACAACAGCAACATACTCACGGTGGAAGAGTGTGAGGTGAGGCGGGTTTTGAGGAAGGTGAACCCAAGGACGGCTGCAGGATCCGACAGTGTGGCTGGATGGGTGCTGAAAGACTGTGCGGATCAACTGGCTGGAATCATCACTAGGATTTTCAACCACTCCCTGTCCCAGGCCACTGTCCCATCCTGCCATCATTGTTCCGCTGCCGAAAAAATCCATCACGAACAGTCTGAATGATTTCTGCCCAGTGGCACTCACATCTGTCATCATGAAGTGCTTTGAGAATCTGGTGCAGAGTCATATCATCACCTGCCTGCCAGCAGACCTGGACCCATTTCAATATGCTTACAAAGCAAAGAGATCCACAGAGGATAATGTGGCCACAGCCCTTCATGCTGCCCTGAGCCACCTGGAGCAGCAGGGGAGTTATGGCAGACTGCTCTTTGTGGACTTCAGCTCGCCATTTAACACCATCCTCCCACAACGACCAAACTGGCAGATCTGGGACTTCCATCACTCACCTGCAGTTGGATACTGGACTTCCTGTCTGGTCACTACCAGAGGGTCAGGCTGGGTCCCCACACCTCTACTGCTGTCAGCCTCAACACCAGGATGCTGCAGGGGTGTGTGCTCAGCCCGCTCCTCTACAACTTGTACACATATGACTGTGTTCCCATTCACCATAGCAACAAGATCATAATGTTCACGGATGACAAGACGGTGGTTGTACTCATCTCAGGCAAAGAGGGTGAGCTGGCATACAGGGACGACGTGGAGCAGCTGTCAGAGTGGTGCAGAGTCAATAACCTGATCCTCAACACCACGAAAATGAAGGAGCTTGTTATTGACTTTAGAAAAAACAAAACTGACATCCAGCCACTCATCATTGGTGGGCCCTGTGTGCAGAGGGTCCCGGTGTTCAGGTTTCTGGGCATTGACCTTAAGGATGACCTGACCTGGAGCGCCAACACCAAGGAGCTGCTGAAGAAGGCGCAGCAAAGACTGTATTTTCTGAGAATCATTTCCCCAAAAATATGCTCCTTGCCTTTTATCACTGTTCCATCAAGAGTGTCTTTACATACGGACTGTGTGTGTGGTACAGCAGGTACACTTCCTCAGAAAGGGAAGTGCTCCACAGGGTCGTCAGGACAGCAGAGAGAACAATTGGTTGTACCCTCCCAACTCTGGAACAAATCTACACCTCCAGATGCCGCAAAAAAGCAATAGACATTTCACAGAATTCATCACATCCCGGTCATTGCCTCTTCCAGCTTTTGCCATCGGGCAAGAGATACAGAGCAATGAAAACCAGGACAACCTGCCTTAAAAACAGATTTTATCCTAAAGCAATCATTGCCCTGAACTCAGAATAAAACCGCTCCATATTATTCTCCCAAAGTGCAATATAGACCTTAAATCAACCAGTGCAATTTGTACATTTAACCAGTGCAATTTGTATATATAACAAGTGCAATTTGTATATTTCGTAAAGTACTTTTATTACTATTCGGTTTGTTATTATATTCTCTCTTCTTGTCTTTTTTACTCTTATGCCTCACAGTGAGTCGACTGCACCTTCAATTTCGTTGTTCCTTTGTAAAAGTGACAATGACAATAAAGATCCATCTGTCTATCATCTATCATCAAAATCTAAAATGCATTTTTGTGTGATAATTCCATGATTTCCGTCTGTGTTTTCCGCATCGTGGGAATCATAGGGCCCTACAGTTACCCCTTACTGAAAGCTGTTATTAGTTATGCCAGCACTAAAACAACCTAGTTTAGACTCTGTTGATTTCAGCAACTACAGGCCTACTTTGAATTTGATAGTCACTTCCCAAATTCTTGAGAGGGTTATTGCATCTCAACTTACTATTATCATGATAATCATCTCTTTCAATTATTTCCATCTGGTTTTCACCCAAAATATAGCACTGAAACGTCTCTGGTTAAGATCACCAGTGACTTCCTTCGTGTAGTTGATTCTGGTTTACTTTACTTCCACAACCTCCCCAACCTCATTACAGCCTTTGATACTATGTTACAACAGCTCATTAGGTAATGATTGACAATGTCGGATAATGCCAGGTTTGCCTACATCCTTGATATCATCTTGAACCTTCATCATCGATAGTCATTACCAGGATAGGCTAGTGAAGTGAGGACACACAACAACAAGGAAGGTGCAAAGTGCATTATGCAGTTTTATTCAAATAAATTGGTATTCCGAAAATAATCCATAAATAACCCAATAAAATTGGTGAAGTGCAGAAGATGAAACCCATCAATAAATAAATCTTCCATAAATAGATAAAATCAGGAATGAGATCATGAACAAGTTAATTTCTCTCGATAAGTCTCAGTTCCCAACTCACTTCTCTTCCCTGCTCATTAACAGGGGTCCATTCAACTGATCTGATACCCATGGCAATTGCAGTCAACCTTGTTTTGGCTTCTGTCTCCTTTAGCGTCTGTCAGGATCAACATCATGTCTGGTTCCTATATCCCGCCACCTTCCTTTTTGGTGCTTGTCGACATCCAGGAGCCCTAAATTTTCTGTGCTCCGATGTCGGACTAAAGTTGATCTCTTTGTGAACATCATTCCCCTCAATCCTAAATGGGGCTTCCCTGGCTGTAATGCCTCCTCACCACCGCACAGCTCTGACCACCTGATCTTGTTCTCTTTGCCCTCAGTTCCTTCATTTTTTTCCCTCAGTCATATTTTCTGCCCTACTCAGACTTCTTTTATACCTTTGTTGGTGCAGGGGCTTTGCTCAACAACCTGCGGAGCATCAATGAGAAAATGTTTCCCCATTAAACAATCAGAGGTTGCACTACATTAAAGTGGAATGCACTCACACCCATAAGCCTGAGTGGCAATGTTTTCATTTAAAAACTCTGCACTGCTATGGACCCCTAACTTGATTCACCACAGTCCATGGTACTGTGTATTGGTGGTTTTCTTCAAATCTTACCGATGGGACACAATTTGTTCAAATACAGAACTACCAGTCAGAGAGCTCAACAGTTGCCAGAGCATACCATGAGGTTCAGTATGGGGACACACCCCTTTATTAGTTTTCATCTTCTACTTTTAATATCTTTTGTCACTATATTAGCCATAGTCCTTCACTGCACACTGCACCTAAAATCTGGAATTCACTTCCTCCTCATATTCAATTATTCCATTCTATTACCTAATTCAAAACTGTTGTTACAAAACATTTGTTTAATCTAGCTCATGAACTTTGAATTGTGTTAATGAAGCTACAAATCTTGTTTTATTATGAACATGTTTCAATTTACATTTTCAATGTTACTATTTTATATTACTGTTGATTTTGCGCTTTGTAAGGTGCGCTTGAATTTCATGAAAAATGCCATCAAATTATTTAGGTTCTCATATATTGTTATGTACAGTGTATTCATTTTCATTATTAAATGTATTTGTATGCTTTGAAAAAGACATTGGGGACTTATAACTTGGTGATATGAATATATTTATTTACCTTCAATGGTAAATGAAATAGCAAACATAGTCACACAGAGAATCTATACTAATAAAAGGCAAAGCCCTCACTCACTGACTGACTGACTGACTCATCACTAATTCTCCAACTTCCCGTGTAGGTAGAAGGCTGAAATTTGGCAGGCTTATTCCTTACAGCTTCCTTACAAAAGTTGGGCAGGTTTCATTTCGAAATTCTACGCGTGATGGTCATAACTGGAAGCTGTTTTTCTCCATTTACTGTAATGGAGATGAGCTTGAAACCCGTGGGGGCGGAGTTTGACATCATCACGCCTCTCACGTAATCACGCAGTACGTAGAAAACCAGGAAGAGCCCCAAAAAGCGCTGAAGAAAACATGCATTATATAATTGAGAAGGCAGCGAAACAATAAGAAGCGAGCGAGTGATATATACAACCATATTCATGAGTTCTGCTACTTCGGAAACAAAGCACAGTGTAAACC
>JANRMT010062806.1:18385252-18431138 GCA_026402145.1 Polypterus bichir lapradei | reverse complement strand
GTGAGTAACCATAATTAATTTTCTTCTTACAGTGCTTAGTACATGTACGTACGTTTAGTGTCACTGTACACACATTTACTGTATACTATTTTTCTTGCAATGTACGTATTTATTGCTGGTGACCTGTCTATCGTAATGGCTGTAACATATGTGATATCGGAAAACTCCTGAATGCTATAAGATATGCATCCCGCGCGGTGTTTGTTTGCTTGTCTCTGCCTCTATCTCACCCTCTCTGACATTATCTGCGCCTGACGAGGGAGTATGAGCAGAGGTGCTGTTTGCACAGAAGCTGTTTGCTTAAAAGATACTGACGCTCCTCTAAAAAATGCCGCTTTATCTCGGCATATTTAAAAGCACACGTATTGATTTTTTGCTTTAATCTCGCGCTCTCTCTCTGACGTTCTCTGCGCCTGATGAGGAGATTTGAGCAGAGGGGCTATTTTAACATAGGCTGTTTGCTTAGAAGATACTGACGCTCCTCTGAAAAGTGCCGCTTTACTTAAAAGCACACGTATTGATTTTTTGATTGTTTGCTTTTCTTTGCGAGCGCGCGCTCTCTCTCTTAAATTCTCTGCTCCTGATGCAGACTCATTTGAAAAAAAGATATATTTGCATTCTTTTAATTGTGAGAAAGAACTGTCATCTCTGTCTTGTCATGGAGCACAGTTTAAACTTTTGACTAAAGGGTGTTATTTCATGTCTAGAGGGCTCTAATAATGTTAACAGTGTGGGAGAGTTTATAAGGGCTTAAAATATATAAAAATAACCATACAAACATATGGTTTCTACTTCGCGGATTTTCACCTATCGCGGGGGGGTCTGGAACGCAACCCCCGCGATGGAGGAGGGATTACTGTATACCACTAGGTTCATGATAGCATCCACTTACACAAATTTCCCCCACAAACACAGTCCAACTTTTAGTTTATATTCATTAGCGCATATGTTCTGTTTGTGGACCTTGCCTGCAGTAATGCAAGTCCTTGGGTGCTTACTGTGCAATGAGTCATTTGAGCCTTTATCATCTTTACTGCACATTACCTGAAATACTGCCTTCATTTGTATGAGTTTTGTATTTTATTTAAGGGCAGTTTAAAGGCTTTAACTGCAGTTTTGGCAAGCAGGAATGCTCTAGTCATAAAGTGTCAAATACAGGAAGGGCTATTTACTTTCCAGGAAGTTGTTTTTTTAAAAGAGGAAGCGAAGACAACATAAGAAAAAGAGACAGCAGCAAATAGAATATTGATGGATAAGTGGGAAAAGCAAAATGTGGACAGGTGGAAAAGGTGGCAAAGCTGGAACTGCTGTTCAAGAACAGTTTAATTATAAAATGAAGACTTCCAGGTTGCAGTAAAGGCAAGGACAAGAGTTTTCCTGTATGATTTGTAGCAACCATTAAAAACCTCTGCTGGGAAAGAAAAAGAAAATAAGGAAAGAGAAGTCATATCCAGGAAAAGGAGAACTTGAGGGCATTTGGAACAGTTTGTTGTTGTTGAACTTTCGATTGCACTTTATATTGTTTGTTGGCTGGGGGTTTGTACTGTATATCAATATTTGAGGTAACATTTTGTAAGTAGGTATTTGTATTGTTATATCCATTCATTAGTAGGTTTTCATTTTCACTTACCCTAACATGTTCTTATTTATGTATTGTGTTTCAGACCAGTAAAGAAGTAATTTAAGTTAACTATTTTCTCAGTTTTTGTAGCAGCTCTGAGTTGGCAGTGTATCATTTTTTCACATCTGCATTAGTTTTTTTACATAGGGATGTGTAACAACATTTTTTGAATAACATGAATTTTTTTTGTAATTACTGGACTGAGTAATTTTATTATTATATAAATGTACTGAAAAAAATGAATTCTAGTGTCTTACTGACAAATGACAATAAAACAAACTCGGGAAAATCAGTTAATTAAACAGAATAATGCAATAATAAGTACAGGCAGTCCCCGGGTTACATACGAGATAGAGACTGTAGGTTTGTACTTAAGTTGAATTTGTATGGAAGTCGGAACAGGTACATTATTTTAATAAATGCTATTGTCAACCGACTGCAACCAAATGCTAATCCAATGAATGATGGAGTTTCACCTCTGACTTTATTATTTCTACTTTATTTTCAATGGTGATGGTTTATCTCTTCTTTACTGTATTACCAGCACTTGCATCAGATTTGTGTTTCAGAGACATTCTTGAAGGGTGAAGACAAAAGGTTAAGATGAGCTCTTCTGCACAGCACTGCACAGCTATCACAGCAGGCAGGCATCCCTCATCAGCAGCTTCTGGTGTACTGACAAGAGTCAGCTTACTGCTATGTACGTAACAGTACAAACAGGCTTGCTATTGAGATTGAATGGGAGTAGCGAGGGGCGGTTTACCACCCACCCACCACAGTCACCTCCACTACAGTATGCAGCCTGCAGCGTGCATCCGCCCACCGAGAACGAGCATGGTGCGGCCAAAGGCGTGTAGTTAATCATCCACCACCGCCCCCATTCAACAGGCAGCCACCTGAAGCACACTACAATGCTACCCCCCACCGCCCCGTTCACCCTCAATTGCCTCCGTTCAGCCACAACCAGGTCACCGCTTGCTGCATTACCAGCCGCCCACTGAAAATGGGCAGCCATGTGTAGTGGGCAGGCATTAAAATGCCCCCCACCGCTCCATCTAGTCAGGAGCAGTAGCTGCAGCAGCATAGTGGGCGGACAGCGAACTGCCCCATTAAGCCTTCGTCCTGCACACGAGTGATAGCTGTGGCCCCGGTGACTATGGACCACGGGTCACCGCTCGCTTGCTGCCAGGAGCCGCCCGAGGGACACTACACTGCGCGAGCAGCGAAATTGCCCCCCTCCAGCCACTGCTTTAAAAAACAAATACCTTCTCACCTGTCCATCAGAATCTTCTAAGGTGGGCCGGGATTACGAGTTTTTTTGTAGGCTTCAGGAATTCTAGTGTTAATGGTGTAATTTTCACATAGCTGCTTTATAATGCGAGACATAAAGGGTGTGTTCTGATCGGTTAGGATCTTGTGAGGGATACCAATACAGTGGTACCTTGAGATACGAGTTTAATTCGTTCCGTGACTGAGCTAGTAAGTCAAAATGCTCGTATCTCAAATCAGTTTTCCCCATTGAAATTAATTGAAATGAGATTAATTCATGCCAGCCCCCAAAAAACCACCCCAATTTTTTGTTAAATGTTTTCAACATAAGACAAATGTATTTATAATGAACAAATATTGTATACAAACAAAATAAAACCTAACACATAAAAGAGAATCTAAAGAAATAAACAAATGCTGGCGAAGCCGATTAGCGTATTGTAATTTTTTTTCTTTCACTTCACTTTTGCTTAATTTAATTTTCTTCTTCACTAGTTTTTTTCTTATTTGCCATGCTTTCGTCACTTTCATTCTCAAGGCATTTCAACAGAAACCTATCCAAGGAGCTTTGTTTAGTCCTCCCCTTTAGAATGTTTCTGAAATGAGTTAGGCAAGTGTCATTAAATTGCGCCGTTGCACGACCAGTTGCAACTTTTTCAGGGTGCTCCTTTTCAATAAAGTCAAGTGTTAGGCAAGTGTCATTAAATAGCGCCACCGCACGATCAGTTGCAACTTTTTCAGGGTTTCTTTTCAATAAAGTCAAGGGTTAGGCAAGTGTCATTAAATAACGCCGTTTCACGACCAGTTGCAACTTTTTCAGGGTGTTCCTTTTCAATAAAGTCAAGTGTTAGGCAAGTGTCATTAAATAGCACCGCTGCACGACCAGTTGTAACTTTTTCAGGGTGTTTCTTTTCTTTAAAGTTAAAAACTTTTTCCCACATTGCAAACACTTCCTTTCTCTCACTTTCAGAGATAACCTCCTCCACAATACCAATCTCCTAAAGAACCTCCGTATGTTGCTGCGTCTGTAGTTCCGTCAACTCCTCTGTCGTCAGTTCCTCGGAATGTGTGGCGACAAGCTCTTTGATGGCTCGTATTTCGAATTTTGGCTCGTAACTCAAGGCAAAAAATCGACCTAGTGACAGCTCGTATCTCAAAAAACTTGTACGTTGGGGCACTCGTATCTCAAGGTACCACTGTATGTGTAAACATATCCCAGAGTGCTTTTGCAATAGTCCGGGCATCTGCCCTCCACAACACGGCTACATCTTGGGGCTTAATCGATTTACATGAACATATACTGAAAGCCACTTTTACTCCTGGAAAGCGGGCCAACAATATCTAATCCCACCCTTTCAAAGGAGATGTCTAAAACAGGCATTGGTATAAGGGGTGTCCTGGCAGGTCTGTCAGCGGAAACTATTTCATAGCCGGGACAGGTCTTACAAAATTGCTCCACATCCCAGCCCATATTCATCTAATTAAAGCGTTTTGAAATGCGTTCCCTCGTGTTTTCCGTGCAAGGTGACCCCCGAAAACACGACGGTGAGCAATTTTTAAAACCTTTTCCCTATGCTCACTTTGTACTACCAATTGCTCGATGTGTCCATTACCCATGCAATCAGAAATCACCCAATACAGAAAACCAACCTTACGTAAAAAATGTGTTGTTTTAAAATTCAGGTCTTCTCTCTCCAGATAAGAGTCATTTGCGACGTGGCCTTGTCTGAATGCGAAATCCAAGTTATCGGCTTGTTGTAGGTAAGCAAACTCCATCTGGATGGCAGCCTCTGCTTCCTCCGTGTCTGATGCAGAATTGCACTCGCCTCCCACTGCCACCATGTTCGATGCCGTATCGCACTCACCTCCCACTGCTATTTCGTTTTTGTCCAGATACTTATTGAGTGTCTGGTCCGGGGAGGCTGTTGGTGCACGTGACGGCATAGAAAAGTTTGCCAGCTGTTCCGGGTCTTCACTTGAGGATTTGTCCTCCAGCTCACTGGAAAACTCCTTTTCAATTTTAAGCCTATTTCCCTTGACTGACATGGTGTGCAGCAAGGCCCTCTCTATCCACTATGGGGGTAGGCGTTCTGCAGGTGACAAGACCCATGGGAAGATGGCATTCCTTTTTCCAATTAGGAGTGACCAGGGTGAGGTGTCTGATATGGCAATTCAAACCTTAAAGTTCTTCCCTTTAAATTTCAAAAGGAGTAATACAGTCTCATATGTTTTAATGTCTCCATGGATGCAGCGGATGTTCACTTTGTCTGTGTTCTTATAAGGGGTCTGCTGGAGCAAGTCACAATGGACTACACAGAGGTCACTACCAGAGTCCAACAGTGCAGAGTTCCTGTCCGACCAATGTAATATAGACCTTAAAATTAGCCTCCTTTAACATCTTGGGGAAAACTTGCAAGCTGCATACCTGGGTCAGACTGATAGCCATTGTTTGTGCAGGTGGCATTCCCAAGCCAGGTATCACAGTTGATCACAGCGATAGCAGCTGCGTTCACTCCACACTATAGTGCTCACAATATGGCCTCTTCCACCCACACCACTGGCGTCCCTGAAGGTCTGTGCTGGCTGGATTGAAATCTGGGTCAAGCCAGGGTAACCCCATTGTTTCCAGGTGGCTTGTGGAACCTCTAGTCTGTGGGTCAGATCCAGCAGTGAGTGGACATCGTTCTATAGCATTTCATCACAGAGGCTCTCGTCTATCCTTGAAAGGACTGTATCAATAGTGAGCTTCTCCAGAATGTGCTCGAAAGGGTGTCCGCGGAACCAGCTTTGAATCAGGTCCACTAAGCCCTGAATCTGTCCTCGTACAGGGCTATCCGGATCAATATGCCACAGACGAAACTGGCTCTCTTTGGCCACCGGTTTCGCAGCCATGGAGAGGAGAATTTGTTGCTTCAGGAAGTTATAATCATCAAACCTTTTGGGAGGGAGATTCCGTATTGCTTGGAGTACTTGTCCGGTTAAAAATGTGGCCAAAATGGCTGTGCAGGCTCCCCTGTCTCAGCACATCAATGTTGCCATATGTTTTAAAGCAGAATAGAAAACACTCAGGGTCTTCTGAGGGAGCCATCTTTGGCGCACATCTCATGGCTATGCCAGGGCAGGTGCGGCCGCCTGAGGCTCATCTTGCTCCGGGGATTGCTGTACTTCTTGGGGTTCCAACAATGCAAGGACCCCATTCCTTGTAGCATGTGACGCTTGAGTCACTATCTTGTACCCCAAAACAAGAGGCTGAGTCTCAGTACTTTAGCAAAACCAGTTTTATTCAGCTTGAAACAGCAACAACACAGACACAGTAGTCAGATGTGGTCATGGCCAGGTTAGTGGCCAAGTAATGCTGTTCCCTGCATTTATAATGTTCCTTACATCACCCATCGACGACAGGCGCTTATAGCAACCGCGTTTTGCTTCCTCTGCATTCTGCTACAGCGCTCTGAGCCTGCAGTTGCCCCAACAACAGACAAGCAATCTTCTACAGATGTAGCAACTGCGCTTCAGAACGCACTTTGGGGTGTCGTCCCATTATCCCAAAAAAGTTCAGAAACCTCACAAAATACTGACTTTCTCAACAACTTCTCTTTTTCAAGCAAAAAGCAGCAGAAAATGGTTAGCTCTCCACACACAATACATCACAAATATTTTTTTCTGAAGACAAAAAAGAATACTACTTCCTTTCAATGGATTCTTTTTTGAGATTGGGGTACCTTAGTCATAATTTTACTGTACTAAAGCTGCACTTTGAATAGGGTTAGTGGGAATCCTGTAAATTATTTATCAGTATTTAAATCAAAAAAGGTTAGTGTTTTATCTTGGTAGAGTAATATATATATATTGCTCTACTTTCCCCTAATGTATTATTAATATGCAGCCTTAGAATGCCTAATCTCACAGACCTACCACTGTTTATAAGATATTTTATATAACTTATCCCCACCTTCCCTTCTATATCTATAACCTCAGGCAATTAGATGTAGTAAAAAGACAAGCAGGAGTTAAGTTACACATAAAATAATATATTACTGATAATATTCATAAACAACAAAATGCAAAGTACATTTGAATATTGGCAACCATACAACCTGATAAAATGGTGATGTGTAATTCAGGTGGCACACAGACTTGTAGTTACTTAATGTCTCTAGTTAAGGCATCATTGGTGCTCAGCTTTCAGCCACATATCTGTTCAATATGGCTGCTGAGCTGTGCTCTTCATTGTGTTGTCTTCATCATCACAGGTTAGCAAGAGAGATGCTTCTTCATCATATGTTGGTTAGAGAGATGCTTCTTCATCATATGTTGGTTAGAGAGATGCTTCTTTCAGATGTTAGTAAGAGAGATGCTTCTTTCAGATGTTAGTAAGAGAGAGAATGTGAGGTTAAGCACATACATTTATAGATGTTCTCTCCAACCCCTCGAACCAATAGGACATCATGGTACTTAGATGCCTCTAAGACAAGCCAATTCCAAACAGCCATACCTCAGACCAATGGGTGAAATAGAACATCTTAACACCTGCCCCAAAACCATATGTTAAACATCCTGGCTTCCTTGCAGGGGGTGCAAAGACTTTAGCAGAGAAATACTCAAACTGGTTTAAGACACATCCCCCCAAATCCTGTCATAAAATTACAAAGAGACAGTCGTAAATGGGGGCAAACACAAATAAATAAAGACATACAAAACATTTATCAAGTTATATGCAAAATCTCACATCACAACAGTTAGTTACTCTTTTATTTTGCTTGTTCCAAAGCTTTCTATAATTCTAAATACTTTTCTTCTCGATTAAAGTACTTTGAAATTAACAGAAGATGGTAGTGTGCCATTTACCTGATGAAGTAACACTTCTCTAAATGTTCTAAAGACACAGATATCCCCGGCATATGTACAGTCAGCACTTTTAACAACATAATTTTACCATTAAACAGGGCATGCTAAAAAATGGAAAACTCTAGCAACGCTACAAAGTTAACACCAACTATGAAAGAAATGTTTGTCAAGAAATTGCATTTTTGCAATTTAAACTTTGCAGCATTCCACTGCATGGAAAAAAGCCAGTCTATCCCACTAATAAACGTTTCAAGGCAGAAGGTCACTGTGGATGGATACATTTTATAAATTACAATATATACAAATATATTTGTTGTTTAAAAATATATTTGAAGGAGGCATTTTTTCACAATTTGAAATGTATACAATCCAAATTAAACCTGAAAATTGCTCATGTGATATGTGAGTTTACACAAACTGAAAAAATATATTTTAAAAATTACAGCAATGGAATTTTGTTTATGAATAGGCACCACCATTTTGAGTGGCCAATGCTACAAGATGGTTCTCAATTGCTAGACTACATATCCTGAAAGTTGCATCACATTCTGTCATCGGCATAATGCTTTATAAGCTGATGCTGGATGCAAGTCTGCTATCCTACACCATCATATATATCCTTACTAGGCATGAGAAGATGCACTTTATTCACATTATATACGTAATGCTACAGTATATAGGATTCCCAATAATACGCATTCTCTGAAGAGAATAGCTATTGACATTAACTTTAAAACAGTAAAACACAAAACAGTCAATAAAATAATTTAACTCGAAAGTATAGAGAGCTCTAAGATGGGTTTACATTAAAATGTGTTAAAACTTTGCAAATATTATCTTGTTGTTTACTATCATCAGTGATTTGATGATATCACTCTGCACATTCTATCCTGCTTCTTCATGCTAAAAAAGTTCTCTTTAGATGGAGAAACTGATGTTGTGCATTGATTGGGTGGCAAAATTGCATTGTAATGGTGCTGTCACCATCATTGTAAGCTACCTAAAAGGCTGGTTGGTTAAATAAAGGCCCACCATATCTAAGCTTTCTTTATACAATATCTTGTTTATCACTCGTTTGACATAGATTCAGTGTTTTTGCAGAAGTGTGGTATGCAAACTATTTGGTGGGCTTTTATATGTTGTGCCATGCCTCAAATGTGTATTCTTCTGAGACAGTCTTTTAGACAAATTTGGCAGTGATGATTCTATTCAAAACACCTCTGAGCATTTGCCATTTTGAGCAAACCAATTTGCATATGTCCTGTACTGAAAAGATTTTGGAAGCTATCATGTAGCTGGCTTTCACCTTAGTTTATGTAACATCTCTTTAGTTAATTAATTTTTAATAATTTTGCAGACTCACTTCTATTTCTTGTCTGATAGAATCTGCTTCTTAATGTGTGCATAAAGTAGCTAAAACACAGATGCCTCCTGCAAATCCCTTAAATTATATTCAGACAGTGAAGAAACCACATGGCACAGAGTATAACTGTACATCTGACTGTCAGTTCCATGAATCAGCACAGCAGATGAATCCTTACACAGCTCAGTCATGCCAACACTGTGGCAACCGTGGTTCTACTAGATATAGTACGTGTTTCATGCTATGGACTGTCCTGCAAGACAAACATGTAGGCAGTGCTGGATGCCAAACCATTTTGCAAAATGATTTAGTTTGGCAGTAGACCTAGGAGATGTGAGAGGTTAATAGTATAAACAACATCCTTCTAAGTAAACCTCTGCAGTTATCCACACAATTTGTTCCTCTCTACATACGTTTTGCTTGTGTACCATGTACCAGGTTTTTGCATCCCCTTTCTGTTTGAAACAGGAGCTAAGGTCTCACTTCTAAACATGGCCACCTAGATAAATTATATAAATTATCATACTAAGCAATTCATCAGTCTAATTTTTCTCTCTGTGGATATGGCAGGTGCAAAATTGATGTAATGGACTTTGTGCACTGCACTGTAACATATGGCAAAAGTCCTCTTTTCTTTCCATATCACAAGACATGGCAGCAATATTTTAAAACTCAACTTATTCAACAGATTAGGGTTCACATTATGGGACAATACTGAATTACCTATCCTAAATGTTACTTCTCTATGGAATCGGAAATGGCCTAGGTCATCTTAGAAAATGTAAACATGAATCCCTTCTCAAAGGAAAGGTCACCCTGTTATCCAAACTCTGAAACATGTGCCTTTAGCCCTGCAGGCTGCTGTTAGCACATAACTACTACATCCGTTATTAAAGAGCATTATAGAGCCAATACATGCCTCCCCATGGATTTAAAACTTCAGTTATATGTGGATCTGAGGGCAATAAATCAGACTATCATCCCAGTGTGTTATCTCTTGCCAGATATTGAAAAGCTCACCATTCACTACAATGGCTCAAAGGTTTTTTCAAAGCTGGACCTCCGTCAGGGTTATCTTGAGGGTCCTCTGCACAAAGACAGCAGGGATTTGACTGCACTGAAGCTGTTTGTTTTTCCAGGATGCCATCTTGCCTGTGCTCCATCCACAGTTGCTTTTGTAAAATAATGTCTACTATCATGGCTTGGGTGCCAAAGGTGGTAGTTTACTTGGACGACGTTGTAATCCATGGGCCAGATAACGCTGTGAATGACAATTGCCTGCAGGAAGCTTTTTCAGCTATTAGTCGGCACAACCCTACACTTAATGTAGATAAATGCTTGTTTGCTGCAACTTAAATTGACTTTATTGGGTACTGGTTGTCTGGACAAGATTTGCCACCCCTTAAGTCAAATGTTGGGGCCATTCTCCCTGTTCCAGCACCAACTTCACCCTCACAATGTCATTTCTTGACATGACAGGGTACTATATAAGGTTCATGCCACAGTACTCTACATTCAATGCTCCCCTTTGGCAACTAATCAAAAAATTGGTAGCCTGGATTTGGTCTGTAGACAGTGCACAAACCTTTTGCAAACCACTTTACTGATCTTGACACATTTTAAAAGGGAGATTCCTATTACCATAACTTGTGTTTTATCTGCTTCAGCAGTAGCCTAGGTGCAGTTCTATCACAGATACCAGATGGAGCTGGGAAGCCTGTGGCTTTTGCCTCATGTGCATTGAGCCCTGCTGAACAGAAATATTCAGTGGGGGAAACAGAGGTGCTTATATGTGTCTTTTCCTCAGAAAAGTTGCATACATGCATGTATGACCATCCATTTAACATCCAACTTGCCACCAGGCCCTAAAATCCCTTGCTGAGGTCTACATAAATGTGCTGTAATGGATAGTGGTCCACGGTTGCCCAAAACTGGGATATAACACACATTAAAACATCTTTTTTTCATCCTGAAAGTCAATGGACAGGTTAAACATTTTAATCAGACTCTAAAAGATGGCCTTAAAGCCCATCTGACACACGGTTTCTCTTTTGGTGAAATGCTGTCACAAACCATGCTGCATTAAAGAACTGCTTAACATGTTACAACTGGTGTTCTCCCAGCCAAACTTATGCTTGGCCATAAGCTAGAACTGTGTTTGCAAAGACTTTGTCCCCCAACAGCTTTCTTACCTGCCAAGTCAGTTGAAGCAACCACAAGCAAAGGTTCAGCATGAGTATAATAGGAGGAGGAGGAGAACACAGATCCCCAATTTCAAGGTGATGGACGGGGTCAGGGTTTGCCGATCAAGTTGTTCTGGCAAGCTCTGCCCCTTTTGGATAACACACTATCAAATTAATCGCCAGCTTGGTCATTTAGCCTTTCAGTTAGCTCATGACTCTTGGTGGAATGCCAGAAAGCTACAGAAGGTTGACATCATGATCAAAGAGAACCCTAGCCCACATGACACAACTTAAATATCCCATGCCCCTTTTGTTCTTTCCCAGAATACCAATCTTCAACCCACTGCGAGCGATAGGTTCCCAACATTTTGAGCAGCAAGACGCTAGACTGCGTTCAAGCACGGCCCACTTTCAAGTCTTTTTTTTTTTTTTTAACCTCTTTTCACACCTAAATGTGATAATGTTCAGTAATGATTTTGTCAATTACTTAACATTCAGTTATTAATTACTACGATCTGTGTCTTGTAGGATTTATGACGTTTGCGGGAGATAGTGGGAATATAGGACACAGCAAATGAGGTTAGTTGTATTAGGTAAGGGAATAAACGCATAAAGAATGTACTCCTGAGTATGTCTTTGCTTCTTCCTCAAGAACACTACACTCCTGGCTTTGACTTTTTATGTTTAAGGTGTGTCCATCTCCTGATTCATTTTTATCAGCTTATTATTTTAACTCCTAGCTTTTCTGTCCAACAATTAAAAATATATACTGTATATATGTTTTCTCTTTGCCGGCTTCCTCTATGGTAGAACATGTATGGGTAGGTCAGAGTGTTAATATTTTATAAAAGGGGATTAATAAAAATAGGCAATAACATTTAAAAGCAAATAGCAATAATGTTAATAAAAACTGTAGTATTCTGTACAAAAGGTTTACATTTATTATAAAATACACAACAAGCATATTTTAATGAGTGATGTGAGCAGAGTAAATGACGATGGTACTAAAATAATATAGTGAATTCAAATTTTTGATCTCAATTATAGCATAAAAAGGAAAAAACAGTATTACACATGTTTATGTTATAATTTGAACATTTGGTATTAAATTTTGTAAATATCCCTTGAAAAATGCTGTAAAAGAAATACATTATATTGGCATGGTATATCATGCTTTAAGAAAATATCTTGTAGTGTAAAATTTAAAACCTACAAATCAAAATTAATAATCAGTTGTGGTAAATATTACAGTTTCTTTTACAAAGCCATAAATATGTTTATTATGGCTGAGTCTATTCAGTTAGAGTTATATTTAATTATAATTTTAGTAACAAAGAAGCAGTTACCTAAAGCAAAAGTAAATTTAATGTAAATGAGAACTAGCTATAAGCGAAAAACCCTTAAATTAGTATTTTCTTCTATCACAGATAAACAGTCGAGAATGTTTTTAGTCTTATTTTTTCTTTCTATTCTCACACGTGTGCATGGAGGACAGTTTACAAGCTCAAATAGTGTTATTTATCAGCCAGACCAGAGGTTGGCGCTCACAACTGATCCTCTCTCCTCTCGTTTCCCTGCAGTTTAGCCAAAGGCCCTGCCTCTCAATGACATCACTACTGAACCACCCACTAACAATTTCCGGTCAACCCTGATGACATCACTTCCGGCACCAAGAATTCATCTTCCTGCCATGTCAGTTCCTGTTTTGGCCGACCTAACTCCACCTCTTATTGCTGTCCACCATATTTATAGAACAGACTCATCCTGTCAGTTCAGTTCAGTTGTGAATTCCGATCTGTAAAGATGTGCTTCTTTTATTTTGCTGATTTTTAAGTATATGGGGTGGCCATCCCCAAACCTTTATCTTGTCTACTGCCTTATTTTTACCAAACTACGTTAAAAATGTTTTGCTTTTTAAAGAAATAATTGCACTTTGATATACTTATATGTTTTTTATAGTATTTGACATTAAATACCTTGTATTATTGATGGTTTTAGATTGTGTAAACAGATAGTTAATATTTGTATTTAACATTTACTGCTATGAAACATGTCAGTTTTATATGATGTTAGAAAGACTATGACTGGAGAACAAAAAACAGTAAAAGTATATCAGTGCTGGCAGTAATTTATAATTATGTTTTTTTTTTTCCAGTGAGAAAGTAAATTGCAGACATTTTAATGAGACCTGTATAACTCTCCACTGTTTTTTTTTAATGTTGCTTTTAAAAAAGATGTATAATGGGCATTAGATACATAACACTCACTTACACTTCACCTGATAAAGCATCTGAATTTATATATCCCAAGCTCTGTATTAGCAACAGCAGCTCTTTTTTCTAACTGAATAGTAACAACTGAACAATTCTGAATACAGTATACAAATAGCATTAAAATGTTTCAGACCATGCTTAAGTTAAAAATCAAACAAGTATATTTCAAATAAAACCTTTTGCAGGTAATACTGCTACTTAATATATTCATTGTGCACACTCAGATTATTAAATAGCACAAGTAATGTGATTATTTGGTATTCAGTAAAAAAAAAAAAAAAAATCCAAGCAAAGTACTAACAGTCTTTAAGTACAACTCTCCAAGAAAACACATACTTGTACTACTGCATTATCACACCTAGCACTGCAATACAGGAGTCATCTGCTTGTTCTCTAAATATTTTAAACAACCAAGTCTAATCAGTCTAATAATTTTAGTTTAGTTAGTGCGATTATTACAGACTTAGAAAATATTAATTTGTACTGTATGGTGGAATGGCTACCAATAAATGCTAAGTTCTTCCCTTTCTCCCAGTCCTGCCAGCATAGGCCTTGCTTGGTCCAGACCCACTTTAAAAATAGTGGGTTTAGAAAAAGTATGAAGTAATCATTAACTTACATAATGAAATATGCATATTCACCTATGAAATTTTATAGGATGTTTCCATTGCGAGGAATTCCTGTCAATTTGTTTAAGCCCAGTGCCTTGATTGTGTTACTTCAACTGCCTTTTCTGTTTGTAATATTGTTAGGCTTATATTTTCTAAGCACAAAATGTGTCTTTGAGACTGTAAAACACGAATTCCAACCTTATGATCTCTAAAGAAATATTATTCTTGGCATACATTTTTATTTGATAACTTATGAATTGTTGGCAATATATGAATTGTTGCAACAGTTTGCCAGTATCATGCATTATGAGAAAGACACTTTTGGTTTAATTCATATTTTGAGTCAGCCATTTTACAATATTTTCTACAGGTGCTCCTTTTCTTTCACATATATTGCAGCTATATCTTTTACTGAGGAATGTGTTATCTTGTCAATATCATCTTTCCAGTACAAACTCTTATGGTCATAGGGAATGCTGTTTCAAAGTGACACGGGTGCCATGACCTGGTTGCTGTCTGCCGGATTCTTGGTTGCTGGCATGTCAATTTTAAGAAGGTTAATCATTTCTTCATAGTGAATTGCATGCTTTTGTCTGAGGTGTAAAAGAAAAAGGTTAAACCTCTATTGCTTTCCTTGGTAACTGACATTTTCTGTCATTTATTGCTTAACTTTATATTTCTTAAATTCAAACTAAATTTAAAGTACCACAATATAGTTATATTTTCTGAGTAAATATTTCATTGTGATGAGTGAGTGATGGTTCAACAATGTTTATGTCATTTTCTAATTACATGTGTTATATTTCAATGTGGGTTGAAATACTTGTTAGATGTCTTTATTGATTATCTTTCAGTCCTTTACATTATGTTCTTAAGGATGAAGCAAAGACACACTCACAAGTATGTTTATAATGCTTTTTATTCGCTAACCTTATACAACATGTACTGTTTTTGATTCTCACACTCTCGCTGAAGACATCGTATGTCACAAAATATGCAGACCATAATAATCAATAACTGAATACATCTGACTGTGTGGCAGACCACCGGGGCCCTTACCCGGCCGGAATGTCCTTATCATGGGAGGACCGGGGAGAGAGTATTTTCAAGACCGTTTCTCCCCCGAACCGGCAGAGGAAAGCCCCCTTGGCTTCCAATGTGGCCACAGGTCATGAGCTTGGAAGCTCAACCCTGCTGGGGCCTGTGGCCACTGCCAGGGGGTGCCTGGACGCTTGCAGGGCCCTATATGGCAGCAGTTCTGCCACACCTGGAAGTGCTGCTGAAAGCAGCTCATTGGGCACCTGGACTGTTTCTGGGTGCCTTATAAAAGGAGCCAGTCACCACCACTCAATGGCTGAGTCGGGAGGAAGTGAACGGAGCTCAAGCAGAAGGACTTGCTGAATGAAGGGACTGTGCTTTACCTTGTGCTGTGGAGTGCAAATTATAAATAAACCTTGAGCTGACAAGCAGAACCCAATAAAGTCAGCTATGTGTGCAGAAAGCAATCACTTATCTACATTTAGTGTAAGGTTGTGGTGGCTAAGCGATGAAAAGGCTGCTTGCTTGTCATGAACAGCATTATCTGGGCCACAGACTACAATGTCATCCATTAAACCACCACCTCTGAAACCCCAGCTAGGACAGAAGACATTTTTTTTTTTAAACAACTGGGAACCAGAGCACAGGCCTAATGGTATCCTGGTAAAACAAAAAATTTCCAATGTGGGTGGTCAATGCAGTCTAATCCCTCGCGCCCTCGGTCTGGGGAACTTGATGATAACCTTGATGAAGGTCTAGCTTTGAAAAAACGTTGGAAGTGAAGAGCCATGGAAGTGAGTGGTGAGCATTTCGATGGATGGCCAGGGATGATAGCCCTCAGATCCACACATAACCACGGCTCTCCTGACTTTTTTCTGCTGTGAACAAATTTGACATCCATGGGGAAGCATAGATTGGCTCTATAATGCCATCTGCCAAAAGGTGTTCTAGTTCTGTTGTGACAGCAGCCCACAGCGCTTGAATAACAGGCCTGATAATTGTAATAAGCAGGGGCGTGTGAGTAAATGTTCTAAGATGACCTAAACCAAAAAACAGGGCAGGCCATTTCTGATGTCACAGTGTTGTCACATTCATAATAGTTAATTTACTATTGTGTAGTAGTGTGAACCCTTTACTGGTGAACAAATCAAGGCCTAAAATTTTGCTGTTGTGTCTTGTGAAATGGATAGGAAAATCAGACACACTGTTTTCACCATGTTACAGTGCAAAGCAAACAACCCATCACATCAATTTTGGAACTGCCGTATCCACAAAGGGAAAGGTTAGATGCCTGAAGCACTAAGTGCAATTAAAATGTTGTACAGTATTGGTAGCTTTAGCTTCTTTGTATGATGTCTGCATCACCCTTCTACTAGACAGATACACAGAACACAAGTGAAACCCAGGTAGAGAGGAACAAGCTGTGTGGATAACTGCAGGGGCAGACTCTGCAGGACGTCTATTTTTGCAGCAAATGCCACCGCACTGGCGAGACTGAGCTATATGAGGCCTCATTTGCTGTACTGATACTTGGGATTCACAGTTAGATGTACAGTTACACTCTGCGCCCTGTGGCTCATTCACTGACTGAACAGCATTTAAGGGATTTGCAGGAAGCATCTGTTTCAGCTATTTAATATGCACAATGAGAAGCAGATTCCATTTGACAAGCAATAGTCAAAGCTTTCGCAAGTGTCATATCAGTTAGTCAGTCATTGACCAACCTGCTATATCCTAGCACAGGATCACGGGGGTCTGCTGGAGCCAATCCCAGCCAGCACAGGGCACAATCATCCTCTAAAAGAAGCCTCATGAAAGGATGAGTAGTTTTTTCTATCAGTTGGTCTCTTATTTCATCATACAGGAGGCCAAATTTACAAGACTGGGGTAAACCCTTTAAATCAGCATGTTGTGCCTCCTGACGGAATTTTAGCCGCTTCAAAAGGACACTCCTCTTTTTTTGTACTGTGCGTCAAGGGGTTCAATAGCAGATTCCTATGAGTCAGCATTGCAGAGAGTCTAAAAGATGTGGAATCCTGAGCCAACTAAATACAGGAGAATAGCTCTCTTTCTGGTACTGGTGACAGTGCCCATACCCATGGCAAGCAGGTACAATTGAAATGAAGATTTCCATCTGTCTCACAGGGTGGTTGGTTCAAGAAAGGCTCAGACAGCGGCAGTGAAACAGCAGCAACATTTTCAGCCATCCTTGTTCGCCAAATCTAACATTAAGGATGAAGACACACTCAGAAGTACATTTCTAAAGCTGTTAATTCATTAACCTTATACAACTAACATGCACCTTTTTGATACACACAATCTCCACTGAAGACTTAATATGACCCAAATGATTTAGACCAACATAAATGAATAACTGAATGTAAAATTGACAAAAGCATTACTGAAAATTTACTTGCAACAATTTACGATGATATTTATTTTGTTTATTATCTTCATTGTATACCATGTCTAGGTGATATTCCATGTATTTTGTGGGTGGTTTCCCAAGAGGCAGGGCCTACTGTCAATCACCACCAGGAACAGTCCTCCACTCTATAATCTGCAGGTTTTCCCACAGTTCCTGGCAGTTCAGTGAAGCAGTTGAGTTATTGTGTTTTTTGCTGTGCCTTGTGATTTTTTTAATTTTTAGTTTTTTTTTTTTTTTTTTTTTAAACCTTTGCCACTGGATTGGGTATTGGGACTTTGTTTGCTTTTGGAAATAGCTTTACAGGCATTGTGTGTTTTTTTTTTTACTCTTCAGAGCTTCACAATTTTATTTCAGAGTATTTTTGTTAAAAATAAATATTTTCTTTTCAATAAGAATTCTTCTAGGCAATTTTGTGTCTAGCTTGGGATTAGTGATGGCGTTTCTGAAAATCAAACTGCGGTGGTGCTGGTTTATTTGAAGCACGGTCAACAGAAACCCAAACAAGGATGTCAGAATCACTTTCAGTTACATTATTAGTTTTAGTTTCACTTCATCATCACTGCTCATATCATTGTCAAGACCATGTAACACCTGTGGCCTCATGTATAAACGGTGTGTATGCACAAAAATGTTGCTTACACCCATTTCCACGTTCACATCATGATGAATAAAAACTAAACTTGGTGTAAAGCTACACACATTTTCATGCCAATTCAAACCACTGCATACGCATGTTTTCGGCGCCCAGCGTCAAAGCAGTGCTACTTTTCCTGTGTGGTTTCTCTTTAGTTTTTAGATTCACATCCCTTATGTGGCTTTATCAAATACACCGAAATTAACCGTATATTGTTTTTTAGTTTAAGGCATTTGATTGTAATCAACTTGTAACAATATAATGATGCACGAATGGCCAAACTATTCCAAATACCATAGCTGCTTTAGTTTTGTTACTCTCAGTGCACCACTCAGAGTATTTTAACCCACTGTATCTGAGTATGGAATCACAGCTCTATATACAATACAATTTATTTTTGTATAGCGCAAAATCACACAAGGAGTGCCACAATGGGCTTTAACAGGCCCTGCCTCTTGACAGCCCCCCAGCCTTGACTCTCTAAGAAGACAAAGAAAAGCTCCCAAAAAACCCCAGTAGGGAAAAAATGGAAGAATTCTCGGTAAAGGCAGTTCAAAGAGAGACCCCTTTCCAGGTAGCCAATACAATACAATACACAGAACAGAATAAAACCTCAATACAGTATAAAAATAAAAATTTTAGAAGTACGTAGCAGAATTTAACAATGGATGACATCACATCATATGATTTGGATTTGACATCCAGTCTTCTAGTCAGGATATGCTAAACTGAAGTAGTAAGTCTTCAGCCGGGATTTAAAAGCTGAGACCGAAGGGGTATCTCTTATTGTAGCAGGTAGACCATTCCACAGTTTAGGGGCCCTGTAACTAAAAGCTCGACCTCCCACTGTTATTTTATTAATCCTTGGAATCATAAGCAGACCGGCATCTTGAGATCTTAATGTGCGCTCTGGTTTGTAAGTCATGATAAGTTCAGACAAGTAAGCCAGACCTTGGCCATTTAATGCTTTATATGTTTAAAGGAGGATTTTGAGATCTGCCCTAAACTTAACCGGGAGCCATTGTAAGGATTTAAGAACTGGAGTTGTGTTTGTACTTTCTTGTTTTTCTGATAATTCTTGCAGCAACATTTTGGATTAACTGGAGGTTGTATAAAGAACAGTTTGAACATCCAGTGAACGCCACATTGCAGTAGTCAATCCTACTAGAAATAAATGAATTAATTTCTAGAACCCTGTTTATTTAGAAAGCACCTTAATTTCCATTTTTAAGATGGAAGAAACATGATTCGGACAACTTTGTAATATGTGCTTTAAATGAAATGCTAGAGTCAAAGAGAACTCCGAGATTTCAGGCTGATTCAGTAAAATTGATGCTGATTCCAACTGAGTTAAATGATGACAGAATATTGTTGTTGAAGGGAATGACATTGATCACAATTAACATCTCTGTTTTATCTTTAAAGACAAGTAGTTCTCATCCATCCAGTCCTTTAATTCATTAACACAACTAATTAAAAACAACATTGGAGAAACTTCATTTGATCTAAATGAAAGATATAACTGGGTGTCATCTGCATACGAGTTAAAATTAACATAATGATAGATCCCAGTGGAAGCATGTAAAGTGAAAACAGTAAAGGTCCCAGTACTGAGCCCTGCAGGACACCATATTGAACTTCTGTGTATAATGATTGAGTACTGTCAGCACATTTCTGTACATATTGGAATCAATTTGATAAATAAGAACTAAACCAAGCAAGCACGGTGCCTGTAAGCCCAAAATCATTTTCTAGCCTGTGCAGTAAAATAGAATGGTCAGTGGTGCCAAATGTTGCACTTAAGTCTAACATAATTACAGTAGAGTTTCTTTCATCAGAGGATATCAGAATGTCATTAACAACTTGTATTAGTGCTGTTTCTGTGCTATGACCAGTGCGGAAACCAGACTGGAATTTCTCAAATAAATTGTAATGCGTAAGGTGTGACTGAAGCTGATTGGCGGCTACTTTTTCTAGTATTTTAGAGAGAAGGTGTAAATTTGAAATAGGCCTATAATTATTAAGTATGTGTGGGTCTAGGTCTGACTAAGTACAGTAATGGTTTAATGACTGACACTTAGTGCTTCAGGTACTGTACCATGCAATAATGAACTATTGATAATGTTTAGAATAGGCACTGCAAGAACATCCATGGCACTTTTTACTAGTTTTGTTGGCACTTGATCTAGGGAACAAGTAGTGGGCTTCATTTTAGAAATTAAAGTTAAGACTTCTTGCTCAGTTACAGGAATAAGATAGATAGATACTTTATTAATCCCAAGGGGAAATTCACATATCCAGCAGCAGTATACTGATACAAAAACAATACTAAATTAAAGAGTAATAAAAATGCATGTAAAAACAGACAATAACTTTGAATAATGTTAGCATTTACTCCCCCAGGTGGAATTGAAGAGTCACATAGTGTGGGGGAGGAACAATCTCCTCAGTCTGTCAGTGGAGCAAACAGTGACAAAATTCTGTCACTGAAGCTACTCCTCTGTGTATGCTGCCCATCCATACTGTAATAAGGTTTATCTAGTAACCTTTTTACCTATAATTCCTTCTCTTTAGAAAAAAGGCGATACATTTTTACTATTAGTGGCTATGATGCTAGTTATTTACCTAATGTCCTACTGACTTCAACTGCTGCTTGCAAAGCTCATTCACCACAACCTGCAAAGGTGAACACAAGTACCCTTTCAGCCACTCTCAAACTCAACATTTTGCTAATCTACACCTTGTGAAGGGGAAAAATAGGTGCAAATGGTTCTGACTGACCCCTTAGTGACAACAAAAAAACAAATATTTTAGGAACAAATGCTATATTTTAATTAACTTCATGTAGATGTGAGAATCAGTAGTCTACCCAACCTACCATATTCAGATGATGTCAGCATGTAGTTCACACTCTGTATGTCACCAAAGCAAATTAAATATTTCAACTAATGGCAGGAATTGATTTCAGTTCAAACACCTAAGTAAAATAACCTGTTGTCAAAAATTCCAGATAAAACTCCAACCCTAAGTAATAATAAAGGGTTTAAACATTCTATGTAATGTACACTGAAAAAATAAGGTGATGATTCACACTTAATATTTTCAATCTGAACCAATATAATTTTTAGTCTATTGATCCCACAATTTTTAAGTTGAGGCAAATCATTTACAGTGATTGGGTACAATTCATTTTATACTGAAGTAAATCTATTTTTTAAGTTGTTCTTTTTTGGCAGTTGGAAAGCCATCACGCTGGAAAGTTCAACTGGAAGAATATACAAATGGCACCTCAAACACCGCACACGAACAACCTAAAATATTAAGTTAACTGAAATAGGATTTTTATGTTTATTCCCTCCACCACTTTGGTACAAACAAATCTTTTTACTTTGATTGAGATCTGAAACCAAATATTTCAAGCTACAACACTAAATGACTATTCTTAAGTTGCTTGAAAGAGAATATTTACGTTGAATGAACATCAATGTTATACTTTTTTCAGTGTATTATTCTATAATGTGAAATATTATTTGATAAAAAATGTACTTCATACTATAATTAACTTTATAATTTTATTGTCAAATGATATTACAATATTTTACTTTTTTAAATTCATCCCTTTCATGTATGTTATCACTCATACTAACATGGTTTTCAGATTAAATGCAACATTTAAGCTTAAATCCTGTTTTTTACAAAATGAAAACGCTTATAGATCTAGGCTGTTTAAGTGTATCTCCTCAGTGCTTCCATTTGACCATTCTGAAAAATCATACATTCTGGAACAGCCTGTTAGAAAGGAGTTTACAATCTTTGAGATTGACTGACTTTTGTGCAACCCATTTATCACTTTGAGAGAAGTCTTTTGAATATCATGCCTTAAATAAAACATTCATCCCTATTCTGTCAATTAAAATGTCTTCCTGCTGCTCTGTAACCTAGACCAATGACACATATCAAATTAGAGTGTGCCTTTCACATCTAAATGCCATTTGTGTTCAAAATGAAATATTAAATATATATTTCTTCCAGCCTTTGCCCTTTTCCCTCACATATCTTTTGTTGCATGAGCATTCAATCTAAATTTAAATCTGCCTTCCATGGGTTTGGGTAAACAAGAAGAAACTACTTGAAAATTGCAAGCAATAAACTTTAAGTACCTTTTAATCACCTCGCCACTAATGAGCATGCTGTGCTTTTGATATACAAGAAACAAGAAGGGAGAGGGAAGAATTTCAATGAGAGAAAGAGGCGGCAGGGCATTAGTTCAGATAGGAAACACAGGACACACTTTTTCAATTGTTACATGTAAATTTTTGGAAATTGAATACTGCAAGAAGAGAAGTCTCTTCCAGTCAGAGCACACATACTCCACATTAATGAGGCAAAGACCATTGTCGAATGTAATATTAATGCATTAAAATATTTATGCAGTTGTTTGTTACCTAACTCACTCAAGAAAGAAACGTGTGCTACATTATACTACATTGAATTGGGAAATCATCACTACATGCCTAATGGTACAATAAAGTGCCCTGTGCAATAGCACCATTGAACAGTTTCAGACTCTAGGCACACCTGGAGCCATAGCTGAGTGACGAGGGGATAGGAGAATTAACACAAACAGATTTTCTCGTTTATTCCAGATATGACAAAAATATTGACAAAATAATGTCTTGCAAATCTTTATACGGTTCACTGCAAGAACATCAACAAAAACAAGACAAATAAGTGATGGTTCTATCTTCTTATATAATACACTACTGTGGCTGTTCATTTGTCTGTCCAAAATTTTAAATCACTTGTAGCTCGCAAACCGTTTGATCTATTGACCTGAAATTTGGTACACATATACTACGTGTCGTCTACTAACCACTTTCGAGGTGATGATTGACCTCCAGGGTTATTCCTCTTTTTATTTTTTTGTAGAATCAACTATTGGCAGCAGCCAGCAGGGCGGCCATGCGGAGCACGCGTACGGGCACCGTTCTCATCCGTACCACTTTCGCCGTCACTTCCCCTACCTCTTCATATATTAAATCATTCTTGAGGCAGATTGAAGACTTAATTGTCAGCTTAAGTGAAAAATTAAAGAAAACGTACTAAGCAATTGCAACACAAACACTGACTTAAATCAGTTTTAACGTGAAAAGATGCCGACAAAAGAGAAGAAGCGGGCTGCTAGGGTGGAGAAAAGAAGAGCTGCTCAGGAAACATCAAGCGCATCAACCTCTGAGCCGTTACTGGTATACAATAATTACAGTGTCTCCTTTTACTCACACAGTTCACGAAGGATGAAAAAAAATTTAAATAAACAAAAATGAAAAACTAAACAAGGTCAATAATAAAAAATGAACACCCTGAACCACAGATTTACCTCCATCAAAAATATGTACAATAGGAAGTAGATCTGTTCATATTACCATATACAAAATCAAGAACCCTTCTTACTGCTCCACCAGCTCGGCAGCTACCAAGTCTATACTAGCCTGAAGAAAGGTCAAAGCATGAACCCTGGTGGTTTGGGCTACGGTTTTATATGTCTAACCTTTACTTTTAACCAATACCCACGTATGTCTTCCAAAATTTCCTAAAAACGGTACACACAGTTCATCGTTCTCTGTGCAGATGATCTTTCTACATCAATCATCAAACCATGCCAAGCCAACTTCCAGTTCACCTCACGGGCAAGTTATCCTGGGAACTTCTGTTGCACTTATTTTCACCACAATTTTCACTATACACATTTTTGCTGGTAATGTTTTTAAACTATGCATTCTGTTTTCTTTCTCCCGCAGCAACTTGGGACACACACCTTTTCAGCAGGCCAATATGAATCTGAAGGCATACTTCCGACTTGTTTATAAGCCTCCAGACCACCATCCCATTTGCCATGACTTCATCTCATCTCCACATTGTCGGTCTTCAGAGTGCTAAAACAATAGGTAACTGCAGTTTACCCTATCACTATTTATATTTCTAGAGATAAGCTACAAGCAGTAAATCTTTACTTCTTACTTAGATTATGACTCAGCTTATCACACATGGTTTTTGCTTCAGGTCAATTTTGTTCTGCATGGTGTACATTTTAGGTTATCTGCAGCTAGATGTAGAATTCTACTGACAACTGGTTCCTTAGACCTTTAATCTTGTAACCATTTCCTGTGTAAAAAGTGTAATATCATGCAATATGTAGTGCGGACAATAAATATTAGAAAAAAGTTTAAATCAATGAGACATTCTCAAACATTTTTAAAATAATTTGAAAATGTGCAGCCAAAAAAATGCAGAACAGATATAAAGAGTCAAAAATGAACAAACTAACCTAATAATTGCTATCTGTCAAATTTGAACATCATACATAATAACTGAAGAATTTTATTTTAGATATAGAAAACCACAAAGGTTATAATTAGCAATAATTAATGCAAAATATTTGCACATTAAATACAAAGTATATAATTCAAGACAAAATGTCTAGTTTAAAATACATGCTTGTAAGTAGAAACGGTCACAGTAGAAAAGGTTTATATTTTATTACTATGATATTACCTACTTAAACAGAGGTACTTGATAATATTGCAAGTGCTGACTTGGTGGCGTTTGATATAAATGACTTTCAGTGATAGATGTGCTATGTAAATTTCTGAACTATGGAGCCTGCATGCTCCAAGAATTTTGCCATAAACATCCTTTTTCTCTTTTTCATACTTACTATAACTCATCCCCTAAGTATACCTCCAAGCACAAAACAGAAGCCATCAGAGCTTCAGAAAAGTCAACAGCTTCTTTGAAATTATTATACAAGATGACCTTAGCACTCTGTTAATATAAACCAGAGAATACACACTTCAGCTGATTCATTCTGGTATCTACTGAAATTATGGTGATTCTAAGGCCTAGGAGGTTGAGGAAAGCGAGATGATTAAACTGGAATAAATTTCAGAATACATACAGGACATATATTGTTTGTAATTCTTTTCATGATTTTAAGTTTAATGGAGTTAAAAAAAAGCTAATTCCTATTTTGCTAGATAAGATGTTATTTGATATCTAAGCTCAGTCTGTCTCAGGTTTTGCTGTTCAGATATAACAAAGTTTAATTTTGACAGAAACCTCAATTTTGCAGTAAATCCAACACAATGCCTCCTTTAGAATGTGCTTAATGCTGCAGACCAACCAAACAGCAATGGAGTGGGGAACTCAAAGAAATTTAAACAATTCAGATGCTACGCAATTAGTAAATGATGGGACAGACCAGCTTTTTTAGTTAACTGACCTTTTAGGGACATAACACTGGATCAAATTTTTAACCTCTTCTCTATATTCACTGTTGCCAAGCTGGCAGCTGTTGTAGTTAAATATATACAGTCTCATGATCCAAAAAAAATTGTCAAAAATATTTCAGAACATCAGTTTACTGCCTCGACTGAAGTGAAAGAGCTTCAACTAGATCTTCCTTTCATCTATTTTCTGATTTTGCTTTTCCAATTAAAGAGAAAAGAGTTGTAGGTTACTCTTACTTTTGAAGAGAAATGTTTCAGAAAGGGATGCTATTTTATCAAACATTTACACACACACAGCCACACTCAAACTACCAATTGCATTGAAGCCAAATTGACTCTCTTCACCCCAACAATACAACAGAAGTAGTATGTGCTTTCCACTATAAAGGTAAGAGTCAAAGTGGTAAATGATTTGATTTTGCTAGTAAAGGGTTGTCTATGGGTGATGCCATGTTTTAATACTCATTGCTGTAAAGTGTACCTGGATCTAGAATACCTCAACAATCATCTTTGCACTGGGTCATGCAATCGTACTCTTCATGTTCCGAGTACTTGGGAAAACAGGCACACTACTGTACTTTGATTACCATGTTGTGACAAGTGGATGGTATTGTCCCTGCTGACTTTGATCTCTGACATGCACAGGATATAGGCAGGATGGTAATCATTACTTATATTAGATATCTCTTAATCTCCTGGAAAAGACTAGCTTGCCCTGTTAAGGTATAGGGGTCAGTTCTCCTAGACTGAGTTTATAGATTGGCAAGTGGACAGGCATAGCAGATTCAGCACAGGCATTACACGGGACAAAGCTAGTGAAGCAATAGACAAGTCTTTGGACAAAGATTTTAATTTTTCAGTTAGTCTGTGTTCATGTATAATGGAGCATTACTGAAGAGTCCCTAAGAGCTGACTTCATCTAAGCAGACATAAGAGGGTAAATTGCCTAGATTGACTAGCTCCTGTAAGGGAAAAGCAATATACATCTTTCTCTTCATTTTTTCGCACTTCTATGAAGGGCCAATGTGTTTTATTAACTTTCTCCATACAGTTTTATTGCTGGTCTTACCACTGTCCTAAAAATCTTGCCTTTAACCTTCACCTTAATTCTTCAGGCACAAAACATTCCTGATACCTTCTTCCAATTGTTCCATCTACACTGCACACTATGGATTCTCTCTGCATGTAATTTTCCATTTTGGGCTACCACTGACCTTAGACATTTAAATGTATCCACTCTTTTCAATAGCTCACCCTGCAGCCTAACCTCTGAATTATGTTAATTGTTAAACCTCATATATTGGGTGGTGTTCTTATTTATCTTTATTCATCTTCTTCCAAAGCCCTTCACCACAGAAGTGAAAAAAACACAGCAAGTGCATGGAAAATCAGGCACAATACAGATGGAAAAAAACCCACAAATGCATGGAAAATTAGCATTGGAGGAAAAATTAATTTTATTTAGACATGGTCCTTACAACAAAGGTTACTTTTCCAGACTAGTCAAAACTCTTGGAAAACTTTTCATTACCTTCTGTCACTCTTATAAAGAAATACAATTGTTGAAAAATGAATGAATGAACTCAGTTAATACCAAAGACCTCATAATTTGTTTTAAACAATATCTTTGTATGTATGATGTGTGCATCATGTGTTCTGAACAAATTAAATGTGGTATTTTATATATTTTAAATGTCTTTGTTTTTTGTTTGATACTATGTGAAACTAGAATATGAGACTGTGACAATTTTGCATACACAGTACTCTGTACCTTACATATCCACTCCATATCATAGGAAAGGTGCTATATAAATAAAATGTATTAATAATAATATTATCTGTGTACTTGTCACTTATACACTCTATATCCGTACACATTGTATATATTTAGGATAATCAGCACTGTAAATTTGAAGACTTTTATTTGGATGTTACTAGCCTGCGAGAAGGTAATACAGATGTTAGGTTTAGTTGAGTATTGTTGAGTACCTTGACGCATCGGTGTACAGGTGCACTGGATGTTTTTAAATTATGGTATATGATCGGGTAAATGCCACCACCTAAAAATAAACATGTTGGGCAAAATAATGCAATTCTGCACAAATATAACAAATCATAAGACCCTGGCATTAGTGCTTATGAAAAATTATCTGAATTTAATTCAAAGGCCACCACTGTGAAAATTATGCAGTAGTGGGAGGAAAGATATCCAGATCATGAGCTATGTACTATAAGTGTACATAAGAAAGCAGAGTGCTTTGACAAGCAATTTACTTCTGTAAAAAGGTGATTAGACCAACTGACTGACTGCAGGTTTGTGTACCCTATCATATTTGACCTGAGACAAACAGTGTAAAATAAAGACTATGTTTCTACAAGAAATCAAAACTGTAGCTTGTAATTTTTGAGGGTTGCTATGGTTGCTGTATTTGAACTTATAAAAACCAAATTCTCCATATCTCAACTTGTCTTTGCAAACCTATATTCTTTTTGTGTCTGAATAATTTTTATTTTTAGAACAGTTTAAGTGCTCCAAAAAAGTTAAGGAAATTGACAGCAATGCTGTTATTTAGTTTAAATATTCATATTAAATCAGTAATTCTTACTGAGAAGTCCATCTTTTCATTTTCTACCTGATTTGTTCCTACGTTAAAAATATGACATTTGCCATAGTGATACAAATACAACTAAGGGCTGTAAGATCACCCTTTATCATAAACAGTGTATAGTCCAAAAACAGAGCTTGTAATTAATCATTTACTTTGTCAGCCTATTACCCATGAGATCACTCATACAAGGTTATGTACCCGACTGATTTCTTGATAAGATTTTACAATAGCTCAGTTTTCATGTGCTATACAGGTTTGGGTAGTTTGTGCAATTTGTGCTGTCAGAAATCCAAATACTTTATAATGTATTTGTGATTCTGATTAACTGTAAATGGTTTACCATAACTGTGAATGTTTATCAGATATTTTAATGAAAGAGTGCTTTGACGTATATTTGAGGGTTATGAACATTTTACTGACAGTGCAAAAATTACTTAATCTTTTGTTTTTCAGGTGACCTTATGCAGTACAGGTATATCTCCACTATGGCATCTGTTTTGCCTCCATTACACTGAACATTCCTCTTAAGTTTTGCCATTCTACACCAGTGTTAACAAAAAACGTAGCAAATGCATTTATTTATGTTCAGTAACTGAACATTTTTCATTAAATTAAAAGGGGAAAAACGTGCACACAGAGAGATTAAAATGCATGTGTTCACTTTACTATTGTATTGAATACAGCCCTGCAAACAGTCATAAACAAAGCCTGAAAACACTTTTGATTCTTTTCCGTCTCTGGAATTGCTTTTTTTTTTATTGAGTTTTTTCTTAAGCTGTCCTTCCTCTTTGCAAATCTTCATTATCCATTACTTACCACAGTTCTCGAAGAATTGGTCTGACTTCAAAAAGAATTGCCAGTTACTAGTTGGTAAATAAAATGCCAATTTACAATAATTCAATCTGGAGTTCTGCAAAGTATCAAAAGGTATTGGGTATTCTCTGGAATATAATACAGTTCTAGAATTCTGTGGCTTGAACTAAAACATCATGCCTGTTTTTGTGATCTTAAAAATTAGGTGAAATCATTCCTCTCTGGCTTTTGGCATCTGAGGTCCCATGTTTACATGATCATGTTGGAAATGAAAAAATTGCATGACAAAAATCATTTTTTCTGTTATTTCCCCTATGATAGACTGGTTTCTTATCAAGGGTTGATTCATGTCTTACAGCTCATGCTGCCAAAATCTCAGGTCTTTATAGCTCAATAGAATTAAACAGGGTTGTACAATAATAAGAATTATGGAAAATCCAGATTCTTTGGCATCATGTGACCCTTTTTCTTCTGTAATTTCCAACATGTACAGCAGTGGCCAAAAGTTTTGGCAGTAACACCAATGTTGCGAAATTTGCAGCTTCAGTTTTTGTGGTTGCAATTCAATTGTTTTTATATTATTGTGCAGAGTGATCAGATACATATTAATTCATTGCAAAGAGCTTTATTAACTTAAAAAGTTAACTATCACAAAAACCCATTTTCACTTATTTTGGACCTGGCATTAAATTATCAGGTAAAAGTGTCCAGCAAGCACCACGACCATCTCCTGCTGAGGAGTCAACTACAGAATCGTGTTACCACCAGTGCAGAGCTTGCTCAGTACTGGCAGCAGATGGGTGTGAGTGCATCTACACGCACAGTGAGACAAAGACTTTTGGACCATGGCCTTGTGTTAAGAAGGGCAGCAAAAATGCCACTTTTTTCTAAGAAAAACATCAAGGATAGACATAACCTCTGTAGGAAGTATAAGGATTGGATAGCAGAAGACTGGTGCAAAGTTATTTTTTCAGATGAATCCTCCTTCCAACTGTTTGGGACATCTGGAAAATAGATCGACCAGAGATGGAAAATGTGAACTCTACCATGTGTTCTGAGTCATGCCAATAGTGAAGCATCCTGAAACAATCCATGTGTGGGGTTGCTTCTCATCCAAGGGAGTGGGCCCACACTCACAATTCTGCCCAAGAACGCTACCATAAATAAAGAATGGTATCAAAACATCCTCCAAGAGCCACTTCTCTGAACAATCCAGGAACAATTTGATGATGATCTGTGTATTTTCCAGCATGATGGAGCATCATGTCACAAGGCAAAAGTGGTAATGAAGTGGCTCGGACATCTTAACATTGAAATTTTGGACCCGTGGCCAGGAAACTCTCCAGATCTTAATCCCATTGAGAACCTGTGGTCAGTTCTCAAAAAGCGGGTGGAAAAGCAGAAGCCCACAAATTGTGATCAACTTCACGCACTAAAAAGGCAAGAATGGATCACCATCAGTCAGGATTTGTGCAAGAAGATGATATCCAGCATGACAGAGAGAATTACAGAAGTTATGAAGGGTCAACATTGTAAATATTGACTCTTTACATAAATTTGATGTATTTTCCAATAAAAGCCTTCGAAACTTGTGAAATGTTCATACAGTAATTGTTCTTCAGTATACCATAGAAATGTGTTTTTAAAAAAAAAAAAAATCTGAAAATGCTGAAGCAGCAAAGTTTGCAAAACATAACATTTTTGTCACTGCTAAAACTTTTGGACACTGCTGTATGTAATTTACCAAAAGTGTTTATTGCATTTACATTAATCTTTTAAATACTTTTTAATAACACAAAAAAACCTTTGACTTAAACACCTGTTCAGTAAAGACTTCACCTTAATCACATAATCTTTATCAGTTGAATTTTAACGGTTTACTCTATGTTTTACCTGAATACCCTCTGGTATTGGTTTGAACCATTTCATGAAACAATTTGTGAGTGTGTTTTTTGCAATAATTTGAGACAAGTAAAGATTTAACTTTGGTTAGAAAACAAGACAAATAAAATGAGTTACAGCAAACACTGTTGTTTTTACTTGTGGATTTACCATTCCTAAAAAATGATGACATTATACACACTTCTATAAATAAACAAAAATTACCTTGTTTCCAAGACTGGTAGGTTATAGTCTAGATGAAAAGCTGACAAAGAAAACAGATTGATGCAAATGTCTATGCATCTCATCATATGGTAATAACATTAATTGTACCCTCATTTAAATTTAAATCTGCTGTATATGATTATGGTATTTGCAGCAAGTATAAGCAGAAGTTTTAAAAGGTAACTTTTTACCCAATGTGAACATTTTCATATCTGAAAAAGGAGTTTTCACTTTTCATTTGATGTACTTTATTACTCAAAAGCAGCATTTTTTAAAATTTGCATACCTACCATATTTTTAAATCAGTGACAGTTACAAGAACATGAATATTTTATTCTCCGCTTGAACATCTTTCCTTACCCATCCTCCTACTGACCAGATTTCAGTCTAGTGCTTGCTGCAGACAATGTAATGCTCTGTCATGTGCATGTCTACTTCCTGCCTGCAGTTGAGTCAATGAATATGAAATACAAGCACATAGTGTGCTTTCTTTATAAACCATGCATACTGATGATCCACGTCCACACTTCACATCTGTAGTGGGGTCTTTTTATTCCATTGCCAACTAGCTGACTGCTCACTCTGGGCTGAATTCATAATGCAAATCATGTACAGACACAGGTGACTGTAAACAATATTCAGCTTCAGGCTTCCTCTCTGTTACTCTCTGTGTGTGTGTGTGTGTGTGTGTTGAAAGCTGGTGACACAAGAGAATGCAAAGCTGTTAGGTAAAATTCATGAACTTGAAATAACTTTCCATGAAATATCATGTGTGGGTGGGTGTGTTTGAGGGCTACATCATTGTTTTTGTAAAATACTTTGTACTAGACAAGACTTTCCATATTAATACAGCTAAATGCCTACTGATTATGTTTACTTAAACTGAATAAATATTTAATTTTCCTACCTCTTCACCCTTGGTACTTGTGTAGTAGAGTCGAATTACCCTGAAGGCTAAATTTATGTCAAAATAAGGATTACACAACATTCTCAGTCCTGCTTAATCCAACAATAATTAGTAACTTATTATTAATTCACCATCTAAAGAAATGCATTCAGTTGGACTTCACTGTCTGAACATTTTTATTCATTCTGCATACTCAAGCATATAAAACATTCATCACTATACAGTCATATGAAAACTGTCAACCTGCATTATAATTTACTCTACTTTCAACAAAAATGATAACAGTGGTATGTCGTTCATTTCCTAGGAAGACCTGAGTACTGGGGTGTTTTCCAAAGAAAGATTTTTAGTGAAGCAGTATTTAGTTGTATGAAATGAAATCAAATGTGAATAACTGGCTGTGCAAAAATTTGGGTAACCTTGTAATTTTGCCGATTTGAATGCATGTAACTGCTCAATACTGATTACTTGCAACACCAAATTGGTTGGATTAGTTCGTTAAGCCTTGAACTTCATAAACAGGTGTGTCCAATCATGAGAAAAGGTATTTAAGGTGATCAACTGCAAGTTGTGCTTCCCTTTGACTCCTCTGAAGAGTGACAGCATGGGATTCTCAAAGCAACTCTCAAAAGATCTGAAAACAGACTGTTCAGTATCATGGTTTAGGGAAAGGCTACAAAAAACTCTCAGAGGTTTAAACTGTCAGTTTTAACTGTAAGGAATGTAAATCAGGAAATGGAAGGCCACAGGCACAGTTGCTATTAATCATTGTCTGGCAGGCCAAGAAAAATACAGGAGCGGCATACGCACAGGATTGTGAGAATGGTTACAGACAACCCACAGATTACCTCCAAAGACCTGTAAGAACATCTTGCTGCAGATGGTGTATCTGTACATCGTCCTACAGTTCAGCGCAATTTGCACAAAGGACATCTGTATAGCAGGGTGATGAGAAAGAAGCCCTTTCTGCACTCATGCCACAAACAGAGTCGCTTGTTCTATGCAAATGCTCATTTAGACAAGCCAGATTCATTTTGGAACAAAGTGCTTTGGACTGATGAGATAAAATTTGAGTTATTTGGTCATAACAAAAAGTGCTTTGCACAGCAGAAGAACAACACCGCATTCCAAGAAAAATACCTGCTACCTACTGTCAAATTTGGTGGAGGTTCCATCATGCTGTGTGGCTAGTTCAGGGACTGGGGCCCTTGTTAAAGTCGAGGGTCGGATGAATTCAACCCAATATCAACAAATTCTTCAGGATAATGTTCAAGCATCAGTCACAAAGTTGAAGTTACGCAGGGGTTGGATATTCCAACAAGACAATGACCCAAAACACAGTTTGAAATCTACAAAGGCATTTATGCAGAGGGAGAAGTACAATGTTCTGGAATGGCCGTCACAGTCCCCTGACTTGAATATCATCGAAAATCTATGGGATGATTTGAAGCAGACTGTCCATGCTTGGCAGCCATCAAATTTAACTGAACTGGAGAGATTTGGTATGGAAGAATGGTAAAAAATAACTCCATCCACAATCCAGATATTTATCAAAGGCTATAGGAGGCGTCTAGAGGCTGTTACAGTGGGATGCAAGTTTGGGCAACCTTGTTAATAGTCATTTTCCTGTATAAATCGTTGGTTGTTACGATAAAAAATGTCAGTTAAATATATCATATAGGAGACACACACTGATATTTGAGAAGTGAAATGAAGTTTATTGGATTTACAGAAAGTGTGCAATAATTGTTCAAACAAAATCAAGCAGGTGCATAAATTTGGGCACCACAAAAAAGAAATGAAATCAATATTTAGTAGATCCGCCTTTTGCAGAAATTACAGCCTCTAAATGCTTCCTGTAGGTTCCAATGAGAGTCTGGATTGTGGTTGAAGGTATTTTGGACCATTCCTCTTTACAAAATATCTCTAGTTCATTCAGGTTTGATGGCTTCCGAGCATGGACAGCTCTCCTTAACTCACACCACAGATTTTCAATTATATTCAGGTCTGGGGACTGAGATGGCCATTCCAGAACGTTGTACTTGTTCCTCTGCATGAATGCCTTAGTGGATTTTGAGCAGTGTTTCGGGTCATTGTCTTGTTGAAAGATCCAGCCCCGGCGCAGCTTCAGCTTTGTCACTGATTCCTGGACATTGGTCTCCAGAATCTGCTGATATCGAGTGGAATCCATGCGTCCCTCAACTTTGACAAGATTCCCAGTCCCTGCACTGGCCACACAGCCCCACAGCATGATGGAACCACCACCATATTTTACTGTAGGTAGCAGGTGTTTTTCTTGGAATGCTGTATTCTTTTTCCTCCATGCATAACGCCACTTGTTATGCCCAAATAACTCAATTTTAGTTTCATCAGTCCACAGCACCTTATTCCAAAATGAAGCTGGCTTGTCCAAATGTGCTCGAGCATACCTCAAGAGGCTCTGTTTGTGCTGTGGGAGGAGACAAGGCTTCCTCTGCATCACTCTCGCATACAGCATCTCCTTGTGTAAAGTGCGCCGAATGGTTGAACGATGCAGTGCTGCAAGATGATGTTGTAGGTCTTTGGTGCTGGTCTGTGAGTTGACTCTGACTGTTCTCACCATTTGTCGCTTCTGTCTGTCCAAAATCTTTCTTGGTCTGCCACTTCGAGCTTTAACTTGAACTGAGCCTGTGGTCTTCCATTTCCTCAATATGTTCCTAACTGTGGAAACAGACAGCTTAAATCTCTGGGACAGCTTTCTGTATCCTTCCCCTAAACCATGATGGTGAACAATCTTTGTCTTCAGGTCATTTGAGAGTTGTTTTGTGACCCCCATGTAGCTACTCTTCAAAGAAAATTAAAGGAGGAGGGAAACTTACAATTGACCCCCTTAAATACTCTATTATAGGATTCACCTGTGTATGTAGGTCAGGGGTCACTGAGCTTACCAAGCCAATTTGAGTTCCAATTAGTTCTAAAAGTTTTAGAATCAATAAAATGACAACAGTGCCCAAATTTATGCACCTGCCTGATTTTGTTTGAACAATTATTGCACACTTTCTGTAAATCCAATAAACTTCATTCCACTTCTCAAATATCACTGTGTGTCTCCTATATGATATATTTAACTGACATTTTTTATCATAACAACCAACGATTTATACAGGAAAATAATGACTATTAACAAGGTTGCCCAAACTTTTGCATCCCACTGTATATTTGTACTAAATATTGATGCAATACCTCTGTTGGGGTACCCAAATTTATGCACCTCTCTAATTTTATGATGCATATTGCATATTTTCTGTTAATCCAATAAACTTAATGTCACTCCTGAAATACTACTGTTTCCATAAGGCATGTCACATATTAAAAGGAAGTTGTTACTTTGAAAGCTCAGCCAATGATAAACAAAAATCCAAAGAATTAAGAAGGGTCCCAAACTTTTTCATATGACTAACTCAAGAAATTTGTCCTGAATTAGGCATGAGCCAATCACATGGTTTACACAGAGCCCTAAAAACACTTGTACATTTTTTCATTTTAATGACACGAACCAGTTGGGCAAAAAGTGGTTTCATGGAATCAAACATTCTGAAATGCTATATTTTTTTATATAAAAAATGTTCAAATAAAGCTTCAGATTACATATTTTCCAACTATTAATAAATAAAATAAGAATAATAATAATAATAATAATAATAATAATAATAATGCAGTCATGACAAGGGCCTGGACTATCAATTATTAATTATTTCATTGATGTACCATAGTGGACAAGTTTTAATTATTCATCATTAAATTATGAGAGAAAAAAAAAAAAAACTTTACTAGTGGGTGATGAAACTAAACTGCTGGATTTTTGTTTGCTTGAGTCCATGTGAAATTTAGGTGTTATCTTTGATACTGAGTTAATCTTCAGTTGTCATGGTTTACTCTAAAACTGGATTCCTCTTGTTGAGAAAATTGTTTTTTCTTAAGCTACAGGGTCATGGAAAGCTAAATCATTTGTTTAAACAGAATTGCCTATTATATCCAGTTCAAGTCTTACACTTTCTGCTTTGTAGTTAATTCAGAGCATGGAAACAATATCATAAGAAGAACTAAAGTATAAAACCAATTTTAATATCCTCCTCTTCACACATTCCAACCTTCCCATACCTCTCAATAACTTATGGAATTTATAATTATACCCTAAGGTAAGGTTATTATGCCCTCCTTAAAATTTCAATAATAAATCCATCCATCCATTATCCATCCATCCATCCATTATCCAACCCGCTATATCCTATCCACAGGGTCACGGTGGTCTGCTGGAGCCAATCCTAGCCATCACAGGGCGCAAGGCAGGAAACAAACCCCGGGCAGGGTGCCAGCCCACCGCAGTCAATAAATAAAACTAAAATATCCAAAATGATTTATGTACCAGTAAAACTAAACGTTCAAATGTCTAAACAGAGGCTAAAATGTGCTATTTTAGCAGAGTTTACTCTTACGCATATAAGATCTGCTGCTGAAGTTGTCCCATAACCGAATTGGGTGCAAATCCATTACAGGACTTACTCTCCCTTTAATTCACCTCCACAAGGCCACTTTACACATTTTTGGAATGTGTGAAGAAATCTGGAGAGTACTCAGAGAAAGTGCCTGACAGACAATGACCACATCAGTGATCTGAGTCAGCCTCAGTAGATTGTTCATATTACTTTGTTGTGTGGTAATTGAAATAATTGTAGCAATTGTTTGATCACTTAAGTCTATTAAATTATGATTCTAGATCCAATAAGAAGCCAAACCAATTGAGGCAATAGTGCTGTAGTTAAATATGGTCATAGTCAAGTTATTTAAGATGCTTTTAAAATCTATCATCAGGCTTCTGAACATGCTAAGGAAATCTATTGGTTCTATAGTGGAATGTTTCTTTGTCTTTAACTGATAATGCCTTAAAGGAATGTGTAATTCCTTCATTTAGATTTGTTGATAAGAAACAATGATAAGGTAAGGTTAAGGTATTAAAATCCTTAAAATTAGTCTATTTCTTACATTCATCTTTTATTTCTTCATACACCTATTATGTTAGCCTACCTACTGAATTATTAATAGCATTCTTTTTTTCTTTAAACAGCAGATGTATGTTTTATTTTATTTATTTAAGGATTTTAGCAGTCAGCAGCTTGCCTATTGATGATGAATATAATATACTCATAATTGGTGATTCTATATTATAAAATGTTAGACTCTGTAAATGTGTAAACTCAGCAGTGCAAGTTAGTTTTCTAGGCATCATGGTTTCTGGAAAAATAAATAGGCTGATCTTGCTGATGATGGACTTAATATGGCATTGTAAGTAATCAGAAATCATATTTGATTTCAGCAGTCACAGTTAAAGCACTTTATATCAATGTGCGCAGAGGCTATAAGAAAATGTGGAAATTAATTTTCTAGGTCCATACCTAGATTGGTTAAAGGTGGTATAGTTTATTAGAAGCTATTCTATTTCCAGTGTTCGTTAGAGATCTGGACTATACAAGAACCATAGCACATTTAAAATAACTGAATTATTCTGAGAAAAATGTTGAAGGTAATGAACACCCTAACTTGAGGGTATTTTTTTGTTTTATCACATTATACGGTAACAAAACTGCCTAGATGTTTGTTTAGAACACTATTTAGGCTCCAGCTCTGTGTTAAGTTGATGTTACTTTATTATACCACATTTAATTTTGCTGATTTGTACCTACAGTCACTATTTAAATGTATTTCAGAAATTCCTTTCCACTACAGGTTCTTAACCAATTACAAACTAAAATGCAACCAATATATACAGGCTGTAATTAAACCTCAATTAATGTCAGATCTTCCAACAGGGCTGCCTGTGTAAACAATCTGAAACATATTAAAATATCAGATAAAACATTAACGCCATCACATCAATGCAATCTAAAATGTTGTCTGTTAATTATTTTTCATTAGGAAATTAAACAATTTATGTTAGTAACATTATTTTGAACACAAAGTCTGTTATGTTTTCTAATTGAAATGAAATCCTGTAGGAATTAATTGCTCATACAGACTCATGTAATAACAAAAAGTTGAGGCTTGCTCTAATAGTTTTAATTGCCACCCTAAATCACACTATACAGACCAAGGAAGTGAGTTTGAAGTGATTTTTTAATGATATACTTTCAACATCACAAACATATTGGTCCAATGCTCAGAATTACAGTAGGTCTGAATTAACATAGCTATTGTACTGATTTACAGATGCTTTATGCTCCTTATAACACATTTTTAAGTGAATTTAGCAGCCTTTTATCTGACTTAAGAATAAGATTCATAATCAATTGCTGTCTTGAGTTTCTTTTACATACACATATTAACACTACAATTACCAGAGCCTACGAAAAAACTCGTAAATCCATCCCACCTTAAATCGCTTCTTAAAATCGTTCACAGCTCTCCACCAGCGTCCTTTGTCATCTAAAGGTGCTGTTAAAATCAGTCCGCAAGCTGCCGACTATTCCATCCCCCCACCGACTTGGAACATGCACAAACTTCTCCCAGCTCATGCCTTGATTGATTTTCTGGGAGTGAAGTGGAGTTTTAGAGTGGAAATAGATCGTTGTTTAGAACACACGCATTTCATGTCTGTTCCGTTTCTACAGTAATCTGTAAACACATTGTTAAAACAGAAACGTTTATATTCTAGTAATAGATGACAAAATGTAGGCATAAACTATATAATGTATGAAGCTTGAAGTCCAAATATAAAAGAAACACTCCCACAAAAGGTAGAAATATAACACAACAATTGCGCTTTTATTCAAAAATATAACTGCAGAAACAAAAAGCCGCCTTAACAAGCGACATTGACAGCCATTCATTATGACTGCCTCCGTGGCGTAATAGAATCAGCTGCTGACTGGGAATCAAAAGGTTGCGAGTTCGATCCTACACCTTTCCGTTTTGAGAAGTACACTGCTCTTAGTCTTACTATTTTAGAATAAAAACATACATTTGATTTCAGTCTGTAACAGCCAGTGTAATTTATGATACTTGTAAAGGTTAGCTTTGTTTTTTCTTTTTAGTCAGTTTTATTATCTCAGCTGCGTTCACGAGTCCAAACACACCCCACCCCCGCATCTGACACTGCTGTTTTCACATAGGCGCGCTATAACAGAGGTAAACTCAGCTCCCTTCTACATCAGAGCAAGAATGCACATACCATTGCTTGCATACTAAAGTGTCAGCAGGCACTTTCCGTGGCATTACACACATTTTTGAGCATGCCCTCTGCACACTACTTGCGACTTTAGGAAGTAAGTAAATAAAGGTAAATCGTGTCATAAAATGATTTCTTCAAAAAGTCACATATATATTTGTCTTTTTTTAAAATGTGCGTTGATCACCTTCAGCATGTTGTAGCACACAGCATCTTGCCACCTGCAAATATTATATTATATATAATATTGCATTTGTGCGATGGTGTTTTCACATACAGTGGAACCTCAGTTTGCGAGCATAATTCGTTCCGGAAACGTGCTTGCAATCCAAAGCACTCGTATATCAAAGCGAATCTCCCCATAAGAAATAATGGAAACTCGGATGATTCGTTCCACAACCCAAAACTATTCATATAAAAATGATTAATACAAAATAAAGTAAAATACATAATACAAATTAACCTGCACTTTACCTTTAAAAAGAATCATGGCTGGTGTGAGTTTCTAAACTCATGTGGGATTCCACCCAACGGGACAAGACGCGGAAGAGCGTCCCAAAGCAATCGCAGTCTCCCAGCGCTGTAGCAGTTCGCCGTATAAGCGCATCCAAAAAGACCGCAGACATGCTATAAGCGCCTGTCGTCAATGGGTCATACAAGGAACATTATAAAGATCCCGGTACAATAAATAACAGCGCTGTTGCTGTTTCAAGCTGAATAAAGCTGGTGTTAAAGTACTGAGACTCCACTTCATGTTTTGGGGAGCAAGATGGGGACTCGCACTTCACAGCGCACACACACACTCAGAATGCTGTAGTAAACAGATGTTGACTATATGAGTGAGGCACACAGACTCAGACAGAGAATAGGAGATGATTGCCAGAGAGAGAGAGAGAGAGAGAGAGAGAGAGAGAGAGAGAGACGCACTGGGCGAGCGAGCGAGATAAGGAGAGAGAGACGCGCTGGGCGAGCGAGCGAGATAAGGAGAGAGAGAGAGAGAACCACCATCAGCTCAGTTGTGATCACATGATGCTCAGCAGACAAAGTGTATCCATACTACTCGTATTGCAAGACATCGCTCGTTTATCAAGTCAAAATTTATTACATTTTTGCTCGTCTTGCAAAACACTCGGAAACCAAGTTACTCGTAAACAGAGGTTCCACTGTATATTGTCTCTTTCTTTCAGGTGTGTAATAGAAACAACAGCATAGAGAGAAATGCAATATTATTTGAAAATGAACAGCGTCCGATCAGCTGTAAAAGTATGGCATTTCTAAATGTTTGCTTTTTTTCCATTCTGATTCTCTATCAGACTGTATATTTGTCTCTTATTCAGTGCACGCAAGAACATGCAGGTGTGCTACAACATGCTGACGGTGATCAACGCACATTTTAAAAAAAAGAAAGACATATGTGACATTTTGAAGAAATTTTATGACACGATTTACCTTTATTTACTTACTTCCTAAAGCCTAAAGTCACAAGTAGTGTGCAGAGGGCATGCTCAAAAACGTGTGTAATGCCACGAAAAGTGCCTGCTGACACTTTGGTATGTGCATTCTTGCTCTGATGTAGAAGGGAGCTGAGTTTACCTCTGTTATAGCGTGTCTAGGTGAAAACAGCAGTGTCAGATGCGGGGGTGGGGTGTGTTTGGACTCGTGAACGCAGCTGAGATAATAAAACTGACTAAAAAAAAAAAAAAAAGCTAACCTTTACAAGTATCATAAATTACACCGGCTGTAGCAGACTGAAATCAAATGTATGTTTTTATTCTAAAATAGTAAGACTATGAGCAGTTTACTTCACAAAGTGGAGAGGTGCAGGATCGAACTCGCGACCTTTTGATTCCCAGTCAGCAGCTGATTCTATTACGCCACAGACACAGTCATAATGAACGGCTGTCAATGTCACTTGTTAAGGCGGCTTTTTGTTTCTGCAGTTATATTTTTGAATAAAAGCGCAATAATTGTGTTAGATTTCTACCTTTTGTGGGAGTGTTTCTTTTATATTTGTACTTCAGGCTTCATACATTATAGTTTATGCCTACATTTTGTCATCTACTACTAGAATATAAAAAACGTTTCTGTTTTAACAATGTGTTTACACAGATTACTGTAGAAACGGAACAGACATGAAATGCGTGTGTTCCAAACAACGATCTATTATTTCCACTCTAAAACTCCACTTCACTCCCAGAAAAATCAATCAAGGCATGAGCTGTGAAGTTTGTGCATGTTCCAAGTCGGTGGGGGGATGGAATAGTCGGCAGCTTGCGGGCTGATTTTAACAGCACATTTAGATGACAAAGGACACTGGTGGAGAGCTGTGAACGATTTTAAGAAGCGATTTAAGGTGGGACGGATTTACGAGTTTTTTCGTAGGCTCTGGTAATTCTAGTGTTAAAGGATTGCCCTATAGTCGTGAAAGCAGATCGACATCACATTTCATATGTGTATGTCAGTTTCAGGTTGCCCACAATCTTTGACAAAGTCTCTGGTTAAGTCATCATTTCTCTTCGACTCTTTCTGTTCACTGTTCAGTCACTATCTTGTCTGATTTCCGTTCAGCTCTCTCTGTCTGTCACTGTGTTTACAAGGTATATTAAGTAACTTGATTATTCACAAAAACCTGGTTTCTAAAATGCCACGTGTTGAACCCTTATTCCGATTAGAGAAACCACATTAACACATATAGATATCCCTGTGAGTAATCTGATTACGTAGCCAAGTAAACCCTTAACAAAGGCATACATTAACTTCACACACATTTTCAGCAACCGCAGGTAGAAGCATCCAAAAAATAAATTTCCTGAAGCAAAGCTCAGGTGATTAGATTATACCTTCTCTTAGTTGAAATAATCTGTGTCAAAAAGTCAAAAAAATGCAAAATGTACGTTGAGCTGATCATTAAGCACCAGGAACAGTGTTGAGGTTAACATATTGTAGCGACCCGTGGGGAGTCTTGAAGTTTTTCAGAGCCAAACTCTGCCGTGCACCTCTCCCAAACTGTCGGCTAGTGGACTGCCAGCGCTATGCACGCAGCTACGGTCAGCTCTTTAAGAAACGAGCACTCGTGTCCCATACACCGCACGACTCAGAGTGTCTCGCAAGTATTGCTGAGATAAATCTTAGCAAATACACAGCTCTGTCCTGTTGTATCTCTTTATTAGCGGAGATATTCAGCAAACAAAGCTCAAAACTCATTGTATAGCCATGGTCAAGGTCATTTACAGAGCCATCTTTCTCATGGATGGTGATTATTTACAACAACAACAACCCCGGACGGCGATAACCCAACCCACCCCACTGATTGAGCACAAACAAATACAACACTTACAACAAGAAAGACAATTAGGTTATTAAGTTAATTTCGACACAACAATAAGCTTTACATAAATTACCCATAAATTCCCCACAAACTATTTACATAAATTACCCATACGGCGTCACTCCGCCAGCGCTTGCTGCCGGATCGTTACAATATTAAAAGTAATGTGCCTCACATTGTCTCATTACTAAGTAATTACTATTACTAAGTAATAAAGTAACGAGTAACCTGACACAATACATATTTTGTTCTCTTTAAAAATATTCAGTTCAAAATGATTTCATTCTGAAAAGACATAATACATATAATTATAACAGTGCTAGATATTACAAATACACAACTGAAATGGACACTGACAAACAAAACAAGTGCACTCTGTGCAGTCCTTAAATCAGTTAATTTCTCATTTGTATGTTTTAATTTTTGAGCATTTTCAATCCCCATTACAGTCTCTCTGATTGATTTTGCGAGATGTCTCCAAATTGTGAATGGCCCTTCACAATCACATTAGAACTCTTTAGATTTTACTATCACCCACACTGTTATCATTAAGGTAATTATGTTAATGAATCCAATTCATATTTTTTTTATTATTCTAGCATTTCTGATATTTATTCATCTTAGAATCAAAACTGTGAAACAATTTTTATTTTAATGACATTATAAAAATCAAGCTCAAAGTTGAGCTTGGAAATATTTTGGAAAAAACTTTGCTCCATTTTCAAAGAAGTCTCAGGGAACAGAAGAAAATGCAGAGCAATTCTTTATTTGTACATATATATGCACAGATGTCTTGGTCCATGGAGTGAGCAATTAAACAATTCATTCCCTTTTATACTTTTCTATTACCATTAACTTTTCTAATACATATCATCTGACTCTTAAATATTCAGAATTCTGTCATCTTAACCAATCCACTACAGTTATCAGTAATTTCGTATACATGCCGATTCTTCTATCATTCTAAACATCGCTTCGTTAATAGGGGTGTCTGGGTTCTCTCACTAGTTCTCACTAGTAAGGGGGCATTCATTACTCATTTACTTCATTTTAACCATAGTAATTACTTTGTTGGATCCTCTAAGATGAGGTAAAAGCCTAACGCACTCAAGCTTTAAGCTACATTTAGTTAAAGATTTAGTTACCTTCAGTCCTTTTCCTTACGTTTTAATTAATTCATTATCATAACTTCAAAAGAATGTATATTTAAAAATTTGTAAAGATTATATATTAACTAAAATTCCACAGAAACAAAATATAAATGGCCTATTAAACAATTATTACTTGTATATAAACAATAGATAACTATCAATTCTGGTATTAAAATCTGCTTACCAATATAGGAGAAGCCCCATTGGTTTCATCATTATATTACAGCTGAGGACTCAGTTTACATGCGTTTCAATAACCCACAGAAACCGGATTTCTAAAATACCATGTAAACCTTTAGTCCAGATAGAGAAAACAGATTGGCCTCTGAGAAACCTGATTAACTGAGGTAGATTTCTCTGCGAATAACCTGATTATCTGGCCATGTAACTATAAACTGGCTTACTGTTAAGGACATTGTAATACATTGAAAGTAGCCTGCGTTATGTGGTCGAATTCATTTTTAAAGTAATGAGTAACATAATGCAATACTTATCTTAGGCAAGAAGCACATGTACCCGGTCCATTGCAGGGCTCGAGTCGCCAAGCAGAAAAGAGTGAACAGAATGCATTCCAGTAACAGAAACATATAAATAAAGTGTCAATTTGACTAACCCTGTGTATAAAAACACAATGAAACAATCACATATGCCCTGCTTATTTCCAGATTCACAGTAGCCAAGGTGAAATTTAACTCTTTTTTGTGTAGCTTAATGACATTGGAGCATTTCAACAAAAAGAGAGCTCCCGAAGATTACTTGCCCATGTAAACACACTTTTAACAAACTATGTTTCTGCCTTAACTGGGTTATTCTCTTTAATCTCATTGTTTTTACATATGGCATTCTGAAGACTAATAATTTATACAAGGGAAAAACAGTCAAAACTGTTCATTGCCCAAGGCCGAAGTGTAAAACTTCAGAAGATACAGAACACATATGAGGTTGTAAATATGGAACACAAATATGGAAAAAGTTCAGAAGAAACTACTGCCTAACATACAGATAATCAAAAAATTATAGTATATGAAAATTTTTATAATATCTAAAAAAGCTATGAGTGAGAATTAACATTGTCAAAAAAGTATTTGAGAAACAAGAAAAAACACTATGTACCAAAGGAAAAATAAAACTGTCCACAAGCATCTTACAGATTTCCAGTTAAAGGATAAATAACCATGAAAATTACAGTGGAACCTCGGTTCACGACCATAATTCGTTCCAAAACTCTGGTCGTAAACTGATTTGGTCATGAACCGAAGTAATTTCCCCCATAGGATTGTATGTAAATACAATTAATTCGTTCCAGACCGTACGAACTGTATGTAAATATATATTTTTTTTTTAAAAGATTTTTAAGCACAAATATAGTTAATCATACCATAGAATGCACTGCATAATGGTAAACTAAATGTAAAAACATTGAATAACACTGAGAAAACATTGAACAACAGAGAAAACTAACACTGCAAGAGTTTGCGCTATAGCGCTATGAATCGCTCGCTAAAAACACTTTAATGAGTTTTAAGCACAGGGAAAAAATGAACATTTTAAAAATCCATAATTTAATAAACCACCAAGTAACATTGCAGCAATGTACACTATGAACCGATCGCTGTAAGCAGAAGTGGAGGTTAAAATCCAATAGAAAAAAGTCTTCATTAAATACAATGAGGTTAAAACAATGCTCGGATCTGTCTTTTTAAAAACAAGCCTGGTGCATTCTTTAACTGCCTTCTCGGCCTTGTGCGTCCAGCCATCTCTCTCTTGCTTGCATGCGTGTGTGTGTGTGTGTCTCTCTCTCTCTCTCGCTGCACAGGGAATGCACAAGGAGAGACTGAACACGTGAGGAAGTCATCGGCACGCACAAACCGAAAGGGAAACTGGCTTGTTCGTATACCAAGTGTGTGGTTGTGAACAGATGCAAAAGTTTGGCAAACTTTTTGGTCGTAAACCGATTTGTACATGTTCCGAGACGTTCATGAACCGAGGTTCCACTTAACTGTCTTTCACTTAGTAAACCCTTTTCCTTCTATGTTTGATGTACACAATGAATGAAATGGTTAAAAAAAAAAAATAACTACCTTTCAGAATTTGTATTGTTTAAATCAGGGGTGCCCACACTTTCGGCTTGTGAACTACTTTTAAAATGACCAGGTCAAAATGATCTACGTACATTAAAAAGGATATACAGTAATCCCTCCTCCATCGCGGGGGTTG
>JANRMT010062806.1:18281153-18325252 GCA_026402145.1 Polypterus bichir lapradei | reverse complement strand
TGATGTTTTGTCTCATTGTGCCGTCTTAGATTAAATTCTGTAATTACAGCCACATTAGCTCCACAAATGAGACACACAGGTTTACCGGGAATGTCAGTAAACATATACTCAGCCTCCCATCGGTTTTTAAAGGCTCTATTTTCAGAATCAACTTTTCTCTTCAGCATCGTGTGGGCTAGCTTCACAATAACTTGCAGCATCATACGCTAGACTTGATTAACGCGGTAAGTGTTCGGCAAGGCAGCTGAAGCGCTGCATTATGGGATCTGTAGTTTATTGTGTTACCAGCGCTTCATATACCCGGGCCATTAATAATAATACAGTATATAAAATGATCTCGCGGGCCGGATATAATTACACGCCGGGCCGGATGTGGCCCGCGGCCCTTGAGTTTGACACATATGGACTAAATAGAACTTGAAAAGATATATTTTTTCAAATGTGATCGCGCAATTCAGATAGAGTTGACGCGCACTACAGCCTGCATGCCTCAATAAGTCATCCTCCCCTCACTCTTACTTTTTTACCGTTCATCTAATGAATACACCGAGTATGGCTTTACCAAAACAATCATTGATGGCGAATAAAATATCCATTATTCGAGTATGTAGATCGGGGTATATATATACATATATATACCCGCGTATCGCAGCGGAGAAGTAGTGTGTTAAAAAAAGCTATGAAAAAGAAAAGGGAACATTTTAAAAATAACGTAACATGACTGTCAATATACAGTATTTGTTTTGTGAGTGTTACTGATTGTTGCTGTCATCAAGGATTTGATTATCATTATTTCTTTCAATCAGGTTCGTATTTCTAGGATGTGTTGTGTTCAAGTTACATTCCGTGTTTGTCAATCGTTGTAAAGATAACAGGTTTCATTCATCGATTTGTTTCTTACTGCATCAATAAACAGCTCATCTTCTTCTTTATCTGAGACCTGACACACTGCATGCACGGGTTTTTTTTTTTTTTTTTTTACACTGTCTTCCTTTAGCGGGACATTGACTTTTTCCACCGTGTGCTTTGTTTCCGCAGTAGCTGGATTTATGAATATGCTTGTATGTATCAGACGCTTCATATTTTTTGCTGCCTTTTCAATTGTGTAATTCGGTTTTTGTTCAGCGCTCTTTGGAACTGTTGCTTTTTGTCTATGCACTGTGTCAGTTCACGTGAGCCGCTCGGTGTACATGCATCGAAGGTTCCCAGCTGTGCTGTTGCCATGTCGTGCTATGTCCATGGCTGTATCTAATGTTACCGAAGTCCCGGCACTTAAAACTTTCTCTCGCAGTTTCGCCGAGTTTGTGCCAAGCACCACCCTGACCATCTCATCTTCCTCTGCATAAGCACAGTCCTTCACCCGTGAATATTTACCCGTGGCAGTTTGCTATTGGATTGCCGCTGACGGACGGCCTTATATGGGCAGGCACTAAATTACAAACGCCAGCGGCAGCCTGTCTATGAACTTAATTTAAAGTGTAGGTTTACACTGTGCTTTGTTTCCGAAGTAGCAGAACTCATGAATATGGTTGTATATATCACTCGCTCGCTTCTTATTGTTTCGCTGCCTTCTCAATTATATAATGCATGTTTTCTTACGCGCTTTTTGGGCCTCTTCCTGGTTTTCTACGTACTGCGTGATTACGTAGGAGGCGTGATGATGTCAGACGAAACTCCGCCCCCACGGCGGTCAAGCTCAACTCCATTACAGTAAATGGAGAAAAATACCTTCCAGTTATGACCATTACGCGTAGAATTTCGAAATGAAACCTGCCCAACTTTTGTAAGGAAGCTGTAAGGAATAAGCCTGCCAAATTTCAGCCTTCTACCTACACGGGAAGTTGGAGAATTAGTGATGAGTGAGTGAGTGAGTGAGTGAGGGCTTTGCCGTTTATTAGTATAGATAAGTATATATATATATATATATATATATATATATATATATATATACACACACACATATATTTATATACTGTATATAGCAAAATTCCCGCGCTTCGCAGCGACGAAGTACTGCTTTTAAATTTTTATTAAGAAAAGAAAACTTTTTAAACTAGAGGGAAAAATATACCAATAACTATTTGTTAAGGATCTCTTTGTATACCACGTTGTCAGTTCAGCACTCCGGTTGTAATATGACCAAGCTGTGCGAGCTTACTCTTGAGAATGCAACGTATAGTTGTCCAGGAGAAAAGCAATCTTGCCTCAAATCAATGGCAACCTTTTGTAGGGTCTGTCCCTGAGACTTATTGTCATCACGAAGCAGAGCCTTACTGTAAATTGGAGGCATTTGAATTGAAATGGGAGATCAGAGGGTATAACGGCGATGCGAGGAATACATTCAGAGTGTGGCGCTCTGCTGTTTTTTTGTGAAGCTGCCTTTACACAGCTTCTCCGCTGTTTTATAAACGAACGCCATATAAGGCCGTCCTTTCTGCTTGCTTCGCGGTTCTGTACCGTTTTATTGTTAGTTTATTACAATTGTTATTGTGTAGCTATTTGAGACTTTACTGTTCAGGTACCCATTTCCTTTATTTAATGCGAGGCTTCTCTGCTATTTTTTGTTCGTTTATTACGATTATAGTTATTTATTGGATTCCCCTCTTTAGCTGACTGCCTGCTCATATAAGGCGCTCCGCCGTTTTTTTGTGAAGCAGCCTTTACACAGCTTCTCCACTGTTTTATAAACGACCGACATATAAGGCCATCCTTTTTCCTTGCTTCGCCAAGGAAGCAGCCTTTTTATTTAATCCACGGGTTCTCCGCCGTTTCATTGTTCGTTTATTACGATTGTTATAGTTCTCTTTGTATAGCACGTTGTCAGTTCAGCACTCCGGTTGTAATATGATCAAGCTGTGCGAGCTTACTCTTGAGAATGCAACATATAGTTGTCCAGGAGAAAAGCAATCTTGCCTCAAATCAATGGCAACCTTTTGTAGGGTCTGTCCCGGAGACTTATTACTTGTCATCACGAAGCAGAGCCTTACAAGAAATTGGAGGCATTTGAATTGAAATGGGAGATCAGAGGGCATAATGGGGATGTGAGGAATACATTCAGAGTGTGGAGAAACTCTAGAGACAGCGTGTGTATTAACTTGTGGATTTTTCTGTGAGTATTTGATGGCAGCATGATGAACTTGCTTCCGCAAGACCACGTTAGCTGTGGAGCTCAGCTCAGAGCATATTCTTTTCTACCTTGTCAATTGTGTAAATGCGTTTTTTGAACAGGTTTGATCCATGGAAGTGATCACTCATACTGTGTTCAGTCAGTTCACGTGAGCTGCTCTCGTGTGATGTTGCGATGTCCACGGCTTTATTTAATGTTAGCTAAGACCCGGCAGTTTCTCAACACAGCAATTTTAACTCTGTTTGTCGTAGGCATGCCAAACGGCAGTGGGAGCGTGTCTGTAAACTTAATGTAAACTTACAGTTTACACCGTGCTTTGTTTCCGCAGCAGCTGCACTTATGAATATGCTTGTATGCGTTTTTTCTTCAGCGCTCCTTGGAGCTCTTCCTGGTTTTCTATGTACTGCGTTCACAGTCAGTTCACGTGATTATGTGGGAGGCGTGATTTTGTGACACGCAACTCCGCCTCCCACGGCCATCGAGCTGCAGTCTATTACAGTATATGGATAAAAATAGGTTCCAGTTATGACCATTACGCATAGAATTTCAAAAAGAAACCTGCCCAACTTTTGTAAGTAAGCTGTAAGGAATGAGCCTGCCAAATTTCAGCCTTCTACCTACACGGGAAGTTGGAGAATTAGTGATGAGTGAGTGAGTGAGTGAGTCAGGGAGGGCTTTGCCTTTTATTAGTACAGATTCAAAACATCCACATACCCACATTTTGGGCATGCACCAAATTAATATCATTTTGGACCAAAATCTTTAAAGGCCTGACAGACTTGGTATCACAATCCCTCTTAACCCATTAACATCTGGGTTTGGTATACTTCCAGATGGGCTTTAAGTGGAGAAGGACAAATAAACTATAATTGCCTTTACTACACTATTGGCACATAGGATTCTTCAAGTTGAGCAAGTCTAACTCACCTATTTTAAGTCAATTGGTAACTGATATTATATATTAATCTGAAATTGGAAAAAATCTAATTCTCACTTAGAGGATCTGTACACAAAATTTTCAAAACCTGGCAGGATCTAATAGGTAACATTTTAAAATAAAATAAAAAAAAAAAAAAAAAAGTATTTAAATTGAGGAAGCGGATTCTCTCCCCTCTTTTTTTATATCTATTTCTTTTTATTTATTTATCTATTTACTTATTTTTACTAGTTGAAAGTTTTACTCAGTTGGCCTAGCTCTTTCTCATGGGTGGAGGTTGATTTGTTTTGAATCTAGTTTTGGTAAACTTGACTTGATTATATGGAATATTATTTGATTTTAATAAATTCAATAAAATGCTTAAAAAATATACTGCATTCTAAGTCATCCATTTGTCCAAGAGACCCCAAGAATACCATACAGGAATAGCTCCAACATTCCATCTATGGTGGGGTCGAACCCTTGAGCAAACTACTCTGAACATGGCAGAGATAAGTGAAGAAATTGGCAGACTGCAGTGAAATGAAGATTTATACTTTACATTTAACTGTCAGAAGAAAATGGAGCTGCTTTTCTTACCTTAAAGTAACTTGATAGTGTTACTATACAATTTATAAATTTAGGTTTAATGTATAGTAATCAACTGTGCATTTGAAAAATAAATCGCCGATAAAATATTCTAAATACTGCACACTGTTTTGCAATTGAGAAACATTTAGTTTTTTGAGAACCATGCATAACAAAGACAAAAATAAAGTAACTTGGGTCTGATGCTCTGGTCCTCTTTGAGCATCCTCACAAAGCAGCAGTGACAAAGGAAACAGAACCTTGGTTCTTGGACAAAGAAATTTAATTTTAGACAAGGCAGTAAAGAATTGGTGCATAACTATGCAAATTGCCCGTTTATGGTGTCTCTTTACAACTTCAAGAAAAATTCAGACAGGACTAGTAAAAAGATAAGACTATGCACTTAAGGTATGAGAAAAATGTAATACTTACATCTCTAAGGAAAATTACTGTAGTGTGATGCACTAGGTTTTTAGTTCAGTTTTCACCTCTGACTAGGTTTGGCTTGTGTTCTAAAAGTAACAAAAAAGCTATTATAAAGTATCCTGAGTTTGAATGTCACTTCGGATAAAGCTATTTTCTAAATGTTAAAAGTGAATAAAATGAAATTCAAACCTAAGGATGGGAAATGCTATAAGTAAAACATTCAACTGAGTATGTAAAAATAAGCATATCAATTGGTGTAACAGTGGTGAAGCACAGTGGCTAGGAGTAATTAGTGATGGAACGTCACTTTAATCAAGATTAAACTGAATTCTGGTTTCATATTTAATGGCAAAACTGATTAGAAAAAAGTTAAAATGAACAACGCACAGGTGACAGACGTCAAAAACAGTTGCTAAGGATTCAGAATAAAACTACATTTAAAGAACTAGTTCCCAGCAATGCTACTTCTATTTTATCCATTATACCTCAATAACCGTTAATGACAACATAATACACATCATAGCTGTATCACTTGGAAATATGAAATCTTTGTCAAAACTCTCTTATGTACAATGTACTACCTTAACCTAAGAATACAAAATGTCAACAAAAGTTCAGAAGAAATATTTCCATGACCAAATAGTGAACTTTGGGAGCTGGAATGTCAAGAGTCTCAATCCTAAATTAAAGAGAAAGAAAGTACACTTTCACTTAAGTCTAAATGCCAAGATAGTATTTTTTACAAAAGACTCATTTATAAAGTAAGGACCAGTTTCGGTTGCAAAGAGAATGGTCTGGCCAAATTTTTCACTCTAGCAATACAAACAAAACCAGGGGTGTGGGATTCTTAATACACAGAATTATCCCATTTGTAGCGTCAGATGCAATATCTGATTCTGAAGGGTGATATGTCATGGTGACGGACAATTTATCTAATGCTAAAAAGATTGATTAATATCTATGCACCTAATGCAGATGATGGATCCAAACGCATCTTGGAAGAAAGCTCTATCCCTAATGTGAAAACTCACAAAATTATAATGGCCGGAGATTAATTGTTTTTTAAATTCAGACCTGGAAAGATCCTTCGATACAACAGCAATAACATCTAACATCTAATACATACTTTGTAATGAATCATAACTTATCTGACCCATGGGGTTTCTTAAATCCTAACCTAAGAGCATACTCCTTCTCACCCATACTTTAAGGAAATAATCAATTCTTGAGTAACAATAGACAATTTTTTACCCACAATCTATTCCAGAAGCCTCAGTTCGTATTAACATTATTTCAGATAACTTCAGACTAGAATGTGATAATTGACAGGGATGCCCCTTATCACATTTAGTCTCTGCAATCGCCATTTCCTGTATACTTTTGAAATGCAGCAGAGATTTGGGGGATTTTCAGAGAAGGGCTTGAACAGAAAATATCACTATATGCAGATGATATGGTACTGTATATAGCATACCCAAAAATGTCTGTGACAGCAGTCCTAAAAGCATTAGCAGATTTTTAAAAGATATCTAGACTTAAAATCAATTTGAATAAAAAAACAAGTTCCCTAATACACAGTGTCACACACGTACGATTAGGAGACAACTAAAGGGCCTGAATAATAGCAATTCCATGCCTGACCAGGGGGCGGCAGGCTGCAGTAATTGTCTCTCTCATTCCCTTACAGACCATTCTTGGGAAATCCTGCCTGGTTCCGGCACACCGATAACGTCACTTCTGGTCCCGGCGCTGCCAATGACATCACTTCCGGTCCCTGCACTGCCAATGAAGTCACTTTCAGTTCCGGCCCTAATTAATCACTTCCTATGCTTGTACTTAAAAGCCGCCATTTTAAGGCAGCAATTCAGTACTGTTTTGGACTCGTGAACATGTCTGTTCAAATTTACCAATTTTGCAGCCAGGAAACATTATACGGGTGGCTGCCCCAAACTTTTGCAATGACTCTTTGTCGTTCTTGTGACAACAGCTTAAAGTCAACAAAAACAAATGAAACTGGAAAACCTTTCATTGAATCACAGCAAGTCTACAAGACAATTTCATAACACTGTACTTTTTTGGAGTCTAGTTTCATTGCATTGTTTCAAGGCATGTGAATTGATAGACAACCCAAACACAATCAGTTCATTGATAAGCATATGACTTGTCTTTATACTTTCTAGGAGCTTTGCTACTATCATTGTCTGATTACTACTTGTTAATTCTATTTATTTATATTTAATATTTTATTGTTTATTTTAAACTGTTGCATATTTACATTTATTACTAATGTTTATTACTATTCAGTGGCTGTGTATGGTAATTTGTGTCTGTTTTTTGAAGGCCAAGTAACAAATGCTTATTACACACTGTTAACTACAATGTTAATTAAATCATTTTTTCCCTCAATTACCAGTAATACTTTACTACAATTTTCATTTTGTGTGCTTAGAATTACAGTGGATGGAAATCTTCTATATATCCATAGGGTTATTATATCTATGGTCCGTTTTCATCCCAGTAAAACTGTTAATAGCATGTGTTACTGCCACTGTGTGACCACATTAAAACTGCATTAAATGAATGCGCGGGGGGTAAATGGACATAGATCTTCATTCTTTGTCAGGTCTTGCGTGTGCTGTTACTAAGTGGTGTGGTCAAAAGGGTAAACTATGTAATGCAAAAGAGAGCATAGGATAAAAAATCTAAACTTTTACTAAATGATAAGGCCATGTTTCTACTAATGCATAATATCTTAGTCACTGCATTTTTTTTAGCTTTAAAGCAGAGTGAAAACTTGAACTGCCAGAACTGTTTGCCAAAAAACATGCAAAATGCTTCTATATTCTACATTTAAAGAAAACAATTTAGTTGTGTGGTATTTTGAATCTGTTCTATGACCACTCAGCATATTCTAATGTCGTACTTCTATGCTGTAGTTTCCAAGCTCTTGCATTTCATATAAGACGTTTCAGAGGCATTTTTAATACATGTTGGTGCTACATCTGGCACTTGGACATTTCCCATTCACTCTTTTATTCTTGAATCACATCTCATTCCTTCCGAAAAATTTAAGAGATTCATCATAAATAAGTAATTATGTACAAGTAACATAGCCAATGTTTCCTGGGTCACCTTCACACAACCAAAAGTAATCAAATGGGAAAGGATGTAAAACATTTAAAAATTAAAATTGTAACGGCCGACCCCTTTACCCAGCCGGCAGCTACACCTCCAAGACCTGCGGCCTGGATAATTTACTGAGAAATAATCTAACTATCAAGCCGTACTTCTAACCAATTAAACTTTTCCCCACAATCGACGGTGTAAATATAAGTACACAAAAAAAAAGGATGTAAAATTAAACGGATTAAATGTATTAAATGAAACAAGACATGCAAAAAATAGAAAACAGATATAAATATCCCTCCACCCCAGCAACAACAAGACACCACCAAATATAAATACAACAAAAACCCTCCCTTGCCCCTGCAACATATAACACACAACACGAATAACAAAATGACTTATAAACTGAATGACTGTGAACTTGAGTCCGGTTAGAAAACTGTCCTGAAAACGGATGACTGAACTAGCGGTAAATGCGTTGTTTGATTTTCCCGGCGTTTGGAGCAACCTCACCGTGATTCCACGGCGTATGGTGGATGGCCAATCGACCCCGGGGTCTCAGCAGATGGAGTTTGAAAGACAGTCCGGCAAAATGAAAAGCAAACTGGTGAAAAGGCGCGATGTGAAAGAAAAGGAGAAAAAAAACAAGCAAGTTGAAACAAAATGGTCTCCTTTCTCTTTCTTCCCTCATTTTCTCTTCTCCTTCCTGATTACTTAAATAGTCTATGTGACGGCTGTGATTGAAATAATTAAGAACAGGTGTTTTCCAGGTTTGCGGCTGTGGTCTCCTTCCATCATCCGTCCTCCTTTACGGGGGCGGCATTAACTGATACACATACAAACAGCAAACGGGACAATGAAACGAAATGCACTCAAAACTGACATTTAACACTAACTATGTGGCCCCGCTACAAAATTGCTGCAACAAGACACTGTCATCCTGGAATACAGTATATGTTTTCAATATATATCAATAGCTGTGGCGCCAAAGTGAAAATTTCTTAGCTCAGCTCACACGGGAAGGCAAGTTCAGTTAAAAATGGCAAAGAAGAAAGAATTCTCATGGTTGTTTTCAGAGAAGAGTGCATATTAATGCTGCCTTCTAAGGAGTTAGAATACTTTGTACACAAATAAGAAATGACTACTCTTTCTTGAGTAGACACAAAAATATTTTGCTGCTAACTCCACATCATGTACTAACTGCACTCCCACAACTGGCAGTTCTATGCTATATGTATTTTGATCTCTTGTTTTAACATACTTGTTCATGTTTAATACTGCAAAAACATTTTTCTAGTGTATTGTGGGGAGATGGAAAAAGTTTTTACTACATTTCTTAACTTCATTATTTGGCTTCACTAAAATTTAAAAATAGATGGGTTCTTTTTTAAAGTAATTGCATATTTAAATTCGCATACTGCACAACATTCTAGTTCACACAAATTCATACAGAAATATTAAATACCGTTATTTTAAAATACTCTGTGTGGGTGGTGTGGTGGCACAAAGGAATATGTTATCATCTCAAGCAAAAATATGGTCACTAGTTTGTGGAGTTCTGAAATATTTCAGGATTTGTATGGGTTTCATATACTGTAGGTACTCCAGTTTTCACACACCATTCAAAGATGCTATTGTTTTTTCATAAAGTTTTACTAAATCTAATGATCTCCATCTTTAAAATAGGGTTGGGTGATAACACAATATTGATAGTTAATTACAACAGTTTTCTGGAATTATCAGTATAGACGGCTGTGGAATAAGGTTTTTTTAATTCCACTTCCACCCACATTCATCCCACCTGCTTAAGCAAAAAACTGCCTTCCTGAAGAAGGGGCCTGAGTTGCCTCGAAAGCTTGCATAATCTTTTTAGTTAGCCCATAAAAGGTGTCATTTTGCTTGACTTCTTATTACATCCATAATGGCTAAAACCCTAGTCCAACTTCAGTTCTGTCACTCAAAGTATTATATCTTGTCTTCTGAGCACTTTGGTCCTCCCACTGGAAATACATGCCTGTAAGTGTCAATTAAATATTGCATAAATTCAATAAGATCTTCACCAGAAACCATTATCAAATGGTTGAATATCTTGACAAAGTATACACTTAAGCTCAAAAAATGCTCCAGATTTATGTAGAAGCTGAAACAAAACTTTTTACAAGACCAATTATTTTAGTCTTGCATTATATTCCTTGTGATTAATTTTTTATTTAACAAAATGCAAATAAGTGAAGGTTAAATGGTATAGCTTATTGGGTAAACAGGTGGCAAGCTAATCAACATTCTGGTATAATGAACCATCTGCAAAATGAGAGTGGTAAAAAAGCAGTACAGGATAAAAAATTATTGATACGTAAGTTGTGTTTTGCCCCATAATAGTGTGATGTTATAAGTAGAAACTGTTAATAAAGTATTGCTTCAATTTGGTGTTGATCAACAAAATGCTTTGTGCGGCCAGCGTGATATCACAAAGCTGTAGAAGCCATACATGAAAGATGATTCTTCTGAAACTATCGCTATGAATCCTTTATTGTTAAATAAATGTGCCCATTATCGTGCTGTATTCTTATTCGTTGTGTGTGTCTTGATATTTTCATCTTGGTATTCATTATAATATTGTTATTGATGTCATCATGAAGTGGCAGCCTATGTACAGCTTAGTGTAATATCCTAGCTTATTTTATTTTCCTTCTTCTTTTACTATTATTATTATTATTATTATTATTATTATTATTTGGTGAAGTCTTAGTATTAGTATCAGAAAACTACAAAACATCACCATGAGTGCAATTTTACAGCTGAATGTACGATAAAATTGTGACATCTATATAGACTTGTAGGAAGCAAATACTTATTTGATAAATTACTTAGTTTTTTATATTTGTAATTAATTTAGACTACTTTACAGAGATCTGTTTTGTTTTTTACATTAAAGTGTCTTTTTCTGTTCATCAGTGTCAATATGGTCAAATTAAATTCAATGTGGTTTAGTGTTGTATAACAACTAAATGTGAAAACTTACAATGGGTTGAATGCAGAAAACATACTGTAAGTCATCCATTTGCCTTTCTTTTGAGAGGCCTAGTGTTGAGGGTTTGCTAGTGTAACAGCAGGTGCTATTTGCCACACCCTGCTACTACAAATAAATAAGGGATAGCTGTGCAATTTTCATTTTTTTGTGACAGCTAACTTCATAAATGCATATATTTTCAGTAAAGTTAATCATTCTTTTTACATTCTCTCTCATTGTACTTTAATTGAAAAACATCTTTAATTTTATTCATAAAGCATTTTTGCTGTAAATTGCTTTAATTATAATTATCCTCTCCAAATTTATTTTGATCATGATAATTAGTTTTGTCTAACTATAAAATCCTAACAACTCTGTCAGTACTTAGCCCTTGAATGCAGAGCCACACCTGTTCATTTTACTGTTTGAATGTCAAGACTATGTTATACTTCACACAAAATGAATGCCTTGGATGAACAAAAATATTTTACTACAGATAAAACTAAAAAGTAAACAGTTTTTCCAGCACGTTGTGGACTTCTCAAATTGACAAACTGACTGCAGATGTCCTGTTCATTTAAGCATTAATCCCTTTTGAGGGTGGAAGAAGTGGATTAAGTAGCACTTTAAATGACTATTCAATCTGATCATATGTTCCAAACATAACTACTGTATTCTAATACATAGGACTTTGACCATAAGATTACACCTTACTCCTCCTGAAAGCAGCATATAGGAGTGGCATTTCCTGAAATTTGGCCCTGAAACCTTATGTTTAGCTTCAGCTTGCAATAAGGAAATGTGCTGAACTAAGCTAAATCTGTTCATTAATGAAATAACTTTCAAACTGTAAACTAAGAGTGAGCAGCTTTAAATTATGCAGATATCCTTATTTCATTAAATAAAGCCGTTGACTCTTAGTTGTTAAGTCAATTCAGGTGCAAATGTATCTACACTATATTCAACTTATATAATATTTCGTGCTGCCTGGGGATATAAATAGTGCTTAAATTTGAATATGAAAAATGATTTTAATTTGCCACCAATAAGACTAGGGATTTGTTTAAGCTTGTTGTGTTGTGCCAACTGCCATTATAAAAATAAATATAATTTATTATTCTTGCCCTTTTATTAAGACATAGTTCCTTTAAAGGTGAGGTATTTATTGCTTATATGAATTTTATGCGTCTCTCAGATTGATCTATCTTTCCTTTATGTAAACACTATAAATACAAAAATAAATAGACTACTTGTCTGTATGTCACCTTTAGTTAGTATGTAGTCATCTTGTACACTTTACGTGGTCCCATGAGAAAGTGTTTCTTTTGGAATATACTAAACAACATAAAGATTGTTTGAATAAAATACATTACTTCCCTGATATATTCCCCCAACAGAGCTGGGGATACTCATATCAACGCACTTTTGGTCTACCAGTTGAACTGACAGCTTTTATTTCAATGGTGCAAGGTAACCACCATCCTTTGATGAAACCCAAGTAAACATGGGTAGAACATCTTGATTGCGCACAACCAGGAATCAGACCAGAGTGCAGTGGTAAGCTACATACAATTTTCCATGTGACTTCTCGTTACAATTGTCAACAGTTTTGAATCAGGTGCCACATCATCCTGATTGAGACAGAACAGTTAAAAAATGGCCAAAAATGTGTAAAATACCAGTAGCAAATCTGAAAAGGCAATACAAAATCTGTCTCTGTAATAATTTTAAAAAAAGGATTATAATTCATATTTGATTATTTTAAGATGTAAAAATTGTGTAGCATATTGTTTTAAGTTCCTTTGTGGCCTGTTGCTAAGTATATTTCAAATTCTTATCATTCAACCCAAATTCTGGCATTTTAATGATCAATAATAACACAATAAAATTAGAGGTAAAACTTGATGATAAATTGTCACTGTTCAAGAAAATCATGGATACACAGCTTGTTTTAATAGACTGCAATCAAATGTGATTTGAGAAGCAAAGGTCCAGGCAGAAGAAAAAAGTAAATAAAAAGATCAGAACTGACGAAAATTAGGAGAGTAAAATTCACATTCGAAGCAACTTTTTATGAACAACAGGGGGCTGTCTCTGCAGAATTTTATAAGAAATTCTCCGCTCAGCTAGCTCCCCTCCTAGTAGCAACATTTACGGAAGGTAGAGACAATCAAACTCTTCCTCAAACTTTTCACCAAGCATTAATTACCGTCTTTCCTAAACAAAATAAGGACTTATTACAATGTGCATCATACAGACCAGTTTCACTTCTGAATAATGATGTTAAGATATTCTCAAAAATCATAGCTAGAAGGATGGAGAAAGTACTCCTTTCGGTAATATCACAAGATCAAACTGGATTTATCAAGGGTCGACGCTTATCTTCCGCTCTTCGACGCCTGTTTAATGTAATATACTCACCAACAAAGTCAAACACCCCAAAAATACTATTATCATTGGATGCAGAAAAAACATTTGACATGATTGAATGGAAATACCTTTTCACTACATTAGAGAAATTTGGGTTTGGCCCGAACATTTGTGCATGGATCAAACTACTGTATACCAACTCAGAAGCTTCAGGTTGTATCAACAACATTTGTTCAGACTACTTTAAACTAGAACGATGTACCAGACAGGGATGCCCCTTGTCACCGGTGCTATTTACAATCGCCATTGAACCACTGGCGGTTCACTGTCGAAATGCTGATCAGATAAAGGGGATTATCAGAGAAGGACTGGAACAGAAAATTTCTCTATATGCAGATGATATGGTACTGTATATATCAGACCCACAAAATTCTGTGCCTGCAGTCTTAACAGCACTTACAGAATTTCAAAAGATCTCTGGTCTCAGAATTAATCTGAATAAAAGTGTACTCTTTCCAGTGAATTCTCAAGCATATAATATTAGATTAGACACCCTACCTTTTATCATTGCAGAACAGTTTAAATACCTAGGGGTAAACATCACAAGTAAACATAAAGCTCTTTATCAACAAAATTTTGCCGTCTAAATGGAAAAAATTAAGCAAGAATTGCATAGATGGTCAACCCTTCATCTCAGTCTAGCTGGAAGAATTAACATTGTTAAGATGAATATTCTTCCTAAGCTTCTTTTTTTATTTCAAAACATTCAAATATACATCAATAAATCATTTTTAAGCAATTAGATTCAACAATAACCTAATTTATTTGGAACTTAAAACATCCACGTATCCAAAGAATGACCCTACAAAGACCAAAGGCAGAAGGTGGCATGGCTCTACCTAACTTTCAGTTTTATTACTGGACAGCAAACATACAAGCTATAAAAACCTGGAAACAAATAGATGAACATACACAGGCCTGGTCCGCAATAGAAGTAAAATCCTGCAGTACTTTATATTCCCTGCTTTGTGCAAGTTATCGGCAATATACTGATAACCCAATTGTGCTTCACTCACTCACAATATGGAACCAATGTAGAAAGCATTTTAAGATGGAGAAGCTTTTATCTGTGGCACCTCTGCAAGAGAACCACCTCTTTCAACCTTCGCTAACATGCAGTTTTTAATATCTGAAACAAATTTGGGATTAACTTGCTTAGAGATCTTTATACAGACAACATCTTTGCATCCTATGAACAATTACATTCTAAATTTAACATTCCAGCTACACATTTCTTTCACTATCTTCAAATTAGGAACTTTGTTAAACAGAACCTGCCCGATTTTCCTCATCTTGCACCCTCATCCATGCTGGAAAAAATATTGCTCAATTTCAAGGACTTAGACACCATCTCTGCAATATATAAAATTATTTTACAGTCCCTCCCTTTCAAAGATCCAAGAGGACACTGGGAAAAAGATCTCTTAATCAATATATCAGAAAAGGAGTGGAAAAAAATTGCAATGTAGAGAATTCACTCAAGCTCCATATGCACAAAGAATACAATTATTCAACTCAAAATTATATATCAAGCACATCTGTCTCACCTAAAACTCCAAGGCAGGATTCAACCTGTGAACGCTGCAATCAAGTCCCAGACTCAATGGGTCACATGTTTTGGTCCTGCACCAAATTAACATCATTATGGACCAAAATTTTTAATCACCTTTCAGACAGCCTTGGTGTCATAATCCCTTCTAACCCATTACACGCAGACTTATATTGCTAAACAGGAAGAATCCTAACTCTCCTCTTTTAAGTCAGTGGGAAACCAATGTTTTATAGTATCTGAAATTGGAAAAAATCAAATAGTCAGTTAGAGGATCTGTACAGATTTTTTTCAAAATATGGCAGGATCTAATCAATAATATTTTAGAATAAGCTTTTAAAGCACCAAAGAAGCAATTATTTCCGCATTTCTTTTTCTTCTCCATTCATCTCTATTGCATATCAAACTCATAAATTTAGGTATGTTTACAAGCCTTAAGCTTTACCCCATTGGCCATGCTCTCTCTCTCAGGGGTGGGGGTCGACTTGTTCTCAATCCTACTTTTTGTGAAAATTGATTGATTTGTACTGAATGATTACAATAAAATTAATAAAAAATATAAAAAAAAAAACCAGGGGGCTGTCTCATGTTGTCTCCAACCAAAAATAAAGCAGTGAAGGTAAACAAAGTATACTTAAACAAAGTAAAACATGGAAGCTGGGATTACTTTGCAGTGAAAACAACAAAAGACAGTCAAACTGAGTAAAACATTATGGAAAATCTGGCAAGAATCTTGGAAGAACAGGACCTCTTGGAAAAAAAAAATAGAGATCAATATACAAAGCAAATTTCTTTAGTTTTTCATTTTTATGGAGGCCACACAAAACACCTGTTTTAGGAACACAAAATAGTACTGTTACATATTGCTGCTTCAAAGCACTTATTCTAATGTTACTGTATACGGTGCTTTTACATGTTATGTACATATTGCTCAGACAACTAGCATTAAAACAATTTTCTTGTGTGAACTGAAAATTTTGCACAGTACTGCATACCTGTATGTTTTCCTGCCATTAGCTGAAGACAATAAATTACTTAATGTGAGAGTGACTTGAGTTCTGAGAAAAGAGTAGCTATGCCCACAGTTCCTTTGTTTATACCTATACTTAAATACTTAGGTGTCTGAATTTAGCAGTGCTGATTAATTAACCCCATGACCCTGAAATGAATTAAGTGAGTTGGAAACTAGATGGATTGAGTAATTAATGCTGTTCTCATGTGAATTCATCAATTGAAATGGAAGTGAGCCTGAGTGCAAGCTATTAATTTGTAACCATTCATCCACTTTCTTAATCTGCTTAGTTCATAACAGGGCTGCAAGGAAATGGGGCCTATGCTGCCAAACACTGACAGCTAATAGGCACCAACCTGCCTCAGATGCCAGCTAGTTTATAACAATCTTTAATAATCAAGTACATATTATATACTTAATATACTTTCAATCTTTGTTTCCTACAATATGTCATAATTTTGGGCAGCACAGTAGCACTGCTGCCTTGCAGTAAGGAGACACATGGAGTTTGCATGTTCTCCCAGTGTCTGCATGGGTTTCCTCTGGGTGCTCCAGTTTCCTCCCACAGTCAGATATTCAGATTAGATAAATTGGTGATCCTAAATTGGCCCTAGTGTGTGATTAGGGTATGTGTGTGTGTTTGCCCTGCAATGGACTAGCGCCCTGTCCAGGGTTTGTTCCTGCCTTGTGCTGTATGCTAGCTGGGATAAGCTCCAACAGACTACCTCCAACTCTTTTCAGGCCTAATCGGGTTAGAAAATGATTGATTTACTGACTGTTATAATTTTCAAAACACCATACTGCAGCTGTCTTCAGAAGTATTCTAGCATATCTAATAAAATCAGGGTAAACATTGAGAGATCACCACCAATTCCACCATAATTCTCATTTTACAGAGGATAAACAGGATCACCAAGCAGAAATAACCTAATAAAATTATCAATACTTTCACTAGAAATGATGTAAGCCTTTGTACAGATGTCCAGTAGAATGAAGGTCTTTACTGAGGCATATGGATATGGAAAAATCACTTGGACAAGCAGATTTTTTACACAAAGTATGCATAAAAAACATGTCCCATGTACTACTGTAAATCTGAAGCCATGACACTTTCTCAACTGAATTTATTGCTTGTAAGGTTCTAGTATTTTTGTACAGTTACTTGATCTGTATTTTCTGATACTTTAATGCATTTTTCCTTTGATCTCAAAATTTAAACCCATACTTCGCAAATGTTAAAATCCTAATATAGTGTCATATGTACAGAGTACAGTGAATGTCTTACTTGCATGTCTTCACAACATGCAACAAGAAATAATCAGCAGAGAAATAGGCTGACAATTATAAACTGATCTAATATGAATTAGTATGAATGGGTACATGAAAATGGCTCTTTGTTTAGAGTTTCAGGCTCCAGACCCCATGGCCCTGAACTGGATTACCATTTAAATCTGAACCTTTCTTTGAAAGTTGTAGATTTCTCTTACTCATATAATCCAATTCAGGATTACATGGAATGAGTGGGAGCAGTCATAAATCAACTTTAGATGGCATGTCAGGCCATTACAGGGACCATCCCAAAAATAGCCAGTCCGGTATCAGCAGTTAACTCAACATTTCACCTTTAGGATATGGAAAGAAAACTAGACCTATCAAAAAATAACTCCACCTACATACCAAAAAGCAATTGCAACCCACACAACATCCAAGAGGCAGCACCATCAACTAACCATTTCACCATGCTACCCAAAATATATTTTAAGAAATATTACATATGCATATGTGCAGACCCATTCTTTCAATGTTATGGTGATCTGTTGAAAAAAAAAACAAAAGAAAAAAGGACTTCTATTATCTGAACTTCATTCCATATCTGTTCTCAAAAACCCTGGAATACACAGGGAGAACCTGTAAACTCTAGAAAGACTGTAACCAAAATAAGATATGAACCCAGTAGCTAGGAGGTAGTAGTTCTAACTTCACCACTGTGTCACCCTTTCATTAGACATTAAAAACTAGTTAAACAAAAACTATATTACTATCAATAAAGAAATATTTTATTCATCAAGAAAATCGCTCAAGGTGAAAAATCCATTGAATCAAAAACATCCGTAGGGCTCAGTGTGTATTACCTAACATGCAATTAAAGAAACTGAAGTTAAACAGATGACAACACAGAAAAACCAATTTTTAAAAACTCAGTTGAAATAATCCCGATTATGAGATCTGTAAAATATTGAGCAGTTTGCTGCTGAATGGGAGTTAATGGGATAAGTCATACATCACATTGCTTTTATCAGTGTGAAGGAAGTCAAGAATGAACCTATCGATTGGCAATGAATGTAAAAAATAACTGTGTTGTAGATTCTCAAAATTCTGTTCTGAAACTAAAACAAGCATTTAAGCAAGCTCTGCACCTGTTATTCCTTGTGTGCTGAGGCTTTGTAACTGTATCTATAATTCCTGGTGTAACATAGGATGATCATCAAGGAAAACATGTCCTATTGTTAAACTTGGGCAACAGAAATAACACATAAGACGATGTAGCCAGAGACTAATAACTAAATCAAGTTCTACAATACTATTTACAAATAATAGTATATTGTATAAAACAGGTGTTCTCAAGTTCAGTCCTGAGGGTTGTCTGTGACTGGAGGTTTTTATCCCAACCAATTGAGCTTTTAATTTAACTTCTACCCTAATTAAGGAAGCTGATATTTCCCAGTTTCTATTTTTTAATGTCAATCCAAAATTTACAAAATGGGGTTTGCTAAATTTCAATCCATATTAGCAAGTATTCATATATGTTACATTGGGATAATTTAATATTATCTTGGATTTAAATATTTTCATCATCATTATTATTGTCATCATCCTCAGAATCTTTTCATTATACTTTTCCAGGTACTCTTGTTATTGAGGCTGTAATTTAATAATGACACTGAAGTGACTGCAGCTTTTCAGCATTTGGTGTTACAGTGCATCCGGAAAGTATTCACAGCGCATCACTTTTTCCCATTTTATGTTACAGCCTTATTCCAAAATGGATTCAATTAATTTTTTTTCCTCAGAATTCTACACACAACACCCCATAATGACAACGTGAAAAAAGTTTACTTGAGATTTTTGCAAAATTATTAAAAAATAAAAAAACTGAGAAAGCACATGTACATAAGTATTCGCAGCCTTTGCCATGAAGCTCAAAATTGAGCTCAGGTGCATCCTGTTTCCCCAGATCATCCTTGAGATGTTTCTGCAGCTTAACTGGAGTCCATCTGTGGTAAATTCAGTTGCTTGGACATGATTTGGAAAGGCGCACACCTGTCTATACAAGGTCCCACAGTTGACAGTTCATGTCAGACCACAAACCAAGCATGAAGTCAAAGGAATTGTCTATAGACCTCTGTGACAGGATTGTCTCGAGGCACAAATCTGGGGAAGGTTACAGAAAAAATTCTGCTGCTTTGAAGGTCCCAATGAGCACAGTGGCCTCCATCATCCGTAAGTGGAAGAAGTTCGAAACCACCAGGACTCTTCCTAGAGCTGGCCAACCATCTAAACTGAGCGATCGGGGGAGAAGGGCCTTAGTCAGGTAGGTGACCATGAACCCGATGGTCACTCTGTCAGAGCTCTAGATATCCTCTGTAGAGAGAGGAGAACCTTCCAGAAGGACAACCATCTCTGCAGCAATCCACCAATCAGGCCCGTATGGTAGAGTGGCCAGACGGAAGCCACTCCTTAGTAAAAGGCACATGGCAGCCCGCCTGGAGTTTGCCAAAAGGCACCTGATGGACTCTCAGACCATGAGAAACAAAATTCTCTGGTCTGATGAGACAAAGATTGAACTCTTTGGTGTGAATGCCAGACATCACATTTGGAGGAAACCAGGCACTGCTCATCACCAGGCCAATACCATCCCTACAGTGAAGCATGGTGGTGGCAGCATCATGCTGTGGGGATGTTTTTCAGCGGCAGGAACTGGGAGACTACTCAGGATAAAGGGGAAGATGACTGCTGCAATGTACAGAGACATCCTGGATGAAAACCTGCTCCAGAGCGCGCTCGACCTTAGACTGGGGCGACGGTTCATCTTTCAGCAGGACAACGACCCTAAGCACACAGAAAAGATATCAAAGGAGTGGCTTCAGGACAACTCTGTGAATGCCCTTGAGTGGCCCAGCCAGAGCCCAGACTTGAATCCGATAAAACATCTCTGGAGAGATCTTAAAATGGCTGTGCATCGACGCTTCCCATCCAACCTGATGGAGCTTCAGAGGTGCTGCAAAGATGAATGGGCGAAGCTGGCCAAGGATAGGTGTGCCAAGCTTGTGGCATCATATTCAAAAAGACTATGTAATTGCTGCCAAAGGTGCATTGACAAAGTATTGAGCAAAAGCTGTGAATACTTATGTACATGTGCTTTCTTAATTTTTTTATTTTTAATAAATTTGCAAAAATCTCAAGTAAACTTTTTCCACGTTGTCATTATGGGGTGTTGTGTGTAGAATTCTGAGGAAAAAAATGAATTTAATCCACTTTGGAATAAGGCTGTAACATAACAAAATTTGGAAAAAGTGATGCGCTGTGAATACTTTCCGGATGCACTGTATATGCCGCTCTGTGTACTTTGCTCCTTGTTACCTATAATTATATTAGAGTGCATTTTAGGGAAGCAACTTCTGCAGTAAAAACATAAGTTAACAGAAAAATAAGAAAAGAGAGTTAAGCATTTAAATTAATAGCAAAAATACAAGCACTTCTAAATTTCTTTTAACTGTAAATCTGACACAAATGTGATTTTCTGGACGCAGAATAAGAGAAAAAGAAAATAATATATAAACAAATTAAACACAGAAATAGAATGCCCCAGGACTGAACTTGAAAAGCACTAGTATGAAAATTAAGTATGTTACTTAACCTACTGTATCTGTAATGAAGGGTTATAACTGTATAAATATATATCAAATATGCATTCTTTATAGACAGAAGGAGCTGAAATTTCCATTTACATTGACAATCTAAAGGGAGATTCAAAAATTAACCTGATTATTTTAAAAAATAAATTATTTACCTCTCATTTAAAGAGAGAGAGAGGGAATTATTCACACATAAAAGTAAATTAGCAAAGTAGTTTATATATTACTTACCAGGCTTTATTTACAAATGGCTGGCAAAGCCTTGGAGGTGCTTATCAAAATTGTAATTTTCCTATTAAGCAACAGAGAGCTTTTACTTAATTGTTCAAAAATATCTCAATGATTATAAGATAATCAGATAAAATCTGTGGCATAGTTGGTTAGGACTTGCATACATAAAGAGGTAGGAGCCAAATAATTGATGGTAACTGCTATGAAATATTCAAAGGTAATTATTTAGCACTTATTGGTAAGGAGGAGGAGGAGGTTAGGAGCATGCGCTGATACAGCACATTGCCGCACCCACCACATGACAAACCAACTCAGGACCCCAGGTTAGGACCTGAGTGTAGCCATGCAATGGGTGACACCTCAGCATCACACTAGTTCAGATGGAATGGAACCAGTGTGAGGTTTTTTTTTATGGTGGCTGGAGTGCCAATTCAGACGCTTAGGAATTTTGGTCCGATTTTCCAATTGTAATCAGAGCACTTTACTGCACTCATATTACAATAAACGTACCTAGTAAGAACAAAGCTGCTTTTGTTAACCATAAGCAATTATATTCCTTTAATGCACAAGATGACTTGCTGATGTACGTGTTGGTAAGATAACTGGTTGAACCCTCTTTTTTTCTTTTTTATATGGCCTAAACTATTCACTGTAACAGCAATTATAATATTACAGTGACAGGTGATAATGACTCCCAGCTCAGAAGCAAGCACCTTAGACACCTTGCTAACCCCAAGAGTGCAGAGGAGAAGCACTATATTGCCGCATGTGCTCTTGTCACATTTGTTTGTGGAGAGCAGGAGGGAAACTGCTCTACCAGCCAATGAATATCTTCAGCATATTTATGAGGTTGATTAGAACAGTTCATGTATGGTTGTTTCAGAGTGGCAGTGGGGGTGGAGTTAGAAGTGCGTTCACATACATACATTTACAAGATGATTGTGATTTATAAAGGTAAATTGCATTAAAATGTGCACACTCCTGTTTTTTGGCATAAACATATTTTCACGCTAGAATCCACACAAAGTTAGCTGTGGGGTTTTGTTCCAGCTGAAATGCTTAAATAAAATTTTATCTTTGGCAATAACAGAATGTATGCAGTAGTTCATGTTAGAGAATTTTAATAAAGTTTATTGATTTATTTAAAAGAGGAAGGAGGAACAATTAGTGAGGGGGAAGTGTAGAAAGGAAGAGAAGTGTTCTTGGATAGCTCAGTGTTATATATAGTATTCACTGTTGTGTGATAAAAAAATAAAGTAAAATTAGCAAGTAGTGCACAAAGTTGGGTGACCCATCCCTGTGTGCCTTCCAATATATTGAGGACTTTACTGCTATGCTACCGAGGTCACTCAGAGCAAAGAAGAACCCATGCTGGATTCTGGTAAGGTGAGAATAGTGGACTCCTTTCACCCGCTCTTATAGTACCGCATCTAGAACATAATGTTCTTAAAAAAACTTGTTATCTTGTTTATTGTTATGTTGTGTTACTGCTTTCATTTTCTGATGTCAGGTTATTCTTATATTGTAGAAATGTCAATTCTAAGGATATCATCCAAATGCTCAGAGCATGTTAGCAGTTCTCAGTCCTTCACTTTCTTTCTAATATTTCTTTCTAATATTTGATGAAAACAGTATTTCAAGATAAAAACACACAGATGTAAATGGGACCAAGTTAGATGGTGTAGTCCTGAATGCTTTATCATTTGCAGATCTTGATTAATTAGCATCTGGTTCAGAAAATTGAGCAATTAAAAATAGAGAACACAGTGGTTTAAGGCTATAAGAAGCAAACAAGTTTTGCTAACCTTAACAAATGAGTCTTGTAAAATAAAACACAAACATTGTGCCAGGGAAATAATTGCATCAACAGTAATACACATATTCTAATTAACAAATTAGGCTGGGGCAAAAACTTATAAATAATGTAGTCCTCCAGAAATGAATTTAGGAAGCCCTGGCATGCAGGGTTAGGGTGATCACTGATAAACATAAATAAATATTTTGAATATAGCTTGTTCCTAAACCTCTGCTTATGCAAAAACAGTTACAGATCCCATGGAAAAGTGTAGCCTCTTCTAATAGGTCAATTTTTACATTCAGTGCCACACTAATTTTTTAAAAAATGCGATGGCCATGATTTTACGGTTGTATAGTTTTTAACAAATAATTTGCTTTATCAACGTAAAGAGGTTGCTGCAGTAGGTATAGTATACACAGTACAGTTGAACGTAGTTGAGAATAGTATAGGATAATAATAATGTTACAAAGTTTTTTGGTCACTTGACTTCATATGAAGCCATTTTGACATTTACTGTTAATTATATTTAACAAACATATTTTACCAAAACGCCCAGGCAAAACAATCCATTTTTTACTACCTCCATGTAGTCTTTATCCCTGAATATTAGGTAAAACTACTACTCTTTCAGTTCCTCAGATGTTAATTTGTTCATAAGGGTAAGACTTTACTACAAGGAGTACTAATTGATTTACAGATAGAAGATACTATGCTGTAGCTTTACAGTGATTACAGATAAATACATCCAGGGCTGTTTCTTGTCTTGCTTGCAGTGTTCCATTAATACTGTTGGTTCTGACCCCGATTACCCTGAATTGGATTAGGTAGGTCTGAGAGTGACTGACTGATTAACTGACCTTTTTATACATATTGCAATAAAATGACACAAACAGAATAGTTAATGCCCTCACATATTCTACACAGACTAATCCAATTAAAGGAGGCACCTTGAAATATTGGCATTTTAAATTATCTGACATATATAAGTAATTTCCTCTTTTCACATAATTGCACTACTGTAATTCTTGTGATTTTATTGTAAAAAGCTTTTGACTCTTGAACAGCAGACCACCCTATTTTATGGCACAAGCAGATTACCTAACTGTGTGTGCAATGCCACTGGGATACTAATGGTTATAAAGGAGAATTTATCACTTCTGACTAGTTTTGGCTTCAAGGGGGTATTTTATTTTCTGTTCTGTTTCTGCTCATTACTTTATGCAAGTAAAACTAGTCATAGACTGAACAAATAGAATCTTACAGCTTTTCTTGTAAATGAATATATTCTAAATGTCTGATTTGTAATACAGTATAAAAATGTGCCATATTAAGCACATTGTTTCCTGAGAGATATGATTCAGAATCTTAGATGTTGTTAAATGATACCCTTGGGGACAGATGTTAATACAGTATATTATTACTTTCTGTATTTTTACATTAAACTCTGTCAAACCCTTTGCAGTAAATGACTTAACCAGGTGTCCTTTCTTTGTTAATTATTTTTTCTTGCCGTTCATTTCATCCTATTGTATTTTTATAACAGAGCATGTGTGCTTTCTGTTTATTATTTAAAATTGATTTCAATATAATGTGTTAGTTCATAATTGTTATGTTATTTTCTAATACATTTCCTAAAAACTCAAAATCTGTTCCTTGACTCAAAAAAGGTACATTGTCTGTCCTGAAACATGCCTGTTGCCATTGCAGGATTAGACCAAGACAATCGTTCTACAGTCCTTACTGAGATGGAAATCCTAACCAAAGAAAACACTATATTACCTGCAGCTGTGAATCCTTCTTCCCTTTTACTCATCAATTTATCCAATTCAGAACAAAAGCCTTGCTGCTATTTTTTACAAATTGGATCTACATACTCCCTTCAGGTAACCAGTGTGTACCTTTAGTATCTCAGCTTGTTGTGTTTTTCAAATTGCATCTTATTTTGTTTGTTTACTGGTTTATACTTTTCTGATGTATAATTTAGAAGAAAACTTGGTGGTTTAGTGAGTAGCTCTGCTGCCACACAGCTCCAAAATCAAAACTTCAAATTCTGGCTTAGACTGACTGTATGTAGAATTTTCATGGTATACATTGATTTCCTCTCCATATGCGGGTTAGTCTGATTCCCAAATCTAAACTAGAAGAGTGTGTGCTGTGGAATGGACTGTCTCCCCATCACCATGTTGAAATAAGCAAGCTCAGAAAATAGCTAAATGAAAGGTGAACTGAAATATCCTCTAAGGTACACCATGTAACTTATAAAAGGTGCTTTGGTTTTCTGAGTTATTTTATTATTGGACACATTATTGGTTAATTTTCACCCAGTTTTAACCATTTATAATATATATTTTTTTTAATAACATAACTATATCATTGGTTTGTTTAGAGGTTACTGGATGTTTTTGTTATTAGTTGTTCACTATGACAATTTATTTCTTCTAGAAATCATTTCTATATGGAACACTTGGGAATATGGGTTTCTTTGTTTTGGGTAGATTTCTGTGGAGTTACCTTTGCAGTATAATGTTCCTGATCATTGTGATTATTAATTTATTGTGCTACAACACTACTGTATTTTTGTTTTGCATATGGGTGCTGCAACATTTATCGTCCCCATAATCGGTTGCCAAGGAATGTGGTTAAGGAAGACGCAGCATCCTATGTCATCAGCGTAACCCCTTTAATACTGGAGTGGCGATTCATTTGTATCTATGATCTGGATAAATAACTCATATATATACTGTATATATATAAAACTTGAATAGAGTGCAAATTGCTTTCTCTAGTTTATTTATTTTTAGTGCAAAAGTGTTTCTGGATTTGACAATGTTTCACCTCCTGGTCCTGGTAGAACAGTTTTGTGTCATATGCCCATGTTACTTTTGCAACTGGATATATTTATTTAATGATAATGTTTTAATGATTAAACTCCAATATCCAAAGTTTGAGTCAAACCCAGCCACAGGGGATGCACAAACCAGTGTGTTTCTTCGTGCCGGTCCCAAGCCCAGATAAATGGAGAGGGTTACATCAGGAAGGGCATCTGGTGTAAAATTTGCCAGATCAATATGCATACAACAATACAGATTTCCATACTGGATCGGTTGAGGCCCAGGTTAACAATGGCCACCACCAGTACTGTTAGCCAATAGGTCGCTGGCAGAAATTGGGCTATTGTTGGCCAAAGAAGGACAAGAGAGTTCAGATGTGTCTGGAGGCAGGAGGAGAGGAGGAAGGTAAGGAGAGTGGAACTAAGGGTAGGAACTTTGAATGTTGGCAGTATGACTGGTAAGGGGAGAGAGTTAGCTGATGTAATGTAGAGAAGGAAGGTTGACATATTGTGTATGCAAGAGACTATATGGAAGGGGAATAAAACCAGGTGGATCGGAAGTGGATTCAAATTGTTCTATCATGGTGTGGATGGGAGGAGAAATGGGGTAGGGGTTATTCTGAAGGAACAGTATGTCAAGAGTGTTTTGGAGGTAAAAAAATGTCAGACAGAGTGATGATTCGAAGCTGGAAATAGAAAGTGTGATGATGAATGTTGTTAGTGCATATGCCCCACAAGTTGGGTGTGCGATGGATGAGAAAGAAGATTTCCGGAGGAAGCTGGATGAAGTGATTGACAGTGTACCCAAGTGACAGAGAGTGGTGATTGGAGCGGATTTAAATGAACATGTTGGTGAAGGGGGCAGTGGAGATGAGGAGGTGATGGGTAGGTATGGTATCAAGGAGAGGAATGAAGAAAGTCAGATTATAGTGGATTTTGCGAAAAGGATGGAAACGTCTCTGGTGAATACATATTTTAAGAAGAGTGAGGAATGTAGGGTGACGTATAAGAGTGGAGGAAGATGCACAAAGATAGAGATTTTATCCTATGCAGAAGGGTCAGTCTGAAGGAGATTGCAAACTGCAAAGTGGTGGCAGGGGAAAGGGTAGTTAGGCAGCATTGGATGGTGGTCTTTAGGATAATGTTGGAAATCAACAAGAGGAGAAGAATGAGGGCAAAGCCAAGGATCAAATGGTGGAAGTTGAAAAAGGAAGACAGCAAGGTTGAGTTCAGGGAGGAGGTAAGACAGGCACTGGGTGGCAGTAAAAAGTTACCAGACAGCTGGGCAACTACAGCAGAGGTAGAAAGGGTGACAGCAAGAAGGGTGCTTGGCGTGACATCTGGACAGAGGAAGGAGGAAATAGAAACCTGGTGTTAGAATGGGGAAGTATAGGAGAGTATACAGTGGAAAAGGTTGGAGAAGATGAAGTGGAATAGTCAGAGAGATGCAGAAAGTTGAAAAGAGTACAAGGAGATAAGGCATCAAGTGAAGAGAGAAGTGGCTAAGGCTTAAGAAAAGGCGTATGATGAGTTGTATGAGAGTTTGGACACTAAGGAGAGAGAGAAAAGGGCCTGCACCGATTGGCTAGACAGAGGGACCAAGCTGGGAAAGATGTGCAGCAGGTTAGAGTGATAAGGGATAAAAATCGAAACGTAAGCACAAGCGAAGGGGGTGTGTTCAGCAAATGGAAAGAGTACTTTGAGAGGCTAGTAAATGAAAAGAATGAAAAAGAGAGAATATTGGGTGATGTGGCATAGTGCATCAGGAAGTATAATGGATTAGCAAGGAGGAAACAAGGACAAGGATGAAGAATGGAAAGGTTGTTGGTCCAGATGACTTACCTGTGGAAGCATGAAGGTGTTTAGGAGGGACGGCAGTGGAGTTTTTAACCAGATTGTTCAGGAGCAGCAGAGAAGTATGTTGACTTGTACAGGATATGTACAAGGGAAGTGTGACAGTGGTGAGGTCTGCATTAAGAGCGACAGATGCATTCAGCATGGAGGTGGGATTACATCAGGGATTGGCTCTGAGCCCTTTCTTATTTGCAATGGTGACAGACAGGTTGACAGACGAGATTAGACAGGAGTACTTGTGGACTATGATGTTTGCTGATGAACTGTGGTCTGTAGCGAGAGTAGGGAGCAGGTTGAGGAGACCTTGGAGAGGTGGAAATATGTTCTAGAGAGGAGAGGAATAAAGGTCAGTGGAATGGTGAGGATCCAGGGAGTATAGTAAACTGCTGAACTTTTAGTCTGTTCTAAAAAGAAGACTGTTAATCTGTTAGGAAACGTCTGCATGTTTTGTCTAATCAGCAGCAAACAGGTACTTTCACTTCTGCTTTACTCATTTTGAACCAAATGATGTAACCCTCGGGCATAGTACTGAACCCCACCAAACTATTGTGTAATCTTGTCTCATGCTAAGCTTGACTCTGAAGTCTGTTATAAAAGGGAACTCACCCCCCGCAAGATTGGGGACTTTTTGCTAGAAACTGTCACTGACATAGCTGGCAGGCTGCAAGGGTCTCTCTCACTAAAAATTAATAAAGAAACTGTTATATTTTTCTTCTGATCAATGTCGGTCTACTGTTTCCCTCGAACCTTCGACCACACAGACAGGTATCAGCAAGAATGAAAGGGAAGGTCTACAGGACAGTACTGAGACCAACAATGTTATATGGGTTGGAGATGGTGGCACTGAGCAAAAAACAGGCGACAGAGCTGGAGGTGGCAGAGTTAAAGATGCTAAGATTTTCATTGGGTGTGACATGGGTAAATAGGATTAGGAATGAGTACATTAGAGGGTCAGTTCAGGTTGGAAGGTTTGGAGACAAATTCAGAGAGGCAAGATTCCGTTGGTTTGGACATGTACAGGGGAGAGATGCTGTATATATTGGGAAAAGGATGCTATGGACAGAGCTGCCAGGCAAGAGGAAAAGAGGAAGCCCTAAGAGAAGGTTTATGGATGTGGTGAGAGAGGACATGCAGGTGATGGGTGTAACAGGGCAAGATGCAGAGGGGAGCAGCCAAAAGAAGAAGAAGAAGATCTTAACTTTGAGTTGCATGCCTGCTTGTTTTACATGTGGGATCAGTACCTTATAGCCTTGTCTAAATGAGTTTTCTCCTGGGTGCACCAGTTTTGCTCCCACATTACCTCTATGTAGCAGAAGTAATATTTTCACATGTACAGAGTACAATGAAATTCTTATTTGTATCTCATACCAACATGCAACATATGGTTGTGATTGTGAGTGGAATGCCACCCAGTCCAAGTTACATGCTGATGGGGTAGGCTCCAGTCCTGTACAACTTGGAACTGGATTAAGAGAATGTTATGTTTCTGCCATTCAACCAGAAATGATTCTTAGATTGGAAGAGTCTTGTCTGACAAACATATGGTGCCCTGATGAACAAGTATATATTAAAATACATAGCTTTATTTTATTTAGTATAAAGTCTTCCTAAAGTCATAATGGGCTACAAAAAGAAGTCAAAAAAGTAAGAAATGATACTACATTCCTTGGACAGAGAGTACACATTGGTTGTTACCTTTCACTTGAATGTATGCAATATCTCAAAAGAGAACTAAAAAAAAAAGGTGAATGCAATTTTACAATAAGGATGCTAAATGACCTGTAGAAGGTTTGTTTCGATATTATATTTATTGTGAGCAGTACTGAAGGTGAGAAGTTACATTATGAAAGACCTGTGTGTGTGTGTGCGAGTGTGTATGGAGCAGTCCGCTCTGCTGACACTCAACCACAGCCACCGGAGTTGGTGTGAATTCAATTGAAGATGCAGAAGCTTATATACATGAGACTTGCACTTGGTGAAATGGCGCATGCGCGATGCACTTTTAGATTTTTTCAGCACTTGCATGCACCTCACTTCTCATTCAACCCAAGCAGACAAACTCAGCTTTGTGGTACATGCACGTTGTACATTCACACAACGAGCTACCATACATTTGCCTGAGTGCAGCTGTGTCCCGCTCTATTTGTGCCACAGCTGCACTCAACTACATGATGGACAAGATACCACTTGTCCCGGCCCACTTAGATGACGCCTCTGCAAATTCACCACTATATTAAAACTGCTAGGTAGTCTCCGTGCACATAGCTTATTTTAAATGTGTAAAAGTGTTCTGTTGAAATAAGTGCATGCAAAGTAAGAAGTTGAGTTTATGGCAGAGGTTAATTCTAGAGTGCTGATGAATTTGTTTAATTTTAATCATTTGTGAGGAATAAAAGGCATTTTTGAAAGAGTTAAAATATGATGTTAAAATCAGTTTACTTGAATTAGTTGAACTATTTTCTTTTTAGGACATTTCAATATTTTTTGTGTATACAGAATTTTATAAATCAGTAAAGACATTTTGAAAAACTAATACTGAACACATCTTCTTACTCTGCACCAAAACAATGAAGTATGTTTGGTTTATATTACTTGTATGGCAAACAGAACTAATCTACCTTTTTCTGAGAATGTGACAGAATTGCTTGGCACTTTTGGCGTTTGCTTATTTCTTGACAACACAGAGGTAATTTTATGTGACAATTTAATGATTTGTGATTCTTTGAGAAAGAACCTGTGGTGGGCTGGCGCCCTGCTCAGGATTTGTTCCTGCCCTGCACCCTGTGTTGGCTGTGATTGGCTCCAGCAGACCCCCGTGAACCTGTGTTAGGATATAGCGGGTTGGGAAATGACTGACTGACTGACTGAGAAAGAACCATACTAATTTAGTGAAGCTACTATACAGGACCACTAACAGAGTATCTTTATTTATTGATAGTCTGTCTGAATCATCAGTGTTATAGTAGCTAAAAAGAAGTTAACATGCACATGAAAAGGTTTTGACTCACTTATTGTAATTTGTGGACTATGGCCGGCCATTCATCCGGGCCAATACCCCCAGGCCGCCAGATGGAGCCCTCCCTGCAGCATGGAGGTGCCCTGAATGCCAGCAGGGAATCATGGACTATGGACTTTTAATGCACAGCCCTGCTGGATAACGTCAGAGCCGCCAGGGGACGCTGCAGGGAGGCACAGAGACGTTTATTTTCCCTACAGCCGGAGGTACGTCCCAGTCACATGGACAGATGGACAGAAGAAATGACGTACTTCCAGGTTGAAGAAAAAAGGAGTTTTCATCCGACCCGGAAGTGTTGCCAGTCACATGGACAGTGAGAAGAGAAACACTTCTGGGCCAAGAACTATAAAAAGGACTGTGGGAGAGCCCAGCGTTGAGCTGAGTCGGGTGACAGGGTGACAACGTGTCTGGGTGTGGAGGATTAATTATTGTAGTATTGATTATTATTTATGAATATTGTGGAGTGGAGGGTGCTTTGTGCACTTTATTATTGTAATAAAACCAATTATTGGACTTTTATCTGGTGTCTGGCGCCTGGTCTGAGGGTTTAAGGGGACAACAGCGCCCTCTGTCACAAGTTGTAAAAATGCTACATTAAATGAATAAAAAACAACATTGCAAATATTTAGAGGCAATACAATGATTGTAACTTTAGTGTCGTTTGCACATGGAGCGGCTCTTCTGTGATTCCCATAATTTTGCCAATATTTTGTTTGTAAATAAATAAATAAAAAGTAAAATGTGTTAACATCTATGACATGATATGCTATTCACACGTGACAATAACTGACTGACAATGCAATTGTCTTTCTGACTTGAAAATGAAATGAGAAAAAGGACAAGCAATTTTAACAAGGAGTTTATATAGAAAGAGTAATTTTAATTGTATATAAACAGTAATTAACAACAATGAGCAGAAAGAGACAGCAAGAACATCTATCCTTTACTAAACCTGGTTTATCTAGTTTTAGTTTTGCAAGGACGTGAAGCGAAGCCCAGTAGCACTTAATGCAAACATGAACTAATACCAGGCTATGTGGCACAACCAATGAGATCTAAAGTGGAGCAGCTTCTTTAATTCTGTTTGCACTCGGGAGATTATTAGCAGCAGTAACTTGTGTAAGAAGAGCATTTAAAAATACTGTAAATGAACTAAAATCTAATAATGGAAGATTAGGAAAAGACACTCTTACTTGTTAATTCACTTTTTTTTTTCAAATATATCTCCACTGTGAAATTTTTGATTTGACACAATGAGGACAGTGGTCTGGAAATGCCAGTATTATTAATTAGGGTATGGTCTCATTAAAAGCAGGTTTTTCTTACAACAAATATTGGCAGCCACTGTAACTGTCCTGTACAAGGTTAAACACTCCTGTTGCGTGACAGATGCCCAACTACAGTAAAATATCATATATACAGGTCAGTATGTGTTTTATTCATAAATTCTAGCAAGATTTTTCAAGGTGTGGTAAGCATGTCCTAGAAAAGTGATAGGACAATGACTCTGCACTGTTTCTAATTTACAAATGATGGTTACGTGGAGGCTGGGTCAATATTAACTTGATACATTTACCTACCCCTTCTGTTGAGCTTTTTCAAATCACGTCTGTCTGTTGGTGTGCAACGCCATACAGAGAGAGAGAGAGAGAGAGAACCTACCTCTTATTGACAACGATCTTACTTAGCTAAACAGTAGAACTGGCAGCACCTAATTTCAGTATCTTCATTTTGTGTTTCCCATCTGCAGGTAGGATGACTAAGAGAGTGGAGGCATTGCCCTGTGTAATTCCTCACCTCTGATAAATTGGCCCTTGTTAAGGAGTGGGCAAAGTTAACCTTAGGCATGCCTAGCCAGGTGGAAAGAGAGAGAGAGAGAGAGAGAGAGATGTTTTGCAGGAAAGCCATGTCACAAGGTTGGTTGGTTGGGAGCATGTTGCCGCACCCACCACACAATGGAACCACTTGGATTGGGACCTGAGTGCAGCGGGTGACACCGCAGCACCAAACTGGAACAGTTTTCAATGTAAGTTGGACGACCTGCTTGCAGGGCTGGATGCAGGTTAACCCAGGACAAGCTAAGTTAGCAAATCTACCACTGGCTGACAGAGATCTTCTTTAGCTGTGATAGAGCTGGCAGCTCTTAATTCCAACATCTTGAATTCACCCTTCACCTCTGCTGTCTCATGGAGGGCGACTAGAGACAGAGTTGGAGCGCAACTGTCAGTGATTTCTGTAACGTCACAATTACATAACTTTATATTTGGAAAAACTGAAAATGATTACATGATTACATGTATTACTGAGAGTCATTAAATGGACAGTACAACTCCTAGGTGTTGCATTCAATACAAAGAAAATAATAAAACAGCTACCAAAAAGTTTAGTATGTACCATGTATGTAATGGTTTTATGGCTCTATTTGAGGGTTGCTTGAACGTATGCAAACTGCTACTTAAAACTCTGAGAAGAACTTAGTAGTTTTAATTATTACTTTAAAGCATTTGTACTTTGATCTTATGGAGATTTTTGCTTTTGGAATTAGAATTCTTGCCATTCGTTTTGAGAGTTATTGCCATGTGTCATCTATGGAACTATTATCAAACGTCCAATGGCAAGGAGGTGAGAGCTGGTGTTAATAAGTGTGTTAGTATGTCCTGTGATAGAACTGGTCATAGCCAAGACAGCTTTTAGTTCCTTACAGCTAAGGCAAGGAGAAAACAGACAATTTATTTTAGAGTATATACCTAATTGGCTTACTAAAGGTTGCTTTCTGCATGGGTACTTTATTATCAATGGTTTGAGGGCTAATATTAGAATATGCATCACTGATCTCTGTTTCAGTGCTCTTGGTCCCCCTGATGTTGTTTGTTTCATGAGAGCAAGTAATTTTACAAATTTGTGAAGGTCACTTGGGCAGATATGAACTGGAAATGTTTTATTTTATTAAGTATATGTAACTGAGGCTACATCCATTATGCAACCTTTATTGTGGCACATGTAAATTCTCACCTCAAGTACTCAAGTAACCGAAGTTAATATTTTTTCAGATGATAGTAGTATTAGCAATTAGTTTTGGATGGACTTTGTGGATGAATCAAGAAGGTTTGGTACTGAATGCCCCTTTATAAAAACATGTTAGAATTTTTTAAGTTTGCACTGAAATAAACATTTACAAGGTTTCTGAGATAAAGAATTATTGGTTTTATTGCCATCTTTCCATAAAAGTCCAGGAATAGTCTCCTTTTTTAACAGAACATTATTAAGCAAATTGCTATTGTTTTCATATGCATACACAGTACATACAAATTCATTTATTTTTTTAAACCACTTAATCACATCATACACTCCACTCAGTTTAGAGACAAAAGTTAACCCAACTTGAATAGCGGTAAAATTTGGTAGAAAACTCAGAATATGCAGACACATTGAGAATTTGCCTACTTTATATAGACAGTGGCATGGGCAAGATCTTAACTGAGGCTCCCAGAGATGTGAGACAGCAAGCTTCCAAGCACTACATAATTGTGCTACGCTTACATAAAGTATATGCCTACCTAAAAAAAAAAAAATATGGAGACATACATTTTACATAGTGTGTTGAAACTATATTTTAAAGTTACGCTTAAAGGACCATGTTTATATTCATACAACAAAAATACAGAATATTCAAGAAAGAATTAAAATAGAAAAAAGTAATTTATTGATTAAATCCTATTTAATAGGACAGATTGGTAAGCTAAAGAAAAACTGAATTCTCATTTAAAATAAATGCCTGTGGCATTCATTTTATTCATGTCATGCACCCTAAATCCATTTTTCTAATATGGATTTAAAGATACTTATTTGGGTCAGTGTTATCTATAGCATATATAATTGCTTTTATTCACGTCATTTATGCTTGCTGCTGTATCATTTAATCTTGGTATTGTGCTTTGGGTTAGCTGGTAGCCTGTCTCTTGGATTAGCTTGGATGCCTATTCTTTGATATAGCCCAGTGACCTGCATTTAGGATTTCACCAATAGTTTGTTGAATGTTTCACAGATTAGACATTTGGTTTGCTTTGGATTAAGCTCAATGACCCATCAAAGAGTAGTCTGCCAATCTAATAAATTGCTGCAGTTGTAATGCCTTCAGGAAAGTATGGCTATCTTAAAGTGCACAAAAGTAACAAAAAAAAAAAAAGTGCAAATACATTAAACTGAAAATGGCATGATATTAAGTGCTTAGTCACTGTACAGCATATACCTTCTATATGTTATAAATGAGAAATTATTCAATGCTTGTTTGCAACTTTTATCGCTAGACAAATTTTATAACTCAGGCAAAAGTTACAATTATCTATGTAGCTTCTAAATCCTCCATAACTTTGGTTTTGACATACTAAATTTGCCTACCACAGATATGGTTCTAAAGCTCATAGCTTTGACATTAGCTTTATCTCTTGCTTAGGGTTCAATTAAATTCAAGCTCCCAAAGAAGAGACCGCCCAGTTGGTGTTTCATGCGCCCAGGTATATAGATATGGGTATCTTCCCCAAAATGTACTTGGTTCCTTTTTTCAGCTAAGCATGTAGCATTAAAGCAAATGCATTTCATGCAACATTCTGTGGCTAAATATATATTTCATATTTCTAGAAAAAAAGGATTTACACATTTATGATATCCATCTCCAGAAAACAGAAAATCAAAATTCTTTTGTTTGAATTTTAAGACGGAAGCAGTGTACTTGTTTCATATCAAGCAGTCTTATTGTGGGATTAACCCACTGACAACTGAAGAGAAAATGAATCTTGATTTGAAAATGTATATGCTTGTTTTAGGAATACACACCCAATTATTTTCCCATATAATTTATATAATAGTTTACATGATGGAAACACCGGAAATGCTTAAGGAGAGCTAAATAACAAAGAGCAAATGTACTAGTACAAGATTTTTGAGGAGCCAAAGGAAAAGTGATCAAGGGTTTGGAGCTGGTGGTCAGAGGGGTAGTATATAATAGTTCATACATGTAATTACTCCTCCAACAATTTTAAGTCTCTGTTATAGTGTTGATGTTAGAAAGCACTCATATCTTTTAACTATATTAACATTGCTCATACATACAGCATATCTCAAACAGATGTTGAATATAGTCACTCAAAATATAAAGATTATATTTGTAAAAGTGCAAAAGCCGGTTTCAAAGAATGGTTTGATTACAAAAACGCACTTTCTTACTAACATATATGTTTGTGTGCATTTGTGTATATTTAAAATATACATTATTTATATGTACATGTACAGTATACTGTGACACATGCAATGTGTACAAAACTTGAGCACAACGAAAATACACTTTTGTTCAAACATACTGTAAGTCAGAAGGATGGTAGAGAACTTGAATGTCAAGTGCATTAACATAAAAGTTTCAAGATAATAATTCCGGGGTGCTTCTTTCTTCATATCCATCTGGAAAAAAATATCACTGCTCAACCAAGAGAGCAGCCCTAAAAAAGCTGCCTTTGAATTTTATTAGACTCAAACAAAAAGAAAAAAAAACTGTTTTTGAACAACTCCAAAGCTGTTGCTACAAATTGAAGAATAAAGCGAGCTTGAAAAAGAACTACATTTATATACAGTATATGTATTGTAATGGACAGCATGCAGGGAAGGAACAAGGAAGACAAGGGAAGATGAGCATTGCTGATTATTCTCTTCATCAATACGCTAGGTGTCAGCCTCCTTGGATTAGGATTCCCACATGGACACCTGCAAGGCATGCTGAGACCTGTAGTACCGTGGGACAGCCCTGTTGTGTTCCATGGGGGCCACCAGGGGGAGCTGATGGGATTCACAATCCTTACTCTGTCCGTCCTCCACACCAAACTCGACCAATTCCTCTGGATCAAGTTGAGTGGTCTTATTTTTCTTTGACCCGGGATTACTTCCCGTACTAGGGAATCCTACTCTAGGGAGGCTGCCACCTAGCATACCGGGGGAGCGAATAATCATTAATGCTCACCTCCCAGAGTCCTTCCATTGCAGTGGCCTCCTAGCTATTTTAGGATCCACATTCACCCCTGGCTGGAATGCAAGTCCCTGCATGCAGTACATAAACAGTATATAAACAGATACATGTATCTATGCATGTATGTACTTACCTATGTATATGTATGAATGTATATAAGCACAATCTATATAAACACATATGCAGTATATATTTGTTTGTGTGTAAATGTATAAAGATAAGACAGTCCTTAAACTTAGTTGGTCCTTGTTCAACATTTCCAATGATGTTTCAGAATACACAAGTACTGTACCAAATACAATTCATTTGCCTGTGCTGAATATTCACTTCAAATTCAAAACTGCTTTTAGAAAATCTTTTCTTGCTTTAAAACCTGTACATGCTTCCCTTGATAGTAACCCTTCAAATGTGAAGATGAAAAGAACATAATGTTTCAATAGTTGTTATAATAATGACTTTGTTGTAATCTTAGTTTGACTGTCGTGTGAATTACCAGGATGGTCTTGAATTTCAAAGCAAGCACATTGCCAAAGTTTGAATCTCTCAAGGCACATTCATGTTACTTATGCTATTGGGAAAGCAGCCTTAATGGATAAAATATCCTCCTCCTTCATGGCTGCGTAAAGAGCATTAAGCAGAGAGCAACAAGGAAAGGCACAAAAATTGAATTACATTGAAGTCTAATGGGTTTAAAGAAATATGAAGCTGACAGTTCTTCAACCAGTTTTTTTACATTTGTGACTTTAGATTAACCAGAACCAGGAGCAAAAAGTCAGAAAGGCAATATCTTCATGCAGTAACAAAATATTACAAATATTACAAAGGATATTAAATATTGAAAAAGAAAGTTGTTTTGTGCTCTTTCTGATGTGCACAAAGCAGATGTCCTCACTTTATTTAGTGCGAGAGCGGTTTGGCTTTTGTCTTGGTTTAAAAATAGACTTTCATTAATACTGTCCTGACAATATTAATCATGTCAGGCTTCCAGCCATGCAGAAGGAGAAAGAAATCTTACTTTTATTCAGATGAGAAAGGCAACAGGGAAGTAAAGGTATTCATTACTTAGGGTCATTGGTAGTATACATGTTACTTATACAGGTTCTTCCATAGCTCTAAGGAGCAGAATTATGAAAGAATAAGTAAACTGAATGCTAAATATGCCAATTTTAAATAAATTGCTAAGGTCATTTTCAAGTGATTACATCTGAAAGTGACAGATATCAGACATCAAGAGTAATAGTGGTGTTGGTGTTTTGTGGCAACTCCAGTACTCTGAGTATTAAATTTAGACTGGGTCTGCTGTAACATTAGATGACCTAGGCAAAGCTGTAAATGGTACAAAGAATCCCCATCCCTTTGTTAAAAAAGGTAGTTATTTCAGATAAGGAGAACTTAACTATCAAGAGAAGGAAGACAGAGTCTCAAGGGAAAGTCATTAGACTAATAATCCTGGCATCAGAGAGCGGTGATGTGTTTATTAGCACATGCAAGTAAAAAGGTGTTCCCTTTGTGGAGTTTAATTCATCTCACCATGGTCTCCCCTCTGAGTGCTTCAGTTTCCTTCCGCAATACAAAGACATGCAGGTTAGGCTGATAAGCATTGCTAAACTGGTGTGTGTGTGTGTGTTCACTGTGTGATGGTTTGGCACCCTGATGCTTGTTGACTAGGCTGCAGCTGCCCCAAAGACGAATATTTCTAAATATGTCTCGATGCATGATCAATAATCCAGGTAAGGAAATTCTAGAAAGTTGATTCAATTCATCTGGACATAGTTCTTTTCCAGGGAGATATGTTACAGGTTGCAAGTTTCTCCAACCTTATAAACAGTACCTTTGCATAATGACCAAAACTAGCACCATTGACTAACAATGGGCCGTGTGATCAATGATATGCAAATTGTCCATTGATCAATGGCCATGAGTATCATTCACAGAGAGCTGGGGAATGGCTACAATCACAGCATTGTAAGATGGTGAAAAATGTACCCTTAGGCCCCCTCCTTGGTTCAGAGATGGTCGTTCCTTTTTCATGTAAATGGCCTCTTTGACTCCTCGCTCAAACCAGCGTTTGCACTAGGTGACCACCTAGTTTGCCTAAATGTTAGAGCCAGCCCTGCTTATAGGTTTTATAGGGTCATTATTGTCATGGATTGATGACTTAAGGCTTTTGATATAACAGAAATGTACCTATGGTGTGAATACAATAATGAGGGATGCAAGGTAGAGGATTCCAATACAGAGCAAGTAAACAACCACCAGATTCTTATAGTAGTCGACAGCAAAGTCCAGGTAGGACACACTGCACCACATCAATGTTAACTATGTGTGGATTCATAATAAAGTGATTGCATGTAACTAGTCTATCTTGACAGCAAATAACATAAGACAGTTACGTGGACAAGGTACCAGTCCATTTTTGAGTAAACTCGATCACATCAGGCCAGTTAACTTAATGAGATGAGCGCTTGAAAAAAATGGAATCCCTAAACAAAGCTCATGTGAAATTGTATACTGAAGGTAGCTAGCCAGCAAGCAAACCAGGATCCTCACTGCACCTTTTTCATTTTTAGAAAATTATTACATAAAGGGCATACACACAATGGGTAGACTTTACATTTTTAATTGGGAACAAACATTTTTAAAGCTTTCATCTTCAGTAATTTTTCATGTTTGAGTCTGTTTTACATGACATACTATTTCTGGAACGAGAGAAATATAAAGCACCTATGTTATAGAATTATTCCATAGCTGTCTGACTCTACAGATACTGTATTTGTTATTTCTAAATAAGTATTATAAACTCCACAATGCAATAAGTGAAATCTAAGGAAGTGGACAATTTTTATATCAAGCCATTAATAAAACAGCTGTTTTGCTTTTATTTAGGAGTAAAAATACTAAATGGCTAAACAAAATTTACAAGATTCAGGAGGAACAGTGTGGTTTTCATCCTCGCCGCAGAACAGTGGACCAGCTCTACACCCTTAGCAGGGTCCTGGAGGGTGCATGGGAGTTTGCCCAACCAGTCTACATGTGTTTTGTGGACCTGGAAAAAGCATTCAACTGTGTCCCTCGGGGAATGCTGTGGGGGGTGCTCCGGGAGTATGGGATACCAGACCCCCTGATAAGGGCTGTCTGGTCCCTGTACAACCGTTGTCAGAGCTTGGTCCGCATTGCCGGCAGTAAGTCGAACCCATTTCCAGTGAGAGTTGGACTCCGCCAGGGCTGCCCTTTGTCACCGATTCTGTTCATAACTTTTTTTTTTTATTTCTAGGCACAGACAGGGTGTTGAAGGGGTCCGGTTTGGTGGACTCAGGATGGGGTCACTGCTTTTTGCAGATGATGTTGTCCTGTTTGCTTCATCAGGCCGTGATCTTCAGCTCTATCTGGATCGGTTCGCAGCTGAGTGTGAAGCGAATGGAATGGGAATCAGCACCTCCAAATTCGAGACCATGGTCCTCAGCTGGAAAAGGGTGGAATGCCCTCTCAGGGTTGGGAGCGAGATCCTGTCCCAAGTGGAGGAGTTCAAGTATCTCAGGGTCTTGTTCACGAGAGAGGGAAGAATTGAGTGTGAGATCGACAGGCGGATCGGTGTGGCATCCGCAGTGATGCAGGCTCTGCATCTGTCTGTCGTGGTGAAAAAGGAGCTGAGCCGTAAGGCAAAGCTCTCAATTTACCAGTTGATCTATGTTCCTACCCTCACCTATGGTCATGAGCTATAGGTAGTGACCGAAAGAACGAGATCGCAAATACAAGCAGCTGAAATGAGTTTCTTTCGCAGGGTGTCTGGGTTTTCCCTTAAAGATAGGGTGAGAAGCTTGAGATTGCGAATACAAGTGGCTGAAATGAGTTTCCTCCGCAGGATGTCTGGGCTTTCCCTTAAAGATAGGATGAGAAGCTCCTCCGCATCAAGAGGAGTCAGATGAGGTGGCTTGGGCATCTGATCAGAATGCCTCCTGGTGAGGTGTTTCGGGCATGTCCAACTGGGAGGAGGCCCTGGGGACACACTGGAGGGACTATGTCTCCCAGTTGGCCTGGGAACGCCTCATGATTCCCCCGGAAGAGCTAGAAGAAGTGGCCGGGGAGAGGGAAGTCTGGGCATCTCTGCTCAAGCTGCTGCCCCCGCGACCCGATCTCAGATAAGCGGAGGAGGAAGGATGGAAGGATGGAGAGACTCGACGGCTCCATGCAGGTGCAGGTGCACATGTTAGTGTGCATGCGCCATGCTGGGGTTGATAAGGGTGCTTGGCTGATCATGCATTCATGTCTCAATAGCAGGACAGTCATGTCTTTCATTCAGAGCAGTCAGGGCTATAAAGGAAGCCTGCACATCAGAGGAGGGGAATAAGAAAGAGGTAAGAGGAGGGAAGAAAGAAGGAATGGAGGTTAAGGGAGAAGAAGAAGCACGATGGTGAGGCAGGAAGGAAAGGAGGCATGGTGGTTGGGAGTGTGCCCCTGGGAAGTGAGCAGCAGGTCTGTGCTTGAGAGTGGAGCTGGAGAAGCGGCATTCCTATTAAGTATTGCAAGGGAGCAGGAGTGGCCCCATTTTATGGCATCTCCCTTTAGATGCTGAAGAACTGGTTGAGGGGGACAAGTGTGAGGTTTGGAGGGGAGTCTTATAGACAGCAAAGGACTGGAAGTGGGAACCCAAACCCAGAATTAATGGATGACTGCACCTGTCAGAGGGCGACTCCTTTTACTGCAAGGTCCTGGTATGATAACCTGAGGAGACGCCAGATTTTAGAAAGAGGCACTGGACTCGTGGTTTTTATAAAGCAAGAATCTGCCTGTATTTAAACCTCATTCTAATTAATTATTTTTTAACTATTTTAACCTCAGGGTGGAGTGGTGGCTCTGCGGCTAAGGATCTGCGCTGGCAATCAGAAGGTTGCTGGTTTAAATCCCATAACACCAGAAGAGACTCTGCTCTGTTGGGCCCTTGAGCAAGGCCCTTAACCTGCAATTGCTTTGTCCTGGGTATGACATTAATCTGCATCCAGGCCTACAAGGAGGTCCCTCAATTTACAGCGAAAACTTGGGAGTTGTTGGTAGGATTGGCACTCCAGCCACAGTAAAAAAACGTGACACTGTTCCGGTGTGGGTGCTGAGGTGTGACCTACTGCTCTCGAGTCCCAATCCAGGTGGTTTGTCGTGTGGTGGGTGTGGCAATGTGCTATCAACACACACTCCCAACTACCTCTCTTTAACCTACAACTTGCACATCATTTTATGGATTACTTATACAGTGGGTATGGAAAGTATTCAGACCCCCTTCAATTTTTCACTCTTTGTTATATTGCAGCCATTTGCTAAAATCATTTACCGTAGATCCCGTTAAATAAGCCGAGAATTTCGTCCTAGATTTTTGGCTTGGAGTTTGGGGCTCGGTTTATACAACGAGTATCGTTTCAGATTCAAGATTTCCAGCGCAATGCCGGTTTTGCCGATGAATACGGAAGTAAATAATGACGAAACCACAGAGCCATCTTTCAGAAAAAGAAGTAACTTTGCATGCCGGTACTTTAAATTAAATAAAGAATTTATTCAAAAAAGTGTTTTAGTTGTTGATTTTATTAATAAAATTTATAATAAATTATCGGGAAGTTTAAAATAAAATTTTTTGTTTTGATTTACAACCAACATCTTGCGTTACGAAACGGATGCGGTCACCTGTATCCGCTTGCGCGATTGTAAACAAACAACCGAGAGCGTTAGTAGCGTCAGTTGGAACCCAGATACATGTGTTTGTGGATGTAATTTCGATCATTGCAGTGATTTACCTCTATATGTAATTCATAAAGACCATGCAAGCAAGACACATAATTGCTAAGGAAGGAAGAGAAGGTAAAGAAAGCGATCACAATCGAAATGAAGATGGACATTGTGTGGAAGTTTCTCCTCCTCCTCCCTTCCTGCAGCCCAAAGATGTCAAATTAAATGGTGAGTACAGCATGAAATCGTTTCTAGAATAGAATGCCTTTTATTGTCACTATACACATCTACAATGAGATTAAAAGCAGCTCCTTCAGTGCAGAAAAAAGTTCTGTATAGGGCTTGTATGGTTGTTTTTTAGCCTTAGCATAACGCCGGATCTGCGGCCCCGCTTCTGCTTTCTTTCCCTCCTCCGTCTATGTCGTCTCCTAGACCCGACAACAATCCACGGAGAGCCCGCTGGTCTCGCTATGTTGTCTGGGATGTTGTGCGTGTAATGAAAAACACTCGAAACAGATGTCTGGCTCTGGATACCGATGTCTATAGAGTTCTGACGGGTGTAGTGGATGTTCGCCGAACCGATCGTGCACAAACAAGGACAAAAAAAAAAAAAGTACAAAAACAACAAAAAAGTGCACTGAAAAGGAGAGCCCTGAGCCGCTGCGACCATGCGCGCCGCCATGCTCCTAGCTTAATCGAAGTAGGCTAGCCACTTTTTAGAACTTTTTGGTTAGTACATTAGAAAAAATATTGGTGTTTTGGTAAATTATGCACATTATACAACCCTTTTTTATTATGAAAAGGTTAAGTAAGTGTTGCAGTGGGAGGTTCGGAACGCATTATGGGTTAGCCTTTGCGAACAAATTAAGTTCGTAAGTCAAGGGTCCACGGTATTGCGTATTTAAGTTAATGAAATTTATAATGAGTCTCCGGAAATCCACCCGCCCATGTACCGTATTTGCATATATAGTTTCAACACAAAGATTTCATTTTACCAAACTTCTCCGCAATCACTTCCTAGTTTCTATCAAAAATACTGGCAGTCTCAAATTCTCGCCGATAAACATTATAAATATACCCGAAGAGACACTTTTAAGGAAATTTAGAAAATTTTGCTTGGAGAAGGGGGTCAGCTTAAATACCGGTCATCGGCAAATACATGTAATTTAGTAGGTAGAGAAGGAGGTCGGCTAATATACCGGGTCGGCTTGTATTCCGGGATCTACAGTAAATAAATTTTTTCCCTCATTAATGTACACACAGCACCCCATATTGACAGACAAAAAAAATAATTTTTGAAATTGTTGCAGATTTATTAAAAAAGAAAAACTGAAATATCACATGGTCCTAAGTATTCAGACCCTTTGCTCAGTATTTAGTAGAAACACCCTTTTGAGCTAATACAGCCATGAGTCTTCTTGGGAAAGATGCAACAAGTTTTTCACACCTGGATTTGGGGATCCTCTGCCATTCCTCCTTGCAGATCCTCTCCAGTTCTGTCAGGTTGGATGGTAAACGTTGGTGGACAGCCATTTTTAGGTCTCT
>JANRMT010062806.1:18256984-18276153 GCA_026402145.1 Polypterus bichir lapradei | reverse complement strand
ATGTGTTTGATGATCAGAAACATTTTGTGTGACAAACATGCAAAAGAATAAGAAATCAGGAAGGGGGACAATAGTTTTTCACACCACTGTAACTGCATGTTTGTGTAAATAAAGTTTATTGAGTGAAATCGGGTACCAGTTGTGGGGGTTGGGTAAAGTTTAGTATATATATAAGTGTCGCTTGATTGGGCGGGGGAGTCCAAGAAAGAGTCGTAGTTGAGGCAGCACACCAAAACTAGACGGAAACAAAAGAACGAGAAAAGAGAGGCGCTGTTGAGGCAAAATGCCGGAACAAGTCAGAAAGAAGAAAGAGAAAAGAGAGGCGCTGTTGAGGCAAAATGCCGGAACAAGTCAGAAAGAAGAAAGAGAAAAGAGAGGCGCTGTTGAGGCAAAACGCCGAAACAAGACGGAAAGAAGAAGAAGAAAAGAGAGGTGCTGTTGAGGCAAAACGCCGAAACAAGACGGAAAGAAAAAATGAGAAAAGAGAGGCGCTGTTGAGGCAAAACGGCAAAACAAGACGGAAAGAAAGAAAGAGGAACTAACTTGAGCAAATGGATAAAACATAAAAGGAGCTGGTTGATAAAGGGAAAGACGGAAGGATAGAAGTGCAGAAATGGCGATCAGCGAGTAAAGAGGGTGTTGGAGAAAGAGGGAGACGAGAGGCCTAAAGGAGGCACCCGAGTATAAAGAAGAATAAATAAAACAAGGTTGTTTTTTTTTTTGTATATATAAGTGTCGCCCTATTGGGCGGGGGAATCGAAGAAAGAGTCGTAGATGAGGCAGCACATCAAAACTGGATGGAAACAAAAGAACGAGAAAAGAGAGGCGCCTTTGAGGCAAAATGCCGGAACAAGACGGAAAGAAAGAAAGAGAAAAGAGAGGCGCTGTTGAGGCAAAATGCCGAAACAAGACGGAAAGAAAAGAACGAGAAAGAGAGGCACTGCTGAGGCAAAACGCTGAAACAAGACGGAAAGAAAAGAACGAGAAAGAGAGGCGCTGTTGAGGCAAAACGCCAAAACAAGACGGAAAGAAGAAGAAGAAAAGAGAGGCGCTGTTGAGGTAAAATGCCGAAACAAGATGGAAAAAAAGGAGAAAAGAGAGGTCTGTTGTGGCAAAACGCCGAAACAAGACGGAAAGAAGAAGGAGAAAAGAGAGGCACTGTTGAGGTAAAACGCCGAATCAAGATGGAAAGAAAGAAGGAGAAAAGAAAGGCGCTGTTGAGGCAAAACGCTGAAACAAGACGGAAAGAAAGGAGAAAAGAGAGGCGCTGTTGAGGCAAAACGCCGAAACAAGACAGAAAGAAAGAGGAACTAACTTAAGCAAATGGATAAAACATAAAAGGAGCTGGTTGATAAAGGGAAAGATGGCGATGAGCGAGTAAAGAGGGTGTTGGAGAAAGAGGGAGACGAGAGGCCTAAAGGAGGTACCCGAGTATAAAGAGTAATAAATAAAACAAGGTCGGTGTTTTTTTTTTTTTTATTTGTTTGAAAGTGGCTTGAGTAACCTTTCAAGTGAAGGGGCCAGTTTCTGTTTTGGTTTGTTTGGCCACTACGCACCTGAGCTACGTTTGGGGCCCCCAACGGAGTGAGTAATATTTAGTGACTATGGAAATAAGTCCGGGTGAGCTCACCAGTAGTTTCGGACCCATGATATATGAATAGTTATAAATAATTTAGTGTTTGTGTTCTATGTATTGTGTATATATTTGTAAATATCTCAAGTTTGGAAAACTGTTAATGTTTCATTTAAGTAATGAGAGTTTTGTTTTTCTTAATATCGGAGTAACAGTGATTGAATTATGTATTAAAAGGCTGAAGGTGGGCTATAGTGTACCTGCCAACAAAAGAGGTGGCGACACCATTATAAAGAGCTCAGGTACTTGCATACCGATAAAGGAATGGTGGTGTAAAGGGGTTACATAAAAATTGTATAAGGCGAAATAAAGAACAAAACAAACAAAAAAAAAAATGGGGAAGATTTAGAGCTTTCAGTAAATAATTCATATTAAAAATCTATAAAAGTATTATTTATATATTGTTAGTTAAAATTACTGATTTATTTTTAATAGAAAAAATACTCACACCTGAGATTTCCATGTACTCAATGCAAGTAACTTGCTAGGCTCAGCTCCATACACACAATGTCGAGCTCCAATGTGGAAAATGTCTGATTAATCTTTCTGTTGCAATAAAGAGTTTAATTGAGAGCATGTGCTTGAAATCAAACACTCATACTCTTGACTTGCCATATAAGGGTGAGGTCCCTCCAAAGATAAGATGAGAGATTCAAGAACAATAATTTTTTGCCTGCACACACTAGCCATATTGCTAACATATCCTGTCATGAGATCATGAATAAGCATTTTATAGCCTTCCTACATATAATGAGCCATTAACAAACCCAGAGATAATATTAATGAAATCTTTAATCTGTGAGGTCAGCATATCACAAAATTCTTTATTGTGTAGAAAAGGCATGGGAGCTACATGGGATAATGAAATTGGAAGGTCACTTTCTACCAGTTACCCAGCAGTGATCTGAGAGACAGACCGTCAAGGCAGTGCCAGAAACAGACCACCCACAATTTCCCCACTCCAAAGAGAACAGAACATAATGTGACCGTCCCCATCCTCAGTATAAATACAGACAAAGAAAACAAGTCAAAAGCAATGAAGCCTCCATACATTCATAAAAAAGGTTGTTTCAACTGAATGTTTCCAGAAGCTTGGCGGAGAAAATGTAACTTACAAGGAAAAAGAAGCAAATAGCAGCAATTAAAAGGAAAAAGTGCCTGGAACTTGAAAGTCGTTGATGGTCTCTGAAGTGCATTTCAGGTTGTTAAAGATTATGTGCCCCAAGGCACAAAAGACCTCGAGAAAGGCTTGGCTCAGCAGAAAAGGTTGCAAGCTGACTACCCTGTGCACATTTCATGACTGGATCATAGCCTTCCTGGCTTAGGCTGTTGTGGGACTAAAGTCATGACAAAGTGAATTTTCTGGCCTTCATAAGACATAATAGGGGTCTTGCTTGCCTCCTTTAGAATAATCTGGTGGTCGTTAAAATTGAGATGCATTAATAATAATGGAAAATGGATGAGATGAATTTTGATTGACCTTTGGCATCTCTTCACAACAGGTGAATAATTATCTAAGGCTGCAAAGTTAGCAGGGGTCTCCAACACGTCGCTCGCGAGCTACTGGTAGCTCGCAACCCCTTTCCAAGTAGCTTGGCAAAGGGTTAATGAATCCTACATAAATTTGAAAACTTAATTAGTCAAATTAGGGGTGGGTGATCTTTCCAAGAAGTCATATCATGATCCACAATCTGAATTGCAATCTATCTTTTCAATGTGGCATACACTAAAGAGAATATCTGGACCCACACTCATCAAGACCTAAGTAACACTTTATCAAACAAAGTTAAATTCAATTGTTCTCTCATTCGCTAGCTAAGTGGAGTTAAGGAACACGCCCCAAAGCTGGCGAGTGAGTGAGGAAGGCCCCACCCCTTGCAGCGTGTTTATCGGATTTGCACAAATAAATCAGTACCGCAAGTGAACTATGATACTTAGCGCGATGAGAGAAGTTGCAAAATCAACCGGAATGTTCAAGCAAATTATAGAAAAAAACCTGATCTAAATCCGTTAAGTAGTTCTCTCGTGAAAAGCGGAAAGGCATACAGACAGACAGACATTGGATTTTATATATTATATATTAGTAAACCTTCAAAATAATGTGCAGTTAAAGTCTCAACAGCATTCTCAGCATTTCTGGAGCTTAGCAGAGACAGATAACTATAAGAATCTTCACCAAGCAGCTCTGAAAATGTCTGCTTTGTTTGGGTCTACATACCTCTGTGAGTCTGCCTTTTCTGATATGAATGTTATGAAATCAAAGTTCAGAACAAGACTGACAGATGAACATTTAAATGACTCCATAAAGAGAGAACCTAAGTGGCTACAGTACACTATACACCTCTCTTGTTGACTCAATGCAGTGCCATTCATCTCACTAACTAAAAAACACATCACACAACTGGACATGTGAATACTCTTGTGAAGTGAAACAGTGACATGTAACAAAATGACAAATGAATAAGGAATATCTGTGTATTTGTAATTGCATTGTTTTGTTTTGACAGCATTCATGTTTTAATTCAATTGTGTGAGATACACTAGAAAATGCATACATACATGCAAAATGCACTTGCAGGTGAACTAAATATTTTTTGTGATGTTCTAATGCAAAATGTGAGTTGCGGACACAAACATTTTATAAATGTTCAGGCAAAACAAGCTTGTTCAGTTTCTTTAGGTTGAAATAAGCTATGATATTAAACGTTAGAAAACCTGAGTAGCTCTCGGCCATTTTCATTTTGTAAAAGTAGCTCTCTGGGGAAAAAAGGTTGGAGATCCCTGCCCTGGAGTGAGATCTTTTTGATACTAATGCCATCTAATGATTCCAGAACAGAAAGTTAAATGTTTACCTACAATGTTTATGGAGCTCTGGCTGGGTGGTGAAATTCATAAAATTTGGAAAAAGCAAGTATACCTGGGGAACTGCCTTAACTTGTGCCCATCAGCCACCAACAGTCACTTGTCTCCTACTGGATGTTTTTTAATTTAGATTTATCTAATACTGACAATATAATGTAATATCTCTGCCACTACTTCCACGGTTTCTAATATGGGCATTACCTGCATAGCCACTATTGCCGTGAAGGACAGTTCTCTGACTACTGCTTAATTTTTTTTTAAATCTCAGATGGCTCTTCACGTGGCCTTTCACACACAGCTCCTGGTGCCTGGGTTTGTTTTAAATCTAATAACATATATAAAACACCCTTTTCTTCATTCTAGTGTTAGTCTTTTCTAGACAAGCTCCTTATCTCAGTGACAGTTCTGTCTAGAGCTAATTTGCAGCTGCAGCAGGTAGTTTTTGCAGCTGCTGTGACATCTTTCCCTTTCGATGTCACCTCTCTTCCACAATCTACATTCCACTGTCTTTAACATGCTGTTGCTGTTTTCAGCCATTCTTTTTAATAAAGTCATTTGTGGATGCATGGCCTTTACTGGTCTTACAGTTATCCTCGAATGTAATTTATTACTAAAGCTATACACAATTTGGGTTACATAGGAAAAGGAAATTGCTGATTCACTATCTTCTTTTCATTTTCAGAAATTCTGACATTTGTTGCCCACAGTGAATTATAAACTAACAATAGAGTCCATTTTTAATGATCTTAGTTCCCCTGATCTGACCTATCTTTTTCACTCTCTCTCTTAAATGTAAACTAAGATAATATACTGCAGAATGGTGAACTATATAGATACCAATACACTTCTGAAACCAAGTAAATGTTATTAGTTTCAGCTATAGTACCTGTTATTTCTTCATTTTAACTCTTAAAAATATTGTTTATATAGCAATCAAACTTCATCCACTTATTGAACAATTTTCACCCTCCAAACTCAGTAATTAATTATTCCTTCTCTGATCTACCTTATGCAGAGCCTCTGATCTTTCCTGGAAATCTCTCATGATTTTGTGATAGAATTTGTCCCTTGAGACAACATAGCTGGAAAGATGGAACCAGTAAGTGAACACAATTCAATAAGATCAAATATACAGGAATAATGGTCGGAAATCCACATGGACTGACAAACTGGCAGAATGAAAGGCAAATGGAAGCCATCAATGTGCTAAATATTGTATTTACTTCTCTTGTGCCTTTTCATGGATAGAGCAACATTTAAAAAACACAGGGCCACTGAAACATAATCATACTAACACAGCATAAAAGTAGGTCAGGTTCTTTTCCACCAAGTAAAATGCATTGTTTTGATTTTTCTAAAGGCAGAGGTATATCCCAACAACACAACAAAAAGGTGAACAACACTCCACGGTGGCATCCATACATTCTTTAGGTATTGCTATGCTGTCATGGAAGGTAAAAATATTTTTATTTTTGATTTTCACACCAGTTGGCAGCATATTGTGCATCTAAGCATGGGCAAGTTGCCAGTGCACAGAGTAAAATCTTGCAGTTCTAACATTATCTTCAATAAGATAGACAAAGAACGATAAACACTTGGAATAAGCTACCAAGTAGTGTGGTAGACAGTAAGACGTTAGGGACTTTCAAAACTCGACTTGATGTTTTCTTGGAGGAAACAAGTGGATAGGACTGGCGAGCTTTGTTGGGCTGAATGGCCTGTTCTCGTCTAGAATGTTCTAATGTTCTTTTTTGAAGAAAAATAATTCAGTGAACAAAAGAGAGATGGTACCTGTGACAGTGTGGGTCCTGCTCCATGCTCCCTCTTCCAATTTTGGGAGCCTCTTGAACCCAACACCATCTGCAATGTAACTGGAGGAGCTGTGCAATGAGGACAAATCACACTTGGAGCAAGGAAATGGTGAAAAAGATGTTTAGTGCTTTCATTAAAAATACTCAAACAAAACCAAAACAGTGTCCATAGTGCAGTGCTTCAAGAAATCCATAAATAAATAATCGATAAAAAACAGGTGACTATGGGGGTTAAAATCCACAATTAATAAATCCTTTAAAACAAAGTTAAAATACTGGCTTTTTTAAAAACCTGGTGCCTTAACCTTTTAAATGGCAGGTTCCGTACTTCTCCCGTATGGATCTTGCAACAGTGAGTTAGTTGCCCTATCCGCACGTGCAGCTGACTCTCAACTGGTCCAATAGCCTTCCATCCCCTGGCTCCGTACAGCAACCTTACCAGGCCATCACTTGGGTTCCCCAACAGCCAGTGTGCTCACACTTAGGCTCACCCTCCCAAACTTCCTCAACTCCCGGCAGAGAGTCATCCATTCTGCTGGTCACTCCAGCCGAGTGGTTTCTCACCGAGTGTCGGCCACACGCTGCTCCTTAGGGGCTCTCTATCCCTGCTGCCTGCATTCACCAGCGAGCCTGCTCTCTCTATCTCTCTCTCGCTTGCTCCCACATCAGCTTTTACATCCTCCTGCCTTCTTCTCTCCTTCACCTTCGTCTTCCATTTTTCTTCCCTTTCTTTACTTCTTCCCTCCGCACAAGTGCTTCTTCCTTTTATAATGGTGACGTGGCACAGGTGTGGTGATCAGCAGCTCAATTACGGACATGGGAAATCCTGCATTGCACCTGTGCACTTCAATGTGGAAATGTCCGTGCCCACATCGCACGCTGGAACCGCTCCTGCCACGCTACCATGTCCTCTCCTTAAAGCCACGAGAGTGGCGATTATTTATTTAAAATGTGCCAATCCATTTAGAGCCGTGTACCCATTATAGCACACTCTGGTAGTGTCAGGGCCAATTGGTTTAGGCATGAAGCCTTTCCCTGCAACTGGTGGCTTAAGGGGGAGGAGGAGTGTGAAATAGCGGGTCCGTGGCTCTAAACGGATGGCAATTTTTTAAATAAATAATCGGCACACTCTCAGTTTAATTAGGGGGCATGGTAGCATGGCGGGAGTGATTCAGGCGTGGGCGTTTCCACACTTAAGTGTTAAGTGTCAGAAAAGTTTCTGGAGCTATGCAATAATGGCTGTAAACACTGTGCAGCATGAGGCTAGAGAGCCACTTTTGCAGGTAGGGATAATCTCCTTTTGGTTTCTTTTCCACAAAGTGAAAGGAACACTTGTATGGCTGCTTTGGCAGCTTTTTAAAATTTAGAGCCTTCAGCTTGTGTTTTGTTGTTGAGTTAATTCTGATCGCTGTCAGCTTTCTGGTTGAATCCTTCTTGGTACAAGATATGCTTTTCTTTTTTTTTCCAATTAATGTGGCAACCTTTAACAGAGCAAATAAAACTGGGCAATTGATAGAATATCCCTTGCTTGCACTGTTTACCCTAGACTGGAAAAAACATTTCAAAATAAAAGTGCAAACATAAAATCAAATAAATAAGGAAAGTTGTTGCCCTTTCAGCTGTAGAGAATAAAGTTAATATCAAACTTTTACAGTCCTGTGTTTCTGTCCTACTATATAAAGAGCTAGCATAATAATAAAATCTAAATATGTCTATTAGTCACCATTAGTATCAATTTGCAACATCTTACAATTCCTTACAAATGGCTGACATAAGTACTCTGGATTTATGCTATAATTCCATGCCAGATACAAATACATCACATCCATAACAACAACAATTTATCTCTTGTATAGCCCAAAAATCACACAAGGAATTGCACAATGGGCTTTAATAGGCCCTGTTTTTGACAGCCTTGACTCCATAAGAAGACAAGACAAAACTCCAAAAAAAGACCCTTGTAGAAAAAAAAAAAACATACAAAAAAGACAATTCAGATTTCTAGGTAGGTTAGGCGTGGAATGGGGTAAATGCAATACACAAAACAGAACATCTCATAGAGCTAGATGGACAATCTAGCCATCATTGCCACATCAGGAATACAATACAATAGTACAAACTAAAATGAAAACTTCAACAATGCATTATGTCTCTCACTAAATATAGAACTATCACAATTCTTGGAGAACTCAGTCAACAAGCTGCCTTCCCCACCCCTGGCCATTCCACAGGTGAGTCAGTGTTGGGCCAGCCAATCTGATGAAGGGAGAATGGTGGGCCCTTTTACCTGATGATTCTAGTGCTCCTTGATTTTTCGATAGGCACACAAACAACTTGGAAGCAGAGCAGTGGCACATGAGAATACCAAGAAGAGAAATAGAATAGGTGAGCGTTAGTAACAGTTCATAAATATCATATTACTGTACTTATATTTTAGTACTAATGACAAACATCATTGAGTGAAGGTGCATTTATGTATGTATGTAGAGTACTTCAAGAGTTTCATATTTTAACTTATTTTTGTTTTGTACTGAAGAAAAATGTAATACCTTCTCTTAAATGAAATGGGCCTGTTTCAATTCAACACTGATGCTTATGTTACCTTTGGACTACTATCTTTAAATATTTAATTAATCATTTTCTCTGTTACGTTTAGCTATAATCAAGGTATAAGCAGGTTCTTCAACAACATTAAGATAAGCTCTGATTCTGACTTTTCAAAACAGGACAATGAAATGAAATCTCCCTGGAGAGCTGAGACTGGTGAGGTCTGTAAGAAAATGTGCACTTATATTATGGTTACGTTTTGGAGAAATAAGTGTCTGAATATCTTGTGCTTTAGGATCAGGGGAAAATTTACCTGAAATATTCACAGTAATAAGTAGAATACTTCATTTTTAAAATCTATCAATATGTGTTATTCTTACTGTGTGAGATTCTGATAAGTTGAAGTTGAAGGGGTTTTAAGTCCCTTATTCAGGTTATCTTGCTCCTGCTTTCCGTACCCATGTACTTACATACAGTAAGTTATGTTGGTGTGATTAAACCATATTTATATAAACACAAAAAACTTTTACCATTAGCATAGTTAGGTGGACTGGCGATTCTAAATTGGCCCTAGTGTGTGCTTGGTGTGTGTGTGTGTGTGTGTCCTGTGGTGGGCTGGCGCCCTGCCCAGGATTTGTTCCCTGCCTTGCACCCTGTGTTGACTGGGATTGGCTCCAGCTGATCCCCGTGACCCTGTAGTTAGGATATAGCGGGTTGGATAATGGATCGATGGATATGCAGATAAGGTTAAAAAAGTTAATAACATTGCTTTCAAATACTTTGGTGTGTTACCATATTAAAGAATATGTTAATATGGCTGTGCCAGCGCTCTTCTGAATTCATGAAAAATAGAAATTTGCAAACAATTTTTACCAGGTGCAATGCAAAGTAAAAATATAATATCTATTATAACACAACTAATAAGGTAAATGATACAGTATAATATGATACAGTAATTTCAGTCTTGCTACATTGTCTCCATTTTATGCCACAGATTTTAACTATTAATCTGCTGTGTGTATTCTTCATCTATTATGCTGTAGCTCCTTTATTACTCATAGTCTTTTATGGAAGCATGTGCTAAGGAACAATTCTGTGAAACCTTTGCATTAATTGAGAGTGTATTAAGGTAGTTTTTTATTTCCAATAATAACATTTTAACAAATATTTTTTTTCTACAACCAGAAGCTCTGCTTTGCCATTTTGGAATGTTGCTTGCTTTAGAATATTTTCAAGAATCAGATACCATGACCAGCTTTCTGAAAGTAACAATCCAGGAACAAGTCACAGTATATCACCTTAGCCTGTATTGGTTAACTTGGGTTCACTTTTGAAATGCCTCATAATGCTGCCGAATTATGAGAAAACCTTGCTTACAAGTAAAGCAGATTGTTGTGTCGTACTGAAATAAGTTTTAAAAATATCCTTCTGCTAAGAGCTACATTAATTTTTAAAAGCACTGAAATAAAATACCAAAGAAAAGTAAATTTGGGTGGAATAGCAATTGAATATTCAAGATTCCAATTTATTTACCCATCAAGAGAAAAGACTCAAAATTTAATAAAATCATTTTTTTTTAAAGTTCTTTTAAAAATGTCCACTTATACAACTTCGCCACACTAGCCCACTTAGTTTAAGAACTGTTACAGGTCTGAAATGGACTAAAGGTTTTCAGATATTAAAAAATTAAAACTGCCATGCAAATACATGACATGTAAGATGAATGATTCAAAAATTAAATAATGAGCTTAACATGAAGACAAAGATTTTTTTTAAAATCACAAAAAAAAAGTTCCTCTTGTGGGTGCTGCAGTTAAAAATGAACTTTTGAACCAAGATGTTTAATTGCTCAAGTATAACACTCTGAAATAATTGTGTAATTATTTTCAAGGTAATAGTAGGCCTGGAACTTTTGATAAACGTAACTGAAAATAGAATTAGAAATAAGCAAATATTAATTATGAAAAGAAATGTGCATCTTAATTATATGTATTATAGATTATTATACTTAAAATGAAAATGAATATTACAGCACCAAAGAATGGAATTTTTTTTAGCACAAAAGCTAGTAAAGGTGTGGAATAAAGTATCACACAAAAACAAACTGGAGACCCTAATACTTTCATCAGAACCGGCTAATTATAAACCTAGTAAGGTCAGAAAGGAAGGTCTGAAACAGTGTCATCACTGCTGAATTATTGTTAAACTATTTTTTGTTATATATACTGTACTTTATATTATAGAAGCTAGCAGAACAATTATCTAAGTTACTGTATTAGATATCATCTGTATTTAACCTTTACCTTTGCATTTTGTTTTGTGCTTAAACAAATAATATAAATTTTCTGCATATTAATTTGATCTAATTTTTTACATTATTCTGGCCTCAAAGGTAAAGAGGTTGAGGGTGTCAGCCTAGGGTTTTCATTGAATGGTTAAGTAGGATTAGGAATATGAAATACGGAACTAAGTGGGCTAATGGCCTAAAACTTGTAAGTCAAACCTGTCAAAGCTCCATCCCTAGGTTAACCCTAAGATCACCACTGCCACCACATCTCTCTCTTAGCTTGGGAAAAAGAGATGTGTATCCTAGGTATCCCTCCAAGCTCAACACTAGAAAGTGACTTGTCATAAAAAGTAAAATTTTTGTTCCAGTAAATACAGATAGGAGGTCTTAATTGTGACTTCATCAATACCTATGCTCTGTCTATTTCAAGCTGTTAAAACAATCAATTTCCCTTATACAGCATCTTTTGCAAGAGGGCTATGTCTGTCAAATACAGCTTTTACTTACAGAAAGCAAAAAGGCCACAGGCTGCTGGGAGAAGTAAATATAATGGTGCCTTTTGGTGGCCTGAGTGTCATCAGTTAAAGACTCTGACAGGTTTCATGTCTGCTAAAAATACATGTTCAAGTGCAAGATCGAAGTCTTCTTTAGTTACTTTCTTAACTAGGTTAATTTGTCTGTACAGTAGCATCAAACAAAACATTTATGTCGCATGTAAGATGCAGCAATAAGGACAATCCCCAACAAACTAGTCATGCAGGTCTCTTCAGTTTTAAATTTTAAAGGAAGAACATTTGTAGTCAAAGGAGGTGTTGGACTGACTCAGTTTTCAACTAAGCTATCTTAAATGTTAAGTGTTTTTTTTCACTGAACTGAAAACTTAATCACATTACTCAATCACTACTTAAAAAGTAATAATGTTCAATTAAAATGTACTGATTCAATCTGATATATTGAAAACTGTTATTTAAAATGACTTTGAGTAATGCACCTCTATGATCAGATGTATACTATATCATGTGCAAATCAAAAGAAAGTAGCATTTTATCTACTGACAAACAATCATGTTAAGTAAGCACACATGCAAATGATACAGGACCAGGTAATGATGCCTTTAGATTTCTTTCATTTTCTGTTGATTACATATTAATATTTTTTCTTAAGTTTTGGAAATGGCCCACACCAAAGGAGCTCAATGGATATCATTGTGTCTATTTGCTACATGCACAACACAGAGAGCGTGTTTGTTTACAAAATGCTGATTTCACAGTGCATGCTTGGCCTTATAATATATTATATTGCCTGTGTCTGTAACGGGCAAACACCCTAATGGGGCTTGAGTATATATACAGTCATATGAAAAAGTTTGACGACCTCTCTTAATTCTTTGGATTTTTGTTTATCACTGGCTGAGCTTTCAAAGTAGCAACTTCCTTTTAATATATGCATGCCTTATGGAAACAGTAGTATTTCAGCAGTGACATTAAGTTTATTGGATTAACAGAAAATATGCAATATGCATCATAACAAAATTAGACAGATGCATAAATTTGGGCACCCCAACAGAGATATTACATCAATACATAGTTGAGCCTCCTTTTGCAAATATAACAGCCTCTAGACGCCTCCTATAGCCTTTGATGAGTGTCTGGATTCTGGATGGAGGTATTTTTAAACCATTCTTCCATACAAAATCTCACCAGTTAAATTTGATAGCTGCCGAGCATGGACAGCCTGCTTCAAATCATCCCATAGATTTTCAATGATATTCAAGTTAGTGGACTGTGATGGCCATTCCAAAACATTGTACTTCTCCCACTGCGTGAATGCCTTTGTAGATTTTGAACTGTGTTTTATGCCAACCCCTGCGTAACTTCAACTTTGTGACTGATGCTTGAACATTATCCTGAAGAATTTGTTGATATTGGGTTGAATTCATCCATCCCTCGACTATAACAAGGGCCCCAGTCCCTGAACTAGACACACAGCCCCACAGCATGATAGAACCTCCACCAAATTTGACAGTAAGTAGCAGGTGTTTTTCTTGGAATGCGGTGTTCTTCTTCCTCCATGCAAAGAGCTTTTTGTTATGACCAAATAACTCAATTTTTGTCTCTTCAGTCCAAAGCACTTTGTTCCAAAATGAATCTGGCTTATCTAAATGAGCATTTGCATACAACAAGCTACTCTGTTTGTGGCGTGAGTGCAGAAAGGGCTTCTTTCTCATCACCCTGCCATACAGATGTTCCTTGTGCAAATTGCGCTAAATTGTAGCACAATGTACAGATACACCATCTACAGCAAGATGTTCTTGCAGGTTTTTGGAGGTGATCTGTGGGTGGTCTGTAACCATTCTCACAATCCTGCGCATATGCCACTCCTGTATTTTTCTTGGCCTGCCAGACCTGGGTTTAACAGCAACTGTGCCTGTGGCCTTCCATTTCCTGATTACATTCCTTACAGTTGAAACTGGCAGTTTAAACCTCTGAGACAGCTTTTTGTAGCCTTTCCCTAAACCATGATACTGAACAATCTTTGTTTTCAGATCTTTTGAGAGTTGCTTTGAGGATCCCATGCTGTCACTCTTCATTGGAGAGTCAAATGGAAGCACAACTTGCAATTGACCACCTTAAATACCTTTTCTCATGATTGGACACACCTGTCTATGAAGTTCAAGGCTTAACGAGCTAATCCAACCAATTTGGTATTTCAAGTACTCAGTATTGAACAGTTACATGCATTCAAATCAGCAAAATTACAAGGGTACCCAAATATTGCACAGCCAGTTTTTCACATTTGATTTAATTTCATAAAACTAAATACTGCTTCACTAAAAATCTTTGTTCGGAAAAAACCCCAGTACTCGGATGTTCCTAGGAAATGAAAGACATACCACTGTTATCTTTTTTGTTGAAATTAAAGTAAATTATTATGCAGGCTGAGAGGGGTTCCCAAGCTTTTTCATATGACTGTATATGTCAATACGTTGGAATGCAGCAATCTATGGATATGCAGGTCTGAGTTTTGACATTGACATAATCAGTTTGATTGGTGTGCTCATGTTTAGATTTCTGTAAAGTGCAGATCACATATTGTATGTGGAGGGAAAATGTGTTTCTTCTTTGGATAGCTCTACTGTACTTATCATTCTCATAGGTGTTAGGGACTGAGCTGTATTTATGTCAAGATTTGTTGTGAGCATCCTTTTGTAAAGTGAGGAATGACTTTCTGAATATAATATACATAGTAATGTGATGAGCTTGTGGACATACAGCTAAAGGAGAAAGAATGAGAAGACAAATAACCATCTTTGCCTCTAAAATATATGTGTATAGTTCTAAAAGGGTAAAATAGAGTAAAAACCTGCAATGAATGATCAAACAGCCATGGATTGTAAGTGATTTTTCATACTCATGCAGCAAAAGTAATGTTAATGTAAACAACTGCTATTTTTTGAAATGTTTGACAGCTAATTCCAGACAGCATCGTCTATGAGTAGTTGCACAGCTCAGAGAGCTGTGGAAAGACCTTGGCCAAGTATGGCCAGGAACTTCAAACCACATGGGGCAAATGACATTAAAAAAATATTTTTGGACAAAGCGATCAGCCAAAAGGACAGGTGCTTGTTCAGGCTTTTAAGTATGTGTACCACCGCGCGAGATACATTTTATGCAACAGAGCAGCCGCAAGTAAACCCAACAAGTAAGAGAGCAATGTGAAGGTAGTCTATCAGCGTTTTTAAGAGGGTTTTTTTTAGGAGCGTCTGTGCCTTCTAGGGGTGTGTTCAGCCCCCCTGCTCACAAAATATATATATATATATATATATATATATATATATATATACACATTGTAGTGGATGGCCGGCTTCATATTCTGGTCGTCACCCCCAGGCCGCCAGGAGGAGCTCTCCCGAAAGCATGGACGGGCCTCAAATTCCAGCAGGGCCTCATGGACTATGTAGTTTTTATGCACAACCCTGCTGGATACCTGGGGACCACCGGGAGTCACTGTAGGGAGACCACTGGACTCATTTGTGCACTATGACCCGGAAGTTTGTCACAGGAAGAACGACGGGCTTCCGGGGTGAAGAAAAGTACTATTTATCCTGACCCGGAAGGAATAAGGACTTGTGGACTGTTGGGCAGGAACACTTCTGGGTCAGGGAGTATAAAAGGATCATGGGAACTCCCAGACAATGAGCTGAGCTGGGTGGTAGGAGGGCAACGCGTCTGGGAGTGGAGGATTGTTGATTATTGATTTATTATTGTAGTTGCTGGTTTATTGAGAATAGTGGAGTGGTGGTGCTTTGTGCACTTGATTATTACAATAAGTAATAATTGTTGGACTTTTACCTGGTGTCTGGCGTGGTACCTGCGACAACATATATATATATATATATATATATATATAAAGCAGACTGTAACAATCTTGCGGCCTTGTATGTATGTTATCATCCAGTTGACGCTCCATGAAAGCAACCGGCAGTATTATTATGAAAAATCTGTAGTATTATTTGTTTGTCCTTTAATGTTTGTTTTGTTAACTATATTTTCATCTTGCATTATTCTTATTGTAACAATATCCAACCATCCATTATCCAACCCACTATATCCCAACTACAGGGTTACGGGGGTCTGCTGGAGCCAATCCCAGCCAACACAGGGCGCAAGGCAGGAAGCAAACCCCGGGCAGGGCGCCAGCCCACCATAACAATATTGTAGTGTAAATAGAATTAAATCAACCTAATAATAATATTAGTTTGACTTTTTTTACGTTGTCAAAAATTCTGCATGTAAAAACTTATTACTACACCACAAAACAAAAATTAATCTGTCAAAAAACCTTAAAAAAGGCTTTGCCTTTTCCCCAGAATTTTTACACTACTTTGAATGTATTCTGCGATTATATTTTGATAAAAATAGGCTATTATATCATATTATATCTAAGATAAGTAAGCAGTTTAATTTTTATCTACCATAAATATCCTATATTTATTTTGTGGATTCAGTGGCTCTCTTTGCGACTTTTGTTTATTCATTAATGAACTAAATGTCATTTATTTTCGCACGTCATAGCTAACGTGTTGGTATTACAATTTTTTCATAAAACAGAAATAGGATTTTTTTTATACGTTCATAATCAAAAAACTAATTTAATTAACTTATCAAAATTGAAGGTAAAGTATAAAACAAATATAACTATGATATTTAACTTATAATATGTATATAGGTAAAATATTTAATGTTTAATTGATTGTAAACGAATTTCAATTGGAAGAGACTAATTGGAGATTCAGTCTTGTATGTCTGTTATTATCCACTTGATGCTTAGAGCATTTACACAACCATTGAAAATTGCTGGAATCAATTTGGACACAGCCTGTTTCTCACATGGACAACTTTATGTGGTATATTCAAGGGTACTAAGAACCTTTATATATTAGCTAAAGATGGAAAAACTAAAAACATTTTATATAACAAGGCACTTCAGTAAACAATACAAGCACATTACTGAGTCTTCATTGTTTGTTTTAATTTATTTTTATTTTCAAAATTAAAGGTTAAAAATTAGAGTGTAATGAAAGAAAGACTCATCTCTCACATCATCATTAAATAGTACATGTGACCTCAGATCACATGAAGTGTATTAATATAGTAATGTGCAAATATATCATCAAAACTCAGACACTGCCTGACATGTTACCATTCAGACTTCATTATTAATACTTGAGCCCAGCATAAGACTATGTAAAATGTGAAACAAAAAACAGTGTTACTAAAAGCTCAAACTGGTGTAGGTGTTTTTTACAGTATCTGTTACATCTGTTTTAAAACTTAGTTTTAACCACCAATGGGAGCTCTAACTTTGAAACAGTGTTGACTTACAGAAAAAGAACATGACATGAAATGTGCTTTTCTTGAAAATGTTTCATCTTTCCCCAAAAATAAAATATAAGTGTGTCCCTGGAAAAATAAGCCTTAACACATCTGGAAAAACATCAATCTCTTGTGATTAAGTACAATGGTGCACTGTTGTCAGAAATAGTTTAACAAACAAGTCCATACACAATGAAAATTGTATACCAGTACACAATGAGCATATAAAGAGTTTAAAAAAGCTTGAATTAATGCAGTTTTTCTCACTGAGCATATCAGTATTCAGCAAGTTATAGTTATGAAATAAGACCTTAGCAAACACCATGGTTGACCTTACTAAGAAAAACATTACTTATAGTGCACCTATTTGTCCCTTAAACTTTTGGAACAAGACCTAAACAAAAAATTAGTTTGTATTATGTAGGAATAAGTGTAGTAATGCAAACATGAATGTCCCTATTCTAAAATGTTAGCAAAAAATGTCAATTAACATCAGAACACAAATTGACAAAACATTGAACTTACGTTTTAATGATTAAATCCAAAGCCAGACACAAGCCAGATTTTTTAGGTTGACTGGGCCCGTCGTTGGACGTCTCCTCTTGCTGCAGAGACCCGTGAGGGTAAAGCAGAAGAGACGTCAGTTTTAGGGTGGTGGCACTGAGGCTCAGGATTATTTTTAAGGAAGAAAGATACTGCCTGGGATTTTAACCTTGTTTTAATTGATTGTGTATTGCTACTTATTAATGGAGTTTAACCTCTGCGCATCACTGGTTTTTATCAAGGATTATTTATTTATTTATTATAAAGAGCATTGCGCTGTTTTGCACATTGGGGATTTGAACCTGACTGTTGTGGGTTAACTTTTTTTTTTAAAAAAGCACTTAAGCACTTTTCCACTAACCTCTTGCTGACTATGTATGTCCTCATTTGTCCAGCTTATCCTTGGTCTATGAGCATTCATGGTTCCAGGCTCAAGCTACCAGGGATTGTAGAGCCAACCTGGAAGGTCACTGGACTCAGTAAAATTGAAATGTCCCAAACTGGACATTTATTTCAATGTGATTGGAACATTTATGACAGACTGATCAATGCATAAAACATACAAGCATGAAAGAATTTAAGAAAATCATGAAGCTGAATCACAAACAGTTGTGTGATGCACACAGAGAGACATTAACTTGAACCTCTTTTGTGGAGGGCAAGATCTTACAGATTGGATTAGATTGTACATCGTTATGATGTATTCCAGCTGCATAAATACAGCATCTGAGAGTATAATTCTAAACGGTTTCTGTGCATTGCAAACCAACCCCCATTGCAAATAAGAAAAATATCACCATTTTCAAAAAGAAACTGGGGATATCTAAATAAAACAGACGAAACTGTAATGGTATAATGATTATACTGCCAAAGTTTAAGTGCATGCTATATTTACAAAACACAGTGTGTAAAGAAAATATGAGGTTACATTCTGTTAGATTTTTATTAAAGGGATGATCAAGATAAACAGTAAACGAGATAAATTTAATTGGAACTTTCTGCATCACAGTGTTATTAGGTCATTCAGCCATTCCAACATTAATGCCTATGAATCTTGAGCAGCTTTGAATATGGGTCAGTGACTCGCTGAATCCAGTCAATGTCTTTGTATTAAACAAAGCAGCAGCAAGGAAATACTCATAGACAAAAGAAAAACATGCTAAGTTCAAACAAAAAGAATACACAGAGGTTAAACCAAAGTGAATTTGTGTCTTGCCCACTACATCACCCTATTATCTTACTATACTGTATGTACAGCATTAGATACACAGAAGAAAAAGAAATCTCGTTTTTTTACTCATTCCCTGAAGAAAGTAATGAAAAAGCTATGGAAAAAAAAAACAAAGAAGGACTGAGTTATTTGATAAAAATACCCACACTGACATGTATATGTTTTTCAAGTTGTTATTTCTTGAGCATACCTTTTTCTTACTGTGCCAGAAATCAGTCATCTGTTATTCTATAACTTGCATATGAGGCATGTCACAATGGAAAAAACTGTTGCAATCCAATCCAATCTCTTATATATAGTTCTCTTCTGGTTCGTCCTGCTTCCACCTCAAAACCGGTCCCGCCCACACGCAGCTGACACGGCATTTCTCGATTGCTAT
>JANRMT010062806.1:18225400-18249605 GCA_026402145.1 Polypterus bichir lapradei | reverse complement strand
ATATGACAACACTCATATCAATGACAAAACAATTACATTAACAATCATGTTACGTTATTTTTAAAATATTTCCTTTTTTTTTTTCATAACTTCTTTAACACACTACTTCTCCGCTGCGAAGCGCGGGTATTCTGCTAGTGTATATATATGTAGATGTGTATATGTATATATATTTAGATATGTATATATATATGTATATATATATATATGTTTATATGTGTGTATACACGAGTATATATGACAGCAACACTCATAACAGTGACAAAACAAGTACATTGACAATCATGTTACGTTATTTTTAAAATGTTTCCTTTTCTTTTTCATAACTTCTTTAACACACTACTTCTCCGCTATGAAGCGCGGGTATTTTGCTAGTATACTGTGTATATATATATATATATATGTATATATGACAGCAACACTCATAGCAGTGACAAAACAATTACATTGACAATCATGTTACGTTATTTTCAAAATGTTTCCTTTTCTTTTTCATTACTTCTTTAACACACTACATCTCCGCTGCAAAGCGCGGGTATTTTGCTAGTTAATAATAAATAAAAAAAACACTAGCCTTTACAAGTACCATAAATTTACACCAACTGTTACAGACTGAAATCAAATTTATGTTTTTATTCTATAATGGTAAGAATGAGAGCAGCTCACTACTCAAAACGGAGGTGTCCGGGATTGAACCACGAACATCTTGATTACGAGTCAGCAGTTCTTACTGCTGCACCACCAAAGTGGTCATATTAAGGGTCTGTCAATGTCGTACCCTACCACGAGTTCTTTTTCTGCAGTTATATTCTTGAATAAAAGCGCACTTGTTTTGTTATACTTGTACCTTTTGTGAAAGTGTTTATTTGAAATTTGGACTTCATGCTTCACACATTATACACTTCATGTCTACAATTTGTCAATTATTACTAAAACATGAAAAATGTTTCTGTTTTAACAATGTGTTTACATAGATTGTTGTAGACACGGAACAAAAATGAAATGTATGTATTCCAAATAACAATATATTATTTACTCTAAACAACTGCAGGCAACTCACACACAGGTAAACAGACTTGTGCTGAGAGAACTTTCGGCCCTTTCTGTGTTGGTGGGGGGATGGGATAGCAGGCTGCTTAATGCTTTTGCTTATTGATACATTTACAACACAAAAGACACTGACAGAGAGATGCGAAGGGATTTAAGGTGGGCCAGGATTACAAGTTTTTTCGTAGGCTTTGGTAATCCTAGTGTTAAAGACATTCTTGGGAGATTTTTTTCAGAGGCACAAGATGTGGCCTGGACAAAATGCATATCCTTGGGACAAACTTTACAATTACATATTTTTATGCTTGTGACTCTATCTGTGTGTTTTTTTTATGGTCTCTTTTCTAATCACATTTAACTTTACATGGATTTTGAGTATCAATTACAATAGTCAAAGACCTTTAAGAGATGCTATGCATACCCATTATTGATCAGCTAGAATGTAAGAGATTTGCAGAAGCCTGTATTATATAATGCACAACCTCAAACCTTGTCTTGTCAACAGTCTTTAATTTTTGCTAGTAGTCACTGTCCTATGCAGTGAGGAAGGTACATGCAATTCCTTTATCATAGGAAAAACATTGAAAACATTATTATGGTGCCATGTACTTTTTAAAAAATCAGGTCTTTCTAGTGGTGAAAAATGCTTAATCACATTTTAATGTAAGGCTCCTTAATTATACCTTAATATGTAACATATTCAAAGAAACGGCAGCTTGTTACGATTGGCATTAATCATTGCATTCAACTTGCATTTGTGTGTCAGTGTGTGTTAGTTTCACATCTAACATGAGATCATTTTTGAAAAGATTTAAATACTAAAAGGAATTATCTGAGTCCAGTCCATCTGTTTTACTCCTGGGAGACTCAGTGAATACCATAAATGCTTCTTACATTGCATAGATTTAGAAGGAGCACCATAATCCTACAGCCGGTGCACTATAGCCCCATTTGTGTGATTTGCATGCTTCAATATCATATGCCACTATCGTACCACTATCACCCAATAAAATGCTGTGTACATCCTATGGCTGTAAATGCTGTTAAAATAGTCACCTACTAACCGATAAAGTAGCTGATGTACATGCCATGACAACTAAAATTGGGTATGATGATGTGTGCTGTGTCTTCATATTAAAGAAAAGTTAACTCTGTGTGCACAACTTGTGGTGCATGGGGATTGTGGTAAAGGGTTTCATGACGTACTTAAGTAAAGGAAGATAAAATAAGACCAAATATCATCCCAGACAATGTAAGTTGTGGACTCTGTCACTAAAGGTAACTAAACTTGAAATTTTTGTAACAAATTGTCATTTTTTGCTGCTTTTTTGACTATTGTGTATGAAGGTTCTGCACTTACGTGATCAGTTATTGACAGCCTCATCCAATATGGAAGCTACAGTTCTGTTATGGCATGTAGTCCTCACAAAGCATCATAGGGCGCAAGAAAATTTAGTCTAGGCTAGCCAAACAGCAAATTTCAAAGAAAATATATGGTTAACAATGTCACCGGCAAACACAAGATACTTCGTTCATTGACACTATTACTGATCACAACTCTGTATATGCATAATATGATAAAAAAGCAAAAATCACAGAACATGACCTGTTCCTCCTAGCTTGCAATCAGTAGCAGCAGCTAGCATACAAGAGGAGCTTGGATATAAATTGCTGTCAATTTGAAAACAAAGTGAAAATGATTGAGATTAAGGACTTGGCTTAGAAAGATACCGACTCTTATCAGTCCTTGAAATTTTTGATTTTTTTTATTTTACTTCAAGCAGGCTACCCCTTTTTTGTATTTTACCCACTGTATATATATATTTTTTTCTATTTAGCAATATGTTTCTACCACCCAGAATGCATTTTCTATAGCTAAAGAACTTAACCAAATTTGTGCTCAACTACAACTATTGTTTAAGGGCTGGGATTCAAATCTAATCGGCTGACTTTTATTTTTAAAGCTTGTTGCATGGAGCCAGGTACAATAATAAAGACATGTCATTAAACAAATCTTTTTTTATTGCAATTAATGCAATGGACGCTGTCAAAGAACCCGCCTCCCAAAATAATGTCAAAGTGATGAAAATATATTAACATGTTATTCAGCACAAAAAACACACCGTTTGGGTAACCTAAGTGACAACACATATTAAAAATAAGCGAAATGTAAACAAAACCCTGCTTCTACCCTTTATCTTTTCATCAAGGCTTTGGACTATTTGTTAGGTGGGTTGGTTTACGAAATTTTCCACTTCAAAGTGTTTCACTGGTCATTTCTTTTTTTTATCTCATATACTCTCTAAATGTGCGTCAATTCCTCAGGCCTTTCAGCCCTTTCTTGTCTTCTCCCTCCAAGCTTACATAATAAGTCCCTTGCTTTCAAGTGGCTTTTAAGCCTGGCTAAGTCTAAAATTATTTTCAGGAAAAGGGGCAAACCTACAAACTTTTGGGGTCATCTGGCCATGGCATCCTCTAAGTCTACTAAACCTCTTCTCCTTCCTGACTCCTCAAACATATTTGGCTGTCTCTGGGCTGCCTTATCTAAACAACACAAATGGAATCACTTCTTGTTTTTGATAATTGTGTGCCATTAGATGAGTTAATGAGGAACAATTGGCCTTTTCCCGGGTTGGGCCATCATGCTGCCCTGTATCAGACAGGAGGTACCTGGCGTCCTGTCCATGTTCCATGATCTCACTGTCTTTCTGTAAGGAGTATCAGACATCTCTTTTACATGTCAGATTGCCTGTTCTCTAGCTTACTGGGAAAATATTAAGTTCCTGTTAGATTACATTTATCTCTCTCCAATATTTAGCCCTTGCCTTTTGCCTTTCTTGGGCTAATAGTATAGCCTGTGACCATCTATCTTCATTGTCATGACAACACACATTGGCATTGCTCTTTAAATCTTTCATGCCTGTCACTATAAAGTTTACTTGACCTAGTTAACATTTAGTTCAAATTAAATTCTTTAATTTAGGAACACAAAACATTGCATGCAGTATTGTTCATCTAAACATGTTCTTGTTTGTCATTGTGTTGTTGTTACCTTTTACTTTATATACTCTATAAATTAATCAGAGTAAAAGAACATGAAATAAATTATCTTTATTTGATAATACATTAACACTCCACAAAGGTAAGAAAGACAACCACTCACCCTCTAAAAACAAACAGAAAAGAAAGTCTTCCTTACTACATTCCCTTGTGTTCCTATAAGCTCCCCTTTAAAGGAAACCAAGTTAATGAGATTGGATTCAAACTGCCAAAAAGATTGAACGACAGCTGCAGTGTCCTTCTCTGTTTGTGAAATTTGGCCAATCACAGTGTAAAGCAGATTCTTATTATATACATTCTGTAACAAACATGAGTTTTATTTTTTTTTTTTGAAAGGAACCATAGAACACCCCATCAACAAGGTTGGTGATATACCGTAACAGCTTGCATCTTGTCAGACGTGGATCCCATAAAAGATGCCTTAGTACTTTATACACCAGAAACATATATGTTTTTTCTGACATTTGCCTTTTTAAAATTGTGTTTTTAGCAGGAAAACAGGAATGGATTCCAAAGTAAACTTAGGATCACCTTACCTTTCTACTGCATGCTTCAGAACTATTGTTTTAAATACCAGAATTTATTTACTTTTTTATTTTTTAAATACTGTGCTTATGCAAATTGTTTCCATTGGACATTCACTTTATAGATGTTGCACTGCAGTTACACAGATTTTACCTGGTGTTATGCACTTTTTACAAGGCTACAGATATTTTATTTTGAATTAATTTTAAGGAAATATTTCTTCTTTTTATAAATAATATGTGAAATAACAAGGAGACATGAAGGTCAAACAAACAGTAAAATTTCATCTTCACTTGGCTTTAATAAATGCAAATCATAATGTGCATAATACCTCATGTACAGATGGCTCAAATGATTTATACTTTTGATTATGTTATTCAAAAATAGAAAATTTCTACCAAATATATTATAATACCTGTTTCAATGTTACACATATTAATGTGAGGTCTACTTGCCCCCCTTGGTATCTACATTATGTACTCTGCATTATCATATACGGTATGTAGACCACCTTAAATGGTTTTCTATGAAAGTTCCATAATTGTAAACAGTTACAAATATCTATTCTTACTGCTGAGCATTGAATATATAAAAGTAAAGCCAATCTATAAAAGGTACTTTTATTTTAAAGTACGAGTAATATGGTCTTAGTCTCATTTTCATTTCACACAAATGCCGTAGTAATACATCTTGGGAACATTTAGAGGAGACTTTCTTGTTGGGTAGGCAATTGTCCTATAGTGACTGCCTTCAAGCAGAAAATGGTATTGAAAATGTATGCCTTTCACTTTTTATAGGAAAAATGCTTTTACTCTGAAGGTTTAAAGAATAAAATATAACAACCAACCAGCCAGTAGCAAATAGATTTTCACAAATCAAAAGAAGGCAGTGTGAATAAAGCACAAGCACAAAGATAAAGAATAGAAAAATATTTTACATCATCTTTCCAACACATCCAATATATAGTGTGCCATCTTGCAAACCCCACAAGCTATGTAATCAAAGATTATACATTTAGTGAGTGACCTTAATCCAACCCTATGCTTAAACTGTATTGAAAAGAAAGCACATTTATCTCAAAAGCATTTTGTAAGAAACAGAGAGGCTGGATGTTTTATTTATTTTTTTGAAAAATCAGATATGAGAGTGACTCATGTATGAGGAAAGGCTACTGGGTGGCCTCAAACAGAGTTGTTTGAGAAAGTATTTTGCCTCTTAGGAAGGGCATACATAACTCAGTAAGAAGGAGGCAACACAGATTACTGCTGAGACAATTGTCAGGAAGTGAAAGAAGCACTTTGAGAACCTTCAGAACATGTTGATAAAATGTTCTTTGGATGCAGCACATGAAATCCATCCATCCATCCATTTTCCAACCTGCTGAATCCAAACACAGGGTCACGGGGGTCTGCTGGAGCCAATCCCAGCCAACACAGGGCACAAGGCAGGAACCAATCCTGGGCAGGATGCCAACCCACCACAGGACACACACAAACACACCAAGCACACACTAGGGCCAATTTAGAATCGCCATTCCACCTAACCTGCATGTCTTTGGACTGTGGGAGGAAACCGGAGCGCCCGGAGGAAACCCACGCAGACACGGAGAGAACATGCAACCTCCACGCAGGTAGGACCCGGGAAGCAAACCCGGGTCTCCTAACTGCGAGGCAGCAGCGCTACCACTGCGCCACCGTGCCACCCACATGAAATCTCTGAAGTTATTTTTGATGAAGTTGCCATTGGCCTTGAAAAGTTATAAATTCAGCTGGGGCCTCATGTATAACTGCGTGCATAGAATTTACACTAAAACATGGCGTACGGACAAAAGTGGAAATGTGAGTATGCACAAAAAAATCCAGATGCATAAATCTGTGCGTACTTCAAATTCCATGCACTTCCCCTTTACAGATCCCAATGAACGTCAAATTTAACGCATTTGCACTCACTTACAGCTCCCATATTTTAATATGGAAATTAATATACATATAACCTTCCGTTTAGTGCTTGGTTAAAAGACAATGTAAAAGGCACGTGTAATGAAGAATTTCAGGGAATGCGAAGTCCAGGCAAGGAAAAACGTACTATTTGTTGGCTTATGCAGTGGTACAAGCAACAAAAGCAAGGCGGAGACAGTCGAAATTTCAAGTTTGGAAATTCACACAGTACCTGAAATACAAAAGTGGTCAGATATCAAAGTCAATGTGAAAGTCACAGCCCACCATTTGTTTATTCTGTTTCAGACAATATTATAAAAGCTGACCCCTGTGCTGATGGCATAATGGTGCTGCTTTGCTGAGCACGTCTTCGGGCACTGTCTGCATACACACCATTGCCTTAGAAACCACGGGGAGGCCATCTGGCCATGTGCTGATGGATGCTATTCTGAGTTACAAAATGCAAAAGTGGATGCTATAAGAAATGTAGCCAATGAACTAAGGAATATAAGGGCTGCACTATGTGATGTTGACCACAAATTAAATGAATTGGTTAAAAAATAAATGCTGCAACTGATTACCTGTTTTTACATTCTGCTAATTGCATTGCACAATGCGAAACACTTTCTGTGCACTATAGAGCAACACATTAATAGAGAGGAAATGCTTTCTATTTACATAAGCAAATTAATTCTCTGAAGGTGCCTTTGTAGTGTTGTGTCGGCACTGAGCGACACAATGGACCGATTCTCAGCTCTTTACTTTGAGGTGACTCGCTATCCTTATAAGGACTGCTTGCTTTTTACCAAACTAGTTGGAAAAAGCACCTGCAACTCTGCACAGCTGCCATTTTTATAGGTTCTTCAGCTATAAACGATGTAATGGCAGCTCCTTCTTTTAGTGATTGATCCCTGGCTTATGTAACTCATCTTGCACCGTTGCAATAGCAATGTGCATGCAATTAAACGCTCCAATTACATTTGGAAAACAGGACGTTGCTGTGAATTGTGTTTTCATGTTTTCCAGTTCAACCACAGTGTAAAGAAATTTTATCTATCTGGATGACAAGCAGATAATACCATCCCATATATCTGGAATAGAGAGATTCAGTGATGACCGAGAAATACTCGGATCAATCAGCAAGTTCATGTTGAAAAGCTCTTGTGGGTAAAAACCCGAGAATGGACAGAACTTGCAAAGGAGCAGGTAGAGCACAATTCCTCAAGGTCTGCCTTTGCAGAATCAGGCCAGTTCAGCGCACAGGTACAACAGGATAGCTCTTGGAAATTGAAGTCAACTTAGAAACCAGTTGTCATTATCTATAAATACGCACTTTCTTCAAATTCTTCCATTTGTCATATCTTCTAACCACACTAAAGCAGCTATGGTAGTTGGAATAATTTGGCCATTCCGTGCACCATTATTGTGATTACAATCAAGTGAATTAAATTTGTAAATGATATGCAATTAATTTCGGTGTATTTGATAAATCCTGTATCATAGATGTGAATCTAAAAAAGAAAAGAAACAAAAACAGTAGCACTGCTTTGACATTGGGTGCTGCCAGTTTGCAAAACTGAGCAGAAACGTGTGTACGCAACTGGGGACCCTGACATGAAAATGTGAGTGGCTTTAAGTCAAGTTTAGTTTTTATACATCTCAAAATGAGCGTGGAAATGGGTGAACGCAGCATTTTTGGGTGTTCACTCCATTTATACATGAGGCCCCTGGTGATTATATTTGTAAAAACAAAATAAAAATACAAAAAAAGTTTTTAGGGTTGAGGAGTAGCCAGCTAAAAAATCAGTTTTGTACTGTTGGAAGCTTATTTTTTTATTGGTTATAGACATGGGGACATACTGTATATAAATTACAATTTAGTTTGCTCTTTTTCTCTTCTAATTTCATCAGGTCTTTTTAATATTCTGTGTTGTGACTGGTTTGAAAAGAATGTCTGGGATTCAATGCTAAATGTATATGTAAAAGTATAATTAAAGACATATATAAAATATTTTAACAAAGAATGTGTAAAAACTCTAAAAGTGTAACATTGTACTTTTCTCACACAAGGCTAGGCTTACAGATAATTTCAGTTCAACACAGCTAGTTGTGCAGTATACAGCTTGCATGTCAGATCCCAGTAAATGAGTTTAAAGGTAAAATCCTGAAATAATGAAAACTTCACAAAAGCTATCAAAACAACTGGAAGTATTGAAGCATTTTCAATGCACACAGTTAAAGGCGATCAACTACTCCAAAATCTAAAAAGGCTTACACAGCAGATGCAGCATGTACTGTAATTCTCCTAATGTAGAATTCTTAATGTTATACAGTACATATACTTTTACTTAGTCCATGGTTTTTTGCATCAATTCTTATTTTGTAGTTTACTTTCTATTTTAACTTGATTTGAAAAACATTATTTTGGTTTATGTCTAGTTTTTATTGTTTATGTGCAGTAAAGTGATGTACTATGGTATCAAGAGAAGTACTACTTATCTATATATATAATTTACTAAGGGCACGCAAGACACTGAGTGCAAGCAAGACACTGAGGGCACTCAAGACAGTGAGCGCAAGCATGACAGAGCCCCGCCCGCCAACTCTAACCCTCCTACTGCCTCATGGGATACGCACGACAGAGCCACACACGCCAACTGTAACCTTCCTCCCGAGTCCAGCATCAGTCTCGAGGCACGCAGCAACTCACCAAACACAGCCTCAGTCACTTTTGTCTGTGCAAAAGTCCACATGCACCTCTGAGCCACGTTGACTTTACACGGCCCGCAAGACAGACAGCCACGATCGGCAACTCACAGAGCCCCGCCCACCAACTCTAACTTAGGGCAAGCAAGACAGAGAGCGCACGCAAGACAGAGAGCCACGCCCGCCAACTCACAGAGCTCCGCCCACCAACTCTAAGACCATGGGATACGCACGCATTTAGTGTATAAATATATATAAATAATTGCATGTAAACGATTTGCCAAAATCTGTTGTATGTAAACAATACTGTTTAAAATGTTATTGTTTTTTCATCAGAAAACCCGGTTTCCACGTCTACCTGTATTAGATATATGTACAGTCTCTCAAATTATCTAAGCAGCAGTTAGTTTCTTTTCAATTGGGCCCTAGGGTCAGATATTTGAACTTCCTTTCTAAAAATCACATTAATCATCTGACTGTTAACTGATAAGTCTCTTGAATATGCATCAGTTCTATGCACAAATAAAAAGGGTTTGTGTGCGTTTTTGATATTCACATTTGCATCCATGTGACTCATAATGCAGTTAAAATTTAAATAGGGCAATAAACAGGAATGAGAATTCATTTTCTCTATAATGTCTCTAGAGACTGACTTGGGGTGGGATGCTGCTGCATTAGTAACCATATTTAGAAGTTTTTTTATCTGACAACATAAAAGATGAGATCACAATGTATGGTTTATAAGAGACTTTGGTTGAGGTGCTGTGTATTACATAATCATTTCATTCAGTAAAAAAGCCTACTCCTATGCTTTATGAACAGTGAAAACCAATGGAGATTGTGAAAACTAGCATAGGTTCTCAGGAACAGCAATCTCAGGACTACGCTTTTATTATGGTGAATTGGGTCACACGTTGTTATGATTAAGTAATCGATTTGTTTCTTGGTGCTTCTTTACCCAAAGAAAATCACTATATTTTTAAGAATCTGAATAATGATTTTATTCTTCCATCCAACATACCTGTGGGGGTGAGATTATTTTGTCTTGAATAAAGTTGGTACACATTGCCCCTGTATTGATTAAAAAGAACTTTATAAGATTACAGTGAAGAAATCTTATCCCCTATCCCTAATTCTTCATTTCTTGGCCACATTACACAATACCCATAATTTCATGCATAATAATGATGGAGATTAGTAGAAAACTGCATTCAACACTGTCTGGATATTATGAGTACTTTGTAATGCCAAAAGGTTTAGCCAATGCTTAAGCAGTTTTTCAGTCACTTGTTAATGATATTTTTCATAATCTCTTAGTTTTAATGTATACTGATGGCATCTTGATGTTTTCTAAAGAATTAAATACAGTATGCATATTGGCCATATCAGGTAATTTTTTTCCTAATCTTTTGGCAAATAATTTGTTCACTTAACTGAAGAAATTAGAGTTCTGTCAAACTTTGGTATATTGGGCTATTGTATAAGTTGTGTGGGAATGTAGATGGACCCAGAAAAGGTTTACACTATTTTCAGTTGGAAATGACAGGACAGAGTGAAACAAGTTCAATGTTTTGTGAGATTTTTTAAACATTTTGATTATCCATTTATAAAGGATTTTCATATGTAATAGCTTTTACTACCTTGCTTACAGGGAGGTAAGAACTTTTTTGCACTTCGAGGCTCTACAAGCTTGGGATTTATCTTTCTTCCCATTTTGTGAAACTCTGATGTATTCCTACCTTTTCAAATGGAAGAGGATATGTCCAGTGTATATGTGGGGACTGTGTTAATACAGTGTTTCCCTGATAGAGGTAAATTGTATCCATGTGCTTATTTTTCCAAAAAAATGCCCACTTCTGATCAAAATAACAACGGGAGAAATAAAATATTTCGTCAATTACATTTCCTTTGGAGGTGTAGTCACACTGGCTTGAGGGTATACCTTATGAATTTACTGACCATAAGAACTTGATGTATTTAAAAGTGGCTAAGGTCTTAATGCCATACAGGCTTGTTGGTCCTTGCTTAATAATTGATTTACATTTTTGATTATATGCTGTCTTTTTGATCAAAATTTAAAGACTGATGCTCTCTCCAGACTTTTTCAACCCAATGAGGTTGGTTCAATACTGGACCCTGCTATTCCACCTTGTAAATTCCTGAAAGCAATGATTTTGGAAATGCCTGAAAATCATCCAGATTCTCTTCAGTCCTCCCAAGCCACCCTCCCACCTCCTCCTAGAAGAAAGTTGTAGATTTCCAATCAGGTAACTGCATATGTTTTGAAATGGGGTAACGTTTCCCCTTTCTTGGGCCTTCCAGGTATTAGTAAGACTTTGGAATTCTAGCAGAGACCTTTTCAGTGGCCAAATATTGCAAGTAAAGTGAAGGATTTTGTAAAGGCTTGTGAAATGTATTGCTGTTGTAAGTTTGGGGTTCAACTGGGATTGTCAAACTCTGTCGCCCCCTCTACATATTCCTAGGAGGGTAAGACAGTGTACTTTATAAATTATCTACTTGTATCTAAGGGTTATACTACAATCTTAGTTATTTGTGGATTGTTTTTCAAAGAGTGCCAATTTTGTGTCTTATATCTGTTCCTCCTGATAAACAACTTTTAAAGTCTGTATTCATCATTATAGTAAATTGCACAGTCTGTCTAGCTACTGTACATTTTTTCAGACCAGGTCCCCAACATATTTCTTGAGTTTAGAAAGGATTCTGTGAGAAATTAGGCATAAACTAGTAAATAGTAAAAGTAAAAGTGGTAAATGACTTGCGGGTAAATGCAGACAGATGCCATTTATCTGTTCTCATCCTCCTCGATCTGAGTGCCTCATTTGACACCATTGATCACAATATTCTTAGAAATTGCCTTAGTCAATGGGTGGGCCTCTCTAGCAGGGTCCTAAATTGGTTTGAATCCTACCTGGCAGGGATAAAATTCTTTGTTAGTTGTGGTAATCACAACTCAAAGACACGTGATATTCTATATGGTGTTCCACAAGGCTCTATCCTGGGTCCGCTGCTTTTCTCAATCTATATGCTTCCGTTAGGTCAGATTATCTCAGGTTACAACGTGAGCTACCACAGCTATGCTGATGACACACAGCTGTACTTATCAATAGCACCTGATGACACCGACTCTCTCGATTCACTAACACAATGTCTTACTTGTATTTCTGAATGGATGAATAGTAATTTTCTCAAGCCAAATAAAAAAAAAACCTGAAATTTTAGTGATTGGCAATAATGGATTCAATGAGGTTATCAGAAATAAACTTGATGCATTAGGATTAAAAGTCAAGACGGAAGTAAAAAACTTAGGGGTAACTGTTGACTGTAATCTGAATTTTAAATTGCGTATTCATCAGACCACTAGGACAGCATTTTTTCACCTAAGAAACAGAGCAAAAGTTAGACCTCTTATATCATTGAAAGATGCCGAGAAATTAATTCACGCTTTGTTTTCAGTCGACTAGATTACTGTAATGCACTCCTCTCAGGACTACCCAAAAAAGACATAAATTGTTTGCAACAAGTGCAGAATGCAGCTGCTAGAATCCTAACTAGGAAAAGAAAACATTTCTCCAGTTTTGATGTCAATACATTGGTTACCTCCGTCTTTCAGAATTGACTTTAAAATTCTGCTTATGGTTTATAAAGCCAAATAATCTCGCTCCATCTTATATATCAGAATGTCTGATGCCCTATATTCTAAATCATAACCTTAGATCCTCAAATGAGTGTCTCCTTAGAATTCCAAAAGCAAAACTTAAAAGAAATGGTGAGGCGGCCTTCTGCTGTTATGCACCTAAAATCTGGAATAGCCTGCCAATAGGAATTCGCCAGGCTAATACAGTAGAGCACTTTAAAACACTGCTGAAAACACATTACTTTAACATGGCCTTCTTATAACTTCACTTTAATTTAATCCTGATACTCTGTATGTTCAATTCATTATAATAACTATTCATGGTGGCTCTAAAATCCGTACTAACCCCTACTCTCTCTTCTGTTTCTTTTTCCGGTTTCTTTGTGGTGGCGGTCTCTGCCACCACCACCTACTCAAAGCATCATGATGCTCCAACATTGATGGACTAAAAGCCAGAAGTCTACATGACCATCATCATCAAGTCCTTCCGTAAGAACCCTAAATACAAAAAGGACTGTTTCATTTATGTGAGGTAGAATGCCCAGAGGGGACTGGGCGGTCTCATGGTCTGGAATCCCTTATTCTATATATATATGATAATACTGCAGTGAAAGTTGTAGGCAGTGTCTAACCCTCTGCTTTTCTGTACTTCAAACAGAGACACTCAGCTCCATCTCTGTATAAAACACTGACTTGATAAAAAAGCAATCACAGAGCAATTTAGCAAGAGAGACAACACAAGGAAGTAAGCTAAACAACAGTTTGGCTGTGACATACAGTACATGCTGCAGAGGGTTCTGTAGTGTTTAGAACATTTTTTTAAGTTTTTTTAAGTACAATTAAGTTTTTTTTTACTTTAAAACAGGATTTTGTTTGTACTAGTAATGACATTGCTTCAACACATTTTTTGACAGCAATTTGTTTCACTCTCACTCTCAGTGCCGTTTGTACATTTCATTATTTAAGAGACATCTTGACATCTTGCCTGAAGAAGGGGCCTGAGTTGCCTCAAAAGCTTGCATATTGTAATCTTTTTAGTTAGCCAATAAAAGGTATCATTTTTCTTGGCTTTTCTCTACATTATTTAAGAGGAAAACAGAAACACCACAAATATAATTAAATTGAAAACGACCTAGGTGCATGTTCTTCTGTAACCTTCAGAAACAGAATTTAGAGACAGCATCTGACAGACGTTTCGAAAACTATTTTTCTTACATAGTAAAATAGAATATTGGTAGAGTTTGCATACATTTTGCAAGTCTTATTCATTCCAGTCTGCATTTTTTCATGTTCAGTGTTTATTAATTGATTTATATTAACTGATGGTCATCATGACACACTGTATAATATGTAATTTGAACCAGTTTGTCCGTCAGTTTAAGCTACCTATAATCAGTGTATGTATCTGCAAACATAAGCCACTGAGATGCATAGCTTTAATTATATATAACTTTAAAAGATATTTCTGAAATTCCATATTGGGATATCTTTGTTATAAGATAAACTACTTTAAACAATACTGAATTTTCATTTATTATCTATAAAGTTTGAGTATGCAAATACACATACACACAAAGTAACCAACATCTTCTGACATCTCAAAGTGAAGATTTCTAAAACAAATCAAAATAATATCATTTTGCAATAAAAAATAATTTTTAGAGATTTTAGAATGTAAGCATCTAATCTTGCAGTGCTACACATTAGTTGTGACTGTGTGACACAAATCCTGCTAGTGTATTGTGGTTTGATTTATGTTTCATCCCTTAATAATTTTAGTCAGAAATAAAGATATACATAAATACAGAAAACCAGCAGTAAATGCAATCCCAGGTTATGAGGTTTGAGAGAAATGCCATCCAAAACAGGCACTGTAACAAATCCATCCATCCATCCATCCATTTTCCAACCCGCTGAATCCGAACACACGGTCACGGGGGTCTGCTGGAGCCAATCCCAGCCAACACGGGGCACAAAGCAGGAATCCAATCCCGGGCAGGGTGCCAACCCACCACAGGTAACAAATCCTACTTATTATATTTACTTACTAACCTATATCTGCTAAACTATACGCTACAAATTTTAAAAGAAACTCCACATGCAGGTCATTCTCTTTTATATCACTAATTTACTAGTAAGAATAACAGACAGGCACATGGGTAACTGGACTCATTTCTTTGCCCAGTGCCCCAATGGCCGAAATTGGCCTATTGTGAGGAAGTTTGGATATGTGAGCAAATGTACCCCATCAAGTGTGCAGCCATAAAAAGCTAAGAAAAATTATAAAATGGCAACTACCTTTTTCAGTGACACAGTATTTGTAATTTACTACTGAAATGTGAGCAAGTGTGTCCGACCATGGACTGTTGCTCCATTACTAATCCAATGATGTTAAATATGGACCTGACTTCTCATTGCTTTAAAAAGTTCTTCCAGAATAAGGATATATGGAATCATTACATAATAATAATAGCTTGAAAGATATCAAGCACATTACAACGAAGGTATGCAGCTTGGCAAAATGTTTGTGCCAATCCTTAAACTCTTTCTTTTTTTAATTTAGCCGCTGAGTATTGATCCCCCAGTATGTATTTCAACTCATACTGCATAATTACTGAAAAAAATCTTCTTTCACATTGAACGTTTGTCAGTTTGGAAAATATATCACAATCAGAGTGTTTGAACATGCACAAGCAATTAATAGTGCCATTCTCAGTTTGATTGTGGTAGCACCACATGATAACTGGTTCCTCCACACCTACCATAGCCTATCTGTAACAAATAAACACATGTTCCACTGCCCCACACTTTGGGTCATGTAATCAGTACTGTCAATACATAATTGAAGGAAAAGAAGTATAAAAACATAAATATTTTGGAATTAATCACAGTAACTTGGGGGAGCAGCATGAAAGTGGCAGACATTAGGAGACTAAACAAACTAATTCAGAAGGCTGCCTCTGTGGTAGAAGAGAAACTGGACAGCTTGGACACTGTGGCAGATCAGAGAATGTTGTCTAGGCTTCGATCTATTATTGAAAATGCTAATCACTCACTTCATAGTGTTGTGGTTGGACAGAGGAACGTTTTCAGCAGTAAACTGACTAGCATGAAGTGCTCCACTGAACGTCACAGGAAATACTTCCTCCCCACAGCCATCAGACTCTATAACTCCTTTTCTGGTCACTCACCCACACTTTAAGTTATTACCCTTTTTCTTTATTGGATATCCAGGTACATTTTTTCAAGTACTTGAAATGTGCAATATACTATTTGTTCTTGTGCAATAAATTGTCTGCTCTTCACATGAGAATAAGTTTGTTCTCAAAATGTGCAATATTAACTTAAGATACAACACTCTGTACTTTAGTTTGATACTTATATTTATTATACCTTATTTATATTTGCATGATTACTTTATACTTGCTCTTATTGTAATATCATCCTTGTCTGTTATTAAGTTGTAACATAAGTAATTTCCTTTGGGATTAATAAGGTTTTTCTGATTCTGATAACTTACTTGACCATATTATAAAACTGGAGCAATATATTTTATTGCTTTCTCAATTACACTTACATCCCTGTTGTTTATTTACAGTATATGTTATGGCTTGTACTGAGTGATCAAAGTACACATAAGTAAGGCCCTGATTACTTAATTTATCATTACCTACAAACCAGAGTATACATTGAGATCTCAAGGTGTCAGTCCACTTATGATTTCAAGGATAAAAAATAAATAGTGGGAGGTTGAAGTTTTAGTTACAAAGCCCTGAAGCTGTGGAATGATCTGCCTGCTAATATAAGAGATGCCCTGGTAGTCTCAGTTGTTAAATCCAGGCTAAAGACTTAATACTTCAATCTAGCATACCCGGAGTAGAGCTACTGATTAGCTGTGCATACTGCATTCCTGTTTGTAAGTCAATTGTACAGAAATATAAATAATACTAGATTTTTAAACCATTAATATTCCTCCTCTATTCTGTTTGCCTTTTCTGTATCTGGATGTGGCACTTGGTGCCACTACTTCACTGCCAGGCTGCTCTCCTGTGGATGGAAAAGTAATCTCAGATAAAGGGGCATTGGAATCATCAGATGGATGGATTCTCTCATCAGACAGAACAGAAAACATTGACTCCACTATAGAAAACCCAGGATAGCATGGATGACCAGTTGGTCAAGGTCTCCAGGACTGTAACTTTCTTTTTTACTTTCTCTTTTACAATCAGTTTCTACCTTGTTCTCTGTGTGTTTTATCAATTTTGTATTTATATATGTACCAGTCCTATATTTAGTAATTAGGATAAACTACTGTATATTTGTATCTTGACTGAGAATTGTTTACAGCAATCTATGCCTACACTCTGTAAAGAGCACTATACAAAAAATAAGCTGTACTGTATATGGTTCTTGTGCATACTTTCTAAACACTTTTAGATCTGTGATCTTTAAAACTGAAAAAAATAAAAAGACATTAATAAACTTTGTTTTTCAAGCAGGCAACAAACATATTATTAACCTTATTTACTCTAACAAGAAGAAAAGGAGAGTTTGTCTACTTGTCAAACTTGCCTCTGGTGGCTAGCATTCTCCTAGGGAATTTGCAATCACAATAAGGGCAACTCTGGTGAATTAAACTGTCATATAGATTCTCATGAGACACATGAGCGGTATATTTCACAAAGACTTGACTCAGAACAAGTATTCCTATCATTGCAATTCAAGCCACTAGGTTTACAGCTCATTGCTTGAATTACACAGTTAATTCATCCAGCAAAGATTTAATGTGGGAAGTGTGTACCTTCTTATAAACAGTCCTCTACAAAGATTTCTCACCTAATCAGGGATATTAAGGTCAAATGTTTGCCTTTTTACTTGCCAAGGGAATTTTTCTCTTTTATGACTGCTGTGCACATCTAGCATCAAGGTAGCAGTAATGTTGTACTCAATGAACTTCACAGTGTCATCAATAAATATGAAAGCAAGTGCCCAGAGGCTGTCTTCAGCGAAGCAGAGGCTTTCAAATCACTGAAATTTCAACTAAAGTTATACCTAGCATGTTTTTCCCCCAAAATATAGTATTTCACAGAATCATCATTATATCACCTTTAAGAACAGAGGTAATAATTTATGTTCTCATGTCAGAAATTTGTACATCCACTTAACAGTATGCAAACATTTCTGAGATTTGTATTTTGTTAGGCAATACTAAAGCATCAAAGTTCAAATCACAGGTTCTAGTACAAATGTAGGTTTTATGAACAGCTAAAACCACATGTATTGAAGGACTGCTGTCATTTTTACACTGAATACTGCACATTCATTCGTTATGGTGTACAAAGCCTTAAATAGTCTTGCTCCATCATATATTTCAGAATGCCTCTCACCTTAAACTCCAAATAGTAACCTTAGATCTTCAAATGAGTATCTGTTTATTAATTCCAAGAGCTTAAGAACTTAAAAGAAGTGGTGAGGCAGCCTTCTGCTGTTATGTACCTAAAATATGGAATAGTTTACTGATAGATATTCGCCAGGCTATTACGGTGGAGCACTTTAAAAAACTGCTAAAAACCCATTATTTTAACATGGCTTTCTGATAGCTTCATTTTAGTGTAACCCTGATATTCTATATATGCATTTATTTATCATTTTTATCATATCAACGCAATCCATACTAGCCTCTACTTTCTCTGCTGTTCTTTTTCAATCTGCGCCACCGTCACCTGATCAAGACACCATGCAGTCCCTACATTGATGGATTGAAGGCCAGATGTCCACATGACCATTATCATCTAATTTCTTTCATGTGAATCTTGAAAACCATGAGGACTGATTTAGATCATTTACGTTAGGTAGAATGCCCAGTGGGGGTTGGGTGGTCTTGTGGACTCAGAAACCCCTGCAGATTTTTTTTTTTATTCTCCAGCCCTCTGGACTTTTTTTTTTGTTTTTTCTGTCTTCCTGGCCATCGGACCTTACTTTATTCTTTGTTAATTATTATTGCCTAATCTTATTTTTATATTTTTCTTTTTTCTTTCATCTTGTAAAGCACTTTGAGCTACATCATTTGTATGAAAATGTGCTATATAAATAAATGTTGTTTAGTATTGTAAATGACATATACAGTCATATGAAAAAGTTTGGGCACCCCTCTTAATTCTTTGGATTGTTGTTTATCATTGGCTGAGTTTTCAAAGTAGCAACTTCCTTTTAATATATGACATGCCTTATGGAAATAGAAGTATTTCAGCAGTGACATTAGGTTTATTGGATTAACAGAAAATATGCAATATGCATCATAACAAAATTAGACAGGTGCATAAATTTGGGCACCCCAACAGAGATGTTACATCAATACTTAGTTGAGCCTCCTTTTGCAAATATAACAGTCTCTAGACACCTCCTATAGCCTTTGATGAGTATCTGGATTCTGGATGGAGGCATTTTTGAACATTCTTCCATACAAAATCTCTCCAGTTCAGTTAAATTTGATGGCTGCCGAGCATGGACAGCCTGCTTCAAATCATGCCATAGATTTCCGATGATATTCAAGTCAGGGGACTGTGACGGCCATTCCAGAACATTGTACTTCTCCCTTGCATGAATGCCTTTGTAGATTTCGAACTGTGTTTTCGGTCATTGTCTTGTTGGAATATCCAACATCTGCGTAACTTCAACTTTGTAACTGATGCTTGAACATTATCCTGAAGAATTTGTTGATATTGGGCTGAATTCATCCGACCCTCGACTTTAACAAGGGCCCCAGTCCCTAAACTAGACACACAGCCCCACAGCATGATGGAACCTCCACCAAATTTGACAGTAGGTAGCAGGTGTTTTTCTTGGAATGCGGTGTTCTTCTTCCACAATGCAAAGTGTTTTTTGTTATGACCAAATAACTCAATTTTTGTCTCATCAGTCCAAAGCACTTGGTTCCAAAATGAATCTGGCTTGTATAAATGAGCATTTGTATACAACAAGCGACTCTGTTTGTGGCGTGAGTGCAGAAAGGGCTTTTTTTCGTCACCCTGCCATACAGATGTTCTTTGTGCAAACTGCACTGAATTGTAGAACGATGCACAGATACACCATCTTCAGCAAGATGTTCTTGCAGGTCTTTGGAGGTGATCTGTGGGTTGTCTGTAACCATTCTCACAATCCTGCACATATGACACTCCTGTATTTTTCTTGGCCTGCCAGACCTAGGTTTAACAGCAACTGTGCCTGTGGCTTTCCATTTCCTGATTACATTCCTTACAGTTCAAACTGACAGTTTAAACCTCTGAGATAGCTTTTTGTAGCCTTCCCCTGGCCTAAACCATGATACTGAACAATCTTTGTTTTTAGATATTTTGAGAGTTGTTTTGAGGATCCCATGCTGTCACTCTTCATAGGAGAGTCAAAGAGGAGCACAACTTGCAATTGAGCACCTTTAATACCTTTCTCATGATTGGACACACCTGTCTATTAAGTTCAAGGCTTAACGAGCTAATCCAACCAATTTGGTGTTGCAAGTAATCAGTATTGAGCAGTTACCTGCATTCAAATCAGTAAAATTACAAAGGGACCCAAATCTTTGCGCAGCCAGTTATTCACATTTGATTTAATTTCATACAACTAAATACTGCTTCACTAAAAATCTTTGTTTGGAAAACACCCCAGTATTCAGATGTTCCTAGGAAATGAAAGACATACCACTGTTATCTTTTTTGTCGAAAGTAAATTATTATGCAGGCCGAGAGGGGTTCCCAAACTTTTTCATATGACTGTATATGTCAATACGTTGGAATGCAGCAATCTATGGATACGCAGGTTTTGACATTGACATAATCAGTTTGATTGGTGTGCTCATGTTTAGATGTCTGTAGTGCAGATCACATATTGTATGTGCAGGGAAAATGTGTTTATCAGTGTTTATCATCTCCATATAGTTGCACGCACAAAAATGTCTCTCCTTCTTACACACATCTCTCTATTATACTAAAAAAACTTGGGTTGAGACATGATTTTCTCAGAGACACTTTAATGTCACGCGAGACAAGAAAGTGAGACAAAAGGACAGCTGCTGTACAGGCTTTTAAATGATCGACGCGCAGTGCAACAAACAGATCACACAGCACTCACGAGCAGCAGCAGTAAGCCAGCTGATCAAGCATTAAGAAATGTATTTGTTTCCCATTGTATCACCGTTTTAGAGTGGGTTTCCGAGGAGCGACTGCATCTCCTTAGCGTGCGTTCAGCCCCCCTCTTCACAACGCGAGAGGCAGAGACACGAATTGGCTGGCGCGTAGCACACCCTGGCGGGGGGAGGGAAATAACTTAATCACTACAGCTTTATTACTGGCAAAAATCAAGAAATAAAAAATGAATGAAAATGAATTAAATGAAAATAACAATCTCTTTGAATTGTATATCTGGTTAACCAAACCCAGGGGTAGGTGAACCCCCTAGTTTAAACTAAAACAAACTTTCACAAAGACATCTGTAGCTGGCTACAGCTCTCCATGTGTCATGCATCTTTGGCAGTTCTCTTCTTCAAAACATGTGATCAATGCCACATTACTTCCAGGCTTGTCCTGTAATCCTCTGCAAGAGAATACAATTTTCATTCTGTTTCTTTAATATGGTGTTTTGACTGTGTTAGAGAGCACCAGAATTAAGGTTTCTGATAAGCACACTGAGCATATCTGATCATAGACTAGTAAACTTTACAGAGTTGTTTCCTGCTTTATGCTCATCTCTAGCATAACTTAATCTGCTTTCTTTTTGCATACTTAACTGATACTGCTATAACAACTGCACACAAATTGGTTTCTTGTCATACACTCATCCATTTTCTGGACCCATATAAGTTCAACAGAAATTTGCAAGGAGTTTAAGCCTGATCCAGCTACACCTAGGGGAAAGTGAAGCCATATTCCTTCAATGGGCACACTCACCTGCATACACTAATGCCTTTATTCACTGACACAGCACTACTTCAAAAATCATAACAAAGCTCCACAAGACATAATTATTTTTTAGCAATCATTTCCATAGCATTTTAACAATAGTATTTTAAGGAAGACAACAGCAAATGACCATTTAACAAACAACCAGATTCACAATCACAACTAAACTAACCTGCAGCTCTTAAGGGATAGAAAAGGAAAACACACAGGTCTTGGGGGGACTGTGCAAAGTACACAGGGACAATGACCAGGGTGGGATTTGAACCTAGGACACTTAACCTGTGAGGCAGCAGCACTAACCTTGTGGATTTGAATTTTCGTGTAATTTATATAGTAATGTTCATGTCTTAGTGTTAATGTATTCTCAAACAGATCAAAAATAGGAAATGGGAAATATGAAGATAACACATACGAATTTCAGGAACACTAGTAAAATGTATGTGGAAATGTAATTATATATATTGTAATATATAGTTTCCGGCCCTCACCCCCAGGCCGCCAGGAGGAGCTCTCCCGACAGCATGGACGTGCCCCGAGTTCCAGCAGGGCCTCATGGACTTTGTAGTTTTTTTATACAGCCCTGCTGGATACCTTGGGGACCACAAGGAGTCGCTGTAGGGAGGCTCGTGGACTCATATCTGCCCTATAACCTGGAAGTGCGTCATAATCCCGTGACAGGAAGAAACGACGTGCTTCCAGGGTGAAGATACGGACTACTTACCCTGACCCGGAAGGGATAAGGACTTGTGGACTGTGGGGCTGGAACACCTCCGGGTCAAGGGGTATAAAAAGACTCTGGGAAAGCCCAGACACTGAGCTGAGCTGGGAGGAAGGGTAGCTAAGTGTCTGGGAGAGGAGGATTGTTTGATTAATGCTTAATTATTGTATGAATAGTGTAGAGGGGAAGGTGCTTAGTGCACTTTATTATCTATACTAATAAACGGCAAAGCCCTCACTCACTCACTCACTCACTCACTCACTCACTGACTGACTCATCACTAATTCTCCAACTTCCCGTGTAGGTAGAAGGCTGAAATTTGGCAGGCTTTTTCCTTACAGCTTCCTTACAAAAGTTGGGCAGGTTTCATTTCGAAATTCTACGCGTAATGGTCATAACTGGAAGCTGTTTTTCTCCATTTACTGTAATGGAGATGAGCTTGAAACCCGTGGGGGCGGAGTTTGACATCATCACGCCTCCCACGTAATCACGCAGTACGTAGAAAACCAGGAAGAGCCCCAAAAAGCGCTGAAGAAAACATGCATTATATAATTGAGAAGGCAGCGAAACAATAAGAAGCGAGCGAGTGATATATACAACCATATTCATGAGTTCTGCTACTTCGGAAACAAAGCACAGTGTAAACCTACACTTTAAATTAAGTTCATAGACAGGCTGCCGCTGGCGTTTGTAATTTAGTGCCTGCCCATATAAGGCCGTCCGTCAGCGGCAATCCAATAGCAAACTGCCACGGGTAAATATTCACGGGTGAAGGACTGTGCTTATGCAGAGGAAGATGAGATAGTCAGGGTGGTGTTTGGCACAAACTCAGCGAAACTGCGAGAGAAAGTTTTAAGTACCGGGACTTCGGTAGCATTAGATACAGCCATGGACATAGCACGACATGGCAACAGCACAGCTGGGAAAGCTCGATGCCTATACACCGAGCGGCTCACGTGAACTGACGCAGTGCACAGACAAGAAGCAACAGTTCCGAAGAGCGCTGAACAAAAACCGAATTACACAATTGAAAAGGCAGCAAAAAAATATGAAGCGTCTGATAAATACAAGATAAGTATGTAATAAGTACAGCTACTGCAGAAACAAAGCACACGGTGGAAAAAGTGAATGTCCCGCTAAAGGAAGACAGTGTTAAAAAAAAAACCCGTGCATGCAGTGTGTCAGGTCTCAGATAAAGAAGAAGACGAGCTGTTTATTGATGCAGTAAGAAACAAATCTTTTTCATAGCTTATTTAACACACTACGTCTCCGCTGCGATACGCGGGTATATATATATGTATATATATATATACCCTGATCTACATACTCGAATAATGAATACTTTATTCGCAATCAATGATTGTTTTGGTAAAGCCATACTCAGTGTATTCATTAGATGAACGGTAAAAAAGTAAGAGCGAGGGGAGGGTCACTTATTGAGGCATGCAGGCAAAACCACATTAGCACGCGGGCTCGATGTACGAAAAAATATATCTTTTTCAAGTTCTATTTAGTCCATATGTGTCAAATTCAAGGGCCACGGGCCACATCCGGCCCGGCGTGTAATTATATCCGGCCCGCGAGATCATTTTATATACTGTATTAT
>JANRMT010062806.1:18178825-18219808 GCA_026402145.1 Polypterus bichir lapradei | reverse complement strand
ATATATATATATATATATATATATATATATATATATATATATGTATAGACTCAAAACCATTATGACAGCAGCAATCCAAGCTGTGAGAAAACAGTAAAAAGGAGGCGTGTCAGATGTCATGGTACATTTTCTAATGCAGCTAGACGAAAACAACTTCGTGACGCTGCCGCCAAATACACAAAACAATTACTTTCACAATCATGTTACATTATTTTTCAAATGTTTCCTTTTCTTTTTCATAACTTCTTTAACACACGACATCGCTGCGAAGTGCAGTTATTTTGCTATATATATATATATATATATATCATAGCGACACTCATAACAGTGACAAAACAATTACATTGACAATCATGTTACGTTATTTTCAAAATGTTTCCTTTTGTTTCTCTTTCCTTCTTTAACACACTACTTCTCCGCTGCCAAGCGCGCTTATTTTGATATATAGATATAGATATAGATATAGAGATATATAGATATATATAGATATGGGAACAACACTCATATGAATGACAAAACAATTACATTAACAATCATGTTACGTTATTTTTTAAATTTTTCCTTTTCTTTTTCATACCTTCTTCAACACACTACTTCTCCGCTGCGAAGCGCGGGTATTCTGCTAGTAAAAGAATAAAAGAGTCTTGGACTTTTACTTGGTGTTTGGAGTGGTACCTGAGGGTTCAAGAGGTGGATCAGAACCTCGACTGCTACAACATATGCACTTTATTTTCAAAGTGAAATGATAAAAAGAAAATTCAACAGCATGAAATTAATTATTTTACAGATTCAAAATGATGCAGGTTTTTTATAACATTCTATTTTACAATATGTGAACATAAGAAAAGAAGATACTTCTCTGAAATGTATTAATAGATTGACCTTATGGAAAATAATAAATTATAATTTTTGAGCTTTTTTATTTATTTCTAAAAAATATTTAAAATAAAAATTGTTTAAAAACAAACTGAAATATCAAAAGAGCCCAAAGATTAAAAAAATTAATAAATAAAAAAACAGAACGGCAGTTTCCACAGACAGAAAAAAAGAATACTCCACCTCTGTATTGTATACCTTAGACTTTGATGTAACTGTCTATTTTTTTCTTACAATGACAAGCCTCCACACAGGTTCAGCTATGTCATGTTTGACGAACTTCTTGATTTCTTTAGCATATAGATAATGTCAAGACATCGTTGTTTCATTTCAGTAGGATTTCCTTTTAATTATCCTGATTCCTAATATAAAAACAGACCTGTGGCCATTTCAAAACTTTTCAATCATCCATTTGAATCTGTTACTTACTCTTCTTTCTGTGGATTGGATTACTGTTCTGCTGTAACTTTTGTTTTAGTTACAGCTTTTTAACAGATGGCTTTTTATCCTGCTGAAGTTTTTGGTACATTGTGGAATGCATCATTGACTCAAAGGCAACAAGCTGAATAGTCTACAAAGCAGAAAGACATCCATAAACCTTGGAAAACTGTCAGCAATCTTCTGCTTATCTTTATTTGTTGATGATCCATCATACATCTTAAATGCAGGTTATAAATTCCCCTGTGTCTGGTGTATTAAACAAGTGGGTAATCTTCTAGTTCTCAAATGGGAGATTGTGGAATCACAGGGATTTGGTCACATGACATGACTGAACTAGCCATGTTGTTACAGATTATCCTGGCTTTCATTCCTGACTCATATATATTTTCTTTTTATTTATTTTTAGAGTCTTTTGGATTGAATTTTGCAATGTGTTCTCTTTATGTGTTGAACATTGCTTTGTTTATTGCTTATTTCATACTGTTGTTAGGTCAGGTCAGGAAAGTATGCACTAGTACAGCGCGTTGTTGCACCCACCACATGACAAAACAGCTCGAGATCCTGATTGGCAGCCCCAAGATTCAGTTCAACCCTCTGGAAATGACCCTCTATCTGGCGCAGCCAGGTGTTATGTGGGTGTCCCCTTGGCCTGGTCCAGCCACTCAGGTCCTCAACAATGAGGACTTTGCGAGCTGGATCACCCTCGTGGAATTGCGCTACACGGCCATAGTGGCGAAACTAACGCTCCATCAAAATGCAGGTAATGCGCCTCATTTGGGACTCCATGAGCATCCGCTTACTTGACAAAACCAGCGTTACCCAAGGCTACTCCAAAGAGACACAGTACCAAAGGAGTCCAGTTTTAATCTCAGGTCACTAAATAGCGTCCATGTCTCACAACCATATACAGTGGAACCTCGGATCAAGAACGTCTCGGAACACGTACAAATCGGTTTACGACCAAAAGGTTCGGCAAACTTTTGCATCTGTTCATGACCACACACTCGGTATACAAACAAGCCAGTTTCCCTTTCGGTTTGTTCACGCCGATGATTTCTGCACATGTTCAGTCTCTCCCTGTGCATTCCCTGTGCAGCAAGAGAAAGAGACACACACACACACACAGACACGCGTGTGAGAGAGAGACAGAGACACGCGCGAGAGACACACACACACACACGCACACGCATGAGAGAGACACAGACACGCATGTGCGAGAGAGAGAGACGGCTGGACGCATAAGGCAGAGAAGGCAGTTAAAGAATGCACCGGGCTTGTTTTTAAAGAGACAGATCCGAGCATTGTTTTTTACCTCGTTGTATTTAATGAAAACTTTTTTCTATTGGATTTTAACCTCCACTTCACTTTTGTTTACAGCGATCGGTTCGTCGCATGCATTGTTGCAATGTTACTTTTCTTGGTGGTTTATTAAATTACGGATTTTTCAAATGTTAATTTTTTTCCCTGTGCTTAAAATTCATTAAAAAAAGTGTTTTTAGCAAGCGGTTCATAGCGCTATAGCACGAACTCTTGCAGTGTTAGTTTTCTCTGTTGTTCAAGGTTTTCTCAGTGTTATTCAATGTTTTTACATTTAGTTTACTATTACGATGTGCATTCTATGGTGTAATTAACTATATTTGTGCTTAAAAATCTTTAAAAAAATATATTTACATACAGTTCGTTTGGTCTGGAACAGCTTAATTGTATTTACATACAATCCTATGGGGGAAATTACTTTGGTTCACGACCAAATCAGTTTATGACCAGAGTTTTGGAATGAATTATGGTCGTGAACCAAAGTTCCACTGTAGCAAGACAGGAAGCACCAGGACTCTAAAGACCTGGACCTTCATCCTTTTGAATAGATATCAGGAGGCCACACACCCCTTTCCAGCGTCCTCAAGATGCCCCATGGTCTCCCAGTCCATCTACTGATTTCATAGGAAGAGTCACCAGAGATATGAATGCCACTGCTGAGGTAAGTAAACATGTCGTCTCTCCACAGACAGACACACTGCTGATGGCTGTGCCTAAGAAGTCATTAAAGGCTGGTGAATTAGACTCAGATTCTACTGGTCTGTCACTTCTACATTTCCTGTCCAGAATGGCAGTTGCGCCAGATTCATCGGAGGGACCATGGTCCTCTAATCCCCATTCACCTTATTGGCATCCTGCTTGAACGAATAGGGGTTGACACCATGGAATCCCTTGAACCCTCAGTTCAGGGACATAAATACATTTTAGTTCTCATAGATTATGCTACTCAATTCTCTTTTGGACAAGATTGCTACTTGCAACAAATGGGGACTGCAATGGGCTGTCGGTTTGCACCTCACTATGCAAACCTATTTATAGCAAAATTGAAGGAAGATTTCATGTCAATGTGCATCTTAAAACCAATGTTGTATCTCCACTACATAGATGACATCTTCATAATCTGGACTGCCAGTGAGAAGGACCTTCTCCATTTTCATAATAACATAATTCTTTTCACTCCAACATAAAGCTGAAGCTGAATTACTCAAAAACAGAAGTCAGCTTCCTTGACACCACCATTCAACTGAAAGACAACACCCTTGTAACTTCTGTTTTTCACAAACCAACAGACAGATGGACCTACCTAAGAAGTGATAGCTTCCACCCCAAGCATATAAGGTGCTCCATTATTTTCAGCCAAGCAATACGGTACAATCGTATTTGCTCAGACCCGACAGACTGGGATCAACAACTGCAGGACCTCAGACAAGATTTCATCAGACAAGGTTATACCCCCAAAACGACAGACATTCAAATAAGAAGAGCTACTGCCATAGCCAGAGACAACCTTCTGGAATATAAAAACAAAGACAACAAGAACCGCATACCCCTTGTTGTCACCTACAACCCACATCTTGAAACACTTAGAAAAATTATAAAAGAACTTCAGCCAATGCCAAACAACGACCAAACACTGAAAAATGTATTTCCTGAACCTCCCCTACTGGCATACAGACAACCACCAAACCTTCAGCAACTAATTGTCCGAAGCTCTCTAAATGAACCGACAGAAAATGGCACATCTCCTTGCCTACAGAAAAGATGTCAAATGTGTGCCCACATTTACAATGCAGACCGTATAGTTATATCACACTGCCAACTTGAACATCACATAAAGGGATCATTTTCCTGCAGATCATCTAATGTGGTCTACCTATTTCTCTGCATGAAATGCCCTGACACTGCACTCTATGTGGGAGAAACTGGACAAGCACTCCGCCAGAGAATGAATTTACACAGGTTCCACATTAAACGTGGCAACACAGATGTTCCTATAGCAGCCCACTTCAACAGCCATGGACACTGTGAGAGGGACTTTAAAGTCACAGTGCTTATGGGCAACTTCAAAACACAGCAAGAGAGAAAAGAATGGGAAGTTAAACTCATGTTAAAATTTAATACATTACAACATGGCTTGAATAGAGACAAGAGTTTTATGGTCAGGTATGAGGATTATTTGCATCTCTCAGACTGACACAGATAACCAGTCTACAGACCCATATTGTCTTGAAAAATTCATCACAAACTTCAAAGGACTTTTTTGGACAATTATCTTATCCAAAGATCTTGACCATACATTGTCCTTCTCTCTCTTGTTGAATTAATCTTAGCCTGAATGAATCTATTAATTTTTTACATTTAAGATTTTTCATTTAAAGATTTACCAATGTTGCTTCTTGTCCTAGTGTGTGTATATAAACACAGGGAACTCCAGTTTCTGTATTACATCTTGCCTGAAGAAGGGGCCTGAGTTGCCACGAAAGCTTGCATAATGTAATCTTTTTAGTTAGCCAATAAAAAGTGTCATTTTGCTTGGCTTTTCTCTTTAAGAACCGCTAATTCTAAATCCATAGCACAAGAACTAGAAGTGGTCTTTGCATGGGTAGGCATCTTAACAGATCAAGGGACACCCTTTACCTTGAATATGTTCAAGGAGGTTGCCAAATTACACCGAATTAAGCATCCGAAGACAGCAGTTTATCATCCTCAAACTGACGGTCTTAATGACTTATTGGGAAGTACCACAAGCCCTCCCATCCACTAATATTTTAGAATATATTGTGCAGTTATGCGATAGATTTAAAAACCTTTGGCCCATTCAAAAAGAAAACATGGAAAAGGCCCAAACAGCGCAAGCTCAGTGTCATAACCTCCCACTGTAAATTGTTGGCACATTGGTAAGGCCCTTATGAGGTTAAGGAACGAAAAAATCCTGTCAATTACTTAGTTAAACAAACTAATGGTTGTCCAACCGAGCTGGTATATCATGTCATCTTACTGAAACCATGGAAAGAAAGGGAAGTGGATCCATTTCCTGCTAAACCCTGCACTTTTTTTGCTCATAAATTATCATTTCACTTCATTCCTAATTTGACACCTGCTCAAAAACAGGAACTGGAATCAGCAATCCTGTCTGTCCCAAAGGTAGAGAGCGAGATACCAGGACGGACCTCGCTGATTGTGCATGATATCATTACCGAACCCGGGGTGATAGTCAGGGAACACCACTACCACCTCCTGGAAGCAAAAAAAAACTGAAGTAGAACTTGAGATCAAGAAAATGTTGGATCTAGGTGTAATTAAGGAAAGTCATAGTCCCTGGTTCATCCCAACAGTCTTGGCCCCTAGTCCAGATGGGTGTTTGAGGTTCTGAATAGTATCCAATGCTGGTTATTTACTTATTCATTTGTCTGTTTCTACTCCACTTGCCCCAATCAGCGTTCACTGCTAGAGGCTGACTACATACCTCAAAGCCACTCTCTTTACTGGTTTCAAGTCAGTCATTTACTTGTACTTAAACATTTCCTTTCTCATGAACGTGTATGCCTTCACTCTCTTCTAGCACTAACACTGTACAGAATGAGTGTTCTATCCAAATATTTCTTAACTTCAGGCCACTAAGGAATCACTGTTACTTTTAACTATTCATCGCTACGAGGCTGGTTATTTACTTGACAGACTGGCCAGTTTCTGCAGCTGTTTTTTGCACCTTCTGCCTCATGTAATGCCTTACCTTGCAGAGTCAAGTTTTGAATATTATGCAGATGAAAAAAGACCAAAAAAAACCAAAAAGGAAAAAAGCTTTAATAATTTCTTCACAGCTCCGTAACAGCAGCCAAGAAGCAAATTTTTTTAGGAGTAAAATTTGTATATTGAACAACTCTCACACAGCAGTACCACAACAACACTCTGCACCAATGATATTTCAGTTATGATATTAATTGTAGTTTTAGTTTAGATTTTATTTTATAAAATTAATTTTTATTTTTATTTCGTTCTAGTTTTCAGCGGAATCAACTATTTTTATTTAGTTCTGTATCTAAAATTTTAGTTTTTATTTTATTTAGTTCTGGCCTTTTTACATAATATTAGTACAATTTTAGTTTTTTTTTTTCTGTTGCAAGACCACAAATGCTGGTCTACACATATTTCAATGCAAGTTATGTTTCAGTCAACAAAATACACCCACAATTCAAAATGCCGTTAAACACAACTTGACTATCGATGATCAAACAGATTAAGTGGCCTAATGAGTATAGTCAACAAGATCAAATGTTTCAACCCAAGCAACCAGTCTGTGCAATCACGTTGCTGTCAAGCTTAAACAAGCTCTCATTTTGAGAGATTTGTTCATATTGCAATTACGTCCATTGCACAGATAACCACACAGACAGCCACACAGTGAAAATATTCACTAATGAAGGACAAGGTCCTCGGCCACTGGCGCTAGGACACTGCATGTTGACAATTTCTGCTGCCAGTACTGAAGGAGTGACATGAGGTGAGGTTCATGGCTGGTGAGGCACTGACTCCTTCAGAGTCAGATTTACAAATATATGAATCCAAAGAGTAGCTTATTCACTATTTAATTGGCAGCCAGTATGCACATTGACTACTGGTCATGTTTCATATCTCATCAGCATTCTTTACACACACATAGGTAATGTACATGTTTGGCCAAGAAAGAACGTTACATTTATAATGGTGAGAATAAGCACATTTGTTCTGCACCCTCCATGTGCTCTAAATTTGCTGTTGCAATTCCACAATTCATACTCATTCAATACAAATGAACGTATAGAGTAGTGTACGAAAAAAACGGATTTTAATTTTTAATTGAAATTTGTAGTTGTTTTTAAAAGCTTTCAATTCTGATGCATGAATTAATTTTAATACAGACTGTTCAACAATAAGATAACAAGAAAAACAAAAGAACATTTTATTTAAGGTTAAAATTTTTTAAATATTGTTTTTTTTTTTCTTAGTCTGATCCCATTTTTTATAAAATTGAAAACCGTTTATGGTCTTACCTTCATTTGTAAATCAAGTCTGTGCACATATCATTCTCCATGAAATTCTCTATCACTTTCTTGTAAAAGTCCTCCTTACTTTCCTTTAGTTTTAAAAGTCTTAATCTTTCATTTTGGCAGTCAGTCAGAACTAAAAATAAAAATAAATGGACCACTTGACTGATATTGTTACCTCATTGAAGTCTGAGTAGAAGAACAGCAGCAACAAGCACCTGTTGGGCTCACATCCGCCCCTTTAGTGCGTCACAGTACCGTCTGCCTCACCTTGTGCCTTTTCACTGTAGTTATATGCCCGATCAGCAAGACTAAATATGTCACATACATTCATTTAAGATAGTAGCCAGACTGTGGAAAATCAGGGTGTATAATAATCGTGTCTGGAAACATTATATTGGTGACATACAGAGAGACAGCAACAGGCACGCGCCAATTCCATGCATCAACCCAGTGTGTGAGTGACAGCGCAGTCCGAGGTGAGGTGAGGCTCTTTGCTGCCGCACCTCACATTTCTCCCCTGTATTTGATCAGGAAATGTGCAAATTTAGTGATTTTGACTATAAAAATGATCAAAATTATCGGAGTCATACAGAAAACAAATTTATAGCACAGACCAGTAAACAAATTTATTTTATGTTTTCATTATGAGTTTTTTTACTTTTCATAATAATGCCTCCCCTGACTGCACCTCCCTGTACTGAAGTGCAGTTATGGTGCTAGAGAAGTGCTGGACTTCCACTAAGTATTGATCCAGCTGGTCCTGCACTGAAACTCCGAGATTTTTCTTGTACACTACACTTGCTTTTATTATCATCTGCGCTGTAGTTAAAGTATTTCCACACATTACTTTCTCGCTTTCTACTCGAAAACATCTGTGCAAAACTTGCCATCGTCAACCACAAGTGCTTACTACTTCAACCCGACGAACCAAATGTGCTCAACAAACAAGCAATGGTCCTTTGCGGAAGTTGCGCCACATGACTATAGTAAGTCCAAAATACAAGTTACCGCATAGTAAACAGAGCAACGTAACTGAACGCTCCGGGCGACCTACAAACAACCCCTCTGCACGATTGAATAGGACTGAATGAAAATGCTATTACTATTTTTTTTTTTGTTTTTACTCAGTTTTCATTCTTATTTTAGTTAGTTCACATATCACTACTTTTTATTTGTATTTAGTTTTAGTTTCTCTGTTTGCCTTAATTTAAATTCTCGTTCTTGTAAAATGCAAAACTATATTTTTAGTTCTAGTTCTCATTTTTGTTTTGAAAATATCACTACTCTGCGCCTTTTTACTTCCACTCACAAAGACGACATCAGCACGTCAGTACACCGGTCTGTTTACAATCACTGGGTCTTAGTCTATAATATATAAGGTCATAGTTTTTGGAATTTTTACAAATAATTTATTATTTGGCATAAAAGTGTATTTTTACTCTTTAGTAACACATTGTTCAATACTATCTAATGTCTAATTGATTAGTGACAAATGTTTTTAAACACCTGTTTAAATTATCATATACCAAGCAAATGTTTTGATTCTGTAAAAACTTAATATTTCTGCCAGTTTTATAACTCTGAAAGAACTTATACAGACTTTTACACATTTTTTTCTAATTATGTATTCATCAGATGTAAAACATTTTGCAGTGCCTATCTAAAGTTCAAACTATTAATCCATTGAAAGTTTTATTAATTAAAGTTATTAAAATTGTTACCAAATATTATAATATTTCTCATTTTTGATAAATGCCACAGTGCAGGTTAATTTGAATCCACTGATTAAGCAAAAATAGAATAAGGACAAGTGCAATTAATCAAAGAGCTTATTTCAAAGTAAAAAATTGGCCTATGATTAAAATTAACTGAGAATAGAGCACTTAGGATCTTCATGGCTAGAAACTACCAGAAAAAAAGAGGTGTGGTAATTAAAAAGTGTAGATTTGTCATATAGATATTCAACAAAACATAACATAAAAAAAAACATGTTTATCAGAATGTGAATATATACATTTAATCAAACATCCATCTATTTTCCTAATCTGCTTATCCAGGGCAGGGTCACGGGGTAGCTGAATCATATCTCAGTGCATAGCTGAGCATACACACATACTGTATAATGCCAATTTAACAATGCCAATTCAACTATACTGTATGTCTTTGTGTTTTATTTGTTGCTGCATTGAAATAATATGTTCATTTTGTGTTTGAGCATCATACCCTGTTTGTCTAGACATGCATAATGGAAATGCATAGAGTAAGACATTATTGAAATATAATTGTCTCTAGAGTTAAGCAATATTATCGAGTGACTTTTATGCCAGCAATACTAGCAAAAGGCCAGCACTGAAATAACAGCATTTCTCAGGTCAACATCCCTTCAGAGCACCCACCAATGCCAGCAAAATGCTAAGAATATGCCAATATGTCTCTTTTATAGTAATCAATCAAAGCTGATATTGAAAGGACATGAATGAAAGTGTCAGATCTTGTTTTTTTCCAATAAAAACACATAATTTCAGGTTAAACTTTGCTACAATTGCATACATTTTTATCAGGTATTTCAACTGCCAGAAAAAATCACATAGTCAATGCAAATTCATGTTATTATAGGAATGACTGGTTTACTATGACAGACAGTAAACTAGCAAGTGAGAATAATCATTTATAAAGTTAAAGTACAGCACGGACAATGAAGTAGCAACAACAATGGGTTGGGTACATGTAAACCTAATGCATTGGCCATTTGATTCTTTAGTATGTGTGCCTAAGAAGAATTAGGCACAGGGGACGTGTAGCAAGTCTATAGATTTTTTATACCTTTTTGTATGTTTCTAAATGCACTTCTACTGCCACATATGCAAATTTTTCTCTTGAAATTTATTAAACAAGGTTCATGGATTTATTAGGGGCCGGCACTTATCTTCAAATCTTCGATGCCTGTTTAATGTAATACACTCACCAACTAAATCAAACACCCCAGAAATATTATTATCATTGGATGCAGAAAAAGCATTCGACATGATTAAATGGAAATACCTTTTTACTACATTGGAGAAGTTTGGGTTTGGCCCAAACATTTGTGCATGGATTAAATTACTGTATACTAACCCAGAAGCTTCAGTTTGCATCAACAACATTTGCTCAGACTACTTTAAACTAGAACGTGGCACTAGACAAGGATGCCCTTTGTCACCGCTGCTGTTTGCGATTGCCATTAAAGGGGATTAGCAGAGAAGGACTAGAACAGAAAATCTCATTATATGCAGATGACATGGTACTGTATATATCAGACCCAGAAAATTCTGTGCCTGCAGTCTTAGCAGCACGCACAGAATTTCAAAAGATCTCTGGTCTCAGAATTAATCTGAATAAAAGTGTACTCTTTCCAGTGAATTCTCAAGCATATAATATTAGATTAGATACCCTACCTTTTATCATTGCAGAACATTTTAAATACCTCGGGGTAAACATTACAAGTAAACATAAAGCTCTATATCAACAAAATTTTGCCGTCTGCATGGAAAAAATTAAACAAGACTTACATAGATGGTCAACCCTTCATCTCACACTAGCTGGAAGAATTAACACTGTTAATATGAATATTCTTCCTAAACTCCTTTTTTTATTTCAAAACATCCCAATATACATTAATAAATCATTCTTTAGGCAATTAGATTCAACAATTACCTCATTTATTTAGAATTCAAAACATCCACGCATCAAAAGAGCGACCTTACAAAGACAAAAGGCAGAAGGCGGCATGGCTCTACCTAACTTCCAGTTTTATTACTGGGCAGCAAATATACAGGCGATAAGAACCTGGACACAAATAGAAGAACATACACAGGCTTGGACCACAATAGAAGTAAAATCCTGCAGTACTTCTTTGTATTCCTTGCTCTGTGTTCCAATAAACACACGCTATTGGCAATATACAAATAACCCAATTGTGCTCCACTCACTTCGAATCTGGAACCAATGTAGAAAGCATTTTAAGACGGAGAAGCTTCTATCTGTGGCACCCCTGCAAGAGAACCACCTCTTTCAACCTTCACAAACATATGCAGTTTTTAATATCTGGAAAAAAATTGGAATTAACTTGCTTAGAGATCTTTATATAGACAACGTCTTTGCATCCTATGAACAATTACATTCCAAATTTAACATTCCAGCTACACATTTCTTTCACTATCTTCAAATCAGAAACTTTGTTAAACAAAACCTTCCAGATTTTCCTCATCTTGCACCCTCATCCATGCTGGAAAAATATTGCTCAATCTCAAGGACTTAGACTCCATCTCTACAATATATAAAATCATTTTACAATTCCTCCCTTTCAAAGATCCAAGAGGACACTGAGAAAAAGATCTCTCAATTAATATATCAGAAAAGGAGTGGAAAGTAGCAATGCAGAGAATTCACTCGAGCTCCATATGCGCAAAGCATACAATTATACAACTTAAAATTATATATTGAGCACATCTGTCTCGACTAAAACTCTCCAAAATGTTTCCAGGGCATGATCCAACCTGCGAACGTTGCAACCCAGTCCCAGCCTCACTAGGTCACATGTTCTGGGCCTGCACCAAATTAACATTATTCTGGACAAAAATTTTTAATTACCTTTCAGATAGCCTTGGACTCACAATCCCTCCTAACCCATTAACAGCTGTGTTTGGTGTTCTTCCAGATGGGTTTAAAGTGGAGAAAGACAAACAAATTGTGATTGCATTCACTACACTTTTGGCACGCAGACTTATTCTGATAAACTGGAAGAATCCAAACTCTCCTCTTTTAAGTCAGTGGGAAACCGATGTGTTATATTATTTGAATTTGGAAAAAATCAAATACTCAGTTAGAGGATCCGTACAGACTTTTTTCAAAACATGGCAGGATCTAATCAGTAATATTTTAAAATAAGTTCATAAAGCACAGAGAATTTATTAATTTAGGTATGTTTACAAGCCTTAAATTTAACGCCGTTTGGCTTGCTCTCTCTCTCAGAGGTGGGGATCGATCTGTTCTTAACTTAATTTTTCTTTTTGTAAAAACTTGATTGCTTTGTATGGATTGTAGTAAAATTAATAAAAAAAAAAAAAAAAAAAAACAAGATTCATTTTGAAGGTTGAGCATGATCATGTTTTGAGTAAAAATGTAGGCCGTCTCATCTCTTTGGCACAAGGCATTCTGTAAGATATACAAATCCAGTGAAGCAGTTATAGACAGTCTTTAAGGTGACCAAATGCTAAATGGAACTTAAAGGTAAGTGTATTACTTGGGTCAGTGCAAAACATTTGAATGGAAACAAAATATGAACATTAAGCTAGGGTGGTTGAATAATATAATGACTAAGACACGTGCCGTTTTAATGATTTTTAACACAATAACATCCTCACACATTTTAACATTTGACAATTTTAATGTTTACATCCAAAATTAACTAGGAAACCAAAGTATGCCATATTTTTCAAAAATGTACAAAAGCTACACGTTCAGAGCTAAACACAGTACTGTCAGGCATTAAATTCTTAAAATAAACACAATGAATTTTCTTTAAGAAATCTTCCTACTCAAGGTACTGACACAAAAGTTAAACATAAAAAGCAATTATAGTAAATAATAACACAAAACTGTGATTTGTATTTCAATATATTGTAAATGTGCCACTTTTCTCTAACATATTCATTGCTAAGTCACATTATACTGTATTTTTTTTCTGAGGAGAGGAGAAAAACATCTGACAAATGCAAAAAAGTCACTTGCTGACTAAGGTCATTCTTACATCATATCTCAAATGATAAACCTCAAGCATGGCTGAAAAAGTAACTTTTTCTGCATGTTCTCCTTTCATCTAACTATTCCACAGAGCGGAAAATTGCTTTTCTGTCCAGGGATTTATTTCAACCAGAGTCAACAAAAACTTTGATATGGTCACAAAGGATATATCTGTGAAAGCCATTTAATTAGAATAAATTTGGGTAACAATAGCAGATAGTAACTGGTTGTAAACACAGACTCCTAATATATAGTCACAAAATCCCCAGTGCACAGTGGTATTGCAAGCAATGACCTGACTACATACTAATCCATGTGTAAACTGAAAGACATAAAAATTATACTTTTACATAAGTCACTCCTATGTCTCTTCTTTCTCTTTCTTAGTCCTTGGCCAATCTTTATCCTCCTAGTTAAGCCCTTCTCTCACCTCACATCCCTACTCTGAACTCACTAATCCTTTGGACTCAAAGAAATTTCAAAATATTTAGTTTCACACAAATACTGAAATTCCACCTTAGATGCCCAACTTTTTGCAACAGACTTGGGGCCTCATGTATAAACGGTGCGTACACACAAAAATGTTGTGTACAAACAATTCCATGTTCAAATCACGTTGTATAAAACCTAAACTTGGCATAAAGCCACGAACATTTCCACGGTAGCTCATACCCTGGCGTACGCAAGTTCTGTGCTCGGTTTTGCAGACTGGTGGCACCCAGCGTAAAAGCAGTGCTACTGTTCCAGTGTGGTTTCCCTTTCTTTTTTAGATCCACATCCCTGACACGGCTTTATAAATACACAGAAATTAACAGCATATTGTTTATTAGTTTAATGCATCTGATTATAATTAACCTGTAACAATATAATGGTCCACAGAATGATCAAACTATTCTAAATACAACAGCTGCTTTAGCGTTGTTACTCTCACGGCACCTTCTTCTTCTTCTTTCATCTGCTCTTGTTAGGGGTTGCCACAGCGGATCATCTTTTTCCATATTACTCTCACTACACCACTCAGAGTGTTTATATCACTGTATCTGAGTGGGGAATTACAGCTGTACAGCAGCTGATCAGAAAGAGAATTATCGGTATACAGCATCAAGCACACGCTGTCTCAGCCATGCTGTCTATTGAACTCATCTCATATGGCAAATGCTTCAGAGCCTTTCCTGTTCAGAAACAGTTTCATCCCAAGAACTATAAACGCACTCAATCAGTCCATCAAGTGTTCCTTGTAGAACTATTTGTACTTATAAGTACAATTACCTCACTGGAAACTTGTGATACAGTTATAATATTGCACAACCTGAGCCACTTTATAAAGCACGTATGTACATGTGATGATGATATCATTTTTAAGATGAAATGCAGCAAAATCTGTTTATTATATTATACAGATAAAACTTTAACTTAATTTAAATACAGTCATATGAAAAAGTTTGGGAACCCCTCTTAATTCTTTGGATTTTTGTTCATCATTGGCTGAGCTTTCAACGTAGCAACTTCCTTTTAAAACAGTATATGACATGCCTTATGGAAACAGTAGGATTTCAGCAGTGACATTAAGTTTATCGGATTAACAGAAAATACGCAATATGCATCATAAGAAAATTAGACAGGTGCATAAATTTGGGCACCCCAACAGAGATATTACATCAATACTTAGTTGAGTCTCCTTTTGCATATATAACAGCCTCTAGACACCTCCTATAGCCTTTGATGAGTGTCTAGATTCTAGATGGAGGTACTTTTGACCATTCTTGTATAGAAAATCTATCCAGTTCAGCTAAATTTAATGGCTGCCAAGCATGGACAGCCTGCTTCAAATCAATTCAAGTCATGGGACTGTGACGGCCATTCCAGAACATTGTACTTCTCCCTCTGCATGAATGCCTTTGTAGATTTTGAACTGTGTTTTTGGTCATTGTCTTGTTGGAATATCCAACCCCTGCGTAACTTCAACTTTGTGACTGATGCTTGAACATTATCCTGAAGAATTTGTTGATATTGGATTGAATTCATCCGACCCTTGACTTTAACAAGGGCCCCAGTCCCTGAACTAGCCACACAGCCCCATAGCATGATGGAAACTCCACCACATTTGACAGTAGGTAGCAGGTGTTTTTCATGGAATGCCATGTTCTTCTTCCGCCATGCAAAGAGCTTTTTGTTATGACCAAATAACTCAAGTTTTGTCTCATCAGTCCAAAGCACTTTATTGCAGAATGAATCTGGCTTGTCTAAATGAGCATTTGCATACAACAAGCGACTCTGTTTGTGGCGTGAGTGCAGAAAGGACTTCTTTCTCATCACCCTGCCATACAGATGTTCTTTGTGCAAACTGCGCTGAATTGTGGAACGATGTACAGATACACCATCTGCAGCAAGATGTTCTTGCAGGTCTTTGCAGGTGATCTGTGGGTTGTCTGTAACCATTCTCATAATCCTGCGCATATCACGCTCCTGTATTTTTCTTGGCCTGCCAGACCTGGGTTTAACAGCAACTGTGCCTGTGGCCTTCCATTTCCTGATTACATTCCTTACAGTTGAAACTGACAGTTTACACCTCTGAGATAGGTTTTTGTAGCCTTCCAGCCTTCCCCTAAACCATGATACTGAACAATCTTTGTTTTCAGATCTTTTGAGAGTTGTTTTGAGGATCCCATGCTGTCACTGTTCAGAGGAGAGTCAAAGGAAAGCACAACTTGTAATTGACCACCTTAAATACCTTTTCTCATGATTGGACATACCTGTCTATGAAGTTCAAGGCGTGACAAGCTAATCCAACCAATTTGGTGTTGCAAGTAATCAGTATTGAGCAGTTACATGCATTCAAATCAGCAAAATTACAAGGTGACACACATTTTCCACAGTCAGTTTTCACATTTGATTTAATTTCATACAACTAAATACTGCTTCACTAAAATCTTTGTTCGGAAAACATCCCAGTACTCAGATGTTCCTAGGAAATGAAAGACATACCACTGTTGTCTATTTTGTTGAAAGTAGAGTCAATTATTATGCAGACTGAGAGGGGTTCCCAAACTTTTTCATATGACTGTAATCTATATTGTTAATAAATAAACATGTGAGGACACGGTGTCGTAGCACTAGCAAGGAGTTGTTCCTGCCTCACGCTGTATTCTTGCTGGGACTGGCCTGACACTGGATGGATAGAATAATTGAACATGTACTACAAAGATATTTCAATGTTCCTTAAAAGTTTTGAAGAATCGGCGTTCTAAGCTTACAGATGGCTTAACATCTATTACAGAGCTGATTGTGTGGCGATTGGGTATTTGGAGAAAGAAAAGTAAGGACAGGAATTTGGGGTTAGTACGTTTGACAGAGACAGTACTGCTGCAATAAATTATTTCATTGAAGGTCACACATGGCGCAGCAAGCATCGTGCATGAGGCATGAACAATCACTGTGCCACCGTGTTCCCATGTTTAATAACATGCTTTAACTCATATACTGTAATCATGAAAATGATATCAAGTATACATCTCAGTATTTTAATACTATAATATCACAAATGTAATGGATTCTGGAAGAGAAAGCCCGTTTAAGAATCCCGTAGTGATTCACACACAGAGAGCACATAGAAGATCAAATACAAAACAAAGCATTTAACGTGCTACTATAGTTACGATGGGATTTGAGAAACTAGTAAATTAAATGATTTTAAGATGAAGTTTATGATGTTCTACTTTAATGACAAAATAAACTACGTGATTAAAGTGGAAATTTCGAGATTAAAGTTGACATTTAATGCTTTTTTCCCCACTGTGTGCCTATTTTTTTTCTCTCTAATAAGTTTTCATATGACACTCAGACGGTGGGCTACAACTCGCCTTTTCACAGCAACTTTGATATCTGATAACTTTTTTATTTTTTATGCGACTTTGTGAACTTGAGCTTTTGAGCTTCTCCGACACTCTATGTCACTCGATCATCTTCCTTTTGTTGTTTATACCACTGTTTAAACCAACAAATAGTACATTTTTCCTTGCCTCCACCTGGTATTTGCTGAAATTCTTCTATTCCCCCCGTGCTTTTACCATTGCCTTTTCACAGAACGCTGAGCTTAAGGGCTTTTATTGATTTGCATATTTAAAGAGGTGTAATTCTGGGAGGAGTTTGGGAGTGGCAGCAGGTGCATGCATGTGCGTTACTTTTCACGCTGACTGGGATTTTGGTAGTGGAAGAACGTGGATGTTGGTGAACGCACAGATTTATGCATTTGGATTTTTTTGTGCATATGAACATTTCCGCTTTTGTCCATACGCCATGTTATACTGTGAATTCTTCGCACAGTGTTATGCATGAGGCCCCTGGTGTTTCTCTACCCAGAATCTTCCTTTACCTTTAACAGCCCATGTGTTTAAGGCAATCAATCCATTACCTGACCTCTTAAATGACCAAACCGAAAATTACTCACGCAGCCTTCAGCCATGTATTCCAAACCAATGTTCTGAATGTCTTTTGCCCGTACTCTAGCTTTACATGCCTAATTTTTTTAAAGAGGAGCTAGTTTTCTCTAGCCTCTGTCAAGCTGCCTATTATCTATCATCCTAAGGCAATATTTGTCATGTATTTAATGTATTTGCACCCACTCCACATGCTTCTCTCTTTAAAGGTGTTCCTATCAAAAGTCCACCTGGAGCATCTGATACAATGATAGGAATTACAAATGCCCTTCTTGTACTAGTATGACAGTGTGTGGTGTCACTACAACAGTCTGCTTTTGTCTTTTTTTTTTTTCAGTGACTTTCAGTAGATCTACTGTTCTGTGCTACATTTCCCTGCATGTAATCCCCTTGTTAATACATTTTTGTGGCTAATGCCTTTCTTGGACATCTATGTCTTTCTACTATTGGAGGCTCTGAACTTTAAGGCTAAAAAAACACTCCTATATTCTGTGCCCTATTGATCACACTTTCTACAGTATTTTTATCAATGTCTTTGTCAAGCATACACTACACCTACTTGGCAAATTTTTTTTCTGCACACATCATGTTGTGAAGACGATGGCAGAGCCATCTATAAATAACACAGAAATATTGCCTTCTTTGATTATAATAATCTATGTCCTGCTTACAGCTAAAATACACATTTCAAATTTTACAAATTACATGATGTGCACTCACAAAGATGGGCAAAAATAACCATACTATACCATACCTTTGAGAGCTACATAGGTATATCTCTGTTGTTAATTATTGTAGTGACTTTTGTAATCCTGTAAATTTTTCTTCATATTTTAATATTCTAAGCTTTTAAATAAATCTTCCATGAATTAATTACAGTAAATGGAAGAATTCATTTCTTCGGTATATAAACATGTTTCACAGAGGTACAAACCAGCATATTATATTTTCAGCAAATGATAGGAAAGATCTTGAAGTTTTGTTTTAAAAATGCTTATAATGTCGTCACCTCTATGACCACAGGTCCATAGATAGTGTATTAAAATACAAATGTCTTATCTGCAGCCACTGTACATATTCTCAAGTTGCTAACTCCTAAAAATAACATTTTTTTTATTTGATTACTAGCATTAGGGGAGGCCATAATAAGAACAGGCCATTTCAGCCCAAGAAGCTTGTCCAGCATATCTAGTTAGATTGTCCAAAACAGCATCACGTGAAGATTTGAAGTTCCCTAAAGTCCTACACTTCACCACACTACTTGATAATTTATTTCATGTGTGTTTGGTTATTTGCATGAAGAAAAACATTTATGCAAAATTTGCATTTAACAAGTTTCCAACTATGTCCCTATGTTCTTGTGTTTTTGTTGCAGAATTTATTTTAAAGTTCTAGCTGAGATTCACTGAATTAATTTCTTTCATGTTCATCACCTCACTCATGTTACCTCTTAATCCCTGTTTGCTGAAACAAAAAAGATTCAGCTCCTTTAATGTTCCCACATAGCTCATACATCATAGTCCTGGATTCAGACTATTTGCTCTTCTATAGACTCTCTGGTGCCGCTATATCTTTTATGTAACATCGTGATCAAAACTGTATACAGTACTTTCCTTTGACCAGTGTTAATTTTGAGAATACATGTTGATTTAGTTTTAGGCTTAGTCTTATGAGTAAATTGCAATTTATATTTAGACACATTTTAGTCCCTTAAATATTGTTAGTTTTAGTTGACAAAAATTAAATACATTTTAGTTAAAGGTCAAAGTAAATTAGTCAAACAATCAAATCAGATGTATGTCTCATTTCATATGTAAATATGCACAGAATACACTGTACCTCTAAAGCAGTGGTCTCAAACACGTGGCAGGCAAGTTGCATGTGAGCCCTGAGGCAATTATCTGTGGCCTGTGATGACTTACTTCAACTGCCAAAACCTACCACTAAAACCTGTTTTTCTTTGCAGCACTTTCCTCACAATAATGCTTCCCGTCCGACAATCAGAAATAAAATACTATTCTTCTTACTTATCTCAACATTCAGTGTTCTTACTTCTACTTCCAGTGACATCAGTTAAACGTAAATAGTCAACGTAAAACAACGTTTGCAAATTACTTTCTATTATTCTTGCTGTTAATCGTATGTCTCATTGTTGATTAAAGTCATTAATGTTGTCTTTGTCATTGAAAAAGCGCAAGATTGCTAACGAAAAACAAATATTCTGGGATAAATGGGAAAATTTATATTTTGTCATGGAGGTCAGAGTCAGAGCCTATTGTCACATTTGTTTGCAGTTTATCTCTGTGTTTAATGAGTACAATGTGCGTCGACAATACAATACACTGCATCAAGATGCATTGTCTGCATTTTTTATCATTTAGAAATGAATGCAGTCCATCGACTGGCACTTTTATCTATGCTGTATAACTGTGCGGGGAATATTTATAAACAGTGTGGGAGAGTTTATAAGGGCTTAAAATATATAAAAATAACCATACAAACATATGGTTTCTACTTCGCGGATTTTCACCTATCGCGGGGGGTTCTGGAACGCAACCCCTGCGATCGAGGAGGGATTACTGTATACTTACAAGAGGAAAATCAAACAGTTAACCTGTTTCCATGTTTATTTTAAAATATATTCTCTGTCCTTTCATTGATATAGTGATGATATATTGATAAAAAAATTATTACTGTGAGTACTTAAATTGTTATTGATTACACACAGTAAAGTATGCCTTTGCTTTTTACTGTATGGTATTGATGTGTTATGCACCTTGTGATTAAATTCTCTCTCTCTCTACACTTATGCTTTTTTTATTTTAATCTATCTTGATTTATACATGTCAGTTTAATACTGCTCAGTATGAAAGGTGTTACAAAAAGTAATAATTAATTGCTTTTGTATTCCATATAAAGGAAATAATGCAAGCACATACAAAAACCCTACTGTTTGTAGCTATGCTTTAAGTAACTGCATTTGTAATTACTTCTCAGCTTCATAAAATTGACTTTAATTAATATATTTCCATATTTATTAAACTAATAATACTGACTGGGTGACTGATTAAACAACATGTGTTAGTAGGAGAAAGTTAATTTAAATTAAAAATTAAATTAATGTTTAACTGAGACAAGTTAATTACACATCAATCTGTCTTCTTTAAAATTCCACTAAACCTATTCCTAGGTCAAACCCTCATTTAGTGACCAGCGGTACTGAATCTCAGACTGTATTCTAGTTTATTAAAAGGTTCACTTGCGTACAAGTACACTGAAACACACACATTTGTATTGAAGTAAAATACCATTTGAAAGGTACAGCTATATACCAAATCACATTCTTATCATGTGGTAATTCTGTCTTCTATAGCATTCAGACTTCCAAATTAATAAGAGCCACTGCCACATGATTTTGTAACACCTATTTGGCATGGTCGTAAGAGACAGAGTGAGAAATCGTAGTAGCTGTTTTATCCCTTTATAAAAAAAAAAGCGTGAAACATGCAAAGGTCATGACTTATCTTTTTTGTAAATACTTTGTTTCTCCCTTTTTGATTTTTGTGCATGGCTTTTATTTCATTTGATCTTTAGAAGCCAAGTGTTGAGAAGTGTTATTGTTACTGTTGCCATGGTGCTACTGTGCAACACAAAAATATTTAATTACTGTAAAATTTTGCAAATCTGGGAGACAGAACAGTGATTTTTGCATCAGAATGTGTAAAAACCCGAAAAAGTTTTGATCTTCACCATTTCAGAGCAATAGTAGTGATCACATGATTCTAGTGATGTAAAACAAAAACACCTAAAAAGTTGGAAGTCAAGTGGTTGACAAATTAGTTAGCTATTCATACTCTGGCTAGCACACCTCTCTGAATAGCTATTCAAGTGGAACATTTCTGAAATGTCTATTGAGTGAACAGCTCCTCACAAACAAATGTAAAAATTGCACACCAATGATATAAAACATCATGAATGTTTTATTATTTAGACACTTTTGACAAATAAAATATGTAGGACTAAACTGATTGACATTTGCAGTTTTAAATATACTAAAAAAACAAACTACAGCAAAACAAAAAATTATGCTTTGCTTTTGACACTACTGATATTTTTTTTTTACTTTTATGTCACTCATCCTCAGAGGCTCAAAAGATTCACATTTATTTATTGTTCTTCTTTAAATTACCATTTCAAGTTCTCTCTTTGGATGGAACACTTGAGTGATTAGTCTAAAATAGTTTCTTTTATTGCTTCATTAATTTGTTCCGTAAGGGACTGGGTAATGATATAAGTCAGTGGGTGGGAGTGGGGCTTAAATGGAACAGGCAGGCAACATATTTAAGGGCAAGTTTGTTAAAAAATTAACAGAACCAATCAGACAGAACAAAGTACAGTGGAACCTCTGTTCACGAACATCTCGGTTCACGTACAAATCGGTTTACGACCAAAAAGTTTGCTAAACTTTTGCCTCTGTTCATGACCACACACTCGGTATACAGACAAACCAGTTTCCCTTTCGGTTTGTATGTGTTCAGTGTCTTCCTGTGCATTTCCTGTGCAGCGAGCGAGCGAGGGAGCGAGAGAGAGCGCGATACACACACGCACATAGGCGCGCGAGAGAGAGAGACACACACACAGGCGCGCGAGATAGACACACACACACAGGCACGTGAGAGAGAGAGAGAGACACACACAGGCGCGCGTGAGACACACAGGTGTGCGAGAGAGACACACACACACAGGCGCGCACGAGAGACACACACACACACAGGTGTGCGAGAGAGACACACACACACAGGCACATGAGAGAGATACACACACACACACAGAGGCGCGCGAGAGAGACACACACACACACACAGGCACGCAAGAAAGAGACACACACACAGGCGCACGAGAGAGAGACACACACACACAGGCACGTGAGAGAGAGAGACACACACACAGGCGCACAAGAGAGAGACACAGACACACAGGCGCGCGAGAGAGACACACACAGGAGAGAGAAAGCTGGACGCATAAGGTAGAGAAGGCAGTTAAAGAATGCACTGGGCTTGTTTTTGTTTTTATTTCTGTTTACAGCGATCGGTTCGTAGCGTGCATTGTTGCAATGTTACTTTTCTTGGTGGTTTTTTAAATTACGAATTTTTCAAATTTTCATTTTTTCCCTGTGCTTAATACTCATTAAAAAAAAGTGTTTTTAGCGAGCGGTTCTTAGCGCTATAGCGCAAACTATTGCAGTGTTAGTTTTCTCTGTTGTTCAAGGTTTTCTCAGTGTTATTCAATGTTTTTACATTTAGTTTACTATTACCCTGTGCATTCTGTGGTATAATTAACTATATTTGTGCTTAAAAACTAAAAATATATATATATTTACATACAGTTCGTACTGTCTGGAACGGATTAATTGTATTTACATACAATCCTATGGGGGAAATTTTTGTACAAATCAGTATAAACAGTGCTGTTTACAAATACGGAAGAGGGAGTTGGATGGAGAAAGGTTTCCTAGTAGTGAATCATCCAAAAATGTTTATCCTGTGCTTTGACTCAAGTGTTTGGTGACACAAGACGTAAAATGTGCTTTCCATTGTCCTAATGATGTTTCATAACACCAGCAGCAGCATCCCGACTGTAGCTTTAGGCAATTTGTGTGATTTTCAGATGCTTTATAATTGAGTTACCTGCAAAAACTCTGTATGCAATTATCGACACTATCTACCATGCTGTCTACCATGTACCACTATCTACACGTGGCCCAGTCCCACCCTCCAGAAATGACCCTCTATCTGCTGCAGCTAGGTGTCACGTGGGCATTCCCTTGACCCTGTCTAGATGCTTGGGTCCTCAACAATGAGGATCCTGCGAGCAGGATTGCCCATGCAGAATCACGCTACATGGCTGTAGTACCATAAAGGACGCTCCCTTACAATGCAGGTAATGTGCCTCATTCAGGGCTCCATGAGCAACCGTTTATTTGACACAAAGTCCAACCAGGGGTACCCAAGGATTCTCTGAACAGACACAGTACTGAAGGAGTCCAGTTTCAGGTCACTGGACTGACTTCATAGGAAGAGTCACCAGAAACATGAATGTCACTGCCGAGGTAAGTAATCCTCTCGACAAGGTTGGCATTCTCTCAACAGACAGACCCACTGCTGATGGCTGTGCACAAAAGGTCACTAAAGGCCTGGATGTCGCAAGCCCAGGCACTCAGACTCCTCGGTCAGTCTCTCCAGAGAGACTCCGCGAAGATCACAGCATTGTCGGCAAAGTCAAGGTCGGTGAATGTTTCTTCACCAACAGATGCCCCACAGCTGTTGGACCCAACGACCCTGCCCAACACCAAGTCCATGCAAGCACTGAACAGAGTAGGAGCAAGAACACACCCCTGACAAATCGTAGATCAGCACTCAAAGTGCCACTGTACAGTCCGGCCATGATATCCAGCAACTTCAGGGGGATCCTGCAAAATCTCAGGATGTCTCACAGGGAAGCTCAATCAACTGAGTCAAATGCAATTACAAAAAGTCGACAAAGGCTGCAAAGAAAATCTTCTGCTGATATTTATGTTTGTGCTCGATGAGAATCCTCAGGGCCAGGATGTGGTCAATGGTAGACTTTTTAGGCATAAAACCAGATTGCTCCTATCACTGGAAGGTAAGCAAGTGATAATGAAGCCTAGTGAAAAGGAACCTAGCAAGGACCTTACTCTGCATCGACAGCAGTGTTATCCTCCTGTAGTTGCCACAATGCAGGTGATCACCCTTCCTTTTCTAGATAGGGACAACAAGTTCTGTTTTCCAGTCAGTTGGGATGATGCTTGTCTCCCAAATGGAAGCAAGGATTGCTTGCAATGCCAGAAGGACAGCCTTACCACCAGCCTGGAGAAGTTCACCCTGGATACCACAGATTCCTGCAGGAAATTTCACAGGTAAATATATCTCTCTATTCTATAAAGAAATCCTGGGACGAGACGAGACTTTTTAGCCTGGGACGAAACGCGACTTTTCAGAGAGATATTTTCAAGTCCCGTGAGACAAGACTTTGTGCCAAGAGATTTAACCACACCTGGAGCCAGAAATAAAAGACAAAGAGTAGATGACAAAGTGAAATGTTGTAAAGAGGTTCAAAAACATTGGCACTATACACATGCAGAACAGGTTAGAGATAATGAAAGTACTAAAATTCAAAAGTCTCCAAAAAATGATAGTAAAGATCGCTTTAGTGCAAACAAATGGAAATTATTACTTGGTGAAATAACGGAACAGCGAAAAGAGATTGAATATATTGTTCGGATATAAACTTTAAGTTGGAGACTTGTAGATCGTCTAATTCATGTTGCTATCAGGGAAAAGTAGTGTTTCTCCCCAATGAAGAGGCAACAGCAACAACATTTATTTATATAGCACATTTTCATACAAAAAGTAGCTTAAAGTGCTTTACATAATGAAGAAAAGAAAAATAAAAGACAAATTAAGAAATTAAAATAAGACAACATTAGTTAACATAGAAAAGGAGTAACGTCTGATAGCCAGGGTGGACAGGAAAAACAAACAAAAAAAAAGCTCCAGACAGCTGGAGAAAAAAAATAAAATCTGCAGGGGTTCCAGGCCACGGGACCGCCCAGTCCCCTCTGGGCATTCTACCTAACATAAATGAAATAGTCCTCTTTGTAGTTAGGGTTCTCACTGAGTCACTTGATGTTGATGGTCATACACACTACTGGCTTTTAATCCATCCATCATTGTTGGAACATCATGGTGCTTGAGTAGATGGTGGTGGCGCAAGCTACCACCAAAAGGATACCGGAAAAGGAAACATAAGAGAGAGTAGGGGTTAGTACAGATTTTAAAGCCACCATGAATAGTTATTATAATGAGTTGGATATACAGAGTATCAGGATTTTAATTACAGTGAAGTTATGAGAAGGCCATGTTAAACTAATGTGTTTTCATTAGTTTTTTAAAGTGCTCCATTGTTTTAGCCTGGCGAATTCCTATTGGCAGGCTATTCCAGATTTTAGGTGCATAACAGCAGAAGGCCGCTTCACCACTTTTAAGTTTTGTTCTTGGAATTCTAAGAAGATACTCATTTGAGGAACTGAGGTTACGATTTGGAATATAAGGTGTCAGACATTCCGATATATAAGATGGGGTGAGATTATTTAAGGCTTTATAAACCATAAGCAGAATTTTAAAGTCAATCCTGAATGACACAGGTAACCAGTGTAGTGACATCAAAACTGGAGAGATGTGCTCAGATTTTCTTTTTCTAGTTAGGATTCTAGCAGCCGCATTCTGCACTAGTTGCAAACGATTTATGCCTTTCTTGGGTAGTCCTGAGAGGAGTGCGTTACAGTAATCTAGTCGACTGAAAACAAACGCGTGAACTAATTTCTCAGCATCTTTCAATGATATAATAAGTCTAACTTTAGCTATGTTTCTTAAGTGAAAAAATGCTGTCCTAGTGATCTGATTAATATGCGTTTTAAAATTTAGATTACAGTCAACAGTTACCCCTAAGCTTTTTACCTCCGTCTTGACTTTTAATCCTAATGTATCCAGTTTATTTCTAATAGCCTCATTGTATCCATTATTGCTAATCACTAAGATTTCAGTTTTCTCTTTATTTAACTTGAGAAAGTTACTATTCATCCATTCTGAGATACAAGTCAGACATTGTGTTAGTGAATCAAGAGAATCGGGGTCATCAGGTGCTATTGATAAATACAGCTGTGTGTCATCAGCATAGCTGTGGTAGCTCACGTTGTGCCCTGAGATAATCTGACCTAATGGAAGCATGTAGATTGAGAATAGCAGCGGACCCAGGATAGAGCCTTGTGGAACACCATATCGGATATCACGTGTCTTTGAGTTGTAATTACCACAACTAACAAAGAATTTTCTCCCTGCCAGGTAGGATTCAAATCAATTTAAGACACTAGTATCCGCAAGAATTAAAAGAGCCCCCTAGTAATTATTACATATAATTTCAGATATCTGATCATGGTCTGAAAGTCATTCCAAAATATTTCAAAAAGGAAATCAAAATATCTTAAAAATATATTGTATATACAGTACAGGCTAAAATTCTTTCCTTGATATTTCACATTGATTTTCTGCTCCTTTCAGATATCTAAAATGCAGTTAAGAACTGTAACTTCAGCAATGTACTTAAAATATCTTCACATGCATAGAAAGATATTTAGAGATATTTAAAACAAATGTGAGATATTTTAAATGCAAATGAATTTATTTTCAGGTGACTTGAATAGAGTTTCAGATAGATTTTGAAAGGAGTAACCCATAAAACAGAGCAATAACTTAGTTAACTGACAGGATATAAAGAGTACAGCTAGAAGGTGAATGTTCCATGTAAGGAGAAGTCATCAGTGAAGCTGCTTAGGAGTCTGTCCTTTTTCTAAGTTATGTTAATTATACAGATTCTGGTATAGTTAGTAAACATCTGAATGATGCTAAAATTTGATACATAGCAGATACTGAAAAGGCAACAAAAAGTAATTCTTCAGTAGGTGAACACGTTGAAAATAAAGTTCAGTGCAGAAAAGTGCAAAGTGATACCCGTTGGCAAAACGAACATTAATTCTAAGTACAAGATGGGAGATACTATCTTACAGGAAGCAACCACTAAAAAGGATTTAGTGAGCTAGTCTAGAAATAACATTTTCATTGTTTTACAGTAGCATATTGAGGAAGCAATTAAAAAGATCATAAAAATGTTAAGTTAAACTGTAAAAGCAAATATAGATTAGTGGCCACATAAGACCACATAATTCACCAATGAAACTGCATCTGGAGTATTGTGTGCAGTACTTGTCACTGTGCTACAAAAAGGACATAACAGCAAAAGATAACTATTCAGAGGGCAATCAAGATCATCTGAAGACTAAAAGGCATGCTAAGGAAATAAATCTGTATAGTGTCAAACACAGGAGGCTACATGGGGACCAAAATCATGCTTTTAGATTTCTCAAAGACATCAATAAAATGGATAAAGCAGAATTCTTTGAACTAAACAGAAAATCACGTAGTTGTGGACAATAATGGACATTAAGGGAAAGTGTATTTAAGACTAAAGTCAGAAAGCTATTCTTCATGGGGAGTTGTGGGAATCTCAAAGAAACTACCAGATTGTGTATTTGAAGCAGAAATCTTGACAACCTTTAAAAAACATATGGATAAAATATTGGGACAACATATCTATTAACAAACTAAATGAGCTTATTAGACTCTTTTATGAAACTTCTTATGTCCTTATAAGTATGAAAAGCATTTGAAAATGTTTGCATTTTAATTTGGCTTCCCATAAATGCTGATTAAGCTGGCATAAATTAAAAACATTAAGTATGGCATAAATTTTCTTTTCCCTAGGAATATAGTTTGGTTGTGTTTAGGATAGTTAAGAGCTATAACCCCTATAAAACGTACATGGTTTTGGCATTGTTTTCAAAAGATGCATTTGCTGTCATCCTAGATGATTCTTTGTGTATGATAAATCAGATTCTTCATATAACAAGCTGAGAATCTGTCATAGGAAACAATAATGCACAGTTTTGCTCATAAATGAGGATGCAAGAAAGCTTTTTGCATGTGGGATTGATAGAAGTTATTTAAAAGTAATCAAGGCATCTCAAAATGAAGCCCACTGACCTGCATCAACTGGAATTTTCAGAAGAAAACTTGGTATACCCAGGTCATGTCAGACCATCTGTATAATCATATAATTAATTTCCCCATTTCCTCTGATAACCCAATTTCTGGATTAAGTTAAGCATATTTAATATTTCAGAAACTAATTTCCATAATGCTTACTGTATGTTTTAAGAATAGAAAATATGCTATTTTCACTTTTCACTAACATTTTTCACTTGTAAATTAAACACATGTCAGATGTAGAAATGAATCCTTTCCTTAATAAACCAGTGAGCAACATCTTTTGACTATATACCTTAAAATGTTTCAGATTCAAAACCTGTTTTTGGTATACTATGTTAGCTATTTTCGTGTCTGGCTCTTCTAATGACAGAGGAAAAATCCCCTTCAGTTTTATACTTCATATACATTTTAGAAAATATTTTCTATAAATATTAAACTATTTTAGTCACATCACAAATTTTTTAATATTCTTGGGTTTAATACATTTACATGTAATTTTGTTGGAAAAGATTAAAAGACCAGTGAATCAAGAATGAACAGATTCTACACAAGTTCATGATTCAGCATAGCCACTAACATAAATAAATATTTTTCTTTCAACTCACGTCTAAAGAAAGATCCAGTACTGTGATTTGGTTTAAAAGTAACATTTTTGAAGTAAATGAACACTGTACCACAAGCACCATGAATTTCCACAATTCAGAAAGTTGCTGTTTGCTTTAAAAGTGTTGAAACTAAGAAAATATGTCTATGTGAGCAAATACAGGTCTGTTCAATTCAGAAATTTAAACATAAAATAGATCAAAGGCTCCTTCATCCATGATTAAATAAATGAACTCCAATTTACAGTGGGAAGTTTATCTGATTGTAAGTTTGTCTTGGGTGCAACTAGTGCTTACCCTGCCTACAAACTGAAAGCTCTAATGACTGAATTTTAAGTCATTTTGTCCAAAGAATTTCAGATTCTAAGGAAATAAACTCAACAAAGAAAATGTTAATTGTGGTGGGCTGGCGCCCTTCCCAGGGTTTGTTTCCTGCCTTGCGCCCTGTGTTGGCTGGGATTGGCTCCAGCAGACCCCCGTGACCCTGTAGTTAGGATATAGCGGGTTGGATAATGGATGGATGGAAGAAAATGTTAAATGCAAAACAAATAAAATTAATTAATATTTAATTGTAATAAATTATTAATTTTCTCCAGCATAATAGTAGTTTTCATGTGTTCACTTTGAGCGGTAATACCAGCTTTCTGTTATTTACTTGTCATTCTGATGGCTTGATGTGCCTTGGACAAATCCCAATAGTCATTATCTCTGCATTTGAAGCATGGCCTAAAATGCTGCTGGGAAAATGCAAGCACACATACACCTACTGTATAAGTAAGTATTAATTTGTAAGTATAAATTATATGTTTTGATAGATCTAGTGTATCATTACCTGCATCTTTACTTAATTACCCCCAATATTGCTATAGGGAAAGGTTACTTTTTGAGCTTCTAAACCTACTACTAAATGCACATCACTGACAGAGCACCAGCCATAATATTTAAATGGAAAATTTAATTTGATTATTCAATAGCAATATTTTTATCTGAATATTGAGATAGTACGTTACCAAAACTGACCTTTACCTGACTATGATATCCCATTGTTCATGACTTTCATGACAATAGCATATTGAATGATAAAGATCAGCCCTCTGTAATGATGTAATGGCTCTTGATGGGGTCAGTGACTTTCATGCATAATTTGACAGATGCATTATCACTTTGAATGATGGAAGAGCTTAATGGTATTTTGAAAGGATTCGTCAGATTTCCAAAGCTTGGCGTACAATGAAAATTGAGGCTATTAATCCTTGATGCCTTCATCCCTTTTATTAAGTCATAATAACAACACATTTGACAGATGCTTAACGTCTCACTTCCCCTAAACACTCTAAATATTCAGCATTCTTTATGGAGAGAACAATATGACAATGCCCCTTTTAAAAAAAGATACGTATTTTAAAAAGTTATGTATATTAATTCTCATGACCTTCTCATGAATCTGAGAACATAAGTCATATATATCAGTTTGTAGACTAGCAGTCTAGTCTCATCTTTCTAAAGGAATGTTTAAATATCAGCTATGATCAGGATTTTCAAAAGGCAAGAGAAAAAAACACATCATTACAATAAAGGACTGAAAAGGCCATTTTCTCCAGTTTAATACTGTGGAAGAAGAATTCTAAAATCGATTATTGCTAGTAGATTTTGAAAAAGTTGTGTTTTCACACTTAGTACAGATGTTATCATGAGGTTTTTCCTTTCTTTTAGGGAATCCTGGTAAGGTGTAGTGTAGCCTACCTATTCCAGAGCAATACATTTGTTTTAAACAATTATCTTAGTTTTTGACTTAAAAAAGAATATATTTAGGCATTCAGAAGGTAATAATGTGTGACAGTTATACTGCACACACAGGCTATTTTTTAAATATTAGCTCTTATTTATAAGGTGATAAGAAAGATACATCAAGTGGGTATTATATTTTGAGAGTTGTAATACAAACACCAACTGTCATTTCATGACAACAGTGTAATTTTTAAATTTTACATATCGAAAAACAATAAAAGGTCAAAGATAGCATAATTTTTTTTCTGTAAAGCCTACAACTTCAAAGGGCATTCACATGAAAATTCTCATCGAGAAGATTGTATTTCCTGTCTCTCCCACAGTATATGAAAGCAGTATACAATAGTACAATAAAATGTGGTAGTCTCATAACTTCTAGGATAATGAACTAAATCATTTAGTGTATTCTGAATAAATGATATGTTTATTCATCTCCTTGGGTGGCACGGTGGCGCAGTGGTAGCGCTGCTGCCTCGCAGTTAGGAGACCCAGGTTCGTTTCCCGGGTCCTCCCAGCGTGGAGTTTGCATGTTCTCCCTGTGTCTGCGTGGGTTTCCTCCGGGCGCTCCGGTTTCCTCCCACAGTCCAAAGACATGCAGGTTAGGTGGATTGGTGATTCTAAATTGGCCCTAGTGTGTGTTTGTGTGTGTCCTGCGGTGGGTTGGCACCCTGCCCGGGATTGGTTCCTGCCTTGTGCCCTGTGTTGGCTGGGATTGGCTCCAGCAGACCCCCATGACCCTGTGTTTGGATTCAGCAGGTTGGAAAATGGATGGATTCATCTCCTCACTGGATAACCTGGAGTAGAAGACTTTGAAGTACACCACATACATGACCTGTAGGTGCATTTACTTTCACCTTTTGGAATGATCAGTCTTTACAGTTGAGCTCTTGGTGCAAAAATCACTGCCATATTTCATCTGACACTCAATAATAGATTACTTTTAACTACATCAGGATTTCAGGATTATTATTTGAGGACTGGTGTCACTATAGCTAGAATGGATGTTTTACAGGGGAAAGCGATTTAAATATTAAACTTTGGTACTGATGAAACTAAACAAATAGTCAGGTGCATTAAATTATGAAAATATAAGAGGAAGCCACATGTCCAAGCCATCAGACTAGGATAAAGTGTCAACAGGCTGAATAAGTGACAGTGTATGTAAGTTACACCTGATGAAATGAAAGACAAGATAATAACAACTGCCCTGAAACTTATATAGAAATATATTATATTATATAAAATTACTGTCAAAGTTAATGCTGACAAATGTCTAAAAACAATAATAATAGTAACTACTTTTCTTACCACCAAAAGATTTCAAAATAAAGCACTGAAGAATCTTGAGGAGGTATGGATTCCCAAAACAGAAAGATCAAAGAACATTTATTATTTTCAGAAACATTTCACTTCACGTTTCTTGGCATTGGACTCTCAAATTAATTATTTTTTATTGTTTACATGTTCTGAAGCTTTTTTTCATATTTGATGGGATTTTGATGTATTTCTGTGGTAGCAGCACTATTGTATATAGTGATGGCATCCATTGCTAGAAACGCAATTGGATGTAGTCACAGTGCATCTCTCATTGTGTCACACTTTATAAATCGGTGACACAGTGTATAGTATTTGAAAACTGGATGAATTCTAAAAAGAAAACTTTCAACTAAGGTAAGCAATAGTTAGGGGCAAATAATCTTAGTATAACTAACTTATTTGAGCAGACAGACACCTAGTGTGGTGTGGAAAAAAGGCAGGAGAGCCTCTGGTCATCTAGGTAAATGAGGAACAGTGTAAAATAGAATAGAATATGAATAGTGTAGAATATGACAGTGAAAACTACAGTTTGTAATTGAAATATTGACTTTCTGGCTGTTGGAATTTGTCCATGTTATTTGTCCAGGAAGAGAGGTTACATCATCTTTACTAATGTTTATATTCCTCCCTTTGCCACGGAAATTACTTACTCTGCCACCAATACTTTAATGATGACTCATTCTGACCATGCAGTTATAATATGTGATTTTGGAAGGAACTATGACAAATTTCCATCAGTATGTATCTTGTTCCACTTGAGGAAATAACAAGCTATTCAAATATTAAGGATGCCTTTTAAGTATAAACTACTGGAATCTCATATCTATATATATTCTGACGTGTGAGTCCCTGTCTTGCATGCCAAAACACAAGGCTGAGTCTTAGTACTTTAGCAAAACCAACTTTATTCCGCTTGAAACAGGAACAGTATGGTTATTTATTGTAGCGGGATCTACCATTCTCCTAAACACAGACACAGCAATCAGGCAGGGTCGTGGCCAGGTAATCCTGTTTCCTAAATTTATACTGTTCCTTGCATCACCCATCGCTGGCAATCACTTATACTGCGAATGCAATCAACTCAGATCTGCTTAAGCTGCAAGCTGATAAACTGTTTTCCATAGACGCAGTGATCGCATTTCTGGATGCTCTTTGGCGTTTTGTCTCGTTAGGGGAAGTCTCAAACAAGTTTATTATATATATATATAAAATCCAACGTATGTCTGTCTTTCTGTCTGTCCACTTTTCACAAGAGAACTACTTAACGGACTTAGATTGTGTTTTTATCTATAATTTGTTTGAACATTCCGGTTGATTTTGCGACTTCTCTCATCCTGCCAAGTATCATAGTTTGCTTGCGGTACCAATTTATTAGCACAAATCTGAAAGAGTGGCTGCGGACCGAGGGGAGGGGGGCAGGGCCCTCCTCACTCACAAGCCAGCCTCCATTCAAGTTGGTGTACTACTCACCATGTGTTGGAGCGCACCTTGCCTCCGCTTAGCCAGTGAAACCTGTTTCAGACATCAGACATCATCTATACATTCTTAAGGAGTAACATTTGATGTTTTTGAGAGAGAGTGATCAGAGCTATGTGTGTTTTAGAGAGTAGCTGCTGATTGCCAAAGATATCACAACCACGTGCTTTTCTCCCCACACGGGGCATGCTCTCCTGTCAGAGGTGAACATGATTACATACAGTACCAACATTTGACGTTCGAGCATACCTACCTTCCACTTGGCCAGAATTACATTTTTTTTCATTGATTTTTGTCCTGTTTCACTACTATGTGGGTGGCGCTGCAGGGGATAGCTAGTATAATATATATATATATATATATATATATATATATATATATATATAGTGGCATATGGCCAGGTTGGGCTGGGACCTGTATTAAATTCCTATAGTGACCCGGCACAGCAGCGCGAGGCGCACGCACGGCGCAGGACCGCTGGAAGCATGCACCCCGACACAGCGCACTGAAGCGTGCACCCGCGGCAGGAAGCTCGTGACACTCCAGAGGCTCCATAACCACGCCAGAGTCGGTATAGGGAGAAAGAAAGCCGGATGAACTCCAAAGTCGGTGGCTGGACGCCTGCCCGCCATAAAAGAAGAAGCCAGGGTTGGCGTGCTCCAAAGAAAGGCCAGCCGGACAGTGGATAGTTCAATGAACAAGGTCCATAACAAGGTAGATGCCGAGCCCAGGGAGGATTGGCCCTGGGGCTGTTATATGGTGTTTCCGCGGACCTACCTTGTAAACGCCGATGGCCCAGATCTGTGTTGCTGGCCTGGAGGTGCCAATCGGTGGTGCGATGGTGGGGAGAACTCGACTGTGAGCTAGGTAGTTCTGGCTCCCCTATTTCCGCAGGTTATCAAGTGGAGGACAAGTGCCCGGATGATCTCCCTGATGCAGCTTTCCCTGGTGAGTAGGGGGCGGTGGAGGAGCAATGCCAGGCAGGTAAGGGGATGCGAAATGTGTGTCGTCACCCCGTTGACAAAAGAATAGAGATGGGGACAGCGAGTCTCCACCCCAATCCTGGTGAACACCCGAAGGGGCCGGCGGGAGAAGCACCGGGCCCCGATGGCTTGGCTTGCGGTTGGCGGGTGAGGACGAGGAAACTGAACTGTTTTGGGCTGCATGGGATGTGGAGGGCATCCTCCTACCCCTGCAGTCCCTGTTTCAGGTTTTTCAAGCCCTGCAAGAGGGGCTCATCTGAGAGAGGGGCAATGTGGCGTACAGTCGGAGTTCATGACCGGCTGAGACACCCCTTTGTTATATCCTCGGGGGAGCAGCCATGGACGGTGCAATACCTCCCCCTGTACACTAGATGGCCACCTCCCTGGGTTGGAACGGGGCCTCGGATTCCCGCAGGGCTACCTGGGAATTGGAGTTGGGGGCAGCCCTGTTGGGTCCCACAGGCAATGCCAGGGGGGGCTGCAGCTGGAACTCCTGAGCTCTTATGGGCAGTGTTTTCACCATACCCAGAAGTGCAGCCGGAACTCGGCAATCAAGCACCTGGAGCACTTCTGGGTTAACTATAAAAGGGGCCAGCAACCACCACTCAGTGGCCAGAGTCGGGAGGAGGAGGACGAAGCTAGATTGGAGGAGTGGTGGCGGAAGAGAGAGAGAGAGAGAGAGAGAGAGAATTGTGCTTTACATTATGTGTCTTGTGCTTGGGACTGTGTTGTGCCTGTTGGGATTACGGGGAAGACGTGTCCCACAGGTGAAGAGAAATAAAAGTCTTTTTATTTTTATACGTGCCTCCAGTGTCCAATCTGTGTCGGGTCAGGCGCAAATATAGTGCCTTGTTATTATATATATATACTGTGGCATGCGGCTGGGGGTGGTACCCAGCCGGGACACCCAGGAGGACCGGAGGAGGGCTTGTGCCTCCTCCAGACCACAAAGGGGCGCCCCGGTGCCTAAAGAGCCCTGGACCTCAGCACTTCTGCCACACTAGGAAGTGCTGGGGGGGAAGAAGACTGGGGACACCCGGAGGGCTTCCGGGTGCGCAGCTGGCACTTCCACCACACAGGGGAGTGTCCCGGAGGAGAGTCGGGGAGCAGCTGGAGCCCATCCGGGCTGCTATAAAAGGGGCCGCTTCCCTTCATTTGGAGTCAAGAGTCGGGTGGAAGTGGACAGGAGACTAGAGAGAGAGGAGTGGAGGCGGCCGAAAGGAAGGCACTGCGAAGAGAGGCCTGGACTTTGGGGGATCGGTGCTGGAGGCACTGGGTTTATGCATGGACTACACTGTAAATATTGTAAATAAAATGTGTGTGCTGGGTGACAAAGCGTTGTCCATCTGTCTGTGTCCGGGCCACGTTCCACAATATATATATATATATATATATATATATATATATATATAGTGAAAAGGCGCTATATAGGCACCTGACCCGGCAAACAGATACCCGAAGGCACACGTAAAAATAAAAAGAACTTTTTTTTTCTTTACCTGGGGAGGCACATCTTCCCCGTGTCCCCCAGACACAGCACAGTCCCAAAAGCACACAGTAAATAAAACAATGCACTTTCCTATTTTAAGTCAGTGGGAAACCGATGTTTTATACTACTGTATTTGAAATTGGAAAAAATCAAATACTCAGTTAGAGGATCTGTACAGATTTTTTTCAAAACATGGCAGGATCTAATCAGTAATATTTTAGGATAAGCTCTTAAAGCACAGAGGAAGCAATTATTTCTGTATTTCTTTTTCTTCTCCATTCATTGGTATTGGCTTATCAAACTCTTCAATTTATGTATGTTTACTACCCTTAAGTTTTACTCCATTGGCCATGCTGTCTCTCTCAATGATCCTACTTTTTGTAAAAATTGATTGATTTGTATGGAATGATTGCAATAAAATGAATAAAACTTTACAAAAAAAAAAACAATGCAATTCTAGGTGTGGCTACATTCCAGCCCACATGGGCTTGTTAAGCCATGCAACAATGACAAGTCTTCCAACACCATTCTTACTACATCAACAACTTCTACCACGTCAACTGGAATGGCCAGTGACAAGCCGACCTCTGACCATCACCATGGACTGTCCACAATTGAGGACCAAGTAAGGACAAAACTGAGGAAACTACACACAGGAAAACTCATAGGATAAGACAAAGTCAGTCATTGAGTTCTTAACACCTGGGCTGACCAACATTGTGGTATCCTCTGTCACCTGTTCAGTCTGTCCCTAAGGCTCCCAAAAAGTGCCGCTACAGTAGAAAATAACTTGCAGTGTCCCTGTTCAAATGAAGGCAGACATCTCTTCACCTAAAGACTACAGACCAGTGGCATTTACGTCTAATATTATATATATATATATATTTGAGAGGCTGGTCCTGGGCTATATGAGTCCTCTTGTGGTAGACCGCCTGGACCCACTGCAGTTAGCCTGTCACACAAAGGTTGGAGTGGATGATGCATTTATTTTTCTGCTCCACAAGGTTTATTTTCAACAGAACAAAGATGGTGGCACTGTGAATATTATGCTATTTTATTTCTCCAGTGCCTTCAATACCATTCAGCCATTCATTTCAACATAAATGGTTAAGTACCCTAGGACAGTGGTACAGAATAACAGAATTCCAAGAGGTTCTGGATGCCCAGAACAAAAAGTTATGTTCTGTACCTTATTGGGTAGCAACACGTTAATAGGTTCACTATTCTTACTTGTACAGAATACAGTGAAATTCTTACTTATATGTGCTATAATCAACATTGAACAATTTGCCACTCTTCAGAACTATGATCGGTGATTATTACTACCTTACCTCAAAACATCTGTCTTTCTTAACTGAAATGCAGTACCTGCTTTGCCTCAGTTAGAATTATAATAGAATTTCAACTTCAAGTGGAAGTGTTCACCCCTGTTAAATATTCCAACATTTTATTATTATAGTATTTAAACATGTTATATTAAACAGTTCTACTGGGGTTTGTTTTAGGTAAAAATTCAGTTATTTAGGTGGGCTAATAAACATATTTAAGGGTTTATATTATCTGCATGCAGCTTCATGCATAATAAGACAATACACTTTACTTTTACTGATTTAACTATTTATTAATTGTTAATCTTTGTGCACTGCTGCAACCTACCTACTGCCTCCCATGTTTGTTTTTGTTACTGTAGTGATCATTGGCTGCAATATTCTAAGTGCAGATGTGCTATGTGTAATGTAATCATGTTGGAGGGCCAAGTTTTCAAGTTTTTCTTGATCAAGTATTGCCACTGACTAATACAAACTTGATGACATTCTTTTTTTTGTTTGTTTATCTGTGTATTTGGGCAGAATAGGGTTTCATAGGGCTGAATGGGTAAAGAAGACCTTTGAGGGTCACATTAGCTTTTCCCTATTAGATTTAGAGCCTGGGTTTCTTAGGAATTCACCTTGTACTGTTCGGCTCCTATGCACAAACTGTTTTTTTTTATGGCAGCTAAATCCTGATAGTAATACTGTGTCTACATCCAGCACATTTATACAGCTTGTACCACAGAAGCACAAATTACAGAAAGGTATAATTATAGGTCTCAGAGTGGCAGTAATTCTTTTTTGCTTTGGTCATAAATATATTGATGAAGTCAAGAGAAGTGGAGTGCATAGGGGTGGCAGACTCAAAGAGGTTGGTATTTAAATGCTATATGTCAGTCACACCCTTCAAAGAGGATTTGAATATTAATAGGAATCAGTTGATTTCTGTAAGATTTGGAAAAAAATATTGGCTGAGCAAGAATAATCTTAAAACCCAGCAGTAGCATTTCTGCATTAAAGGCCAGAGATGCATGGCTTCACCAGATTATGCTGTTGTACAAATAAGCTTCCCTCATTTATTTATCTTAGAATGTTTACTAAAACATAGCTTTATTTCTTTAATACATATTTTCCAATGTTTCATCATATATTCAATGCAATTTATTAAGTAGGAAAAAAATTTTATATTCCTGTATGTAAAATTCTTTTTGTGCCTGGAGCTGTTGGCCTCTTTCTTGTGGCTGACTCTGTTGAATCTGGAGCTTCTACATATACTGAAGTGTGTGCAAACATATGCAACCTGAACTTTCAGCTAGGAATCTGAGGGCTAGGAACCTTATCCACTTATCCACTTTGGGTCACCATCTCAATCTGAAGACAAAAAAAAAATCAGGGAAGTCATTTGTGTGCATCTTCAACTTTGTTTAAAACAAAAACAAAAAACAATGACAACAAAAGGCAACCCCTACAAAGAAATGTGGCTTGGGTATTGTGTCAAAATTATGCAGAATCCTGGTGTGGAAAGGTACAAGGCAAAACATTAAAAATGTACCAGTCTTGTACTGTCTGAAAAACACCTTGCCACACTATATTTAACACCAGAGATCTGTGTTTAAATCATGCAGTGTGTATAGTGTGCATGTTTTTCCCTTATTATTGTGGGTTGTTCTTTCTCACTTACAAGCTGTTCAGTTTTTAAATTGGACATGTAGGTTGCAGTTTAGACCATTTATAGCCAGTATGAAGCTAATAATTTACAATTTACAATTTACAGCTAATAATTTACATTTACAGTTTAAATTTACATTTCTGTATTTTGTGAAATAATAATGATAATAATCCTGAAGGGAATCACAAGAATCAGACACCAGTCATGACAGATCAGGCACCGGCAACTAATTATGAGATACATTTTTTTGTGACAGGATTTGTGTGTGAGCTTGCATGTGTTGCTATCTCTAAGAAAAAGAAGTACAGATATGGTTAGTTAGGTAATGTTATTTTTTGAGATGCCACTATTCTCTTTAATTAGTGAATGTAATAGGTGAATTTTCTTTTATGTTCTTTATGGATAGAATGTTGTGTTGACTTGTACACTTTGGAAGTGTGCCATTTCCTCCATGAATGTGGAAATGATTTGAGAAGAGTTTCCCTCAACCTAATAAAAGCAATGTGCATGAAAGAACCTGTGTTTGCATCTGTCTGTGTTGGGTTTGGGGAGCTGCTGTGCCCCTGCAAAGTATAATTCGAGAAAGTTGTACAATTTAAAGCATACTGATTTCTGCTTATAGAAACATAATTTATTTTAGTAAATCATTCTATATCTTCTATACGTTTATACTGTACATTTTTTACTGTAAAACTCTTTTCAAGCACACTGTACTCTACTAAAATAATACCATAACTGCTTCTTGGGAGCAGCATATTGAAGGACATTAGTCTTCGGGTTCTGTCTTAGGGAGACTTCTGGTGGCTGATGTTTTCTTTCCCTAAAATGTGTCATTCTTACATCATGGTTGTCCTCTGTTTGGGCTCTACAATTAAGTTTAAACATAACCACGCTATCTCTCTGTTACCACTGAATATTTACTTAGGAGAATTTATTAATTTTCTTGAGATTGTGAGTTAGTATTTTCTTATAATACTTTCAAAATAAATATATTTTTTAGAGTAGCTTCTTATTTATATGCAAAAATATAAAAACAATAATCCACACTTTGTTGTTTTTTTAATAAAGGAACAGCTTTATAATAATGTATTTAAAACACACACACACACATATATATATATATATATACAAGCCGAGAATTTCGTCCTAGATTTTTGACTTGGAGTTTGGGGTTCGGTTTATACAACGAGTATCATTTCAGATTCCAGATTTCCAGCGCAATGCCGGTTTTGCCGATGAATACGGAAGTAAATAATGACGAAACCACAGAGCCATCTTTCAGATGAAGAAGTAACTTTGCATGCCAGTACTTTAAATTAAATAAAGAATTTATTCAAAAAAGTGTTTTAGTTGTTGATTTTATTAATAAAATTTATAATAAATTATCGGGAAGTTTAAAATAAAATTTATTTTGATTCACGATCCACATCTTGCGTTACGAAACGGATGCGGTCACGTGTATCCGCTTGCGCGATTGTAAACAAACAACCAAGAGCATTAGTAGCGTCAGTCGGAGCCCAGATACATGTGTTTGTGGATGTAATTTCGAAACGAAGATGGACATTGTGTGGAAATATCTCCTCCTCCCTTCCTGCTGCCCAAAGATGTCAAATTAAATGGTGAGTACAGTATGAAATTGTTTCTAGAATAGAATGCCTTTTACTGTCTATACGCATCTACAATGAGATTAAAAGCAGCTCCTTCAGTGCAGAAAAAAGTTCTGTATAGGGCTTGTATGGTTGTTTTTTAGCCTTAGCATAACGCCGTATCTGCGGCCCCGCTTCTGCTT
>JANRMT010062806.1:18009142-18148476 GCA_026402145.1 Polypterus bichir lapradei | reverse complement strand
TATATATATATATATATATATATATATATATATATACATACATATACTAGTTGTGTAAGCCCACTCAATCGCCAAACACTCCTTTTCAATTGTTGAATAATTACATTCCCGCGGAAGCAATTTCCAACTCAAAAACGTGATCAGGTGCTCTTCACCATTGAAAACCTGAGACAGGGCCGCGCCTATACTGAATGCACTAGTGTTCGTCTGTAGGACAAAATCTTTAGAGACGTCAGGATTGTTCAAAACCGGATAAGAAGACAAAGCAGTTTTCAAATAACAAAAGGACCATTCACAATTGTATGACCAGATAACAGGGCGGTTCTTCCTGCCCCTCGTAATATTGGAAAGTGGAGCTGCCCTAATGGCAAAATCAGGGATGAACCTCCAATAATAACCGACAAGCCCCAGAAATGCTCGAACCTGTTTCTGCATCTCTGGACTTGGGTAAGCAAGCACCTCATCCACCTTTTATAGTTGAGGTCTAACCAACCCCATGACCATAGAATAACACAGGTAATGAGTTTCAGACATACCCACCCTATATTTCTTAAGGTTAGCTGTCAAACCAACATGCCTCAAGCAGTCAAGAACTGCCTGAAGTTGTTCCAAATGCGTGTGCCAATCATTACTGGAAATCACGACATCATAGAGGTATGTCCTGGAATATTCAGAATGAGAACGTAAGATCAGATCTTATATGCTAGAAAGTTAGAGGCCTGCCAGGGAGACCAAACAGGAGTCTAGTAAATTAGTAAAGACCATCAGGGGTGGCAAATGCCATTTTCTCACAACTGGAACCTTCAAGAGGCACCAGCCAGTAACCCTTTGTGAGATCCAATGTGGAGATATAGGACACCTGACCCAGTTTCTCCAACAACTCGTCAACACGGTACATTGGATATGCATCAAATTTGGATACCTTATTCAAGTGCCTGAAATCGATACAGAACCGAATTGAACCATACAGTTTTGGGACTAATATGATCAGACTGCACTAGTCACTATTACTTTTTACAAATAACACCCAATGGTAGCAATCTGCTTGACCTCTTTGTGCACGACATTCCATTGCACCTCCAGGATTCAAAACGGGCGCATCTGCACCTTAACACTGGGATCACTGTAGCTGCTGATATATAAGGCAGGGTCAAACACAAGTAAAACACATGCCGAAAGAAATCTCTCAGTCCAAAAGTTCGTTTTAAAAGATTTAGTGAAAATTCAAAGCAAATAGTCCACAGAAGAATAAAGGAAAAGGTTGTTACAAATGTAGAATTAAAGGCAAAAAATTAGAAAAAATGTATCTTCTCTAAACTTAGCTTTTCTTGTTAAACTTTAGTTGTTTCTATACTTAAAGATGCTTTACTTCTTCATCTGTATGCTTTACATGTACGGCTCTGCACATTCAATAAAGCACTTTGTCCTTCATGTTACTTGGCACGTAAGGCACGGTTTAAAACCATATGCCCTCAATGCCTTACACATGGCAAGGCAGGTCACCAAGTATAATGTATAGCCAGAGATGCTAGAAAAAGTTATAATATACCAGTTCAATTCAACTTATGGGGGCTGTAGGAACCTCCTATAGACTATGCACTAATGTTTAGGCAACCATTTATGTAACTTAAATAACTAGCAAATGGCTCTTACACATCTGGCCGTTAATTGCTTATGCTAGGTCAAAAATTAATTACTTTTACATTACTTAGTAAGAGCCTTAACTACTTTAATGAACTTAAACCAAACTTATAAAACTTAAAAATTAAATGTAAATTTAAATTCTACTGTAAAAGCAAAAACACAATTATCCAAATTAAGCACGTAAAATGTAAAATTAATCATTTCAAATAATTGCTGCATCCTGGAGCAGGCACAGTTTGTTCACAGGTCTGTCCAGTGTTCTGGTTTTGGTTTGCACACAAACTCATCTGACTGATCCTTTTGCATCTAGCATTGTCTTGATGACTCAACCCATTACCCAGGAGTTACGGGGTGCTGATTAATCTACAATGAGAACAATATCACCAGGTTCAAAGTTTCTTCTTGGTGTGAGCCATTTTTGACGTTCTTGAAGTATTGGTAAATACTCTTTAGTCCATTTTTTCCAAAACAAATTAGAGAGGTATTTTACTTGTTTCCAACGCCTTTCGGTCATTTTTGGAAAACAGTCCAGGGGGAAGGCTGGGTTGTGTCTTGAATAGAGTAGAATATAATAGAAGTATGAAGGAAGTGTGGGATGGGATGAAGATCATCACTGGCTGCAGCTCGAAGCGGGATGCCACCATCGAGAGAGACGTGGAGAGAGCAAACCAAATGAACAACTTCTTTAACAGGTTTGACCACCCTAACCCACTCTCACCTCGGAGTACTTCATCCTCCAACCATCCTTCTGTTGATACCAGCATAGGTGAGACATCCCCACCCACAATTACAGCAGCACAGGTGAGCAGAGAGCTGAGGAGACTTCGTGCCACCAAAGCAGCGGGTCCAGAGGGCGACTGGGGAGTCCTTTACAGCGCATCTTCAACCTGAGCCTGGAACAGGGGAGAGTCCCGAGGCTTTGGAAAGCATCTTGTATCACCCCAGTCCCAAAGGTATCACGTCCTAGTGAACTGAATGACTTCCGGCCTGTTGCTCTGATGTCACATGTGATGAAGACCATGGAGTGGCTGCTGCTTCACCACCTGAGGCCACAGGTCCGCCACGCCCTCGACCCTCTGCAGTTCGCGTAACAGGAGAAGGTGGGAGTTGCCATCATCTATATGCTACACAGATCCCTCTCCCACCTGGACAGAGGCAGTGGTGCTGTAAGAATTATGTTTTTGGACTTCTCTAGCGCCTTCAACATCATCCAACCTCTGCTCCTTAGGGACAAGCTGACTGAGATGGGAGTAGACTCACACCTGGTGGCATGGATCGTGGACTGTCTTACAGACAGACCTCAGTATGTGCGTCTCGGGGACTGCAGGTCTGACATTGTCAGTAACACAGGAGCGCTGCAGGGGACTGTACTTTCTCCGGTCCTGTTCAGCCTATATACATCAGACTTCCAATACGATTCAGAGTCCTGCCATGTGCAAAAGTTCGCTGATGACACTGCTATTGTGGGCTGCATCAGGAGTGGGCAGGAGGAGGAGTACAGGAAGCTAATCAAAGACTTTGTTAAATGGTGTGACTCAAACCACTTACACCTGAACACCAGCAAGACCAAGGAACTGGTGATGGATTTTAGGAGGCCCAGGCCCCTCATAGACCCCGTGATCAACAGAGGAGACTGTGTGCAGAGGGTACAGACCTATAAATACCTGGGAGTGCAGCTGGATGACAAATTGGACTGGACTGCCAATACTGATGCTCTGTGTAAGAAAGGTCAGAGCCAACTATACTTCCTTAGAAGGTTGGCGTCCTTCAACATCTGCAGTAAGATGCTGCAGATATTCTACTAAACAGTTGTAGCGAGTGCTCTCTTATACGCGGTGGTATGCTGGGGAGGCAGCATAAAGAAGAAGGACGTCTCACGCCTGGGCAAACTTGTTAAGAAGGCAGGCTCTATTGTAGGAATAAAGCTGGACAGTTTAACATCTGTAGCAGAGCGACAGGCACTAAGCAAACTCCTGTCAATCATGAAGAATCCACTGCATCCACTTAACAGTGTCATCTTCAGGCAGAGGAGTAGCTTCAGTGACAGACTGCTGTCACTGTCCTGCTCCACTGACAGACTGAGGAGATCGTTCCTCCCCCACACTATGTGACTCTTCAATTCCACCCGGGGGAGTAAATGCTAACATTATTCAAAGTTATTGTCTGTTTTTACATGCATTTTTATTACTCTTTAATTTAATATGTGAATTTCCCCTTGGGATTAATAAAGTATCTATCTATCTATCTAGTAGCATTTGATTGGGTGTCAATACCTCCAGGTCATTCAGATCATTTGATACCTTTGTGAGAAGTCTTTTGTTTAGGATGTATTCTGCTTAGCCTATCATTGTGTGGAGATGTTCATTATCTAGACTTTGTTGGTTAAGTACTTAATTTAGGACATTTCTTATGCTTCTGATTTGTCTTTCTCACACACACACCGCCTTGGTGGGAGGCCATTGGTGGATTAAAAATCTATTCAATTTCATTCCATATCATGGCATTGCAAATTTTTTCTTGGGTACCAATTTTAGCTGCTTCTCGTAGCTCTCTTTCCGCTCCGATAAAATTTTTTCCATTATCTGAGCACATGATTTTTACTTGCCCTCTTCTATAAATAAATCAATGTATGGCATTGATACAAGAATCAGTGTCCAAAGTATATGCAATTTCTAAACGTACTGCTCTAGTTGTTAGGTAAGTGAAAATTACCCCAGTCCTCTTCACCAGGCTTTGCCCTCTTTTTACCTGGAAGGGGCCAAAATAATTGACTCCAACATTAGAAAAGGGTGGTTGGTCAGGTTGTAGACGGTCCTCTGGTAAATCTGCCATCTCTTGCTCACCTATTTGTGTATTATAGCATGTAATACGCTTTGAAATAATCTTTCTAATACCTGAATTGGTTTGTGGAATCCTATATTTGTGATGTAACTGTGCTAGCATGTAGTTACATCCATAATGTCCATGTTCTTTGTCAATGTGTCGCAAAATGACAGTAGCAATATGTGAATTCAGGGGTGTGGAAATCAAATTTTTTTCTACTTGTCCACGGACAAGTAAATTTAGAAAATCCACTTGTCCGCCAGTTAAATTCACTTGCCCATAAACAAATAACAAAAGAAAAATAGTTTATTTTTTCTGATCTCTTTTATTGATGCCAGAACTGCCTTCCATTTTAAAACTGAAAAAAGTTATTTCAGGGAGTAGTATTTTGCCACCTTGCTCTAGAACATTATATAAAAAAGATTCCCTTATCATTTTAACTCACTAATAAACAATGCCTTCATTATAGCTACACTAGTTCTGTATAGCTACACAGTTACATAACAGAACGCTGTCCTGATTCATTTTCTGCCATGTTCTTCAGCTTTTGTCTTGCAACATCTCCCCCAAGAATCTTTACCATCTCAGACAGCATGGGCTGAATGTTGTTCATTTCTGCTTGAGCTGAACTGCATGGTTCCTGGTACTGATACTGATGGCAAATTTGGCAAAAAACAGTCAGTGTCGTCTGCATTTACCCACGGAAACTCTTTGAGCCATTGCGATTGAAAAGACCGTTTTCATTTTTTATAATACTCACGGTCCCTTTCAGCTTTTGTTTTTCTTTTCTTGTCCTCATTGTCAGGTTTTTCAGGGCCTGTTGTGCCAGTTTTAATCAAGAAACGATCCATTTCTCATCAGCGATGCTACTTGCTTCAGCTTCAGCAACATGCATATAGCGAGAAAAACATGCTTACCGCAGTGCATTATGGGTTACACAGGTAATTCCTAATGACGTATTCGAAATTCCGCAAGATGGTACATTTCCAAAGAAGTAAATATTACCTATGTTGTCGGGGAAAAATTAATCGCACTTAAGGGAAGATTTTTATAGATATTTCATAACATTTGTTATTGGAATGGAATGTTTTCTTCTTTATTTTTAATAAACTGAAAGCGCGAAACCAACTTGTTTTATATGAAAAATTCTCTAATCAAAAACGATCTATAGACAGCTCATCAAAATTAATGTCACGCAATAAATTTCTTAACTCCTCAATATATCACAACCTACGCGAAATCGCAAATTTCCAGAAAGATTAACTGCCTAACAAGCTTTATGTGGTGAAAACATTTGCATTGTAAGTAAAATGACCGCATTTTTTATGTAGAAACAATGAGTTTTATCAAAAATATATAAAAGTTATCGATTATAATGAAAAATTATCAGATTACATCTTAATGTCGGCATGAAAAAAAATGACTGCATCTCCAAGCGTGTAAATAGTAGGCTAAAATACTTATGTAAGACCATAAGAGTGCTTCCCCTTTGAAAAATCAGCCGTCATTTTATAAACAATATTGAAGACCAATCTAACATGAAGAACATGCCTAAGTAGACTGTTTCCACACGAAGTACGTACCCAAATGTTTAAAGTTTGATAGTAGTGGTAAAAATGTGCCCTGCACGGCACATATAATTCTTTTTTCTCCAGAAAATTGCACTTGTCCGCGGACAACTCAAACCAGAAAAACACGTTTGTCCGACGGTCAATTTACCTGTGTCGGACGAGTCGGGCGTTGGATTTCCGCACCACTGGAATTCTTGTGAATCATTGTAGGGTGTTTTGCCACTTCTGGCATAGCAGATTTGCTGAGTCTTCCTCCAACTCTCAGTATTCCCTCTTGCAGGGCTGGGTCAAGTTTGTAGATTTTGCTACTTTTCTTTACATGGTGATTTTTGCGTAAGGCTTTTATCTCCTCTGGGTAAGCTTGTAATTGACTGAGGTGAATAAGTTCCTTTTCTGCTGTAGACACGTCTTTTAGAGACAATGGCGTTAGCCTCATTGTTGATTTTTATTCCTTCATATGTTCTGTGATTAGTGTTTTTTATCTTTCTGGGCTATGTCCAGATTGACTGACCGTATATTGGAATGCCATTATCTCTTTTTTCAGACACAGTAGTACTTCATTGAACCAAAGGAACCATGCTACTGCTTTCTTTAAATTTAAATATTCTGAGTAGTAGTCCATAAGTCTTTTTACTGATTCAGTTTTTTCTTCTACACTTGTTAAACTTACTACACATCCTTTGATTTCCAGATCATCATTAATAGAAAGGTCCACTTCATCCGGTCTCTTTGGTCATTCGTGTTCTGGCTATAGCTGGAAATTTGGGCTTTGAATCCAAGTCTTACTTTTGATTAAGCTTTCTCTTGTCATGCCTCTTGATGCCTGATCTGCTGGATTTTGTACAGATGTGACATACTGGGAGTGCCCCCTTATCACTGTGACTCTGTTGGCAACAAAAGTTTTGTAGTGTGCACTATCATTTACAATGTACCTTAATACAGTGGTGCTGTCAGTCCAAAAGATTGACTCTTGCAGGGGCATCTGTAGTTATTGTTTTAGTATCTTGTCCATTTTAACTGCTACCACTGCTGCTGTTAGCTCTAACCTTGGTGTAGTGACAGGTTTCAGTGGTGCCACTCTTGATTTCCCCATTATAAATGAACAATGTCTCTTATGTTCTTTATTAGTTAGAAGAAGGTAAGAAACAGTGCTATACACATTTTCTGAAGCATATCCAAAATGATGCATTTGTGCAGACATTATGTGACCAAATCCAGTCGTTTTAATGCACCTGTTTATATTGTAATCCACAAGTAGCTGCAAATCGTCCATCTATTTTTTCCATTGCTGGACCTACTTAACCTCCACTTCTTTGTCCCACGCATATTTCTCTTTACACAGTTCTCGTAGTACTATGGTGTTGTACCATGTTAGCCATTATGAATGTAGTGAAAAGTCAAGCAAAATGACACCTTTTATTGGCCAACTAAAAAGATTACAATATGCAAGCTTTTGAGGCAACTCAGGCCCCTTCTTCAGGCAAGATTTTCACAGTTCTCTTAAAATAAGTTTAGCAGGCAATATAACTGGTGCCAAAAATCCAAGTGGATCATATATTTAACTGACCAGTGACAGGATACCACATACTGTAGCAAGCTTATCTTGCAACTTTACCTGGAAATTGACACCATCAGTCTGTGTGAACCATTGAACACCTAAGGCTGTTTCAACTGGTAACAAATCATGGCTTAAGTCTAAGTCCATCCATCCATCCATTATACAACCCACTATATCCTAACTACAGGGTCACGGGGGTCTGCTGGAGCCAATTCCAGCCAACACAGGGCGCAAGGCAGAGAACAAATCCTGGGCAGGGCGTCAGCCCACTGCCGGACACACACACACACACACCAAGCACACACTAGGGCCAATTTAGAATCGCCAATCCACCTAACTATGCTAATGGTAAAAGGTTTTTGTGTGTATATAAATATGGTTTAATCACACCAACATAACTTATGTAAGTTCATGGGTACGGAAAGCAGGAGCAAGATAACCTGTATAAGGGACTGAACCCCTTCAACTTCAACTTATCAGAATCTCACACAGTAAGAATAACGCATATTGATAGATTTTAAGAATGAAGTATTCTACTTATTACTGTGAATATTTCAGATAAATTTTCCTCTGATCCTAAAGCACAAGATATACAGACACTTATTTCTCCAAAACGTAACCATAATATAAGTGCACATTTTCTTACAGACCTTACCAGTCTCAGCTCTCCAGGGAAATTTCATTTCTTTGTCCTATTCTAAGTCTAAGTCCTTTTGATCAATTGCCCTTTCTTCTTAAGGAATGGACAAATAGACTGCTCCGCTATTGCTATTCCATTTTGTAAGATAGAACCCTCCCTTGAAACACAGGGCTTGAAGATCTTTGGCCAATTTTATGGCTTGTTCTTCTGTAGCAACTGACTTTAAACAATCAACATAGACATTAAAAATCAGTGTTAACTGCTTCTTTAGCATCCTCTGCTGTTCTTCATAAAGCATAGGAGGCGCAATTGGGTGATGACGTAGCACCAAAAAGATGTGCTGTCATTTTGTATTCCTCTAGTCAATTGTTTAGATTACCTTCAGGCCACCACAGGAAACGAAGAAGATCAGTGTCCTCATCTGGAATTTCCACTTGATAAAACATTGACTTAATATCTGCCATGAGAGCAATTGGCTGCTCTCTGAAATTTGCAAGAACTCCAATAAGTGTATTAGTTACGTCAGGTCCTTTCAGCAACTGTTCATTTAGCCTGTGTAAATGGCTGTACATTCAAAAACCACTCTGATTTTATTTTTCTTTGGATGACATACTCCATGATGAGGGATATACCACACTCTCTCCCTTTTAAGTGACAGCTGTTCAGTGGGTACCTTTATAGCATATCCTTTGTCTAAAATGTGCCTCATGAAAATTTTGTAATCCTCATGGAACGTTGGAGTCTTGGTATATTTTCTTTTGAGTCCAATAGCATGCTGTTCTGCAATGCAACAATTGTTTGGAACTTTAAGTGTTTCATCTTTGAACGGTAGATTAATGCAATAGTGTCCATCTACTAGCTTGGCAGATTCTGAGGCTACGCACATGAACTTAATGTCCTCCTGTGAGATTTCTTCCTTCTCCTCTCAGCTGCGCTTTGGAAAGTCTATATTGTATTGCAAAAGTAGCATTTGTTCTATTTCCATTATTGAAGCACGATTGACTGAGTAACTTTGCAGTCTTTGATTGTCTCTCCCCTTTCATAGGCCACTAACAATCCATCTAAGAACTGTCTTCACAGCGTAAGGTCCTTCATCTCTACTGTTTATGACTTGCCATGACTATAATGTTCAGTGTGTACACCTCTGGCAATTCAAAACATGTTTTCTTTTACCACACAGACTTGCAACTCCGGTAAAACTGAACAGTTTGATAATTTCCATTTACAGTAAAATCCCTCTTAACCGGCCACCTCGGGACTGGATCCATGGCCAGTTGCCGTTTTGGCCGGTTAATCCGATGCATACCTATTTTCAAGTAGAAAAATATTTCTAAGGTATGTACTGTATCTCTTCGACGTTCCTAAAGAAACCATATCCACAAGGCTTCATCCACGATTTCGCAAACAGGTTTTTTTTTTCTCATACAACGACTGGACAGTGTGCAGGTCCACAGCTCCATTCAAAAAGGCCACTTTTTAAATAAATAATCGCTGCACTCACAGCTTAGCGAGGGGGCGTGGTATGTGTGGCTGATCGGTTCCCAGGGAATTCATGATCCTAGCTTAAGTGTACAGGTGAGGAGTCGTCCGCATCCACAATTGTTCCCGGGAACTGCTAATTGCCACATCTGATACACGTCCCCGTGATAAATATAAGTGCGAGGCAGCTAGGGGGAGAACAGGAAAGAACGGGAGGTTAATGGAGAAAGAAGCAGGTAGAGGAAAGCCGGTGCAGGAGAGCGAGTGAGAGAAAGCAGATTTGATGGAGCAAAGGCAGGCAGCTGGGAGGTGAGCCCCTGCTGAGGAGTGTTTGGCCGACACTCGTTGGGGCTGAAGAAAAACGGTCACTCCAGCTGAGCGATCACGGAGCTGGAGTGACCGGTATTGAAGACAACTGGCTGTCGAAAGGCAGCGGCAGTCGTGGAGGTTTTGGGCTGGTTTAGCCCCAGCGTGAGCCCCCTGGCCACTGGGGAAAGAACCCAAGTCTCGGTCCAGATGGAGCCCGACGTTGCCAGGGATTGGAGGGCTACTGGACCAGTGTGGAAGGCAGCTGCACCTGCAGGTAGGGCGAATGCCCTGTTGCAAAGCCTGATGGAAGAAGCAGGGGAGTCACCAGGTAGAAAGAAGAAGGCACCGTGCTTTGGATTTTAAGAGACTGCTTCCAGCCATTGTTTTAACCTCGTTTACCTTGTTTTTAAAGGACTTATATTTTTGCTAAGGGATTTTAGCTTCCACTAATTCACTCGTTTTAATGGATTATTTATTTAAAGAAGACTTTTGATACACTGCACTTTATTTAATTTGAACACTGTTTTCTTGTTTGCTGGTTTTAAAATACCTCTCACCTTCCAGGAAAGAAGGAAGTGCATACATATAATATAAAGAAGAACTCAGGATTAATTTTTTTTTTTTTATTTTATTTTATTTTATGTTAACAGGCTAGTTAATCCATCGGCCAGTTAATGCGAGGCCAGTTAAGAGGGATTGTACTGTATTTAGTTTGTCACTCTCTACAGTGTTAATGTAGACTTCAGTCTTTCTTCCAGAAAGATTTAGATAGATAGATAGATAGATAACTTTATTAATCCCAAGGGGAAATTCACATAATCCAGCAGCAGTATACTGATACAAAGAAACAATATTAAATTAAATAGTAATAAAAATGAAAAAAAGAAAAAAAAATGTTAGCATTTACTCCCCCGGGTGGAATTGAAGAGTCGCATAGTGTGGGGGAGGAACGATCTCCTCAGTCTGTCAGTGGAGCAGGACAGTGACAAAAGTCTGTCACTAAAGCTACTCCTCTGCCTGGAGATGACACTGTTCAGTGGATGCAGTGGATTCTTCATGATTGACAGGAGTTTGCTTAATGCCCGTCGCTCTGCCACAGATGTTAAACTGTCCAACTTTACTCCTACAATAGAGCCTGCCTTCTTAACAAGTGTGTCGAGGCGTGAGGCATCTTTCATCTTTATGCTGCCACCCCGGCACACCACCGCGTAGAAGAGGGCACTCGCCACAACCGTCTGGTAGAACATCTGCAGTAAGATGCCAACCTTCTCAGAAAGTATAGTCTGCTCGGACCTTTCTTACATAGAGCATCAGTATTGGCAGTCCAGTCCAATTTGTCATCCAGCTGCACTCCCAGATATTTATAGGTCTGCACCCTCTGCACACAGTCACCTCTGATGATCACAGGGTCCATGAGGGGCCTGGGCCTCCTAAAATCCACCACCAGCTCCTTGGTTTTGCTGGTGTTAAGATGTAAGTGGTTTGAGTCGCACCATTTAACAAAGTCTTTGATTAGCTTCCTGTACTCCTCCTGCCCACTCCTGATGCAGCCCACAATAGCAGTGTCATCAGCGAACTTTTGCACGTGACAGGACTCTGAGTCATATTGGAAGTCTGATGTATATAGATTGAACAGGACCGGAGAAAGTACAGTCCCCTGCAGCGCCCCTGTATTGCTGAACACAATGTCAGACCTGCAGTTCCCAAGACGCACATATTGAGGTCTGTCTGTAAGATAGTCCACAATCCATGCCACCAGGTGTGAGTCTACTCCCATCTCAGTCAGCTTGTCTCTAAGGAGCAGAGGTTGGATGGTGTTGAAGGCGCTAGAGAAGTCCAAAAACATAATTCTTACAGCACCACTGCCTCTGTCCAGGTGGGAGAGGGATCGGTGTAGCATATAGATGATGTCATCCTCCGCTCCCACCTTCTCCTGGTATGCGAACTGCAGAGGGTCGAGGGCGTGGCGGACCTGTGGCCTCAGGTGGTGAAGCAGCAGCCGCTCCATGGTCTTCATCAGATGTGACGTCAGAGCAACAGGCCGGAAGTCATTCAGTTCACTAGGACGTGATACCTTTGGGACAGGGGTGATACAAGATGTGTTCCAAAGCCTTGGGACTCTCCCCTGTTCCAGGCTCAGGTTGAAGATGCGCTGTAGAGGACTCCCCAGTTCCAACGCACAGGCCTTCAGCAGTCGTGGCGATACTCCATCTGGACCCGCTGCTTTGCTGGCACGAAGTCTTTTCAGCTCTCTGCTCACATGGGCTGCTGTAATTGTGGGTGGGGATGCCTCACCTATGCTGGTATCAGCAGAAGGATGGTTGGAGGATGCAGTACTCCGAGGTGAGAGTGGGTTAGGGTGATCAAACCTATTAAAGAAGTTGTTCATTTGGTTTGCTCTCTCCACGTCTGTCTCGATGGCGGCACCCCGCTTCAAGCTGCAGCCAGTGATAATCTTCATCCCATCCCATACTTCCTTCATGCTGTTGTTCTGCAACTTCTGCTCCAGCTTTCTCCTGTACTGCTCTTTCGCCGCCCTGAGTTGGACTCGGAGTTCCTTCTGCACGCGCTTGAGCTCATGCTGATCACCACCTTTAAAAGCCCTTTTCTTCTGGTTCAAAAGGCCCTTGATGTCACTTGTAACCCATGGCTTGTTGTTAGCATAGCAGCGTACTGTTCTTACTGGAACTACAATGTCCATACAGAAGTTGATGTAATCAGTTGTGCATTCAACAGCCTCTTCAATGTTCTCACTATGTGACCCCAGCAATATATCCCAGTCTGTAGTTCCAAAGCAGTCTCTCAGAGCCTGCTCTGCCTCAGGGGACCACTTCCTGAATGAGCGTGTGGTTGTAGCTAGTGCCCTCACTCTTGGTTTGTATTGAGGCTGAAGCAGAACCAGGTTATGATCTGCTTTCCCAAGCGCAGGCAGCGGGGTGGCGCTGTATGCGTCTTTAACGTTTGCATACAGTAGGTCGATAGTCCTGTTTCCCCTGGTGTTACAATCCACATACTGGGAGAAGGCAGGTAATGTTTTGTCCAGCGTTACATGGTTAAAGTCTCCAGCGATTAGCACAAGTGCCTCAGGGTGCTGCGTTTGTAACTTAGCAACTGCGGAATGGAGGATGTCACTCGCTATCTCCGCGTTCGCTTGAGGGGGGATGTAAACAATAACAACAATCACGTGTCCAAACTCTCTGGGCAAGTAATAGGGACGCAGACCTACGGCCAACAGTTCGATGTCCCTGAAGCAAGTGGAGATTTTAACGTTTACATGTCCTGAGTTGCACCACTTTGTATTAACATAGAGAGCAAGTCCTCCTCCTTTCTTCTTCCCGCAGGTATTTGCGTCTCTGTCCGCTCTAACTGTGCTAAACCCGGGTAGCTCCACGTTAGCATCTAGGATGGTAGTTGTTAGCCACATTTCACCAAAATTACAGCAAGCTGCATTCTCTGTAGGTTCTGACATTTTTCACCAGCACAGCCAGTTCGTCGATCTTATTTGGTAGTGAGTTCACATTTCCCAGGATCATAGAAGGCACCGACGGTTTATAACGCCATTTTCTCTCAAGTTGTCTTGATTTAATCTTATCTTTTATCTTTGCGCTGGCTCGGCTGCCCCGATATCGTCTTCTTACCTCGTCAGGTAAATAAGGAACCACACCGACATGAGTATTTCTTCTCAGTGCTTTAAGCTGACTACTTGAATAGGCGATTCTTGGAGTGTAAAAATCCATGTCAAGTAGTAAAATAGTAAAAAGTGTCCAGGGAGCAATTCCACATAAAAAGAAAGTGGCAGAAGTGATCAGTGAAATAGAGAAAAATAGAGATAAAAAGGTAAAAAGATAAAGTCATATACGGAGCTGCTGGAAAAGGCTGCCACTCGGATGCGGCGCCGGAAATGTAATTTAACTGCTCTTGTAAGCTTTCTGTGGAAAATGTAGCTGTGCTGCCAGAGTTTATCAGAGCATATGTTTTTACACATTTTTCACTCATATTAGACTTAACTTTAACTGGAATCACAGTTAAGACATCCTCTTTACCGGCTCCGGTAGCCATACAAGTCTCTGGTGGTTCCACAGGAATATTCAAAGAAGAAATGTTCTTCTTTTCTGACTGAGCATTCTCCTTTTTACGAAGCATGGCTTTATGGTTGGTATCTGTTTCCTTGTTCATATGCAGAATGACTGGATGCAAATAAGAGCATATTTGGCATTTAATTTTTTCTACACAGTCTTTACTAAGACCTCGCACTTAAAGCAAAAGCCCTTGGATTTCAAAAAGTTAATTCTACTTTCATAAGTTAGTGTCTGGATTGGGCTGTATTCAACAAGATCATGACTTTCATTGCAAAATAGACAGTGCTTACCACATGCAAAAACCGCCATCTCCACCTTTTTGACTGAGGTGTCTGTATCCCTTTTTTCGGTAGCAACAGCAAAGCTTGTAGCAAAACTACTTTTTCTCAGACCGCCTTTCGAAGGATACTTGCCTTGATCAGTCCTGTCCTTTTCCTTCTTGAAGGTATGACTTTGGTAGGCAGCACTGTACATGGGGTCCATGGCTATTGTAGCCTGTCATTCCAGAAAGTCAACTAAGTCATCGAGTTGTGACCTTCTGTTTACTTTACTTTCGATCTTTGCAGCTTTATTTTGCCAATGCTCTAGCAGTTCTTGCAGCAGCTTTGATGTCATAATGCGAATATCTGAATTGTTGTCAAACTCATCCTTCCTCATCCATCCTTTAAACTGGTTATAACGCTCATACAGTTACAAAGGAAAAGCACATATGCTTTTAGACCCTCTCAAATGCCCAGAAAAAGTTTATATAAACCAAGGGGTCACCATCAAATACTGGAACCTTTCTATAGGGTACATAGGACACTTGTACTGCTGCTCATTCTGCTGTTCATAATATTGTTCATAATGCAGTTGGTGAGTCTTGTATGTATGTCTTGTTTCATTTTTATATAAAAAGTTACTAATACTTGCATCATATGACTCTTCATTTCTCACATTTGGCTTCTCAGGAACATTATAAGGATTTAGTTTACTTGGAACATGGCTGCGTCCTTTAAGAGCTCTCGATGGACTGAACAGAGGAGAGGCGACATTCCCTGGCGTGGTGACTATTCTGATCACATCATAATCACCAAGCCTCTCAGGAGGAACAATCTGCAATGCAAGCAGGGCATCCCCGGACAAATATGGTACCTTTTGGTACCACTTGTCACGCTTGGGTCACAAAGTTGTACAGGTTCATTCAGGGTTTTCAATAGACAGAATCTTTATTCAAATACAGCATAATAAAGCATAAAAAATAAAGCAGAGGATGTCTAGGGGAAGAGAGACAAGGCAGTGAGAGACTAGAACAGCCATGGTGTGGTCTTTTAAATGTTTGAAGCCCCGCACGAGATGCACGAGATGCAGATCATGTGGCACAGCAGCAAGCAGCAGGCTATCAGCTGATTTGCAAAGAGGAGATGAAAAGTTGTGTTTGTTTCTCATTGTATCACTGTTTAAGGGGGGGTTTTGGAGGAACGGCCACATCCACCATGTTCACAATATATACATACTGTAAGGGACGGCCGGCAGTTTATCCCGGCCAAGACGCCCCAGTAACAGAAGGATGGGGGAAGGCAACTTATCAAGGACACTGCCTACCCCAGGACAATAGATAGCAGCTTCCCTGGACTGCAGTGGTGCCCTGGACGCCCGCAGGGCACTATGGGACTTCGGCAACAAAGCCCTGCTGGGTACCATGGGTGCCGCCAGGAGACGCTGCAGAGAGACTGGGGAGTCCCTACTGTTTACATAGCCTGGAAGTACTCCAAAGTCACGGAGACAGAAGCACAGAAGTACTTCCAGGCTGAAGAAATTACAAGTTCTCCATCTGACCCCAAAGTGCTGATGAGTCACAAGGACAGAAGAACAGAAGCACTTCTGGGTCAAGGACTATTTAAAGGACTGCTGTGAACCCAGCAAGGGAAGCCTGAGTCGGGAGGAGGTGGACAACGCTTGCTGGGAGGTGTGAAGGATAAGAATATTGAGTTTATTGACTTATCTGTAGAGTTTATGGTGGCTGTGGTGCTTTGGAGTCACTGTTTGGGAAGAAGAAGAACATATATATATTTATATATTTATGTATATACACATACATATATTATATACAGTACAGGCCAAAAGTTTGGACACACCTCCTCATTCAATGTGTTTTCTTTATTTTCATGACCATTTACAGCACTCCATTACTCTCCTTCTTGGTCAAATAGCCCTTACACAGCCTGGAGGTGTGTTTGGGGTCATTGTCCTGTTGAAAAATAAATGATCGTCCAACTAACCTGACTTCTGCACAACACAACTGCTAGTCCCAACCCCATTGATAAAGCAAGAAATTCCACTAAATAACCCTGATAAGGCACACCTGTGAAGTGAAACCCATTTCAGGTGACTACCTGTTGAAGCTCATAGAGAGAATGCCAAGAGTGTGCAAAGCAGTAATCAGAGCAAAGGGTGGCAATTTTGAAGAAACTAGAATATAAAACATGTTTTCAGTTATTTCACCTTTTTTGTAAAGTACATAACTCCACATGTGTTCATTTATAGTTTTGATGCCTTCAGTCATGAAAATAAAGAAAACACATTGAATGAGGAGGTGTGTCCAAACTTTTGGCCTGTACTGTATATATACCAGTAACGGCGCACGCATGACTTGAGCATACCTAGTTTTCATACCCTGTCTCTGTACGCTTATCATTCGTTTGCTCAGAGGTTGATGCGCATGCTGCTTCATGAGCAACTCTTCTTTTCTCCACCCTAGCGTTTTGCTTCTTCTCTTTTTCATCGGCATCTTTTTACGTTAAAACTGATTAAGTCAGTGTTTGTGTTGCAATTACTTAGTATGTTTTCCTTAATTTTTCACTTAAGCTGACACTTAAGTCTTCAATCTGCCTCAAGAATGATTTAAGATATGAAGAGGTAGAGAAAGGTGGTAGGGAATGAGAATGGTGCCCATATGTATGCACCACATGGCCACCCTGCTGGCTGCTGCCAAGAGTTGATTCTACAATAAAATAAAAATAAAAAGAGGAATAACCTTGGAGGTCAATCATCACCCCGAAAGCAGATAGCAGATGTCACCTAGTATATGTGTACCAAATTTCAGGTCAATACTTGAGACGGTTTGCGAGCTACAGGTGATTTAAAATCCTGGACAGACAAATGGACAGCCACAGTACCATATTATATAAGAATATACATATATATATATATATATACACATACATACATACATATATATACATACATACTGTACACACATATATTTATATATATATATATATATATATATATATATATACTTATACATACACATACATACATATACACATATATATATATATATATATATATATATATATATGCAGATCTACACTATTTACCCTAACTCTACCAAACTGCACAAATACTCCATTTCTACAAGAGAACACTATAGGCTATATTTATTTTTTTCCGAAATATAGTTGGTGTCCCCATCCTGGGCAGCACCTGGTAAACATGATAATAAACAAACATTTTGGTCATTCTGCTTTTTCAGGGAAATCCCACAATGGATGCCTCAAAATCCATGATACGTGTATGTCAGGCAATCTAAAAGTATCACAAATGGTTTGTTTTCTGAAAATAAAGAACACAAGATACAAACAAAATGCAAATGAACTAAAAAAAACTGGACAATGTACATATATTATACAATGTAGATTTCTGTAGTCTATAGTCTTGAATCCCTATAAATTAGGTGGGGACTTCCACTCATTTGCCAACAAAAAACATACCCTTTCTAAATTCTAAAATTTACACCTCAAGCCTAGTTTAAAAATAAAATATTAATCCCAGCTCCAGACAATATTAATATTCTGGCTCCAATGATCAAAAATTGTCCTTTTTCTGCTAAAGGGACACTGGGGTAGAAGTGCCTCCTAATGCGCTCAAGTGCAGCACTGAATATTTCCTAATACTTAAAAGGTAACACATTTGATTTCCCAAAAGGAGTACCACAACCCCTCTTTTATATGTCAGCTACTGTGCAATGTAAAAGGAGCTATATAGCGCCCGACCCAGCACAGACTTACACAGAGACATGTGTCAAAGGAACAGAAATCTTTTATTTCTCTTCAGCCGTGGGGCACGCCTTCCCCGTGTCCCACAGGCCCAACACAGTCCCAAAAGCACTTAAGGTCACAATACCAACACACTTCCACCTTGCACCACCACTTGTAATCTTCCTCCCGATTCTGGCTGTCGAGTGGTGGAGGCTGGCCTGTTTTATAGCCCACCCGGAAGTGTTTCAGGTGCTTGACCACCGGGTTCCAATTGCACCTCCGGGTGGGGCTGATGACTCGTCAGGCCGGGTTCTTGAGTTCTGGCAGCACCCCATAGCAGCCACCCCAGCTCCCAACCAGGCTGTGGAGGACTCCATGTCCCATGGAGCCACGCGGGAGACTGGGGAATCAACGTCGGCCAGGGAGGCTGCCACCAAGCGTCCCGGGGGAGGTATTGAGCAGCCCATGGTGGCTCCCCTGGAACATATGCAGCAGGGGCGTCCCGGCCGGGCATGGGACCAGGCTGTCCCTCACAGCAAGCACATTTTTTAGTTTCTTGAGGAAATTAACTTGGGAGGAATTTAAGATTAGGAAAATTATGTTCAGGGTCATACACCATTTTCACCTTTGAAAAACATTATGAAATAATAGCCTATTATAAAATGAGAAATCAAAAGGGACAATGGCAGCTTGGTTTAACATTAGTAGTTCATGTGATCGCTTTTCATGTTGCGAATTTTGCCATTAACATTTAGAAAGAAAAACTCCATCCTGTTTTGTGTTTGTAAACCAATGGGCAAAGGGTTCATTGTAATGCACATACTTCTCTGGTAAAGTCTGATGGATGACAACATAGGAGTTCTAAAAAAGCACTGGAATCTTTATACAATTTCAGGCTGGGGTTGTTCAAAAGAGTTACCTATGTTTCACAGTCATCAAACAATTGATTGTGTAAGTTATCACCATAACCGAAAAAGTACACACTGATCTCATTCCTCAATGAAAAAAATATAAAAGCATTTTTTAATGCATTTGTTTCAATAAATAAATAAATAAAGGATTTTTACCCAAGAAAATTCTATGAGGATCTAAATGAGAATTATCCATCCACCTGATATCAAACTCGGAATGAACAGAGTCTGTCCTGGTAGCAATGGTCCAATTTAAAAATACATATGAACCTAACATGCACTTGTTTAGAATGTGGGAAGAAAACCAGAATACTTGGAGAAGTGAATAATATGTATATTGGGTACCACTTCCTACATTATCTTATCTCAAATTAAAATATTATTTTCTAGCCCATATTTGTCAAATATTGGTCCTTTATTGATACCAAATCCTCTGTTCTACAAGTTTATACCTTGTAATTATACCCAGCTATGCTGAAGTTCAGCAAGTTCATATTTTGAAATGTGTTTTTTTCATATTATAAAAAAAACTGAATTAGTCTTATTTAATGATTTCAAGGTTCTCCTAATAATATATGCATTGTTTTGCATGTTTTAGTGGATATTGTGATATTTCTACTTGCATACACACAAAAATGTGGTTTTAAGTATTTTAGTTTCCTGAGATTTACATTACTAGAATCTATTGCTAAATTATTTTCCTTTATCTATGTATTGTTATAAATTTTCCAGTTTCAGTAAAAGTACATTGTTTGTTATTTGTTTGTTTATTGACTTTCATTTAAAAAAGAACAGAACTCAATTTGGTTTTATGCTGGGTAGGATAAATCAATAAACTCTGCTTCTGAATGATGCTTAAACAGAGCCAGACAGCTAATTTTATTGCACGGATCAATGAAACATGAATGTGTAAAATGACATTAGTCATTTTGTATTACTAATAAATAATTAAAAAGGAAACAGATATTTTGTTATCATTTATTATAAAAATGTTACAAATAGAACATCAATAAAATCCAAGCACTATTAAGCAGATACAGTATTTACTGTATATCAGCAAAGCATACAAATTGTTTTGATGTTTTAGTTTAATATTTTTCATTGCCCTGACTAAAACAAGGTTTCAGGTTCTCTCCTATCCACCTCATGTTTGTTGCAATATTTTTCCACTGCCTAAGGTACACTCCATACAGTGAGAGCAAAAATACATAATACAGAAAAATAAATGCATTTTTGTCCTTTATAACTATACATTATGTATTTGGCTTATACTTTCATTACATTTCCTGGATTTTAATGGCAGTTGCTAAAGTAGTAATAGGTTAAAATAAAATAAAAATGATTTCAGCAGATATTTTTTATATGCCACATTTATTTTTTTTAAATGTCCAGCACTTTTGGCTTGTCTTAATATATACTGTTTGAATTCTGGTCAGTTGCAAGAACTAAGGATCTCTGTTGCTTTCAGTGAATGTCAGTCATAATTAAGTATAGAAACTGTATGTACTGGAGATAATTTACATATAATTTACGTTACTGTGTACATACTGTAGTATAAAGTGAGCCCAAGGCACACTGGCACATATGAAGAGGTATGCTATCATTATTGTTAGCAGGGAGTAGGCAAGATCTAACATATTTGACCGACAAAGACTGATAATGATTCAGTTTTAAGATGGAATTTACAGAAATATTTAATAATTTGACAGCATGATATTTGTATAAAGAAAGTTGTCAGTGCAAACAAATTTCAAAGCATGAACCTGATCCTTGCATCTACTGTATAAAATTAAAGCAGACATGTGAAGTGATTTTGTCTGTTAAGGCCAATGCTTTTGAAACCCAGACACCTCTTTTCAGTGCGGACATACTAAGATCATATGTAAAAGAAAAGTAAAAAAAAAACACTCATTAATCCAACATTTACCACAACCATGTCCGTCCTTTTCATGAAATCCATTATCATCTGAATTTGTGCATTTCTCTCTTTGAAAACATACCTACCCAACACCTCGCCATTCCCTCTGTTCCCTTCACCAACATGGCCATCAAAATCTGCTCCAATCACTACTCTCTAACCCCTGACTACACTCTCCACTGCTTCGTCCAACTCGCTCCAGAAATCTTCTTTCTCATCCATCACACACCCAACTTGTGAGCTTATGCACAAACAACATTCATCATCAAACCTTCAGTTTCCAGTTTCATAATCATGCCCGACACTCTTTTCATCTCCAAAACACTTTTTACATACTGTCTCTTCAAGATAACCCCTACCCCATTTCTTCTCCCATCCACACCATGATAGAACAATTTGAACCTACCTCCAATACACTTGGCCTTACTCCCCTTCCATCTAGTCTCTTGCATGCATAATATATCAACCTATCGTATCATATTGCATAACTATCTCCTTTTATCAATCATAATACAAACATTCAAAGTTCATACACTCACTTAAACTCTCCTACCCCATCTTCCTCTCCTCCTACCTCCAGACATGCCTTCCCCCTCTTGTTCTCCTTCGGCCAATGGTAGTTTACCCCAGCACCTTTTTCGGTAACAGTAGAGGTGGAGGCTGTTGTTAACCTGGGCATTGACAGATCTGGTATGGAAATATGTATTGTTGTCTGCATATTCATCTAGCAAACTTTTACAGTGTATGCCCTTCCTGACGTAATCCTCACAATTTATCCAGGCTTGGGACAGGCACAAAGAAACACACTGGTTTGTGCTTTAAACAATCTGGTTACAAACTCCACTGCCATCTCTCCTAAACAACTCCATGCTTCCACAGGTATGTCAACTGGATCAACGGCCTTCCCATTCTTCATCCTATTCATAGCTGTCTTTAGTTACTCCTTCCTAATTCATTGCACTTCCTAGTTCACTATCTCCACATCATCCAACCTTCTCTCTCTCTCAATTACTGATTACATCTATTCAATATACTCTCCTTGCTTCTGAGTATGTTTCCATCATTATCCTTTATCACCCTAACCTGTCACTCATCTTTCCCAACACAGTCCCTCTGCCTAGGCATTCGGTACAGGAATGGTGAGAATGCAGGGAGTAGAAATGAAATTTAAATACTTGGAAGCAACAGTACAAAGTAACTGGGAGTGTGGAAGGGAGGTGAAGGACAGATAGTAGGCAGGGTGGAGTGGGTGGAGGAGAGTGTCAGGAGTGATTTGTGACAGATGGGTACTAGCAAGAGTGAAAGAAAATGTCTAAAAGATGGTAGTGAGACCAGCTATGTTACAGTATATGGTTTGGAGACTGTGGCAATAACGAAAAGACAGGAGCTGGAATTGGCAGAGTTAAAGATGTTAAGATCTGCATTAGCTGTCACAAGGATGGACAGGATTAGAAATGAGTACATAAGAGACAGTTTGGAGACAAAGCCAGAGAGGCGAAATTGCATTGGTTTGAACACGTGCAAAGGAGAGATGCTGGGTATATTGGGAGAAGGATGCTAAAGATGGAGCTGTCAGGCAAGAGGATAAAAGAAAGGCCTAAGGAGGTTAATGGATGTGGTGAAAGGTACAGGTGGTGAGTGCGATACAGCAAGATGCAAAGGACAGGAAAATATGAAAACAGACCCCTAACAATAGCAGCCGAAAGATAAATAAGGACAAATGAAATGTGGGAAAATTAAAACAAGAGCATTTGGCAAGACCATCTGACCAATCAAAAATACAGTTCTTCAGAACACTCATGCAGATACTCACCCACTCATACTGGGTAATCAGTTAACATTTAAGATGTGGTTGTGGCAATACTTAATGGTAATACACTCAAAACTTAATGGGCATGTGAAAGGAAGCTTGCTGAAATTCATTACCCAAGATAAGTTAAAAAATTCTCTAATGTAAAATTTAAATGTTAATCACTATGGAAGAGAATGGGACTAGTCTTAGGTAAATATCAAACAGAGCGCTATAAAATCATAAAGAAAAGTTTTGATGAGAGCAGGCCAGTCAGACCAACATAACTTCTGAATCTTAGTTAAAAATATAATACAACACACTGAGATTTAAAGGTCCCTGAAGAACTACTGGTAATGTATCTCTGACAATATATCTATTATTCTGTGAAAACCCACTTTGGGTTGAAAGCTAATGGAAAAGTATTTTAACATGAATAACTAAATAGGAATATAGTAAGAAGATCAATTTAATAAATTTAGACATTTGTTGGATTAGACTGATGTGCTGCAGTGCAAAACTGCGTATGATTTTTACACAGAAAGGATTTACAGTTACCCACATTCAGATTTCTTTTTGACACCATACCTGTTATTAAGCAGATAAAAGGTGTCCAAAAATATTTTGTGTAACTTAAAGTAATAAGAGCATTTGTCCTGCTTTGTGCAAGATAAATCAGTGTGCAGTACTGAACACAACAGATCCAAGAGGATATGAAAAGGCAGGTATTCTTTTGTGTGATTTGCAGACTTTACAGAAAATAGTATAGAGACACAAGATTGATCTAATGCAAATGATTTATCATAGATCAACAGTCCAAATGCATCAATTACATAAATATATAAGGTGTTCATATAAGAAAGGTATCATTTCAAAATGTTATGGATTTGTACACTTTGAACAAAACAATGTTACATTTGTTAATATATGTAAATACACAGTTGTTTGTCTGCCATCTTTACACTGAATATGTCAGACAAATTGCTCATGCATAATTTACTTTTTTTTAATTTTTTGTTCTTTATTTCGCCTTATACAATTTCTTGTATTAGGAATTTGTTAGTTTTCGCATACCCCTTGGGGTCAGAGCACAGGGTCAGCCATTGTACAGCTCCCCTGGAGCAATTTAAGGTTAAGGGCCCAGCAGAGTAGGATCTCTTTTGGCAGTGACAAGGATTTGAACCGGCAACCTTCGGGATACCAGCGCAGATCCTTAGCCTCAGAGCCCCCATTCCGACCCTAAAAAAAAAACATAAACAACAAACGTTTCACCCTCATTTGGGCTCATCAGGTGTACACACTCCATTGCTCCCCTTGCGGGGATCGAACCTCGGACGTCACTGTCAGAGACGAAGTCCCTTCATGCTGCACCACGGCATGTAGTTCATTTTGGCAGATTGTGTAATTGTTGTATCCCAGGCTCATGTCATTTTCATCTAAAACAAAACAGTTGTGTTTTGAAAATCAGAATAATGTATGGCTGGTTGGGCGCATAGGTATACATTTCAATTTCAGTCACATTGAAAAAAATTAGCAATTGATAATATCTGTGAAATATTTTTCATTTCCTAAACATTTCATTGCATTCTTATATGAAAACTACTGATGCCTAAACACTGTTTTCAATTTTGGCTTTCAGCTGTTGAATATAATTCAATAAGTATGCAAGGGGATGATCTGTGTTTATCTTCTATGAGGAAAGCCTCTCAGATGCCGCATTATAAACAGCTGGGAAATGATCATGCATTAAAAACCATTACACTCTTGTCAGATCCAGAGGTAAATAAGCAGAACAAAGTATTATCACTTATACAAATAGAAAAAATAGTTTTTCTTTCTTTTTTGTTTTAAAAAATCAGAGCTTCTACTGATGATAAATTGCAGAATAGAAAGAGACACTTAAATACATTTTTGTAATGTAATGTATCTTGGCTACAAAAAGCAGTGCTTGTGCTTTGTAGTATAGTTTTGCTTTTATCAGCATATGAGTTAGCAAATGAAAATAAAATCAAAAATTTTCCTCTAGTGCTGAATGTTAAAGCTTAATATTGTGGTTTGAAATACTTCAAGTACATTTTCAACAATAACCCATCACTTTTTTTTCACAATATTACAGTTTTATCATCTTTATATTTATTTTTACACTTCTGAATATGGGCAGCACAGTGCCGCAGTGGTAGAGCTGCTGCCTCGCAGTAAGGAGACCTGGGTTCACTTCCCAGATCTTCCCTGCGTGGAGTTTGCATGTTCTCCCCATGTCTGCGTGGGTTTCCTCTGGATGCTCCAGTTTCCTCCCACAGTCCAAAGACATGCAGGTTAGGTGCATTGGTGATCCTAAATTGTCCCTAGTGTATGCTTTGTGTGTGTGTGCCCTGCAGTGGGCTGGCACCCTGCCCGGAATTTGTTCCTGCCTTGTGCCCTGTGTTGGCTGGGATTGGCTCCGGCAGACCCCCATGACCCTGTGTTAGGATATAGCAGGTTGGATATTGACTGACTATTTTATATTAAAGAAGACAATCTGATTATGAAAGCACTAGACTAATTTTTATTTAAATAGAATAATTACTATAAAATATTCACAAAGGGTACTAATTTTAAAATTTGAAATTGCCATTAAAGTTTTTTAGTAAGTTGAAGTGCACAGTAAGGATGAAGCTACAGTGTAAGAAACATTTCAGAAAAATAATAATACATTTTATTTATTTTAATAACACCCCAACCCATTTTCAAACAGTATGAAACATTATTAACATACCCATATATCCTTCTACTTTTTTCACTATTGTTTTTTTTTTCATTAAAGGGTAACAAAAAGCCAAATTTTCTTGATAGTGTTGGACATAAGACAGTAACAAAGCCTGGATGGTATGCCAGTTAAACTGAGCCAAACTTGCATATTTATACTGTCATTACATTGTAGTAAATTGTACATTTTAGATTGGCTTGATCTTTGTGTTTCCATGGCATGGTGTCAGATGTAAGAAAAAGTAAAGAAAATTACTTAAAACAAAATTAATTATTATTTGCTGAATGACAAAAAGAAGAACTAACTAACAAAGATTGTAACTCTTGAAGCCCTCTCCTTGTGGTGCTGCTGTTTTTTTGGTTGTGATGAACAAAGGCAAAAATTAGAACCTCTATGTGTTTCACGTGTGCAAAAGGACCAACTAGGTATTTAGTGTATATATTTGTTAGGGTTGTCAGATTGAACGTCAGCATTCGAATTTGAATTTTTTTTTTTCATAAAATGTCTTATTCGAAGGCAAAAGCTGACATTCAGTCGTTTGCTTTACCCACATTCATTTTGGTATTGAGTTACTTTATATGCAGTAGGTGAAGCTGCTGTATTTTACTGATCTGTTTAGCACTTTATTTCCACGATCAGTCTTTTTGTATAATTAAAAATAGCTTATTATCATCATTAGCATAACTTACAGCCATTAATGCTAAGACCTTCTCATTAAAGCAAATGGAAGATAACTGTCATAATTCTTATTTTCCTTTAATTACTGAACTTTAAAATACACACTTTAAAGAGCCTTGTCACTGTCACCCAATAGACTGTGTCCCACATTTAGTCTCCATCTTACGTGACTGTTGGTTTGACAGATAATGCCTAAAAACAATGAGGTGTAATTAGAAATGTTTAGGCTACCTTTATTACAATATTGCTGTAAAGTATAAAAAAGGAGACAGATTGCATGCCCCTGACTTTATACAATGACAACTCAGCTTTTCTGACAGAATCTGTAGGTAATGACTAGATTTTTATTCTGAATGCTGCATTAAAAATGGTACCCTGCTGCTGCCTGTTGGATACCTTCAAAATAATTAAAGAAGTTCACCTTCAACCTATCCGCTTCTTGCCTGCTCTTTTACTTTGCTTTCTATTCTCACCCTCTCATGGTAGTTCTAACTAACCCATATTCCTTGTGGTCCTTATCAGCATAGCGAGCCATAAAGGCAACAGCATAAATCCTAATGAGCCATGTATACTGGCATTGCGCTTTGCTACATTATTAAAACATTTTTTTTTCATTTGCAGTATGTCTGCATTGCATGAAAAATATTATGATAGTGCTTTCATGCCAAACAAGCTGAACTATTTAAGCGTGTGAAACTAGCCATCAGTACTAGACTGAAAACAAAATGGTGGTGCAGATGCTTTCCTTTTAGGGGTGTAGCTGCTCATGATTTTAATGCCTCTTATAACAGTTAGCTGACTGCCGCTAGTATTTTTTTTGTTGTTGTTGATGGTGTTTGTGCATACATTACCATAATAATAAAGTATAAAAAAGCATAACAAACCTGCTCAAAGCTCAGAATTGTTAACCAAGTTCTAATATATTCAAATATTTACTTATTTTCTTATTTAAACAACTGACTCTTAATTTTTATCTAATTTCACATACCTAATGTACAGTATGTTAAGATTTATGCCTCAATGGATCACAAAAAGGGGAATAGAGAGCAAAAAAAAAAACCACACACAAACACACACATACAAAGCCAGTCCTGCCTTCCTTGCACGTCATGTATTACAGTGTGGCCATCTCACCGAGATTTTTATTTAGAGCAATATCTTTCATATACGCTTGTAATACCAATAAAGTCAACATTTAGAAACTATTAGCAGGTACTCACTAGATGATATAAACCAATTGAAAAAGTGGATAGAAAAGACAAACATGGGATCAATGGTAAACCACCTGAAAAGCATATTTGCAAGGCTTGGAATTCTAGAAAAAATGCTTCACAGTTTTGTATTACAAGGTTTTTTTTTGAGTAGACCAAGCAACATTTACGCATATTGTTTGGGAGAAATGGTTGGAAACCAACAAAAAATGATAAGGTGGTATTTATTTTTAACATTAATAAATTATCAATGTAGGCACAGAAGTCTGTGGTGGGCTGGAGCCCTGCCCGGGATTTGTTTCCTGCCTTGTGCCCTGTGTTGGCTGGGATTTGCTCCAGCAGACCCCCGTGACCCTGTATTTAGGATATAGCGAGTTGGATAATGGATGGATGGATGGATGGATGGATAAATAAATGAAAATAAAATACATGCACTGGAGCGCCAACTTGTAAATCTTTTTCTGAATGAATAGATTTGGAAGATAGGACCAAATAAATAATATCTATCTCGTTGGCATTAAGAAAAAGTTGGAGAAAAGACAACTGGAGCTTGTGCATTCTAATACAGTGCATCCGGAAAGTATTCACAGCGCATCACTTTTTCCACATTTTGTTATGTTACAGCCTTATTCCAAAATGGATTAAATTCATTTTTTTCCTCAGAATTCTACACACAACACCCAATAATGACAATGTGAAAAAAGTTTACTTGAGGTTTTTGCAAATTCATTAAAAATAAAAAAAACTGAGAAATCACACGTACATAAGTATTCACAGCCTTTGCCATGAAGCTCAAAATTGAGCTCAGGTGCATCCTGTTTCCCCTGATCATCCTTGAGATGTTTCTGCAGCTTAATTGGAGTCCACCTGTGGTAAATTCAGTTGATTGGACATGATTTGGAAAGGCACACACCTGTCTATATAAGGTCCCACAGTTGACAGTTCATGTCAGAGCACAAACCAAGCATGAAGTCAAAGGAGTTGTCTGTAGACCTCCAAGATAGGATTGTCTCGAGGCACAAATCTGGGGAAGGTTACAGAAAAATTTCTGCTGCTTTGAAGGTCCCAATGAGCACAGTGGCCTCCATCATCCATAAGTTCGAAACCACCAGGGATCTTTCTAGAGCTGGCTGGACATCTAAAGTGAGCGATCGGGGGTGAAGGGCCTTAGTCAGGGAGGTCACCAAGAACCTGATGGTCACTCTGTCAGAAGTCCTCTGTGGAGAGAGGAGAACTTTCCAGGAGGACAACCATCTCTGCAGCAATCCACCAATCAGGCCTGTATGGCAGAGTGGCCAGACGGAAGCCACTCCTTAGTAAAAGGCACATGGCAGCCCGCCTGGAGTTTGCCAAAAGGCACCTGAAGGACTCTCAGACCATGAGAAACAAAATTCTCTGGTCTGATGAGACAAAGATTGAACTCTTTGGTGTGAATGCCAGACGTCACTTTTGGAGGAAACCAAGCACCGCTCATCACCAGGCCAATACCATCCCTACAGTGAAGCATGGTGGTGGCAGCATCATGCTGCGGGGATGTTTTTCAGCGGCAGGAACTAGTCAGGATAAAGGGAAAGATGACTGCAGCAATGTACAGAGACATCCTGGATGAAAACCTGCTCCAGAGCGCTCTTGACCTCAGACTGGGGTGACAGTTCATCTTTCAGCAGAACAACGACCCTAAGCACACAGCCAAGATATCAAAGGAGTGGCTTCAGGACAACTCTGTCAATGTCCTTGAGTGGCTCATCCAGAACCCAGACTTGAATCCGATTGAACATCTCTGGAGAGATCTTAAAATGGCTGTGCACCAACGCTTCCCATCCAACCTGATGGAGCTTGACAGGTGTTGCAAAGAGGAATGGGCGAAACTAGCCAAAGACAGGTGTGCCAAGCTTGTGGCATCATATTCAAAAAGACTTGAGGCTGTAATTGCTGCCAAAGGTGCATCGACAAAGTATTGAACAAAGGCTGTGAATACTTATGTACATGTGATTTCTCAGTTTTTTTTTATTTTTAATAAATTTGCAAAAACCTCAAGTAAACTTTTTTCACGTTGTCATTATGGGGTGCTGTGTGTAGAATTCTAAGAAAAAAAATGAATTTAATCCATTTTGGAATAAGGCTGTAACATAACAAAATGTGGAAAAAGTGATGTGCTGTGAATACTTTCCGGATGCTCTGTAATTTATTTTTTTTCTGGGGCTTTTTTGCAGATGCTTTGGGGTTGGAGGGAGAGATATATGTGGTTGTTCTACAGAGTTTTGTTCCATAATGGAGTTATTGGGGACTGGAGTTGTGTATGGGCCTACTATGAGGAATCCATTGAGCTAAAAGACTAGTGAATGTGTGGTTGTGAAGCACATTGTTTTATTCCAATGGGTAGCCTAATAATCAATACCTGGAATGTTCACGAGCCCAATACTAAAAGATCTGCTGTCCTAGACGGTCATTTGCAAAATAAAATAGATATTGCCTTTTTACAATAACTTTTTTGTAAAGATGTATATCAACTTAATAGATTATATTGTGTGGTGGTGTTCTCCTCAGCAACCTCATGTAAATATACGGTGTAATTATTGTGGATCAATGTAACTTATAGTTTAAAACCACTGATTCAGGTTCAGATTTCTTAGGCAGATTCAATTATCTTCTTGCGGAGATTGGTGGTAAAAAACAAAAAGTCGCTTTATGCTGCATCTGTGAATCCACTCCCTTTCAGCTATAATTTGGATATCATTGACTAATAAAATGCTTCATTTTAAAGACTTTGAAGTAATTCTAGGCATTGATGTGAACTGACACAAATACTTTAATGAATTCTCTTTTAAATAAATGTCACCCTCACCTAGGATCTATATAAATTTATATATAAATTTGCCACTGACTTAAACTTTGTTGATTCCTTTCATTTAATTAACCCCTCTGCTAAAAAATACATTTTTTACTCCTTGCAGCACTATTCCCAGTCTAGATTAGATCACATTTTCATTTCACTATTGCTCTCTTCTGCCTCTGTGAATTCTAGTATTCCCTCTAATGATCTGATGTAGTGTGAAATTTTGTATATAAGTTGATAAATATTTTGTATGTCATTATTTGTAAGTGCAAATGTAACATTAGTGTCTAATTTCTTTGATGACAACAGCATCAAACAACACACACACATACCCACCCCAGAAAGTCTTTAGGACAGACTCAGGATATGGATTTTTTTTTGCAGGTTGGGGGGAAAAATGCCTCAAACTGGTTTAGTAAGTGATTCTCTGCAGAACATGAAGGCCACACTTAGCAGGAAGATGAAAAGCTTCAGCTAATCAAATGGTCTTGGGTGCAGGTGAGATAAGGCAGTGTGGAGGATGGAGCATCAGACCAGCTTGGTAAGAATGTTTGGACTTGCAAGAGACCATAAGCAAGCAACTGTGGGATGTGTTGTACCAGAATTCCATTGGTCTGAAGTATGTCTGTTTTTGACTGGTTTTGAATCAGAGGCCATTCTGTACCACAACTCCCTATTGGCATAATGATTTGGACTAGGAATGTATACATTTGGTTGTTTTATCCCTCTCTCTTACACCATGGCTAGAAAGACAGCACACTGAGAAGTACAGCTCACCAGCCATATTGAGACAGGCATGTGTCCTGTCCTAAAGAAAGCTGACTTGAAATGATGACTTAACTAGAGACATTTAAGTAACTACGTATTCTGTATTTATTAGGTTGTATTGTTACCAATATCCACATGTACTTTGCTTTTGTTGTTATTTTATTAATAATATCAATAATAAATTATTTAAGTTTATTTAAGTAACTAAACTCCTGCTTGTCTTTTACTTTATGTAATTGCCTGAGGTTATAGATGTAGAAGGGTAGGTGGGAAGAAGTTATAAAGTACAATACCTTATAAACTGTGGTAAGTCTGTGGGAAAGAAAATCAGCAATGTTAAGGAGTATGCCCTGGGCGGCGTTGATTTAGCAATCAATGTTGTTCATGAGTGGATTTTGCTGATGATTAGATGAAAAGGTCGTACGTCTGATGTCACTTATGGTTGTTGCTGTTTCTTCTTCAGACATCGCTCTCAGACGAGGCATATTTATTTTACAATTACATGTGAGATTCCTCTGGGATGTCGCCCTTTCCAAAGCTGTAAAACAATTTGGCAGTTCGTTGTCCCAGGTGCTCATCCATTCTCAGGTTAGAAAGTAATCAATATAGCTTGAGGCATCTCCTGGATTTCTGCTCTGTTTAAAGAGATATTACTGTGATTGATACCTGTACAATTTAGGAAAACAAGATGCTTTGATGTTGTGCTTCCTCAAGGGTTAAATTTATCCTGTCCATTTCAGCAAAATATTTGTTTTAATGTGATACAATTCAGGAAGAAAGGACCTTTTGATGTTAACTGTCCTTTCAAGCTTAAGTTAATTTTTGTTTGTGTGAGCAAAAAATAAAATAAAATATAAAATTTATAATCCATGACACTACATGCTTTCATATTCCAGAAATTTATTCTATCCAATGTAATTCTTCCTCACCTGCATCCTTGTGTGTCTTCCTGGAGCTCTACTCTACTCCAGAACGTCAACTTTTGCCAGAAACTTGCAACTTAAATTAATTTAAACCTTTAAATTCTAGATGATACTGCCTTTGTTTGGTTAGCTTTAAAAGGAACCATTCATTATTTCACTATTTCTTACGCAACCTATGAACCACGAAAATACAGGGATTATATAGTTGAACTTCAGGCATGCTTATCATCTTTACAGCATGGACACACACATGTGGTTGATTCTCAACATAAATTATAAATAATTAATACTAGGCAAAAATTAAATTCTATGTTTTTGTAAAACACTGAATTTGAAGTTTCGAGAATGCCAGCTATATATTACGTATTTCTAGCTAAATCCAGTAAATTATTAGTGCATCGATTTCAGGAATTTGCAACCATTTTTGCTATTAAAAACAAATCAGTGTTTTCTATTAACAAACCCCAGGATATTAATAGGTGTGGTTTTTTTTTTTGTTTTTTTTTATTCAATGTTATTTTCCGAGAATTCCAATTTTATAGTTTCCTGCATTAATGGCTTTTTAAAAGGTATATCGATTCCAAATCTGACCATGAAGAAAGTTATGTTTTTAGATTCTCCATTATCGTTATCTGAACTTAAGAAAGCCTTAGACATGAGCAAACAGATATCGCAAGGCCCTGATGGAACTGGTACTGAGGTTTTTTTCTACTGTATGGACTCACTTATCTGGCCTACTTTAGATGCTAAAGTCTGCACTCTCTTCAAATCAGATGAACTCATAAATCAAAATAGCATTGATTACTCTCTTCCCATAACAGGGCAAAGACCCCTTAAACTGTAGGGGCAAAGACCCCTTAAACTGTTGAAGCTACTGGCCAGTTTTATTGGTAAATTCTGACACAAAGTTGCTGACTAAGCTCCTTGTGCTACATTTACAATATATTATACACAAACCTGCTATACATAGAATATGTAAAATCATTACATCTTGTAATTCCAAACATCCTGTTTATTATTGTATTTTTCTAATTCAATTTAATGAAAAATTATAAATTAGTACTAATAACATCCACAGTAGGTGGCACAGTGGTAGTGCTGCTGCCTCGCAGTAAGGAGAACTGAGTTCGTTTCCCGGGTCCTCCTTGCGTGGAGTTTGCATGTTCTCCCCATATCTGCATTGGTTTCCTCCGGGTGTTGTGGTTTCCTCCCACAGTCCAAAGACATGCAGGTTAGGTTCATTGGCGATCCTAAATTGTCCCTGGTGTGTGCTTGGTGTATGTGTGTGTGCCCTGCGGTGGGCTGGCGCCCTGCCTGGGGTTTTTCCTGCTTTGTGCCCTGTGCTGGCTGGAATTTGCTCCAGCAGACCCCTGTGACCTGTGTGTTAGGATATAACAGGCTGGAAAATGACTGACTTACTGACTGAACATCACAGTGTTCAATCCATGGCAACCCGTTACTTAAATGGCAGGTGTGAAGAACAATACCTCAAATATTGGGGAAAAATATCCAGACATTATGGGAAATAACACAGTGAGTTTAACAAAACCTACAAATTCTTTAACAACAGATTTCAGAGTTAATGACTGTAGCCATATTTGCAAATGGGACCTTTCTTGTGGCTTTCACTTGTTAAGAGCAAAGAATGGGGTGAAATATAGCAGAAATGCAGAAACTTGAATAGTCCAGATTAAATTTTGTAGAAAATAAGAACAGAGAGACCTAAAGGAAAATAAAATGTCTTTTTGTGAGGAAATTGAAGCAACCTACAAGGCTGAAACACAGAGTGAATTGCCAATAACACCTGCATTTTAGTCTGATTAAGAATGGAGTTGACTGCCATTATCAGCTTCTCCAAAGCCCACATTTTCATCAATTTAATCACATAATATTTTAGCATGTAGAGGAACTACATTCATACCAAGTTAAGCTAAGATTATTACTCCATAGCAAGTGTCACCAATATATACTGTACCTTACATATACAGTTATTAGTTTAGCTAATCCATAAACATAATGTTTCATTGTTGTAATTCATTATGATTAGCTTGTCTATTAAATTAATTAAAGTTAATGCATAGCTTGATAGTCATTCTTTAAAAAAAAAAACGTTAAAAATAACATTTGTGCTTCTCAGAACATGCTTATTGATTTAAAAATGTATTTATAAATATAAACAGTGGCATCACAAATGATTTACACTGATTATAATAATGTTCATTAAAGTAAATCAATCAACTTTTATTGTTCATGAGTCATGAATCCTATTATCAGCCATACAGTGAATCATCATAGGGACTAAGGCTCAATGATTGTAAACCTTCCATTATTAAGGTCTCTTGTTTTTACTCAAACACATCTCCAAATTTCTGTCTTTAAATTGTTTTTTATCATATAACATGGTACAAAATTATGTGTTGATATTTAGAATGCTTTTTATTATGGAGAAGAAAGTATTTCTTCAAAAAGGTAATATACAGTGTTAACATTCTCTTCAATGGATACAATCAAATAAGCCAAGAAAAAGAATTGATATCTAGCAAACTCATAAGATTTCTACAAGTAAGAATACTGAATTCTAACAGTACACTGTAATAATCTGGACTTCACTGGGGTCCCTAAAGCCACAACAATTCAAAATGTTTAAACAGCAGCACTGAGGATAAAAGAGTTCTTAAATTGACTGCTCTCAAGTCTTGGGAATATAACTCTGCAGCCCGATGGCAACAACAAAAACTTTGGAAACAGATGATGCCTATTTTCTGAAAGAATGATATTGATTACCACTCTGTTTTATTTCTGATATGGCTCAGTGAGAGAGGACTGCTGCAGACCAAAAATTCTACTACTAATTTTGACTCAAAGATAAATCACACTATAGTTTTGTCCATTTTAGAGCAACTAAATTTCCTTAGAAAGAACAGTTATTTCCTCTCTTTATTGATTTTTATAATATTTAATTAAAGCAAAACTTATTATTAATCATTATCCATAAGTATTTATTGAACTCTCAAATCCCCACAGTCAGCCCTGTAATTACTATTGACAGAGGAGAAGGAATGACACATCTAAAATGTAGAATTAACCCTTCATTTTAGAGATATAAAAAGGAACAATGACACTACTTAACAAAATCATCAACATCAGGTACATGATTGTCAACCATCTCTTGAAGAAGATTAACATGACACACTTATCTAGAAATTGTAGAATATGTCTGTTTTTGTATGATTTATTGAGGTGACACTGTTGCTGAAGGAATTAGCAAATCCATGCACCCTCCTGTATTCTTACTTGTTTTTGCTCCAGTCCCTGAATGTCGCCAAATCCTTTGTGGTGAGACCCATTCTTTTCATATGATGAAAAACTCCCGGCAACTCTATCGTGGTATGCCTTTTCACCCAAGAATCCTTTATCCTATGCTCTACATGCCCAAACTACCTTAGTCTGTTTCCTCTCTTTGCCATCACCTAGTGCCACCCTGTCACCACTCCTGAACCCTCCCTCTGGCTATTTAGGCTATAGAAATAAGAGTTCAAGCAGCTGTTCATTGAAGTTGCTGGAAGGAGTTAAGGTGTGTTTTCTGTTTTGAATTTTATTGACTTTTTGATAATTTTTCTCTGTTATTGGACATTTTTCTGGATAGTGTTTGGGTCTTGTTTGCTAGAGGATTTCCTATTAGGCAACTCTTATTGTTCTTTTGATAACCTTTTGTAATAATTTTAGCTCTTTAATAAAATATCCTCTTGTTACAACTAATCGTCATTGCCTTTTGGCTGCAAGCTGGATTTTTCACTGCTTCTCTTCCTTGTGAGGCGTTTTGGAACTGTTTAGATTTATATTGCATGTTAAAACTAGGGATGCACCGAATGTTCGGCAACCGAAATTATTCGGCCGAAAATAGCCAAAAAAAGCACTTTCGGTGTTAATAAGTAAAGTAAAAAGGCCGAATAAATTTTGCCGAACAATGACGTTTTTAATGACGCGATCAAATAGTAACCCGCGTAGAGTGAGAGGCGCGCGCTTTATGCAGCAAAAATGTCAGCAGTGTGGAAGCACTTTAAAGCGTCAGAGAAAGAGGCAAAAACGGCCGTTTGCAGACACTGTTCTGCTGAATTGTCCAGAGGGGGCGCATCTGCAAAAACGTACAGCACTTCAAGTTTAATTTATCACTTAAAATCAAGACACCCCGAACATCATGCAGAGTACGAGAAAAACACGGCGGCGGCGGCTACGGCAACAGCAGCAGCGAAAAGGAAAGTAGCTCCTCCCAGTCCTAGGACACCCACTCCATCTGTGGCTGACTTCTTAGAAAAGGCAAAAAAGTTTGCCAATGACAGTGCCAAAGCTAAAGGTATTACTAAAAGGATAATGGAATTCATTGCATTGGATGATCAACCATTCTCTGTTGTAGAGGATGTTGGATTTCGCAGGCTTATAGACCATATTGAGCCCCGTTACACCATGCCTAGTAGACGGCATTTCTCAGACGTGTGCTTACCTGAGATGTATAACGTTTCAACTCACGTCCATGAGCTCTTGGCTACAGATATTGCAGCCCTCAGCTTCACGACTGATATTTGGAGCTCGGATGTGAGCCCCACCAGTATGCTGAGTTTAACTGCGCAGTGGATCGACACAGATTTCAAGCTACAAAAGATTGTGCTTCACTCACAAGAGTTTAGAGGGTCCCATACAGCTGTAGCCATATCCGAGGCGTTCGCCAACATGTTTGACACTTGGCGTATCGACCGATCTAAAGTGCATGCGGTAGTCAGTGACAACGCAAGAAATATGGCTAAAGCCATGGAAGATAGTGATCTGAAAGGCATACGGTGTATGGCACACACAATTCAACTGGCGGTCAACGAGGGATTGTTGAGTCAGCGCAGTATAGCAGATGTGATAGCGATAGGCAGGAAAATTGTTGGCCATTTTAAACATTCACCGCTTGCCTATGCGCGCCTACAATCTATCCAAGAACAGTTCGGAACGCCACAAAAACGTTTCCAACAAGATGTGAGCACAAGGTGGAACAGTACATATTATATGCTGGAAAGCCTTTTTGCGCAAAAGCGAGTCTTGGCTACATACATAGCAGATCATGACCTGCCCGCGACATTCACCGCATACCAGTGGGTGTTAATCAAGAACGTTCTCTCTCTTCTCGCACCCTTTGAGTAGATAACAAAAGAGATGAGCTCATCTGATGCATCTGTGGCAGACGTCATACCTTTACTTGCAGCACTAAAGCGTCTTTAAAACAAAGAGGCTGAAACAGACCACGGAGTTAAAACAACTAAAAGTGCGCTCTTGGAAGCTGTCAGCACACGATTTAGTCAGGCGGAACTCAGAACCCCTGTACTGCATCGCGACTGTGCTTGATCCACGATATAAAGATCATTACTTGGATGTGGGGAAAAAGCTGCGCACACGAGAAATGATCCAGGCCGAGTTGGATTTGGGAAAGCCGCTAGGTGATGGAGACGGTCAGGTGATGCACAGCGCAGGAGATGAAAACAGCGCAGAGAGTAAACGGGCTCGTACTACAGATGAGCCGCGCACAGTCTCGCTGTCTGACATGTTCGATGAGATCCTCCAAGAGAATAACCCATTTGCAAGACAGAGGACAAGCTCAACCGCTCAACAGTTAGATGGTTATCTCTCAGAAGTCCCCATCCCCAGGAGCAATAACCCTCTCGAATTTTGGAGGACCAATCAAGGCCGCTTTCCCGACCTGGCGCAGATGGCACGCAGGTAGGCTACTTCTATGGGAAATTAATTTAAGATTTTATTTATATTTTGGATTATGGTAACACTTTATAAGTAGTTTCTATTTTTAACATTAACTAACAATGAAAAACCCTTTTTAAAAGCATTTATTAATCTTAATGTTAACATTTACTAATACAGTATTAAAACTAAGTATCACATTTTTAATTTTTGAATTAAAAAAGTATCAAAAGTGGTAGGCCTATTTGTTAAAATTGTTAATGCACTTATACTAACATGAACTAAATATTTTTTATTATCTTACATTAACGAAGATTAATAAATACCATAACAAATGTATTGCTCATTGTTAATGCAATAATGTTAACAAAAAGAAACATTGTAAAGTGTTACTACCTATATTTTATATTATGTATTTTGTGAAAATTTAACTATTTTCAGTGTAGTAAAATAGTAGGCCTACACTGGGTTTCAACCATTTCATTATCTTGAAAACATTGTTCGTTTTGAAATGAGCAACTGTCAGAAAACTGCAATAAAAATTTCAACTATTCTGCAGGTACTTGTCTGCTCCATGCACAAGCACCGACAGCGAGAGACTGTTTAGTGCTGCATCTCATGTCATCGATGAAAAGAGGAACCGACTTTCATGTGAGAAAGCAGAGAAGCTACTTTTCATAAAGAAGAACCTGCCACTTTTCCTGAAGAAGTAGGCTAAGTAGGCTTATGTCTAGGACAGTTATTCATTTGTTGTGGGTTCATCCACATTTTTTGCACTATTCAATGCACATTTGTTGTTGTAGACATACAGAGTTACATTCTTTCAGCAGTCAGTTATAGGCCTAATATAGGCTATTCAAGAAGGGGGGCTTCAAAGATGGCCAAATAAAAATATTTTTTTATTTTACTAATTTATTTATTTTAAGTTATATTGTGCTTTGTTTGTATAATATCTGCTGGAATGTTAAAAAAAATGTTCAGTGTTAAATAAATATTTTGAAATTGTATTTTTGTTATTTGATTTATTTCTCTGAAAAGCAACACAAAATAGTAAAAAGCAAATTTTTACTATTTAATTATTGTAATGGTGAAAAAATTGGCAAAATAAATGGAAAAAAATGCGAAACACCACGTTCGGTATTCGGCCTTCGGCCAAGCATTTCATTATTATTCGGCTTCGGCCAAGAATTTCATTTCGATGCATCCCTAGTTAAAACCAGTTTTCACATATTTGTGCCTAGTTCATTCAAAGCCACCTTGTGGTACTAGGATGTAGGCTGGCCTGGAATGGCCAGTAATGGTCCTGGCCTTTTTTATGCTCATTCTGGTGGCCTCACACCCACCTTTACCATGTTCAAGTCTCCTACACATAATACCTACTGACTACTCTTCACGCAAATTGTGCACCCAAATCTAACAACCTGTGCATTAGATTGAGCTTCTCCCCACACCTTTACCACACACTCTGCAGAGCCATACACCTACCTCTTACATGTCCTTTGCCTCTTCACCTCCAGCTATTATCTTCATCTTTCCTAGAGACCATTCACTTCAAAACTTGATTTACATTTAAATATATTCCCCTTCAGTTCTACTTCACATTTTGCCATCAATGTAAGATCATCAGCATATAAATGTTCTTATGGCGATCCTCCACACTTTTCCCTGTGGAAGAGGGAAGAATTTCCTCACTATTATCAAAAGGAATAAGCTTAGAATGGCTACCTTGTGTAGCCTCACCTTCACCTAAAAATGTTCAGTATATCTACCTGCTGTCCTAATCACTGTTTACTTATAAATTGACATCACTATAGTCACTAACCATTCTTCCACACTTAACTTTCACAATGCTCATCTCCTTATTTCGCATGGCACTCGCATGTGAAATGCCTTCTCTAGAAATGCATATTGCAGCTTTCCTTTCACCTTACGCTTCTCCTGCATCTTCCCAACAACAAAGATTGCATCTTTTGTTCATTTCCCAGGCATGAAACCATTTTTTGTAAATTTTCACATGATCTCTGGCACTCTCACAACCACCTTTATCACATGTACACCTCTTTTCAAATCTTCAGATATCCTCCTTTCACAAAAAGTCATGTGGCACTATTAACCATTCAACTCAAAGACCTCCAGAAACTATTCCAGTTAGGCTAACTAATTTAGCAATACTATGCAAAATTTACAGCTTGCTCATTCTGTTTTCTCATGATTAACACTTTTACATCATTCACTCTGCTGATTCAACAACTTGTGAACTTCTTTTATATCAATCACACTGCTCCCTTCAGCATTTTCAACCAATGCTACTACATTTGGTCCTTTTTTCCATCTTTTTCATTATCCTAAACACATTCTCTTTCATTCCCCATTCTGTGTCTTACTTGAAAACTCATGTCTCCTAACTTATTATTCTATTGCAACTGTTTTATAGATTGCTCTATTATATTCTGCCATTATTTTTTGCCACATCAGCATTTTCCCTCATCTGCAATCTCTACCTAAACAACAGCCATGTTTCCTTATGTCTCATTAGTCACTTTCTACAAATGCAGATGTCTTCTGTTGTTTTCAAGCAGACATTCTTCATCTTCCAACTTTCCATCCAGACCTGAAACTACTCTCGCTCCTGCTACACACGCTTCTGCAAATTTATTTCTGACCTTGTTCATTCTCTAGAACTACAGCCTTGGTATATACTGTACGTCCCCTTACTTTCCTTCATGCCCCTGACTAAAAGACCTCCTACACCTAAGCACAGCTGGGACTAACAGCTGTCTTGTCACATTTTACACTATGCCTTCCACCACCACATTTATATGTAATCAGTTTATTTTTGTACTTAAACATGTGTTGAACACAATCAATTCCATTGTAAGACTAAACTGTAGTCTTGTCCCACCCTCAGTACTTAAATGTACTAAATCGAAAAACCACATAAACTCACTCATGATCATGAACACTAGCTATAACATGCCCATTCATACCCAGGACAATTGATCTTGGTGAGGTGGCAGAGTTATCCACTGAGATACCATGTCAGCCATGTATCACTTAATTAATCAATTTCAGTTCATGACTCTTTAAGACAGTTTAGTCAGTGTAATCAAATCAACCTCATAAACACTTGACAACTCCTCATGATGGATTTGATTTATTTAATTACAGGTTTTTCACTTTGTAAGAGGCAGTCTTAGAAAGTTAATGTTAATGTTAAATTCACTTATGTGTTTTCTTAATTTCAATGAAACATCAGTTTCTCCCAGTTATTTAGATTATGGTATAGCCTTTTACTCACTGTACGTTAACACAAAATAGAACCTTCTTGGTTCTATCTGTAAAACTGAGTGCTAATTTAGCCAGTTAAGAAATAGTCTTACTGCATGGACTGTTAGATATGCCTGAAGTTTGTAAATTGGACACTGGCATAGATTTTTCTGAGTATGCTTAACTTTCTTCACATAATGTGACTGCATGACCTTTTCTTTCTTTTCTTTCTTTGAAACTTTTCTTTCATCTTTTTGTTTTATATCAATTTTTTCTCTATTTTTTGTGTAAATTGTTTTGCTTTGAAATTTTACTAAAACTTTTAAAACAAAGATATTTGGTCTGAGGAATTATTTCAGCATGTGTCACGCTATTGCCAGAAATGTCCTATGAAGCAAACTAAAAGCTGCAGAACTCAGGTAATTTGGAACAAATGCAAAGGCACACTTTTATTGGCTTTCTTGTATACAGGAATGAAGTAAATTCAGTTATCATCTGACAACCCAACCTGTGTTTGGCTCTTGGTTTATAAGGACTTGTAATATTAAAACTGATGAGTTTACTTTGATAAGTGACATACTGAAAAAACAAAACAAATCATTTTTTCAGATAATACTGGCTAAAATCCCTCAAAATAAAATATGGGGCATCATGAGATACTGATTTAAATTACTGTATCTCAAAAGAAATGCTATCAGCTGCTTTACAATCATCCATCCATCCATTATCCAACCCACTGAACACAGGGTCACGGGGGTCTGCTGGAGCCAATCCCAGCCAACACAGGGCACAAGGCAGGAACCAATCCCGGGCAGGGTGCCAACCTGCCACAGGACACACACAAACACATCTACACACCAAGCACACACTAGGGCCAATTTAGAATCGCCAATCCACCTAACCTGCATGTCTTTGGACTGTGGGAGGAAACTGGAGTGCCCGGAAGAAACCCACGTAGACACGGGGAGAACATGCAAACTCCACGCAGGGAAGACCCGGGAAGCGAACCCGGGTCTCCTAACTGTGAGGCAGCAACGCTACCACTGTGCCACCGTGCCGCCCCACTTTACAATCATTGTTAATAAAATTATATTTAAAACTCTCTCTCTGCAAATAACTGAGGTAATGTGATACAGATAGACAGCAGTCTGATTTATACCATTTTGTCACAATCAGCTGAAATGGCCACACAAGAAAATAAAAAACAACAACCAACTCTTAAAGTCATCACCAAAACCCCCAAAGTTAAATGAACAACATTTATTGATAGCAAAACAGAATAACACAATTTTAACTAATAACTATAAAAAAAAATAAACACAAGATGTTGGAAAACAATAAAGAAGCCAAAGAAACAACAGAACTTTAAACTTTGACCTTGAATTATAAATTCCCTACTGAACAATAACACTAAATCACTAATGGTAAAATTCCAAGAACCGGTTCCAACCAAATCAAAATATGAAATCCAAATTCCAATAACAAGTAATTATGTTTAGACTGAATCAATAACCACAATTGTGGCTATGACTACCCGTCAAAGTATTGAATCTGTGAATGAAACCTGTGTATAAATGAAGACACTGCTAATTTTTTTTTCATTTGTAAGATTTTTCTATTTGCCTTATCCAAGGTGACTTACAAGGTTTGAGATACAAATGGTTACATTTCTGTTGTTTATCAAATTGGGCACAGGCTGGTTAAGTGACTTGTTAATGGTCACAACAATGTCAGTAGGGGAATTTGGCCCTATAACTTCAGAGTATGAAGTTCAAAGTCTTACCCACTTTGCTACAATGCCAGCCTTTTATTCATTTACTAGCAAAATACCCGCGCTTCGCAGCGGAGAAGTACTGCCTTAAAATTTTTATTAAGAACAAAATTACACCTTTTTAAACTGAGGGAAAATATACCAATAATTATTTGTTAAGGATCTCTTTGTACACCATATTGTCATTTCGGTACTCCGGTTGTAATATGACCAAGCTGTGCGCTGAGCTTACTCTTGAACATGCAACGTAAAGTTGGCCATGTGAAAAGTAATCTTGTTTCAAATCTCACAGCTTGGATTGCTGCTGTCACAATCGGTTTGAGTTTCATGGTTTGTTTCAATTACGACAGTATTTGCAGGACTTGTGCTGAAGTGACATTCGGCATCTGTCAAGCGTTGTAAGCATACAACTGGTTTCATCGATAACTTCACATCCAGCTTTTGAGAGTTTAAACATTCATAAACATCAAAGTGTCCACTACTGAAATCGTCACCTGTGAATCTAAGATGTTTAAGAGGCATTGTCGGTTGTCGAAAGGTGTAAAATATTTGGCCATTTCAGTACACTTGAAAGCGACAACCGAACAATTCAGCAGCCGCCATCAACTCACATGCAGAACCATAGGTGAAGGGCTTAAGCATTTCACTCTTATAGTGCTCCTGTCTAGTATAATTATCTCCTGTACCGTCATCAGTCCACACCTTGAACCTGTCCCAGTCATTCAATACATAAGACACAATGTTCCTCCGGATATCAAGAGTGAGCCTGATATGGCCTTGCAATATGTAACAAAGAGAATGGAAAAGGTAGGTGCCATCTCTGGGCATGGAAATCACTTGGTAAGTGACAGTTCTTTGATCGATGGTGATCACCTCGACAGACATGTTAATAGGGGTATGGTTGGAACGATAAAGGAAATGGGTACCTGAACAATGTAAAGTAAGTCTAAAATACCTACACAATAACTATAATCGTAATAAACGAACAATAAAACAGCAGAGAAGCCGTGGATTAAATAAAAAGGCTGTAGTTAACAGCAGGGAGACGTGAATCCCGTGGCGAAGCAAGGAAGGGAATGTAGAGACCGGAGCAACATCTGGCCCTATATAGGCAGGCAGCCAACAACGTGGGAGGCGTTGGGAAGGGGGACCCAACGCCGCCTCACATGATGACCGAGCTGCAGGCTATGGACGTATATATGTATGCAAGTAGGATTCAGTTAGCGTTGGGAACCCGCGTACCAAATTTCTTGAAGATGGGCCCATAAGTAACAAAGACCGTTGGAAAGTTCAATATGGAGGCTGACAGTGGCATCATACCACCAAAATAAGTACGTACATTGGTTTCGGTTAGCGCAGGGAAGCCGCCTACCAAATTTCATGAAGATTGGGGCCATAAATAAGAAAGTTCAACATGGCGGACATTGTCGACTGTTATGACCGTTACGCGTAGAATTTCGAAATGAAACCAGCTTAACTTTTGTAAGTAATCTGTAAGGAATGAGCCTGCCAAATTTCAGCCTTCTACCTACACAGGAAAGGGGAGAATTAGTGACATTGGAAAGTTCAATATGGCGGCCGACAGTGGTGTCATACCAACGAAATAAGTATGTACATCAGTTTCCGTTAAAAGTTTAATATGGCGGCTGACAGTGGCATCATACCACCGAAATAAGTACCACATTTCAGCCTTCTACCTACACAGGAAAGGGGAGAATTAGTGACATTGGAAAGTTCAATATGGCGGCCGACAGTGGTGTCATACCAACGGAATAAGTATGTACATCAGTTTCCGTTAAAAGTTTAATATGGCGGCTGACAGTGGCATCATACCACCGAAATAAGTACCAAATTTCAGCCTTCTACCTACACGGGAAGTTGGAGAATTAGTGACGTTGGAAAGTTCAATATGGCGGCTGACAGTGGCGTCATACCACCGAAATAAGTATGTACATTGGTTTCGGTTAGTGCAGGGAAGCCGCCTTCCAAATTTCGTGAAGATGGGGCCATGAATAAGAAAGTTCAATATGGCGGACGTTGTTGACCGTTATGACCGTTACGTGTAGAATTTCGAAATGAAACCTGCTTAACTTTTCTAAGTAAGCTGTAAGGAATGGTCCTGCCAAATTTCAGCCTTCTACCTACACGGGAAGTTGGAGAATTTGTGACGTTTGGAAAATTCAATATGGCGGCCGACAGTGGCGTCATACCAACGAAATAAGTATGTACATTGGTTTTGGTTAGCGCAGGGAAGCCACCTACCAAATTTCGTGAAGACGGGGTCAGCCTTCTACCTACACGGGAAGTTGGAAAATTGATGACGTTGGAAAGTTCAATATGGCGGCCGACAGTGGCGTCATACCATAGAAATAAGTAAGTACATCGGTTTCAGTTAGCGCAGGGAAGCCGCCTACCAAATTTCGTGAAGATGGGGCCATAAATAAGAAAGTTCAACATGGCGGACGTTGTCGACCGTTATTGACCGTTATGACCGTTACGTGTAGAATTTTGAAATGAAACCTGCTTAACTTTTGTAAGTAAGCTGTAAGGAATAAGCCTGCCAAATTTCAGCCTTCTACCTACACGGGAAGTTGGAGAATTAGTGATGAGTGAGTGAGTGAGTGAGTGAGTGAGTCAGTCAGTCAGTCAGTGAGGGCTTTGCCTTTTATTAGTATAGATTCATCCTCATTAATCTAAATGTATAATAGATAATATCTGAATTTGTGTGATGGGCAATGATTAGAGGCCATGCTTCCTTAACTGCTGACCTCAACCACATAATTATAAATCTTTTAATTAAAATAAAAAAGAGAATTCAGAAAAACACTAAAAAAGTGAAACCCAAATCCTTCAACTGTCTGGTTTGCTTTTGTTGATGTAAAATCTCTTACTGCTTCTCTCTTTCATGTTCTTCATCATTTGATGTATCTTTTCCTGCTTTGAATATTTACTTTAATTCTTTATGGACAGACAATTGAATAGCTTAAAGAAAAATTACTAAGCTTAAGAGAAGCAAACCATAACGCTGAAATTCCCACTCTCAATTCTGCGTCCACAGGGTATCCCATTTAAATCAAAATTCTTTTTTCTTTTGATGGGAAAAATACACCTCTGTTTTGTTTTCTCAAATCATTATAACACAGTCAGCAGTGAGCAAGTAATAATATAGAGAAAGCAGGATGAAGTTAATATGAATTTTAATATCCTTTGTGGAATTCTAGTAATTGGCAAATAAGCTTTAAACTTTGATTAGCTGTGTTATGATTCAGATTTTGTCCCTGATGGTTTCTGGTGTTTATAGTAAGGCTATATGGATATGTCCTCTTGTGTGTGAATATCAGTTATATGTAATTTCTACTTGAAGTTTAAACTATTTTACTATACAAACCAATTTATGAATGAGAAATACATCTTTTTATTTAAATACAGGTAAAAATATACAAACAAAAATAGTATACAATAGTAAAAAATGATGAAAATCACAAAAATTATCATTAATGCTTTTTGCAGTTTCCTTGAAGACATCAATGTATTGCTAGCTGTTAACTAAACAGTAAACAAAAGCTGATAAAAAAATCCGAAACTGTTATGAACACATTAGAGGATGGAGTTTTAATTGGTGCATTAGTTTTGATGAATGGCAATTAAACAGAAGAGGATACATATCATTTAAAGAGAAAGCCAGATTTGTAGTCTGAAGACAGGTTGGGATTTTAAATACATCTAAACCATCAAGGTTGGAATTTTAAATACAACATCTAAACCATCAGATTTAAATCAAGAGCACAAAAACAAAATTGTAATGAGAACCAAATAAAATTTCAAACTAGACATCTTAATAATATATTGGCTTTCCTAAACCTCAAAAAACTGCACTGAAATTCTTGTTTTACAGATAAAAAAAATACCACACTATAATACTATACCAGCTGCTGCACAATGTCCTCTTAAACAGGGCAGTACCAGGACATTACAAGGTCAGGAACAATGTGTCTAACAATAGGATTATTGTCAGAAACAACATAATGCTGTTTACTTTAAGAAAACCTGACTGCTAAATGGCACCGCAATCACATTACCATCATAATGTTAAAATAAATAAACAACAACAAATCTAAAAATTACAAAAAATGTAATGAAAAGACAGGTTCATACCATTATTGTCCTGTCTTGTACTAAACAAAAACTGCTAGCTCCTCTACATAATACCTTTACAGGTATTGAACTGTTTTTACTTCCAAACTAACTTCCTGTTTCTCTCTCTCTTTTTTCCATTTATAATTTCAGTTGTTGCCCAGCTCACTTCTCCACCTCTCCATTCTAGGCTCAGTTAGCCTATTGATGGCATTACAGCCTGTTTTGGGGTCTTTCACTCCCATACTCTTGAATAATTTTGTAATCATAGATATTCCTGCTATTGCAATCCTGGTGTCTCTTCCCTTTTAATGACTTAAGGGTTTAATATATATTTATTTTTGATTTGGCACATTATTGTTATTATTTTTCACACCAACATTTTTTTATTGTTTTTGTGTATACAGTTAAGTGACATCATTTTGTATGTTCATTGATATCATTCATAGAGGTGGTGTCCCCTAGTTCACCAGAAGTTGCAGGTGCAATCCACATCATTGGGTCATCTAGGTTTTTAGAAAAAAAACCAAAAACTTCTGTAGCAATTCAAATCTCTTCAGGGAATTTGGACTTTTTCATGCTAAAACTGACATACAATTTCTTTTGAGCATATTGAATATGGTTGCCTGGTATTTTGACTTTCTGGCTTTTGTGTTTTTCTTGATTAACATATCTGCTTTTCATCTCCTTTTGCTTATTATATTTCATTGCCCTGCTTTGTCACTTTTTCAATTGTGATATTACAAGCCTCTTTGATCCCATGGGGTCTCTTCTACAACTCTTCTTCAATTTTGCTCATCTTTTCCAGCCTACCACTCCATGACAATACATAAACATATACACATTGTGAAGTCCAGAGGCATGTACAGCCTCCCTAACCTGACACAGGCAAGCAGAGACACGAGTTTACCACACAGCACAGCACATTCACGTGGGGAAGCACTTTTTCTCTGGTCCACACAGTACAGTACATAAAGCACCAAATAGTCCAGTACAAAAGCCTTTCCTGTTCTGGGTTGCAGGGGGCCCACAGTCCATTCCATATTAACTCTTTGAGGGCTGAATATTTTTTCCAAAAAACTTAGTTTTCTGAAAAGCACACAAAGCAATGGTTCCACACATAAATCAACATAAAACATCTGTTGCTACGTGCTGTGGCTGCTGTTGGTGTATGTTGGGCTCCACGGGGGCGCCTCGATGGCCAGCAGGAATACACGGTGGGCCGGCTACCTGGTTGTCTTCACACAGCAGATGGGTGGCGGTGGCAGTCTCAGTGTAACGCAATATGGTTTGTACTTCTTGTCATCATAAGTGGTGGTCCTCCCAGGCGAACGCTGCTGTAGGTGTATCAACTACAGGGTGGTCCAGATCTAATTATGCAGATCCAGATCGTCTGGATGACTTTGATTTATGCAGGGATGATTCCAGTTTGGCGCAAAGACGATTCTTCATGTCGTCGGTTCGTACACTTCTCGATGCTCCGGGATTTTTCGGGTGATTTTCTATGTAATAAACTTAACAAGTTACAGCATAATGAAAATTGCATAATTAGAATCTGGACCACCCTATACACAAACGTGTTCAACACCACGATCAACTGGGGCCTGATCAGCTGATGCTTAAACACCGTTTTTGTTTTCGATGTCCATCTCCTGATCACTTGAATCAAATTCCATGTCTGACAAGTCAGAGTCTGATTCAGCGATCATATGTAGAACATCCACGGAGTATGTAGTCTGTTGCCAGATGTCGATGCCATTTTAGAGGTTGTTTGCTCTTCGCTACTCACGCAGGGAATCGAGTTTAAATCAACAAAGCTGCTTAACTTTCCTTCTAGTAAAGACAGTCAAACTTAAATGTAAGGACGAGTTTTGTCGCAGTTTACAGCTGATTACCGTCCTCTACCCCTGAATTTTGACAAAAGTCGACATCAGCCCTGAAAGAGTTATATATATATACAGTACAGGCCAAAAGTTTGGACACACCTCCTCATTCAATGTGTTTTCTTTATTTTCATGACCATTTACAGCACTCCATTACTCTCCTTCTTGGTCAAATAGCCCTTGCACAGCCTGGAGGTGTGTTTGGGGTCATTGTCCTGTTGAAAAATAAATGATCATCCAACTAACCTGGCTTCTGCACAATACAACTGCTGGTCCCAACCCCATTGATAAAGCAAGAAATTCCACTAAATAACCCTGATAAGGCACACCTGTGAAGTGAAAAGCATTTCAGGTGACTACCTGTTGAAGCTCATTGAGAGAATGCCAAGAGTGTGCAAAGCAGTAATCAGAGCAAAGGGTGGATATTTTGAAGAAACTAGAATATAAAACATGTTTTCAGTTATTTCACCTTTTTTTGTTAAGTACATAACTCCACATGTTCATTCATAGTTTTGATGCCTTCAGTCATGAAAATAAAGAAAACACTTTGAATGAGGAGGTGTGTCCAAACTTTTGGCCTGTACTGTGTGTGTATATATATATATATATATATGGATTAATAAGGTGGGATTCAGAGGGTGTTGGTCATAAAGTCTTTTTTTATTATTTGAGTGTTCTTCTTTTTAAGCCTGTATATGCTGGGTTCAACTCCAAATGTCTGTTAATGTCACTTTCATTTGCTAGCCACGATTCAGCCAGCTGATATACACACATACAGGTTCTACCGGACACACATTTAACTGGGACACTGTGCAAGTAAAATTCAGGGCTAATACTAAGGCTGCCAGAGAGCTAGCTGAATCGTGACTATCAAATGAAAATGAGACTTGATTCAATTTAAGAAAAAACACACTATCAGATAGATAACTGGTTTACTACTGCATATGCAGGATCAGATGCAGCTTTGCACAAATCTCATATTACACGGTAACAAAAACCTTTATATCTAATTAGTTGACAACAGAAACAGTTTAATCCCTGGCTGGAATTTATCTCTTACAGACTGTCTGCAGTGCTTGTGGTCCCTTCCCCCTTCAGCTGGAAAGTGTTGATGGAAATGCCTCTGAATTCTTTCAATTTTTAGAACTCACGAATGGAGTCAAATGACTGAATAGTTTATCAAGTTTGCTGTGTGCCTTTAAACAAATCCTACAAATTTGTCATTTTAAGTTTAAGAATAAAGTTTGTTTAAAATATATAGCCTTGAGATTATAATGGTATAATGAAATATATGAAAGGAGTTACTAGAGACATTTTTGAGCCAGGTTTGTACTTACCATACGTCACTGCAAAGCACGCATTTGGTGAATGAACAAAACACATTTACACTTGTTGCAGCCTGTTTGATGGGTGTGTTGATATTCTCCTAGTCAAAAAGTGTTTGGTCAGTGTCAACAGTTAACAGTGTCAGAGGATGTGACAATCTGTTAATGGAAGAGGAGTTGTGGCTGCTATTGCTGACTAAGATAAAAAAGAGAAAATGAAATGCCAGACATATTCACCAAAAACTGTGAAGGAAGGGTGACTATAATATTCTTGTAAGCAGAGGCCCTACATAATGAGCAGATACACTTTAAATGTTTTTGTACTCAAATATTTTTTGAGTTTTGATGACCTGTTGAGTCATTTTCATCTCTTCGTTCGTCATTATGGCATCCACATAACCAGCCTCTCCTTCACCATTTTGGATACATGTTCGCTATACCATGTAGTTAGAAACATTTGTGCAGCGTGTAGGGGTGTGTCTCCTAACCAGTGGGCCATTTTCATCCCTGTACAATTTCTGTAATTCCATCATTGTTATGACATTGTTTAAATACACTTCAGCTTTGACCTTTATCCAAACATAAATAACATGACATTGAATGCTTCAATTTAGAAGGAATATGTTTCAAAAATGATACATTACTTTTTCAGCCATGAAACTCAGACATAAATCTGCATAAATAACTAACCCAGTTCAACACTGAAACTGTACAATTTCTTTTTCAACTGTGTACTGCATAACATTGTCTTAAAGTTAAATAAAAACACAAAATGTTTACATTTCTGACCCAATTTAAGTACTGTAACTAAAAACATATTTCTAAGCAGATCCTTTACATTATATTGCTGTTTTTTTTACTGTCAAAACTAATTGTCTGTCAGAGCTAATAGAAATAAGTCAATAATGTTGCCCTGTCATGTCTGTGCGAACAGTGTGTGGTGACTAAAATGTGTGAGGTCTCATGTGTTTAATACCCGAAGCAGACTATATGTGTTAACAACAGAAAGTTCTGTTATTTTAGCTTTTCTCTCTTCTGTCAAGGGTGCCTAGTGTGAAAAGTGCCTGTGGACAAGGGATCGGCAGAACAAATGCAGATATCAGTACTCAGCAGACCTGTTAATCTCTGATTCATTTGCTGCCACTCCAAATTCTAAAGCAGACTACAGCATATTCACATTGCCTTTGTGCTTAATGTAAAATCTCACAACTGGCAATTCTTTTTTGCTTATATTTATACAGTAGTAGAAGGACAACTTTTCCAGTGTTATCTCTACTGAATGTGAATAACTCATTCTGTAGTTACCTGGGGCATGACCAACAGATTTTAGCATCTCTGCGCCAAGCCAACTGCCAAAGTGATATTTGAAAAGTCTCTTCCACTGCTTTCAAGATCAGGCAGCTCTGTCAACAAGGAAGTGGCTTAGACAAAGTGGAAGAATAAATACTTCAATAATATACACTAAAATATACATTGATACTAATCAGCAAAAGACTGTGGTGGCTCTTCCATGTAACATACAAAAGTGCTTCTCTGGCTATATATTCTTTATTGGGAGATAATTTTGGGGATTATTAGTGCAATCTTGATTTAAAATAAACAGTAGTGCTTGCGGATTGCTGTTAATTTAATCCCAATGTCAAATAAATCAGGAAATCCATCCATCCATCCATTATCCAACCCACTGTATCCTAACTACAGGGTCATATTAGGGAAAAAAAGGTAAAAGGCCATAACAAAAACCAAGGATTTTTGTTGGGTTTCTTATAAGACATGATAGAAAGGTTGGTTTATATCTATACTAATACAGTGGGGAACTCTGATAAATTACACAACAGAATTTTCTACATGGTCATAAGGATGTTTTCAAATCGAGCAACCCTCCATCCCTTTTCAGAAACCAATTATTAGTATAAAGATACAATGTAGATTTTCTGTGACCTTGGGCTATAACTCAGACACATATTAAGTAATATTTTCAATGTAAAGTTTTTTGATTTTTACATTTTTATATTGTAAGTTTATATGCAAAACCAAATACAACTTTAATCATGATAGCCTGTAAAAACCAAGCCATTCAGTCCTGATTTTTAACACAGCTCTTAAACTCTTAATAATTACACTTCTTAATTTCCTCTACCTCTTCATTAAACAATAACCTTTTACCCCTTTGCGGATGTACCAGATTTGCCATTTATCATGTACAATGGCCCATTTTTATTTGGGTATGTTGTCATTTGGTTCCAGACAGGATTATAGCAATGACTCATGGCTTGGACTAGTTACAAATCTAGAAAAATCTACTTAGATAATTCTAGTACAAGAGGAATATTAATTTGTTTTCATTTCAGTTATTTAAATTTAAATGTATTGATAGACTGCGCTGGGCTGGCGCCCTGCCCGGGGTTTGTTTCCTGCCTTGCGCCCTGTGTTAGCTGGGATTGGCTCCAGCAGACCCCCGTGACCCTGCAGTTAGGATATAGTGGGTTGGATAATGGATGGATGGATGTATTGAGAGAGGGGATATTAGAACTGTTTTATACCAAACCAGTTTTCAGCACTTCCTCTCTGAGCATTCCATCCTCTACACAAATAAAAAGATATTTTGGGCTAAGTTATCCACAATACAAAGTTTTTCATTTATAAGTCCTTTGGCCAAAAATGCCAGTCTTTGTTTTTCTACTCCAGCTTCTACTTCCCTAGGGAGCATTGTTTGTGAGGCTTGGCATAACAGTACATACAGTAAATCAGGACTGATACTAATTGCTATAATTTTCAATGCCGGCAATACATGTATCAGGTTAGTCTCAGGGCATCATCCTTACCCAATGTAAGGTCTCTCAAAATTCTATGTGGCCTTTCCTTTATGAAGAACATAAATGTGATTCTTCAGTTTCACTTATATATTGCTTCAAACTATGTACAATCACAAGAATATTTCATTCAAGAATACAGAAGGAAAATTTTGCATATTTGGCTTGGAATACTTTACAGAAAATTGTTTAAGGAACTGGCCTAATATCCAGTATCAGGGTCTCAGGCTGAGAATATTCTTGTTACGTTGTGGAACAATGATGTACTCATTTAAGTAATTTGTGGCAGACTAAGCATTTACAAGAGCCATAATCACAGCTGTTGTTCCACAAATGTTTCAAGAACGATTACAGAATACTAGCCTTGTTAGCATAGTCCACCTAAGGGTATTGTACTAATACTTATTCTTTTTCTTTAATTGCTTTTCTGAAAAAGAGGATGTATTACCCCCTTTTCTCACAATAACAGAAACTCAAAACAGAATGATAGCTGCATCTTTTTAACCCCGACATCCTCAAAATGACCTCTTAAAAGGAGCCCAGATAGTCAACATTTGCTACAGTTGATTTCATTCTGAGCTGGAAAACAAAAGAGGCAAAAGATTTTTGGTAAAAAGGAAAGGCACCTGTGAACAGATAAACATGAGAGTTCAAGTGAGAGGAGGCAATGGTGGAGATTTGGTTCCACCACATGAACTGTATTCAAGAGCTGACCAATAGGCAGGTGATGATATAGTTCTGGGTTATTGAATTATTCCCTTTGTGACAGTCATCTTTTTGAAGTTACAATCTGCTTTGTCACTCTTTTTTCCTTAGTTCTTGTTTACTCCATTTCACAAATACATTGAAGGAAAGTAAGTAGACCCATCTAAATCAGCATGATATAAATGAGTGACACTATATGAATGAATATGCCTAATGAGTACTGGTACCAAATGTTCTGCTTTGTATCCAAAGCTGCTTGGTTACTGTTGTGGAAAATACTTATTAAATAAGAAAGTCTTCAGCTATTGTTATATGTCAACTCCAAACAGGACTTTCCTTTACTTAAAGTAATAAAGTACTATCTTGAGTAATAATGTACTATCTTAAATTAAGACAACAAAATGTCAACAAAAGATGAGAAGCAATGTCTCCATGACCATACAGTTAATTTTGAGAGCTGGAATGTTAAAGGTCTCAATCACGAATTAAAGAGAAAGAAAATATTCTCTCACCTAACAGGTCTAAACGCTTAAATAGTATTTTTACAGGAGACTCACTTATTAACACCAGAATTCCTGAAGCCTACAAAAAAATAATCCCAGCCAATGTTAAATCCCTTTGCACCTTTCCATCAGCGTCTTTTGTTTTGTAAATGCGTCAATCAACACAAGCAGTAAGCAGCCTGCTGTTCTATCCCCCGTCTTAACAGAGTTCAGTTTGGGCAAAAAATTCTCCCAGCTCAAGCCAAGGCTCCTTATCTGCGTGTGAGATCTGGAGTTGTATAGGGTAAATAATACAGTATATTGTTATTTGGAATACATGCATTTCATGTGTGTTCAACAGACTGTAGCAACAGACAGCTTCTTCACAGTGTTTTCGCCGGCTAATATGTGCCCAAACTTTATGCCAGCTGTTACAGACTGAAATCAAAGGCTTCTTCTTTTTGGGCGCATACACCGTCAGCATGGTGCTGTCAGATCTAAGTTACAGCATGTCGAATTGCTTATGTACTGAAGTGACTTTAGCTGCAGGTAGAAGTCCCATTTTACTTATGGTGCCAAGCAGAGTGTAGCAGTCTATTAGCCAGCGAAAGCGCTATGAAGAAGCTGTCTGTTGTTACGGTCCTGCCTTTCTCCAGTCTGACAGCAGTCACGGGACATTGTATCTTTGATTGGCGGTACAACAAATAGTTCTGAGCAGGCATCAGCCAAAGTGCTGCTCTTGTGAAAAGAATGGAGATAAATGCCAAAAATTCAGAGAGGGAAAGGCAAGTTCGTTGTACCACATGAACGTCACTGAGAGAATAAAACTGAATAAAAAAAAAAAAACAAGCGCTAACTTTTATAAGTAGCCAAAATTTACACTGAATGTTACAGACTCAAATCAGATGTATATTTTTATTATATTGTAGAAATAATAATAATAGCAGCTCACTACTCAAAATGCAGAGCACTCCCACAAACCCAGGACCGGGTTGTAAGACAGCAGCTCTTACCTCTGCATTTATTTAGCAGTAAAGTGATTTTGACAAATATCTATGCATCCAATGTGGATGATAGGGACTTCATCCAAAACATATCTGCATCCTTTGCCAATCTGAACACTCATAAAATTATAATGGCTGGTGACTTTAATTGTGCTCTAAATCCAGACCTAGATAGGTCTCCTGCCACAGGGGCGGTGACATATAACACTGCAAAAACAATTACACAGTTTGTAACCGATCATAACTTATATGACCCTAAACTAAAGAGCATATTCCTTCTACTCCATAGTGCATCACTGTTACTCAAGAATTGATTATTTCTTTATAGATAACAATTTCTTGCCTATGATTAAATCTTATAAGTATGACCCTATTGTTATTTCCATCCATGCACCTTTGACCATGAATCTTAAATCACTAGGCCCCACATACTCATCTCACAGCTGGCATCTTAACCCACTTTAATTAGCAGACAAGAACTATACAGAATTTATATCCAAGCAAATCAATTTTTTTAGAGACAAATACATCCTCAGAGGTCTCTGAAGGAATACTTTTGAAAACTCTGAAGGCTTTCTTAAGAGGACAGATTAATTCATGTCATTCCCACAAAAATAAATCAGAAACCAAGAAGATATCAGAGTTAATCAGGGAAATTACTAGAATAGATCAACATTCCAGGTGTCCAAATGAGGCACTTCATAGGAAAAGACAGGCTTTACATATAGAACACCACCTCTTGACAACTAAAGAACAACTAATTTTTAAATCAAGACATCATTACTACACAGAGGGAGGCTAATAAGATCTTAGCTCAACAAATCCACAAGCAGGAAGTTTGCAATGCAATACCAGTAATTACCAACACAGACGGAGACAAAATCATTGACCATAAAAATATAATGTATACATTTAGAGACTATTATAAGTCCTTATAGTCTACTCAGTTTAAAGAAGACAAGACACAACCTAATGCATTTTTGTATTCATTACAGTTATCACAACTAGATACTATCAGTGTAAAGGAACTGGATAAACCTCTGGCACTATCAGAATTACTAGATGTTACAAACTCACTTCAGAGTGGGAAAGCAACAGACCCTGGTGGCTACTCTGCTGAATTTTATAAAAAAATTCTCAATTAAGTTAGCTCCCCTTTTATTAGCAACATTTACTGAAGCTAGAAACAATAAAATTCCACCTCAAACTTTTTGCCAAGCGTTAATTACCATCTTTCCTAAGCAAAATAAGGACTTATTACAATGTGCATCATACAGACCAACCTCACTCTTGAATAATAATGTTAATTCTAGCTAGAAGGATTAAGAAAGTGTTTCCTTCGGTAATATCACAAGACCAAACTGGATTTATTAAAGGCAGACACTTAGCTTCCAACCTTCAATGTCAAAAAAGTCAAACACCTTAGAGATATTATTATCATTGGATGCAGAAAAAGTGTTTGATATGGTTGAATGGAACTACCTTTTCACTACATTGGAGAAATTTGGGTTTGGCACATATGTGCATGGATCAGCTACTATATACCAGTCCAGAGGCTTCAGTTTGTATTAACATTATTTCAGACTACTTCAGACTAGAGTGTGGTACTTGACAAGGATGCCCCTTGTCACCACTGCTGTTTGCAATTGCCATTGAGCCACTGGCAGTTCACTGTAGAAATGTTTATGAGATAAAGGGGATTATCAGAGAAGGACTTGAACAGACAATTTCACTATATGTAGATGATATGGTACTATATATATCAGATCCACAAAATACTGTGTCTACAGTCCTAACAGCTCTAACAGAATTTCAAAAGATTTCTGGTCTCAAAATGCATTTGAATAAAAGCATGCTCTTTCCAGTAAACTCTATAGCACACAATACTAGAATGGACACCACCCTTTTTATCATCACAGATCAGTTTAAATACATAGGGTTAAACATCACAAGTAAACAAAGTTCTTTATCAACACAATTTTGCTGTCTGCATGGAAAAACTTAAGCAAGACTTGCACAGATGATCTACCCTTCATCTCACTTTAGCTGGAAGAATTAACAATGTCATGATGAATATCCTTCCTAAGCTTCTTTTTCTATTTCAAAGCATTCCAATATACACATATAAATCATTTTGTAAGAAGTTAGATTCAATCATAAATTCATTTATTTGGAACTCAAAACATCAACGTATCCAAAGGGCGACCATACAAAGAGTTAAGTATAATTGTATACTTCTCACGCCTGGACAAACTTGTTAAGAAGGCAGGCTCTATTGTAGGAGTAAAGTTGGACAGTTTAACATCTGTGGCAGAGCAACGGGCACTAAGCAAACTCCTGTCAATCATGAATAATCCACTGCATCCACTGAACAGTGTCATCTCCAGGCAGAGGAGTAGCTTCAGTGACAGACTTTTGTCACTGTCCTGCTCCACTGACAGACTGAGGAGATCGTTCCTCCCCGACACTATGCGACTCTTCAATTCCACCCGGGGGAGTAAATGCTAACTTTTTTTTTTTTTTTCATTTTTATTACTATTTAATTTAATATTGTTTCTTTGTATCAGTATACTGCTGCTGGATTATGTGAATTTCCCCTTGGGATTAATAAAGTATCTATCTATCTATCTAAGGTAGAAGGTGGCATGGCTCTACCTAACTTTCAATTTTATTACTGGGCAGCAAATATACAAGCTATAAAAATCTGGACATTGACACAAATAGATGAACATACACATGCTTAGTCCCCAATAGAGATAAAATCCTGCAGTACTTCTTTATATTCCTTGCTTTATGCCCCAGTAAGTGCAAGTTATTGCCAGTATACTAACAACCCAATTGTGCTTCATTTACTCAGAACATGAAACCAATGTAAGAAATACTTCAAGATAGAGAAGCTTTTATTTGTGGCACCTCTGCATGATAACCACCTTTTTCCACCCTTTCAAACATACGCAGTTTTTAATGTTTGGGAAACATTTGGGATTAAAACACTTCGAGATTTTTACATAGACAACGTCTTCGCATCCTACACACAATTACACTCCAAATTTAACTTTCCAGCAACAAATTTCTTTCACTACCTCCAAATTAAAAACTTTGCTAAACAAAACTTGCCCAATTTTCCTCACCTCCTACCCACTTCTATTTCAGAAAAAATATTGATCAGTCTTAAGGACTCAGACAGCATTCCTGTAGTATATAAAACATTTTAAAGTCCCTCCCTTTCAAAGATCCCAGAGTACAGTGGGAAAAAGGATCTCTCACTCAACATTTCAGAAAAGAAGTGGAAGGCAGCAATGCGCAGAATACCTGTACACTCTAGCTCCATATGCGCAAAGCACACAATTGTTCAACTTAAAATCATCTGTCAAACACATCTATCTCGTTTAAAACTGTCCAAAATGTTTCCAGGGCAAGATCCAACCTTTAAATGTTGCAATCAAGTTCCAACATCATTGGGCCATATGTTTTGGGCATGTACCAAATTAACATCATTTTGGACCAAGCTCTTTAAATGCCTTTTCTGACAGCCTTGGTGTCACAATCTCTCCTAATCCATTAACAGCTGTGTTTGGTTTACTTCCAGATGGGCTTAAAGTGGAGAAAGACGAATAAACTGTAATTGCCTTTACTTCACCATTGGCACATAGACTTATCTTGCTCAACTAGAAAAATCCTAGCTCACCTCTTTTAAGTCAGTAGATAACATGATGTTATATATTATTTGAAACTGGAAAAAATGAAATTCTCACTTAGAAGATCTGTGCAAAACAGTTTTAAAACCTGGCAGGATCTAATCAATAACATTTTAAAATAAGTATGTAAACTGAAGAAGCAGACTCTCTTCCCTTTTTTTATTATTTATTTATTTTTCCTACTATAAAGTTTCACTCTGTTGGCTTAGCTCTCTTTCTCATTGAATTATAGTTCTGTAAAATTTGACTTGCTTGTATGGACTATTATTTGCTTTTAATAAAATGTTAAAAAAAGCACTATCATTTCATTTAGATGCATTTACATAACACATTTGGATACAGTTCAATTTTGACCAACCAGTATACAGACAAATTGTATACTTCTGAAACCCTTATGACATTAAGCATTATGTAATGTCCCAAACGAGTTTTATGAGTCATGAGTGAATACCTGGTTAAAAGAAAGCAGACTTCTTACATGTAAACTGAGGAGACGTGCTGACGTCATCTTTACAAGCTGAACTGGAAGAAGTGTGAAATTTGTTGTGTTACGGCTATGTGAAAGTTAATTAAAATACAACATTTGGTCTTAAAAACTTAGTTTTTGGTTGCCACTAAGAAGCCATGCGTTAATTTTTAAAGCCTTTTCCTTTTAAAGGGTTTATTTGCTTTTTTATTCCCTAAACAAGACAAATGTACCTGAGTGTTTAAGGAAGTGTTTAGAAAGTTACTTGTTACTAGCTCTTGTTCTTGTTACTTGTATTTAAAACTAGTATTGGCAAGTAGAAAGCGGTAGCTGGAATTGGCAAGTCTGTAAAGAAATAAGTGACATTGTAGCTTCAAATAGTTTAAAGTAATAACGATTACTTAGTGGGAAGAAGTTAAGGCTTAAGAGCTTATAAAGAATAATTGGATAGAGCACTCGAAAAGTAATGTCTTAGCATTAGTAGAAAGCGAGGACATATGTGTTCATTCCTTAGGAAGAAAGCATTTATTTTAAGTACAGCTACGTGACTGAGTTCAAAGTATTAAGGAGAGGGACTCAGCACTACATAAAGCAGGCATCTTGCCAGAGTGTGCCAATCAGGCACAAGCGGCAGTAGTGAAAAGACAAGTGAAAAAGGAAATAACTAGTAGTTGATATCAGTAAGTACATTTTCTCTGTAAGAAGGAAGTAGGGTGTAAAAAATTTTACTTGACAGAACAGTTCTTAGCAGTCAGGTAAGCTAGCACAATTAAGAGGGCAACAACATAAGGTTTAATTAATGGGATGGAAAACATACAGTATTAGTTGAGAGCTTCTGAGTAAGGAATTAATAAGTGGACATGCAAAGTTAAAAATCAGACAGGGAAGAAAAAGTAGAGTTTAATAACTTCAAAGAAACACATATAGCAGGCAGTCAATGGGGAGAGTATTTCAGGAGCTTAAGGGGCCAGAAGGTGTAAATAACTGCAGTACTTTTTAGTAATTTGTTAATTTTAATAATTTATGTTAAATTTTATAATTTCATAAAAAGAGTTAAGCAGTTTAGCAATCTAAAGCCAAATGTTAACAATAAGGCCAGTGCAAGGCAAGTCCTGTTGGATGATAGACTTTTTGGAGTATGGCTTAGATAACTCAGTTAGTCAGTCCTCCCTAAAGGCTACATCTAGAGGAGATGCCAGGTGATCCAGCACCTCAAGCTCAGGATCACTGAACTAGAGGAGGAGTAGGCTGGCCTGCATTTTAGTAGAAAACTGACAGATTTGACCATACCTAAAAAGCAATCCTCAGTAGACAAGTTCCAATACAAAAAAACAGAAATCAGAATCTTGACCAATCACAAAAAACAGAAAATACAAAGTACCAAAAAATCAGAATGAGAATTTACCAAACCACCAAGCACATTCAATGAACAGCAAAGGACTGCATTACCTATCAGCCTTTATAGCGCTGGAAGCAGTCTTTCAACGGCTATGGCCAGGTGAACCCACCTCTTGGGGAACCACATACAAAACACAGGGAACATAAAGGCCTTTACATAAACAGTGCAGAAGATTTTTTAGGAAAATTAAATAATAATATATTACATCCATCCATCTATTATCCAACCTGCTATATCCTAACTACAGGGTCACGGGGGTCTGCTGGAACCAATCCCAGCCAACACAGGGTGCAAGGCGGAAGCAAACCCCAGGCAGGGTGCCAGCCCACCGCAGAATATATTACATATATTAACTAAATGATAAACAGACAGACCAATATTAACAGCAACAACAGTACTAAATACAATACAATATACAAATACAATACAAATACTACCACCCTAAATACAAAGAGGACTTTTTGATTTATGTTAGGTAGATTGCCCAGAGGGGACTGGGCGGTGTCTTGGTCTGGAATCCCTACAGATTTTATTTTTTTCTCCAGCCTCTGGAGTTTTTTTTTTTGTTTTTTCTGTCCACCCTGGCCATTGGACCTTACTTATTCTATGTTAATTAATGTTGACTTATGTTTATTTTTTTTGTGTCTTCTATTTTTCTATTCTTCATTTTGTAAAGCACTTTTAGCTACATCTTTTTGTATGAAAACGTGCTATATAAATAAATGTTGTTGTTGTTGTTGTTGTAAATAAATCAAAATGAAAAAATAACGAAAAAGACAAAGAAAAGGAACATAAAAATCAGGAAAAGAACCCTGTCCAAAATGTAAATGCCTAAATTTAAACCTTTGATAAACTGGTGCTGGGGTACTGTCAACATAATATTACAGACAGTTAGGACTCACTTCAGATTGCATATTGGCGCAACAAGTCCACTGAGGATGCCCTGCTTCTTCATCTTCATAAAATACACGTGCACCTTTTATATAAAAAAACTACTAGAGTATTACTTACAGACTACAGCTCAGCATTTCACATTATTTTTACATCAAAATTTTACCATCAACCTTCCAGACTTGTCACAAAGTACCACTCTCTGAAACTTTCATTTTGAACTTCCTGAGGAATTCCATCATGTGCAGATTGGCAATACTCTGTCCTTCACAACTATCCTCAAAACTGGTAACACCCAAGGTTGTGTATTGAGCACTCTGCTGTACTCTTTGTTCATCAGTGACTGGGTGGCCAAAAACAGTTCCAACTACATTATTAAACTTGCTAATGACACCACCACAGTTGGCCTGATCAACCAACGATGATAAGACCGTTTATAGAGAGAGGTTTACCTTTGGCAAAGCAGTGCTAAGGCAACAACCTCTCATTTAATGGCAATACAAACTAAGAAGCTGGTCATACACTTCAGAAAGCAGAATGCAGATCATACTGCAATATGCAGTCAGAGGGGATACTGTAAAGAGAGTCAACAGTTTAAACATTTATCACATGCTTCATTAGAAAGGAAAACGGTATTATTAAAGATCTAAGTCATCCTGTACAGACACTTTTCTCAATTCTTCTTTCTAGCAAATGATACATTGCTATGAGCCGTCATTCCCACTGGATTCAAAAGGAGTTTTTATTTACAGGTCATAGGTTTACTCGACAGCTACTTGTACTGACAAATATGTGCTCTTGTGTACTGTACACATATGTTAAAATGTATGAAATTTAATTTTTTGTCTTTTTCAATGTTCTTTGTATCATACAACTGTCATTTGTCTAAGGGATACATAAAAGCAAAACTGCATTTGTAGCATGTACACATGTATCAGTTCCACCTTAGTTTACTTTTATTTAGCACTTTTTTTGTACTTTGTACTGTATTATTGTCACTGTTGTAAGCAGACATGCAATCAAGAATTTAATTGTACTATATTCGTTATTTATTATGTACAAATGAGAATAAACATTAACTTAAAAAGTACACAACAATAAGCCCAAATGTTGTCGTGCCATCTGGAAAGTAATTATGTCTCACTGTGCTTTTCCACTGCAAAACTTGCCTTGTTTGTTCTTTGGTCCCCATGTTGCTACAAAATCGCATTCACAAAGAATGACCCCTGATTACAACAGTAATAACTTAGCAAAGTACACACAAACAAAACTACTTATACATCCTCAACAAGGTAATTTTTTCAGATGGTGGTAGAAACTGCACCACCTTTACAAAATCCACATACATTTAAGAAGTACTAAGAAAAAATTATTTTAATTTGTCTCTTAGTTAGGCCACCCAAAATCAGATTTGTGAATAGAGTCCAAGCATTGAACTGATTCAAGCAGGGATTCTTTTCATCTTTTTTATTATCTCCCCCCTTTATAAAGAAACATACTGCATTGTATTAGTGTTAGATGTGAGTTTCTTTTGCTATGCAAAGAAGGCAATGCCTAGTTGGATAAAAATGATGCTTAGTTTCCTAAGCTACAGAAGCTGGTTATGTTGCTCCTGTAACCAGTCCACAGCAGGTAGAGGATAAACTAAAATTAACTAACTTACAAAGGACACATTTGATTTAAGCTGTAATGTTTGTAAATGTCTTTTGAAATAATTCATCTTTCATCTTAATTTTTGTTGATCAAACTTTTGTTGAAACATCCATCCATCCATCATCCAACCCACTGAATCCGAACACAGGGTCACGCTGGAACCAATCCCAGCCAACACAGGGCACAAGGCAGGAACTAATCCCGGGCATGGTGCCAACCCACCGCAGGACACACACAAACACCAAGCACACACTAGGGCCAATTTAGAATCGCCAATCCACCTAACCTGCATGTCTTTGGACTGTGGGAGGAAACCCACGCAGACACAGGGAGAACATGCAAACTCCACGCAGGGAGCACCCGGGAAGCGAACCCGGGTCTCCTAACTGCGAGGCAGCAGCGCTACCACTGCGCCAACGTGCCGCCCTTTTGTTGAAACAAATTATCGAAAAGAAAAGAATAACATTTTAAAAATTATGTAATGAATAATTTTCATGTCTGAGAAACCTAAATGTAATCCAAACTGCAGCTCACCTTACCCAAGGATAATGTTATCACAGGTGCTTGTTGAAGGTATATAGAGAAGCAATTTGTGCCTGATAAAGTGAATAACATGTTGAGGTCAATGTACAAAACGCAATTACCAAGTAAGAGAGGGGAAGGACACATAGTTGAATGACAAGAGACACTAGCAATCAGAAACTAGTCATATTGAATACATGTCAACACACTAAGGTTAGAAGCTATGAAGTTTTGATCAATTCCACATACGACAGAAAGGAGATTAGTGTTCCTTACTGTCTCCAGCATTTATATTTACATTAATAGCAAGATCAATATTGTACTTTGCTTGTTATCCATGGAAGTGAAGGCTTGACATTTTGTAAGTCAAGGCTGCTGGAGAAATGCAACATATTCTAGCAGACAGCATGAGAGATAAGAGACTTGTCATCCATGAGATTTGTAACGGGCTTCTTTTCACCAATTTCTCTTTCTGAATTTATTTTACAAGTAATGTCAGTGCATACAATAAAATGAGACAAAAACATGAAACGTCGAAGGTTAAGCTCATTGGTTTTTCATTCATAGTAAATACTATAACATACTGTTTCAGTCTTCTATGGATATATACATTTTGCAAACTATTAAAACAAATTATAACAGTTTATTCTTTTAATTGAAATAAGAATTGGTGTTTTAGCTTTGTTTCTTTCTTTTTATGAAAGTGGTACACTTGTCTATCAAGCAGGTCAGAGAGAAGTAACTGAATAATTAATTTTTATTTAGTTTTTGTAATTTTTAACTCTAATCCTAAGTACGGCAGAATTATACATTTACCACAATTGAAAATCCACACGTTGAATCAAATTTTATTTTACATAGCACCATTGGAAGTATGTACCAATGTTGGAAATAAAGAAATGTTGAAATGTAACCATTTAAAAAAAATACTTTACAGACCTGAATGCAAAAGTCTAAATTCCACCTTTCCTACTGTCTACTGTGTTTCTCTATTGTGCCTCTTACCTAGCAACAACATATCCTTAATAGACATTTTACAGCTAGTATTGAAGAGATCATCGTGTAAAAAAGATGCTGCTTAGTCTAGATAATTCTTTTTCTGGCATTTTTTTCGGTTTATATAAGTTCCTCTGCACCAGATTCTGGTTATGGTTTTTTATCATGTTTCCTGTATTGTCATTTCAAACTTACTTCTAACCAGGGGTGAAGCTAATCATAAAGGAATATTTTGCATCTGGTTACATTATTTAGCATTGTTCTCATTGTCATATTCATTTTGAAAGACAAATAAGAACTTTCACTAAAGTGGTGAGTTTTTATTTTATGCCCCCCACCACCAATTTTTTTATTTGATTTGATATTTAAGAAAAATCAATGTGCAAAGCCAATATCACAATGTTCAGCACTTTTATTTGATTTTGAATGTTAAATGAAATTCTCAAAATTTCCTGCGCACTTTCTAAGCATGTCTACATGGACTCTACCCATGTTAAAAGATGGTGATGAATGTGACCAAAAAATTGACTGAGCATCCTAAGAGGAAGAACAGGTAGGCTTAGCTTTTCTGTTTGGAAATGGTTTGGTTTTACCAGACCTGACATGTTACAGCATACTGTATAATAAGGTTATTTATACTTTATGGGTCCTGTAATATGCCCTCCTGCTTCTTCAGCAAAACAAGTCCCTTCTAAGCAAAGTTATACAAAACGTTGACTGTTCCATTGTACACACTCCATTGCATAAGTCGACAAGCAGCAGGTGGAAAGAGATAACCATTGCAGTGACTTACTCTCACCTACATAACTTATTCTCTAAAAATACACACTGACAGAGAACTGTACTAATCAGTAATTGACATCACACCAAAATTGACAGTGTAAGTCTACAACCACACATTTCATGTACTCTTCATTCTGTGTTTTGTGTTTGTATGTGTGTGCTTGTACGGTATGTGTGCCTCTGTGTGAATTATTCAATGTCCATATGTCTATAGATCTTTGTTTAAAGAAATATGTTTGTATGAAATTTGCCATTAACACGTTTCCAACTGTGTCCCTGTGTTCTTGCTGAAGACTTATTTTTAAAGTATTTTACTAATTCTAATTCGAACTTTTACTAATTCACTTCAAAATACTAAACACTTCAATCATGTCATTTCCTAATCTCTTAAATTTAAGAAGTTTATCTCCTTCAGTCCTCAAAGCTCATGCATCTCAACCTAGTCACTCTCCTCTGAACTTTACTCAGCATTACTGTGTCTTTATTGTAACATGGTGTCTAAAACTTTACACAGTACTCCGGGTAACGCCTCAATTGTATAGCTTAAACAGAAAATTCCTTGATGTGTATTCTGCACTCTGCATAACCTAACATCCCATAAACCTTCTTAGTCACTTCAGTAGAGACTGGGACCTTCTCCCAAGGTGAACTTTAAAATTTCAATCTTCCCATTATATATTTAGATCTAACATTTTTACTTCATACATGTAATACTTTACGCTAACTTACATTAAATTACATTTGCTACAAATCTACCTAAACATGAATTCTGTGTAGGTCCGTCCCTCTGTAATGATTCATGTCTCCTTCCACCTAGTTTGGCATCATCTGCAAACTTAACCAGATTGTTGCCTATATTTTTATGCAGATCACTTATACATATTAAAAACAGCAAAGGCCCCAGCACAGAGTCCTGTGGGTCACAACATTTAACATCACCCAAGTATAAAAAAGTTTCTCAAGATCTCACCTAGAGACCATTCCCTGAGACACCATCCTTTTATGCAGTACCTTATCAAAAGCCTTCCAAAAATCAAGGTAAATAATATAACGTTGTAACCAGAATTAAAAAAATAACTATGTGATATTGTGATTTGTGAACATGATTTTTGTTACTTATGCTTAACATACATGCAGATTTTTAACTAAAGGTTTTCGGGCATCTGTAACAAACTACAATTAGGGCTGTAAATAAACATTGTTCCAATTTGATAGAAGAAGGCAGAATGGTCTTAAAATAGTCTAATTTATACAACAGATTGGTTAAAAGAATCTGCAAATAGCTTGAATTACTGAATGTGCTAAACTGGTAATAATCTATACATGGTATTGGTTAATGGAAAGTAAGCATGTATAAGGCATCTCAGTAAGACTCAAAGCCAGGAGCCCCATCAGCACGAATGTGACGTTGACTCTGTGCCAAGAAAAATGCTTCCATACTCCGCACAGAGATGGAAATGCAATCTTCAAAGACCCCACTGAAGAACTGCAAGACAACTGTACTTTTCCAATGGGTTCTCTTCAGCTATATTTGTATGTATGAAATGATTATACTACAATGTATAATAGGAATGAAAGCTACATTATAAAGCAAGTTAAATATATCCATTCTTTTGTGCTAATATTTCCACTATGGATACTAAAGAGATAAATACAGTATACAGTTTTAAAGTATGTGCTGCATGTCTAAAATGAACACATCCCTAAGGAGCATGCGTCCTCTGTCAGCCACACATATGCACCTGTTTGATCATATGCTTTTGTTGTTCCCCTTAGAATATTAGTAAAACACAATCTCCCCTGCTTGAACCTATGCTGGCTATTTGCTAATGCACCATTTTTGACATGTGATGCTTGTTCTTTTCCTTAATATTTGTTTAATTAAATTTAACAATGACGCATGATGGCTTACTGGCCTGTTGTTACTTGGAACAGCCTGGTTGCCCTTTTTATATCATGGGAAGTTATTTATTTGTTTTTAGTCTTTGGGAATGCCACCAGTATACACAGATTTTTGAAGGTATGTGTCAAGGATATGCACTGTATATGTTCTTACCAGCCTCCTTAAGTATTCTAGGATAGATGGTATCTGGTCCAGGTGATTTGTTAAGATTACAACCTATTTAATCTAAAGAGCACTTCTTCCTCTACAATTTACAAATTGCTAAGTACATCCTTAGCAGTCCCTGTTATTGCTAAGAGGTTACTGACTTCTTCACATGTGTATACTTGAGAAAAAAACTTGTTTAGAGCATTGCTATTTCACTTCATTTTCTGTACATTGTAGTACACCTTTCCTGATCCCAATACTCTTCAGCTCCTCTTTAACTGTTCTTGTACAACAGAAATATTAAAAGAATCTCTTTTGATCATCTTCCCTATTTTCTGAAATATTTTTCTTCAACTATTTTTTAGCAAATATTCTCATAAACCCTACAGTGAGTACCAACATTAGTAGACTTATTTGCCTTACATAGCTATTTTTCTCTTCATAACTGTTTAATCCAAAGAAGGGTATAACAGCATCAGGAGCAGCATAGTAACTGGCCCAGAACAGGACAGCAAGTGATTGTATGAAACAGTCGCTCATTCCATGTAAATTATTTGTCACCATGTTTTCCAAAGGCTATGTGTCACATCTGAAATCCAAAAGTTGTTATCCTTATGTATGTCTGTGAATATAAAATCTAAGCAATCATGTCTTTTACAAACATTCATTTTCATTCTGATGACCTGCTCATTTTGATTTATTTTTGTGTCCTGCTTTATTTTGTTCAAGTAGGTACATTTACAGATTGTACTGTCCATGTGAATTATATCAGAAAACATACAAGGACAGGAAAAACCATCATTCTGCAAGGGGTTCCAGCAGAAACTCAATTCTGTAAAATGCAATACACAAACCTTCACTGAAACAGAAAGAAAAAAATTAACAGTGTCAAGAGTTAAGATTGAGAGTGCTATGAAATGTTATTGCTATCCTGTGTGTATAAAGATACTTTCTTTGCAACAGAAAGCACCTGAATTCATGTTTCAGAAAACAAAAATGCGCAAAAATGTCTTGTCAAATGAATGTATCCAAAGCATAGTCACAGAGACACAGGAAGTGTTCCTAAATACATGTTTTTTCCATTAGCAAATGAAATGCTTAAGAGTACATAGCCACATCTTGCATTAGTTTACTTTATGTAAAAGAGGCTCTAGGGCTTTTGCCTGCTCTATTCAAGAAGAAAAGTTCAGAGAAATTTCAAAAGCTATTTTAATTCTCAGTCAATACACAGTTTCCTATTTTGATTTTTTTATTGCCTTTCAATACTGTTCAGGACTCTCTCCTGATGTTACAATCAATATGACAGCTTTCCTAATGTCACCAGAGAGGCAGCAATGTCTATTTCAAAAGAATTTCTTTTTCTGTATAATGTGTGTGTGTGTGACTACAGGGCATTCCTGTTTAAGAAATGTGGCGACAGGGAACTTATCTGTCTCCAGGAGAATGAAGAAATAAGCAGTTTGTCCTCTGGCCAATTATGGCATCTCAAGATGTCAAACTCACTTATACTGGTCAGGGTCACAGGAAGTTATTATTAGTACACAGACTAGGTTTTATTCAGTTTTAAATACTTCAGAGATTCCATATTTGTTAAATACATGGCTTATTGCTAAACATGCATTACTCATTTTAAAATTAAAATGTAAAAAAATGTCCAACAGTTGTTGTTCAAAACAACTGAATTTGATAGATTAAAGATAAACTGTAATATCTGCACAAGCACAACGTTTTGCTCTTTTTCACTTTACTCTGGGATTTCCGTTTCTTAAGCTGTAAAAGCTGTGACTAAGGTAGCTCAATTCCGAAGCACAAAAAAGAAGATGACAAGAATCTGCTTGTTTTGATTTTGGACTGTAGACCTGAAACTGTTCTGCAATGTAAGGTGTTTGTTATGGTCCAGAATATAATGTGAAAAAAAGGTAGCAAATTTTGAAGGACAGTAAGAGGCTTCTTTAAAAAGGTGGCCTGATAATAAAGTAAAGCATATTCTGATTCAGAACAACTATAGCCCCTTTTATACATGTGGGTTATTTAAGGAATTTACTGTACCAAAAACCCAAGGAAAACATGATCTTGTAATATTGTTATTATTTGTAAAAAACTCACATGATGGTATAAATACTGTATACTGTATGTCCATAACTAGCTAGATTGTGCCATGACGTTTGTCATGTAGATTTGATATTTGAAAAAATGTCTTTAATGTTCTGCTGGAAAAAAGGTATTATTGCAGGTAAGGCCAGCAAATGCCCAAAGCTATAAAGAAGACTAAAGCCATCCTGGGCCTCAGTTTGAACACTCTGGAGGTAGTGGTTAAAAGAAAGATGCCTAATAAACTACTACTGCTCCACTACAATCCATTCTGGCTAAACAGAGAGACTCATTCAACAACTGCTGCAGGAAAAACTATGTGCAGAGGTGGGTAGAGTAGCCAAAAATTGTACTCAAGTAAGAGCAGCGTTACTTCAAAATAATATTACTCAAGTAGAAGTAAAAAGTAGTCATCCAAAAAATGACTCAAGTAAGAGTAAAAAAGTATTTGGTGAAAAGACTACTCAAGTACTGAGTAACTGTTTGATCATAATAAATGATTTATTTTTTTAGAAATGTTGTAATATGAGATAAAATAATGTGCAAATTCTGCTATTTCCAAATAATAAAATAAAAAATGAATAAAAATAAATAACATCTTTACAAAATAAAGATGCACAAATAATACAAGGTTCCCAACCTCAGTTTTTCACAACAAAGCTTTTGAAGCCAATACCTACAGTAGGTAACGTGTATGTTTGAACAGTGCAAACTACTTAGATTGACAAGATATACCGTACACTGACAGTGTAATACGGAATATTCACTTGCCCTCCAAATAGCACAGCTGATTGAAAATAACATTAGAACAAGGCAGCTTGTGCACGTACAAGAAGTCTCACTTTACCTTGACTGTCTGTGTCTGTGCATGTTTAGTTAAAACGTGCTTGTTCTTCACTCAGTGAAGTAATGTAAGTTAATCTTCAGCAGGAGTTGGCTCTCATTTTTCATGCACAGTGGAACCTTGGATTGCTAGTAACTTGGTTTGCGAGTGTTTTGCAAGACGAGCTAAAATTTTGAATACATTTTGACTTGATAAATGAGCGAGGTCTTACAGCACAAGTAGTCAGTATACGCTTTGTCTGCCAAGCGTCACGTGATTACAACAGAGCATGCCTCACTCATATAGTCAACATCCATACAAATGTATACTGTTTACTACAGCATTGTGGCAACGTGTGTGCTGTGACGTGTGAGTCCCCGTCTTGCACCCCAAAACACGAAGCTGAGTCTCAATACTTTAGAGACACCATCTTTATTCAGCTTGAAACAGGAACAGTGTGGTTATTTACTGTAACGGGATCTCCTATACACAGACACAGCAGTCAGGCAGGATCATGCCCAGGTTAGTGACCAAATGCCCTGCGCATTTATAATGTTCCTTGTATCACCCATCAACGGCAGGTGCTTATAGCATGACTGCAATCTTTTCGGATTCGCTTTTACGGCGAACTGCTACAGCACTGGGTGCCTGCGGTTGCTTCAGGATGCTCTTCCACGTGTCATCCCGTTGGGTGAAATCCCACAAGAGTTTAGAAACTCACTCACACCAGCCATGATTCTTTTCAAAGGTAAAGTGCAGGTTCATTTGTTTTATGTATTTTTACTTTATATTTTGTATTAATCATTTTTATATGAATAGTTTTGGGTTATGGAGTGAATCATCTGAGTTTCCATTATTTCTTATGGGGAAATTCGAATTGATATAAGAGTGCTTTGGATTGTGAACACGTTTCTGGAATGAATTACACTCACAAACCAAGGTTCCACTTGTATTCTTTCTTTCCCTGTCTGCTGTCTGTGAGGAGTTTGTGTGTGGTCATGTGACTGCATGGTTATGTTTGATTTGTGAAATGGAGTCTTGTGATTATTATTGTTACATCTGATTGGTGAAACAGTCATGCAGTAGATCCACTGGTGGCTAATTAGCGTATCAAATGTAAAAAAAGTAACGATTCGAGTGTTGCCCAATGTAGCAGTGTAAGAGTAGCGTTTCTTCTTCACAAAGTACTCAAGTAAAAGTAAAAAAGTATGGTGCATTAAAACTACTCTTAGAAGATAAATTTTTTAAAAAGTTACTCAAGTAAATGTAACGGAGTAAATGTAACTCGTTACTACCCACCTCTGACTATGTGAAGTAATTTCTGCTATCAACCATTACACTGTATATCAGGGGTTCTAAACGTCGGTCCTGGGGACCCCCTGTTGCTGCAGGTTTTTGTTCCAACCAACTTCTGTTTTTAATTGAACTCCTGGGCTAATTAAGTGAACTGATATTCCCAAGTTCTGTGTTTAGGGAATAATATATTAATTAGAAAACTAAGTTTGCTAAAAAAAAATATATATATATTAAAATGTACCAAGCAATTATATAGGAATAATGTATTTTTTTCTTTTTAACAGTATTTTCATCTTGATTTTCATTCTGCTTTTCTAGGTGTTCTAATTGTTTAATTAATCCATTGTTTACTAATTAGTGGGTCTGACGCTAAAGTAGTTGCAGTCTTTGATTATTCAGTGTTGTTTGCCAGCGTGTCTGATCTGCTCGTTTTAAGTTGTCATTATTAAGATACAATGAAGGGGGAAAAACTGCACAGAGAAAGGACAAAATATAATGAAATCAACAAAAGAAACTTTTAAGCATTTAAATCTATAGCAAAAGCAGAAATATTTACAAATGTCTTATAAATGTAAAAATCATGCTGCTATGCTTTTCTGAATGTTAAATAAAACAAAAAAAAATACCAGCTAATTAAATGAGATCAGTGCCTTCAGGTGTTGTCACTGATTAGGAATCTGGTTGGAACAAAAACCTGCAGCCACAGGGGGTCCCCAGGACCAAGTTTGAGAAACACTGCTGTATATAATGTATCCTTCTACTGCTGGGATGATATTGATCTCTTATTCTCTGAAGGGCACTGTGTTGTTGCTTGCACCTTTGTATTGACCTACATTTTCTTTTTTTTTTTTCTATCATTATTCAGGATAGTATGAATGCTGCTCTAACTTTTGTATTTTCCTTTGGAAAAATGTTACTAGTTATTGATAGGTGCACCATTGCTTGCTACACCAAAATAGGGGGAAGTGCCTGCAGCACAGCACTCAAAAAACAGCCATCCATCCATCCATGATAAAACTGTATGACATGCCTCTAAAATGGAATTATATTAGCATTTCTTTTCATTTTGTCACTTACACTGTACACAATGTACATATGTGTTTCTAGGTACAATAATCAGTTTCTTTGCATTTAGTTTACAGCTGTTATTTTCTTTAATATATGTACATGCACAATTTTTACAACCAATCCAGGCACATTAGTAACTGTAGAATTCCATTCACCTCTACTACGGATACTAATAACAGCGAATTCTGTGCTCCTTTCCCCAACAAAACACTTAAGCATTTGTGTCTACTCTTGTCAACAGAATATGTCTGAAGATTTATTTGGATCACATAATGAACTACATTGTTAAAGCATTATTAAACATATCTGGCTGAAGCTGGATTGGTTTTCAAAGAAAACATCACAATTGCAGCAGATTTTCAAAGATGTTCAGAAAACCAGACATTTTGGATTTTGAAAATGAAAAATTGATGGATAATTATTGACAAGGATTAGCCAAAGAAAGAAGCATCATCTTCTACAAGAAGTGTGTAACAAGTAAGATATGAAGTAGATTACAAAGGCAATTTGCTATCCCACGATCAATGCAAAAGCTAGCATTTGATCAAAGCAACTGAAAAGAACCCAAAGCACTGGTATGGCTTCAAGAAAAGAAATATATATGCTTTGTTATCGCTTTGCCTAAAACTAAATCATGCTAATTATTACTAAATCGGAACATGCTAATCCTTTGTGTATCTTGTATTATTGTTAAATAAATATGCCCTTTCCCTGAATGTGTTCTTTACTCAATAGCACAACTTTTCAAGTTAATAATAAATTTACAAAAATCTCAAGTAAACTTTTTTCACGTTGTCATTATGGGGTGTTGTGTGTAGAATTTTGAGGGAAAAAATGAATTTAATCCATTCTGGAATAAGGCTGTAACATAACAAAATGTGGAAAAAGTGATGCGCTATGAATACTTTCCGGATGCACTGTATATGTGTGTGTATATATATATATATATATATATCCTTCTATATAAAAGCGGTCGGGATTGTCCTTCCGTCCCATGAGTGCTACGCAGGCGCGGAGCTTCACACACGTCCCGTCCATTTTGTAATGCACGATGGGATTTGTAGTTTCGTTTTTCCAGGTAAAAGATGATTTTCTACTCCAGACTGTGCGAGTAGCACGGAGTTTCACACACGCCCCGTCCATTTTGCAATGCATGATGGGATTTGTAGTTTTGTTTTTCCAGGTAAAAGATGATTTTCTACTCCAGACTGTGCGATATCTTCTTCTTCTTCTTTCTTACTATATAAAAGCGGTCGGGATTGTCCTTCCGTCCCGTGAGTGGAAAGCGTAGCGGTATTCCGCTTATCACAGACTTACTACTTGCAGCTTGTGGTATGAAGCAACATGATGTGAGCAGAGTTCTGGTGCTCCCATCGTTCCCTTGCTTTTGTGCGCGATGCGCTGGAAAAATAGACAAAATTATGTCTCTGGAAATAATTAATGTTGATGGAGTACAAATGCCTCATCGCGTAGTAAATATCAGGGGGGTTCAAAAGGGCGACCTCAATATAGAAAAAAAGTTTAAATTTCATCACAAAAATAACAGAAACTATGAGTATTAAAGTAATACTGCTCAAATGCAATATAACCAATTAATGAGTTTGTATAAAATATCAAATTGATCTACATATTAAATTGCCTTAAGAAGTGGTCAACTTAAAAGTCGGTCGCCTTAAAAGGCGGGTCAGCCTAGTATATAATATATATTGTAATGGATGGCCGGTTTCATATTCCGGTCCTCACCTCCAGGCCGCCAGGAGAAGCTCTCCCGAGAGCATGTACGGGCCCCGAATTCCAGCAGGGCCTCATGGACTATGTAGTTTTTATGCACAGCCCTGCTGGATACCTTGGGGGCCACCGGGAGTCACTGTCGGGAGGTCAGTGGACTCATTTATGCCCTATGACCCAGAAGTTCGTCACATGAAGAGCGACGGGCTTCCGGGGTGAAGAAAAATACTATTTACCCTGACCCGGAAGGAATAAGGACTTGTGGACTGTTGGGCAGGAACACTTCCGGGTCAGGGAGTATAAAAGGACTGTGGGAGCTCCCAGATGGCGAGCTGAGCTGGGTGGTAGGAAGGCAACACGTCTGGGAGTGGAGGATTGTTGATTATTGATTTATTATTGTGTGTAATTGGTTTATGAGTAGTGTGGAGTGGAGGGTGCTTGATGCACATTATTATAATAAAACAAAGAATTATTGCACTTTTACCTGGTGTCCGGCGTGGTACCTGAGGGTTCAAGGGAGCGATACCGCCCCCTACTGTCACTATATATATATATATATATATATATATATATATATATCTAGACTTATAAGTGGAACTGAATTATATAACAATAAGCTAAGCTAAATTACATAATACAAATTTGTTCCTTGTGTGCCATTTTTCATTATCTTGCTTTCTCCTACTTTTTTAGTGAACTACATAAAATGAAGACTTCTTAAACATTATGCGGGGCTATTATTACTAAAGTTCTGATGTTGCCAAAATGAGCCTCTGCACTCTATCCATTTTCACTTTTCAGTTTGCCTTCTCTAAGGCATCATTATACTGGCACTTTGATGTCTAACTATATGTAATGCACCAGTGCCTGCCTGCCTTATATTTTGATAGATAAAATGACTGAAATAAAATACCCTTTGAAAGCTTGTGTCACATCAGTACAACCACTAGATCAGTTTCTCCAACAACAGCCAAAGCTCATGGAGACTATTTGCATTAAAATAGGGTTAAAGAAACTATTTAAACAAGAGAAACTTGCCCTAGATCTCACAGGTAAACATAAAACAAGGGATCATTTTGACAATGGATTGAAATACAGACCTGTAGAAAAAGATAATGAGGCTAGAGTTAAAAGGAGTGAGAAAAGAAGGAGCAAGTAAAGGGAATTGAATATTGGAGTGATTTGAAAGAGAAAAAGGCAAATAAAAGAACCTTATTCCATTTATCCATTTTTCAAAATAGAGTTCCAGGAAATCATAGCGTATCATTTGTGGCACTCAAAGGAAAACAAGACTAGCTCAGAAGTGTCATTACACAGATTAAGTTCTTTGTTGTGTTATTATTTGACTCAGAATATGTACTATTTAGCTAACAATACAAATGTTTATAATACATTTTGAGATTTGAAACAGCAATCCAAATTAATTCTCAGTAAGATAAATATGTCTTGTATGTTGCAATAGGTATTACATTAGTATTTGGCTTATTTTTTGACTAGGGCTTGTTTTCAAGGAGCTGTCAGAGGTATTTTTGGAGTGAAAGAATTTTTATTTGTTTATTCAAGAATATAACCAAAGAAAAAAAGCATGTAATTTACATGTGGCTGTCAATAAGTTAAAAACTCAAACTCAAATGTCAATCGACAGGGAATTTACATGTATTCTTGAATAGTGCAGAGGTAAGAACTGCTGCTTTTTAACCCGAAGGTCCTGTGTTCGAGACCAGGTGCTCTGTGTTTTGAGTAGTGAGCTGCTATTATTATTATTTCTACAATATAATAAAAACATACATTTGATTTGAGTCTGTAACATCCAATGTAAATTTTGGTTATTTGTTAGTGCTTGTTTTTTTCTTATTAAGTTTTATTTTCTCAGTGACGTTCATGTGGTACAACGAACTTGCCTTTCCCTCTTTGAGTTGATGGCATTTATCTCCATTCTTTCCAAAAGAGTACCACTTTGGCTGATGCCAGCTCAGAACTGTTTTTTGTACCGGCAATCAAAGATACGATGTCCCGTGACTGCTATCAGACTGGACAAAGGCAGGCCCATAACAACAAACAGCTTCTTCACACCACTTTCACCGGCTAATAGACTGCTGTAACGCAACACAACTCTGCTAGGCACCATAAGAATTCCACCTGCAACTAAAATCACTCCAGTACACGAGCAATTCGCTACGCTAGTGTTTAGATCTGACAGTGCCGTGCTGATGGTGTATGCACCCAAAAAGGTCTGTAACAGCCAATGTAAAGTTTGGGAGCATACATCATCAGCATGGTGCTGTCAGATCTAACACTGCTCTCTGCCTGAAAGATAGTCAATTATCCAGCAAATCATAGACTTATCCACCTATACATCTTTACCCCTCAACAGGGATGCCTAGAAGGTATTGAAGGTGCTGGAGAAATCAAAAAACATAATCCTCACAATGCTGCCAACTTTGTCCAGGTGAGAATAAGTCTTGTGGAGCGGACAGATTATTGCATCTTCCACTCCAATCTTTGTCCAATATGCAAACTGCAGTTGATCAAGATGGTCAACCACAACAGAACTCATCCAGGACTAGTCTCTCAAAGGTCTTCATGATATGAGATGTAAGTTCCACTGGTCTGTAGTCATTAGATGAAAACTGTCTGCCTTTTTGGAACAGGAATAATGCAGGATGTTTACCAGAGCAGCAACACTTTCTGAGCATTAAGAGTGGACAGAACAGGTGACAGAGAATACCACAATGTTGGTCAGCACAGGCATTAAGAACTCAAAGACTGACTCCATATGATCCTGCAGCTTTTCTTGTGTGTAGATTCCTCAGTCGTCTCCTTACTTGGTCTTCAGTTATTGACAGTCCACACTATTAGAGGGGGACTTGTCACTGTTCATTCCAGGTAATGTGGTAGAAGTTGTTGATGTAGTTAGGATGGTGTGGTGAGACTGGTCAATGGAAGAGGGTGGATGTGGGATAGAAAATCTATTAAAGAATTGGTTCAGGGCATTATCTTTATCCACATCCCCATCTAGCACCTTAGCCCTGAATTGCTTGAGTCAAGTAATTATCCCCAGTTCATTCCAGACATCCTTCATGTTATTTTGAGTGAGTTTGTTTTGTATTTTAGCTTTGTTATAGCTGCCTTTCCTTCAATCAGCTTTTTCTTTAGCACACAGTGTACATCCATCACAGTCTCTTTGTCAATGGATTTGAATGCTCTCATTTTCTCAGTAATCCAGGGCTTGTTGTTTGGAAAGCAACACACTGTCTTTGTGGGTACCATTGTGTTGACACAGAAGCTGATATAGTCTGTGATACAGTGACAGAGACCTTCAATATTGTCCCCATGTGACTCACATATCAATTCCCAGTCTGTCATTTGGAAGGAGTCATTCTGTGCCATTTCACCCTCCAGGGTCCACTTGCTCACTATTTTGGTGGTAACAGGTTGCCATCTAATAACAGGCATGTAGCTGGGAATAAGATGGATTAGGTTGTGGTCATAATATGCCTATAAGAGCAAATAGATTACACTTAAAGGTATCTTTAACATTTGAATCAGAATGCTTGAAAGAAAAAAGAAAAAAGAAAAAAAGAAAGAAAAACAGTGAGAAATATGGAGCTTCTGTAAAAAGGCTGCTGCTTGCACAGTGCCCAGATTTAATACTGATTGGAATACCCTGGTTTTAGTGAAAGTATCTCCACCACCACAACCATATTTGGTTTCTTTTTTTTGATTCTATGAGATTGAAAACTTGTATTAAAGATCTTGTTTTTTATGTACTCTGCTAATACATGTATCTAAATTCTACTATCACTGTTGTTTCTGAATAGAACTCAATGTTACAAAAATACTCAATTAACAAGAATATTTTATCTTTGTCATTCATTAAATAAACAAAAAATTAATGCTCCATCTTTCAAAACAGTTAACTAAATCCCCAAAGGCACCTGAATGATAGGTCATGCATACATACATTTTCTAAATTATTTTTAACCAAAAGCACACTGAAGTGAATTTAATCACATAACAGTACTTATTCTTTAAAACATTTTTCAGGGCCTCATTTCTTACAATTTTGACTTGAGCTCTGTTTATTCAAACTTGTGCATATTCTATGTGCTTAATTGAGATGTTATACACACATTTCAAAATATTCCTTATATCTGGATCAATATTGTTGGTCTTTTAACAGTCATCTATTTCATTTGTCAGTCAGTGGCCTATAGACCAACTCTGTATTTTCAGGTATCACTGTACTCAACAGATCTATAGATAGAAAGTGTACCTAAGTGCATGAGCTTTTTAAAAACTCTTATTACAAGAGGACTGACATCAAAGTGGCAGTCCATATGAAGTGTCTATGATGTGTTGGCATGACTGCCCAATAAATAAATGTAATCAAAGTTTATATTCCTGCAGAAGGCAAAGGGATGGAATTGTTTCATTCCAAAGATCAGAAGAAAATCATAGCTAATGTTGTGGAAAATTACCTTGATATTGCTTTTTCAGTTCAGAATTACAATGAGGTCACCAAGTGAGGGGCAGGAAGAAATAAATGGATGGTAACAAATCAACACAAACAGCTACTGTCAAGAGTATTTTATAGAAGCAGAATAATGCAAGCATTACTTAAAAGCTTAGCAAGGCTGTCACAGACTGACAAGACATCACTATGCTAAAGATGATAAGCATTTCAATTATTTATCTTTCTGCTTTTACTGGGGTTGATTTCAAATGCTGCATTTTTGGGGTATCTGATTTTCTAAAAATTGCCACTTCAAACTTAACTTGGGTATGAAACAAAGATTGTGACTTCAGGCTAGTATGTCTTATCTGTCTGTAGGCTCTGTATTTCTTTTGAGGACGACAAATTCTACTGTGAAAGACAAGCTCCAGTCACACTGTTTACTTACCCAGGAGCAATCAGGGTTTTTAAATTTTTTTATTTCTACAGTCACCCTCCAGATCATACAGCTTACTTTTAAAAATTACTTCTTTATAACTTATTGTAGTAAATGGGATGAACCTGTGGGGTATGGTTGTAACACACACATGCATTTTAGCAACTTCTTTCTCCACAAATGTAGTGCATACACTTTTTTACAGGAGGGACATATTTGTTTGAAGTACTTTTGTAACTGGAGAGAAACAATGTTTATAAAAATGAGACTGTTACAACAAACACAGAAAATGAAAGCAGTACCACCGTGAAATGTATTTGTTTACTTATTGTAAATGAAAGAAAGCTACAGCTTTCTAAACAGCTACTCTCAGCAATCTTTTCCATGCTCCAAATGGTTCCCAAACAGTGTAGGGGTTTGTTTTTGCTCTGTAATAAAATTGTCTCTTATGTGATTTACATAACAATCAAACAGAAAAGCATTTAAAATTTCATGTACTACACACCAGAGGCTAAAGCAATTACTGGACACAGTTATACTTGTCACTGGTGATACCGCATGCCAGGTTGGATGGACCAGGCCACTCTTCATGTCATTTTCCAGCTCCTTCCTCAGAATTAATAAACATTGCCAGGTCAGTCAAAAGATATAATTCTTTAAATATGCCCTAGATATGGCCCCAGGCCTTCCCTAAGTGTAAAGTGCCTAGTATACCCGAAAGAGGCACCAAGAGCACATTTAATTTAAATTCAGACAAATATGGGTTGGTGCACACATCTGCCTCCTAATAAATTACCATTATGAATAACTTCAAATTATTTGTAAAATACAAACATGTACAAAGTACTAATGGACATGCAATGTGCATGGATGAGTAAAAACTATCAGAAAATTCATATTCAGAATGTCATATTCAGAAAAAAGTATATATTATATTATATAAAAAAATACTGCATTGGCGATCCAAAATTGTCCCTAGTGTGTGCTTGGTGTGTGGGTGTATGTGACCTGCGGTGAGATGGCGCCCTGCCTGGGGTTTGTTTCCTGCCTTGCGTCCCATGTTGGCTGGGATTGGCTCCAGCAGACCCCCATGACTCTGTAGTTAGGATATAGCGGGTTGGATAATGGATGGATAAAAAAATACTTTACTGTAGGAGTGGCCAATATGGCCAAATCTCTGTATTGTAGCATAACAAAAAATTCTGTTGGTTTTGGTAGATATCAGTATAATATATTTGTATGAATTTTTAGGAGTGAAACATGTTCTTTAACAAAAAATACATGCGTTACTGATATATTGTGCAGACAGATTTGTCTATTATACGCCAAAATAATTGTGAACACTCTACTACTCAAAAGTACTTGTTAGCAGATTCAACTCTTTTGAACACTTTGAAGTACAGCATTTTTCTTTCACTTACTCTTGCCATCTCCAAGCAAACACAGCACAAAACACAGCTTTTCCTGTCTTCTCTTCTAGTTGAACCAGAGGTCACTTTTAGTAATATTCTTAAAGATGCTGGTTAACTTATTACACACAATTCACATATAAACCAATATGCAAAGATATTACCTTTCGGACACTAACATACCAATAGAAAATTACATTTGTTACATTACATTGTTTTCAAGTTTTGGAATAGTTTTCAGCATAACAGTAAAACTGTCTTTCCAAGTTCATCCTGCAGGAATAGTTTCATCCTGTATACCATAATAACCATTTTATCACCCACTTCAACAGGTTATGGGGCTTTAAGTTTACTGTAATTGAATCCTTTTGGGATTTTATGCATTATCTTTGACACTCCAACTTGCAGGGAAAACTTGGGGGTTGGTGGCAGGATTGCCACTCCAGCCACCATATAAAACCTCACACTGTTTCAGTGTGGTGCTGAGGTGGCACCTGCTGTGCTCGGGTCTCAATCCAGGTGGTTTAGCATATTGTGGGTGCGGCAATGCGCTTTAGTGCATGCTCCCCAACCTCCTCCTCCTTTGACACTGATTCACAACTTTAGAATTGATATTTCTATTTTCTACAGTACAAATTAGCAACTTCTTACTTCATGGTATACGTCAAATTTAGTTTATTAATCTGTACTATGTAAAATTGACTGGTCTTCTGCTTTTCTGTCAGGATGTTGAAATCATCCACCAACTACACTATAACTAGTTCAAGTAAAGCAGCAAGACCCACTAGAAGAGCTAGGAAATGTAATCAGATGGGTAGGATTTTTAAGTCTAAACACTAGTTTCTAGTTACATTTAGTGATGGTTTTAAAATCATTCTTCTCATTGATAATGTAAAGGTCAGAAATGACCCACCCCCCCTACTACTTAAAATTCTCAAAATAGATAAAACTATCGAATAGTAATATAAAAGAAGATACCTTTACTGTACATGCCTTGTCAAATGGAAAGCTGGCACACATCTTCATATTATTTTTTCAGCTATGAATTTTTGGCCATTGTCTTAATCAGCTGGTACAACTCTTCTTTATTCTCCGTATCTCTTCTTGGTGTCCTATTCTGGCACTTGGCACCAAGGGTATATTGATTAAATTAGAGCAAAAAGGAGGCATGGCACCAGCTGGGACAAATTAGAGCATCAGTCCATCATATTATTTCACCACAATTAAAGACACTTGTCTAACCCAAAGTACACTGTGTAATGGCCAAGGTGAAGCTAAGCAGACAAATTGGTAATGTTCCTTAGGACCATGGAATTTTAAGGAGAGTCGTCTCCAGAATGTAACTGAAGAATTCATTTGTTTCCTTCACTGAACCAAGCTCAGTTTACTTTTTGTTACAGTATCATCAATATGAGCCTAAAATGTCTGTAAAACTGCAAGAACTTGAAAAATTTTTTAATGTTTGAATGCAAAAACATATTTGCATATATGTATGTAAATGTGAATAGCATTCTGTGCTTTACTGCTACTGCATTATATATGTAAATGTGAACAGTGCTCTGAGCTGTGCCCTAAAAGGTATTATATTAGAATATATTCAACTGAGTTAAAAATATTTTTCAGCTTTTTTGTTTTCCTCTAGAGAAACACATCTAAGATTAGTCAGAACAGAGAAGCTAAGAAATATTTAAACAGGTACCAATAACAGAGAATTTAAATCACCCCATCTCCTCATGTAACTACAAAACAAAGCTGCTGTACCATTAAATACTTAACACTAAGATCAAGCACACTAAGTAATATCTAGCCCTGATCATGTGTCAAATGACTTAAAATATATCTGTCAATTTATTCTCAATTCATTAGCCTAGCAACAATGTGTCTAGGTCAATTTTAAATATGTAAACTACTAGGTACTTGCCCAACACTGGCATAACAAATACATTATTGCCACAAAAACAATCTAAATCCAAGAGAAAAATTAACAACTTGATAATAGAAATTGATCTAGCTGAAAGGGCATAAAGTAAAAACATGACTCAAGACGAAACATAAGTTGAAGGAAAACTGGTTATGGTGTTAAAATGCTACATTTTCATCCTGGAATAAGACAGATGAATATAAGAGTCAAAATATGGTAATGAGACAGTCTGTTATCTTTGATAAGTAGCTGTAGCTTTGAAAAAACAATGCCAAATGTCTTTATGATTAAGATTATACTGTCAAACAACAACGTGCAAGATATCATTTGCATTGCTTAATTGTGTTTTGTCTGTGCATTTGATTAATGCTTTTGAATAATAAATATCTTAATATTTGTCTAGTAAATTGAGTGGGTCTGAGCCAAGTAAATATTTTGGCCTAAGTGTCTGAAGTGGAAAGGCGGAATTTGGTAGAAAGTAAAACCGATGTAATTGTTTATCTAGATCATTTTGTGTGAAATAAAAAATCCTCTCAATGTTGAGATTGTCTCTGAAATTCTTTGCAAAAGTTTAATATCCAGAAAAAACTACACAGAAATAAATTGAATTCAATGCTGGGGTTACACTGAGGAGAAAAATTAAGCAAATACAAGACTGTGATCAAGAACCTGGACTTCATCACTCTTACTTTCCCGCCTTTCTAACTTTTTTTCCTTACCACGGGTGGATTAAACCATTTCTAATGTACTAATCACACACAATGCTTAAAACATCCCAAGACTTCTCTGGGACTATGGATAATTACAAAACTGCCATGTACTACCTAAGGAGAGCAGTGAAAGATGATAAATGGTGGTATGGGTAAAAATTGAAAGCACAACTTGAGCAGTCTGATATTAGGAACAATTGCAAGGTCTATGGACAATAGTGGACTACTAAGTAAATACCCCACCACAGTGAGTGACACCTGTTTGGCAAACAAGCGTAATAATTTAGAGAAATAGAGAAGAGGCACTACCACACCCTCAGAATTAGCAGCACTCAAATGAAGAGGGTAGTTTTAAATTCCTCAGTGGCAACATTACAGAAGAATTGATTTAGTTCAAGCACATTGACACCTTGGTGAAGAAGACACAACAACGTATTTATCAGATCAGATACCTCAGAAATTTTAGGCTGCCCATCCAGCTATTACATAACTTCTGAATACTCACTATTAAAAGTATTCTATCAGGATATATAACCACCTGGTTTTGAAACAGCATGCAGTAGGTCCACAAGTAGGAACACATCCCAGGTTGTGCACTCTCCATCGTCCAGGACATCTATACCAAGCAATGTTAGACCATGCCATTGTATATATAGATATTTATAGAGTCAGGTACTTATTGTATTTTTATATTCTTCTTTCTAACACATTTTTGTAGAGTTTACCAGTTAAGTATTTTATTACATACTGCACTGTGTATAATTGTATATGAAAGACAAAAGTTGAATTGATTTGAATTATTCAATCATTTTACATTTCAGTAGCTTTTATTCCTTCCAGCAATAATATTATGTACATCAGTAATGATACTGGATATAAAACATGATCTTTGGGGCAAAGAATTTGTGAGGAAAAGACACACACGTACAATATGAAGAAACTAATACATTGTTTATTTTAATCTCCTTCTTGAACTACATCTTATGTCCTCATAACATTCCTTTAAGTAGGAATAAACAGGTAAAAGCTATTACAAACAACACACTGACTGAACAAAATTAGGGTAATGGAGAAGTAACAAAATAAGAAATCCTGTAGTTCATTTAACAAGAGTAATTAATGTTTATCTATTCTTCACTATTCGTTAATATCCTTCTTGGTTCACTCCTAAATATATTGGAATTTTTAAATGTGTCTATTTGTAAATCTTGCTGTATGTTACCATGTGGAGTTGCATGTTACCATGTAACAGACATTTTATCCAATTGATCTAAAGAATATTCCAGGGGATAATACTTATGCCCAAGAGAGAAGCAGAGAAGCAGATGGTTAACATTTCTTCTTACTCAAGGTCCTCACCTTGTGGCAAGGGAAAATACCCTAATCTTTGAGGTCACCAAAGAAATACTAGATATATGTCACCAAAAGACACTAATCCAGAGCTTCAACATACATAAAACTTGCCTGCTTATGTCAAAACACTTATATACCTTTATTCCACTTTTACTGGATCTATCTACCAATGAATTGGGTTAGAGATCATTTTTTTTACTAATAATGTACTGTACATTTGAAATGTAGTGATTAGTCCTGGGGCCTCATGCATAACGCTGTGCATAGAAATCACACTAAAACATGGTGTAAGGACAAAAACGGAAATGTGGGTATGCACAAAAAAATCCAGATGCATAAATCTGTGCGTTCACCAACTTCCATGTTCTTCTGCAACATAAATCCTGGTCAGCGTGAAAAGTAGCGCACGTGCAAGCGCCTGCTGCCACTCTCCAAACTCCTCCCAGAATTATACCTCTTTGAATATGCAAATCAATATAAATAGCCCTTAAGCTCAGCGTTTTGTGATAAATGCAATGTCAAAAGCACGGGGGGAAATAAAAGAATTTCAGCGAATACCAAGTGGAGGCAAGGAAAAACGTACTATTTGTTGGTTTAAACAGTGGTATAAACAACAAAAGGAAGTTGATCGAGTGACATAGAGTGTCGGAGAAACTAGAAAACTCAAGTTCACAAAGTCGCACAGTGCCCAAAATAAAAAAGAAGTTGTCAGATATCAAAATCACCGTGAAAAGGAGAGTCGTAGCCCACCGTCTGAGTGTCATATGAAAGGTTATTAGGGTACAGAGAAAAAAAAATAGGCACACAGTGGGAAAAAAGCACGAAATGTCAACTTTAATCTCTAAATTTCCACTTTAATCATGTAGTTTATTTTGTCATTAAAGCAGAACATCATAAATTTCATCTTAAAATTGTTTAATTTACTAGTTTCTCAAACCTCATCGTAACTAAAGTAGCACGTTAAATGCTTTGTTTTGCATTTGATCTTCTATTTGCTCTATGTCTGCGAATCACTATGTGCTTCTTAAACGGGCTTTCTCTTCCTCTGACAGGACACAGAATCCATTACATTCGTGATATTACAGCTCTCTGAATAACTAAAATACTGAGATGTATACTTGATATCATTTTCATGATAAGAGAAGTTAAAGCATGTTATTAAACATGGGAACACGGTGGCGCAGTGATTGTTCCTAACCCACGCAAGATGGTTGCTGCGCCGTGCACAACCTTCGATGAAAGAATTTACTGCAGTAGTACTGTCTCTTTCAAATGTACTAACCCCCAATTACTTTTCTTTCTCCAAATACCCAATCGCCATACAATCAGCTCTGTAATAGACGTTAAGCCATCTGTAAGCTTAGAATGCCGATCTTCAAAACTTTTAAGGAACATTGAAATATCTTCGTAGTATATGTTTAATTATTCTATCCATCTATCCTTCCAGTGTCACGCCAGCCCCAGCAAGAAAACAGAGCGAGGCAGGAACAATCCGTGAACGGAGCACCAGCTCCTTGCTAGCAGTGCGACATTGTGTCCTGACATGTTTAATTATTAACAATATAGATTATTTTAATGAAGTTAAAGTTTTATCTGTATAATATAATAAACATATTTTGCTGCATTTCATCTTAAAAATGATATCGTCATCATATGTAAATACGCGCTTTATAAAGTGGCTCAGGTTGTGCAATATTATAACTATATCACAAGTTTACAGCGAGGTAATTGTATTTATAAGTACAAAACATTCTACAAGGAGCACTTGATGGACTGATTGAGTGTGTTTATAGTTCTTGGGATGAAACTGTTTCTGAACAACGAGGAAAGGCTCTGAAGCGTTTGCCGTATGAGAGCAGTTCAATAGACAGCATGGCTGAGGCAGCGTGTGCTTGATGCTGTATACCGATAATTCTCTTTCCAGTCAGCTGCTGTACAGCTGTGATTCCCAACTCAGATACAGTGATATAAATACTCCGAGTGGTGCAGTCAGAGTAATATGGAAAAAGATGATCTTTTGTGGCAACCCCTAACGGGAGCAGCTGAAAGAAGAAGAAGAAGAAGGTGCAGTGAGAGTAACAACGCTAAAGCAGCTATGGTATTTACAATAGTTTGACCATTCTGTGGACCATTATATTGTTACAGGTTAATTACAATCAAATGCATTAAACTAATAAACAATATGTGGTTAATTTCAGTGTATTTATAAAGCCATGTCAGGAATGTGTACCTAAACAAGAAAGGGAAACCACACTGGAACAGTAGCACTGCTTTGACGCTGGGTGCTGCCAGTTTGCAAAACCAAGTGGAGAACTTGCATACATCAGGGTTTTAGCTAGCGTGAAAATGTGCATGGCTTTATGCCAAGTTTAGGTTTTATACATCGCAATTTGAGCATGGAAATGGGCTTACGCAACATTTTTGTGCATATGCACCATTTATACATGAGGCCCCTGGAGACCATAAAAAGATTACTGAAGTTTAATTGATGCACACCTCACTCAGAATCATTTTATAACTAAAACCTGATGAGTTTTGGAGTAATACCTTAGTAATTAGCTCAAATATTGTATTCCATCAGAGGGGAAATAACACCCGCTTCATACAAAAAGCAACCATAAACTAAGGTAACATTTGAAAAACCAAAAACAAATAATAATCAAGGACAAAACAAGACAATGCAGACTCCCAGTAATTGTACCACAAAAATGTAATGGTTGCAAAAGACTCGCTAACCTGGTATCTGCTGTTGCACCATTTCTGAGAGGTCTTGAAGATGAATGAACAGGATCAGGCCTGCTGCCCCAAAGAGCAAAATGAAGGAGAACATGCAAGTAAGCTTCATGATGAGGATGCTCGATATCCCATTCAGCTTCTGTTTAGGCAGGATTATTGGCCTTCAGAAAAGCGTCACCACTTCAGTGCTCTGCTGCCACTTCCATCACAAAAGGGTCTTTTGAAATGTCATGACTGCCTACCAAACTGAAAAACAAGACAATAAAAATTCTTTTGCATTTTCACTTAATGCTCTTCTCTTAATGTCTCTCTCGACAAACATTAAATGTTACCCATTGCACTCCTTTGTTTCTTCATGGATTTTGTAACCTTTCACAAAAATATTTGTGCTGCTTTTAGTATAAGTACATCCAATTAATAAATAATAATCAAAAGAAAGATCTACTGTATGTCTACTTTTAATAAAATATATTTTCTTCAGTACTCAATTCATATTTTTACATGTAACTGTATTTCTTTTTATTCATTATATATTGATAAATCAGATATATTTATTCAGAAAGTATATATATTACAGTAGCATTTTTACTATGTCAGATCACATTGTTGTACATAAATGTTTCAGTTTATGATTTAAAAAAAAATTGCAAATCTTTGTAAAACATGTTTTTGATTTGTCATTATGGGTTACTGAGTGAAGATTAACAGGAAACAAAATATAAAATATATCTATATAAAATTAAATCTACAATACATTAAAGTGTCTAGAAAGTGAAGGGTCTGAATACTTTCTGAACCACTTGTATATGATGTTCTAGGATGTCCTTCATATAAACAGTCTTTATTGATTCACTACAGTATAACATTTTCCAGGAACTTCATGTACCCTGCACATGTTAATTTAACCTACTATAGATCTATTTTCATTTTACTCAAGCATATAAAGCTTTTGGCCTTGTTCTTGTTTCAAAGTATCTGTTGAAAGAAAGACCAAACTGACAGTATGAAAGAAGGTATTTGCTACTAATCTAATGTCTTCTCTCTGATTTGGGCTTCACACACTAGTCTTATTTTACCTTTGACCTGCTAGGTAATAGATCCCCACCCATGTGTAAAGAAAGCATGACTGGTGTTATGATGCTCATATACTAACCTAATATTGTTGGGTTTACATTTCAATGTCCCAGATTTTAGTCAGTGATCCATAATAAACCAGTAGCTTTGAAGGCAGGCAGACTGAGAAAATACAACAGAAGTGATATGTATCAGCAGCCACAACAAGTTAAAGAATTGTTGTTGCCAGTGACCAGCTCTTCAGGTGAACATCAAATGGTTTTAAAAAAAGAGTTCCACATTGTGAAAGAAATATTACAAGCTTTGAGAAGTAAAAGAAAGAAAGAACAATCTTCTAAATTCTGAGATGCATGCAGAAGCTTCAATGACACACAAAATTCTTGTTTCATTATTTTCTTCAGGCACACTTGTTTTACTTTTGGGCACCTACTTGTTATAAACATTTAAGGAAGGGGAGTGCAAAAATCATAGAATACCAAAAAAGAACAACAACAATAATAATAATAATAATAATAATAATAATAATAATAACAACAAAAATTCTGAAATGGAGTAGCATAAGAAACACAGGCGTGGCAAAATAAAAGTTTTCATCAAAGCAGCAACAGGATTGCACCTCTTGAATGCACTGCCAAAGGCTGATTTAAATCAAACTATAAGCATCTTCCAAACAGGTTTACATTAAAACTTGTATGAAAGTTTGCAAATTGGTCACCAACATCTATGACATTCATATCTGACACATTAAAAACATTCTCCATAGTGGTCTCCCATAGTACAAAAACTTGGTGAGGTTGCACATCGATTGGATATGTATATTGCATTATTTTCATATGTCAATGAGGGATCACCAAATATAAATCATGGGTAAATGTTTAAAGACAATCATTATGCTTCATTTTCATTGATTTTTTTTTCATTAGATTAGACTCAGCAATATATTTTAGTGATCAAAATGAAATGGAGTTGCCTTGGTAAGATTACGACTAGTTTGTTACCACAATTGTAAGCTATATGTTAAATTGGCGGTTTAACACTAGAATTACCAGAGCCTACGAAAAAACTCGTAGGTCCGTCCCACCTTAAATCGCTTCTTAAAACCGTTCTCACCTCTCCGCCAGCATCTTTTGTTAATCTAAATGTGCTGATAAAAGAAAAGCTGCAAGTAGCCGGCTATTCCATCCCCCCAACGACTTAGAACGTGCACAAACGTCTCCCAGCTCATGCCTTGATTGATTATCTGGGAGTGAAGTGGAGTTTTAGAGTGGAAATAATAGATCATTATTTGGAATACACGCATTTCACATGTTTTCTGTTTCTACAGTAATCCGTGTAAACACATTTTTAAAACAGAAACGTTTTTCATACTGTAGTAGTAAATGACAAAATGTAAGCATAAACTATATAATGTATGAAGCCTGAAGTCCAAATATCAAACACATTCACAAAAGGTACAAATATAACAGAACAAGTATGCTTTTATTCAAAAATGTAACTGCAGAAAAAAGCCACCTTAGTATGCCACATTGACACATATTTACTACAATTGCCATGGTAGCGTAATGGTATCAGCCGCTGACTAGTATTCAAAAGGTCATGAGTTTGATCCCATGCGATTCAGTTTTGAGACGTAAACTGCTCTTATTCTTACTATTTTATAATAAAAACATACATTTGATTTCAGTGTGTAACAGCCGGTGTAATTTATGATACTTGTAAAGGTTAGTTTTTTTTTTTATTCACTTTTCATTCTCTCAGTCGTGTTCAGGATCCTTCCCTACCACCCCCCCCCAATCTGAGAATGCTGTTTTCACATAAAGATGCGCTATAGCTCTGCAGCATATTTGTGACTGCATTCTCGTACCAATGCTTGCGAACTGAAGTGCCTGCGTTCACTTTTCGTGGTATTACACGTCTATTTTTTGAGCATGCCCGTGTTGCTCAAACACAGGAACATATGTTGGTGTACAAGAATAACAAAACAAGTGCACTTTTATTCTAAACTATAAGTGAAGAAAAAATAAAGCAAGTTACAGTAGGCGGTTGATACGACAGCTTGCGTGGTGCAATGCTAAGAACTGGTGATTTCCGATCCATGCTATATAAAATCATCACATTCAAATATTAACAATTCCCACACACCCTTTCTACATTCATGACATGTGTACTTGTTGCAGTGTACACATCTCTCTGTGCTATGGTTCCTATTACACTGAATGAGCACCTGACATTGTACTTTCTTCCCTATATAAATAACATTCTAGTATAGCGCGTCTCCAAATAAATCACATTCGAGCTATAGCGCATCTCCAAATAAATTACATTTGAGATATAGCTCGTCTTTATGTGAAAAAAAGCAGTGTCAGATGGGGGGGGGGATCGTGAACGCGACTGAGAGAATGTAACTGAATTAAATAAAAAAAAAGCTAACCTTTACAATTATCATGCATTTACACTGGCTCTTACAGACTGACTGAAATCAAATGTATGTTTTTATTCTAAAATAGTTCAATACATGCAATATTATTTGAAAACGAACAGCGTCAGATCGGGTTTGAATACACGCTGACGCTGTTACAGAAGGAGTCAGCTTATTCAGTGCAGCAGTTTCAACACACAGTACATGCAATATTATTTGAAAACGAACAGCGTCAGATCGGGCGCATATTCAAACCCGATCTGACGCTGTTTGTTTTCAGATAATATTGCATTAGTGCGATGATGTTTTTACATATTTTGTCTCTTTCATTCATCTTGCGGTTTGTAATCAGTGACCGTGTGTTTTTTCCCCGATCTTGCCAGTTCGCACATGTTGCTGTATGGTGGTGTTTCTTTTGTACTCCAGGACATGCAGAGGACAGAATAGTACAGAGCAGTAAGTTCAGCGCTATATGCAATCAGACAGACAGACAGGCAGAGAAGGCACTAGATATATAAATAAACAGGTAAGGCATTGTATAATAGATATATAAAAAACAGCTAAGGGGATAGATATATAGATAGGTAGGAAGGAAAGGCACTATATGATAGGCAGACAGGGAAGCTCCTATATAATAATAAAATTACTGTTATTACTATATAGATAGACAGGGAGTTCAGGCAGGCAGAACGGCGAAGGTTAAAAATAAATAAATTTTCTCCCTAGCGGGGATTTGAACTCAGATCTCTTGAGGTACAACAAGTCTGCTGCACTTTAAGTGACGAAATCTTACCAGTACGCCACAGAAGCTGTTGTAAAAGTCTTGAACCTTTTATAAAAGTGTATTTGCTCTTTGGCTGTCAGGCTTCACACATTTTATAGTTTATGTCTACATTTTGTGACATTTATTTCTAAAATATGAAAAAGTTTCTGTTTTAACATTGTGTTTACACAGATTACTGTAGAAACGGAACACACATGAAATGCGTGTGTTCCAAATAACAATCTATTATTTCCACTCTAAAACTCCACTTCACTCCCAGATAATCGAGGCATGAGCTCGGAGAAGTTCGTGCACGTTCTGAGTCGGTGGGGGGATGGAATAGCCGGCTGCTTGCAGTTTGTTTTTATCGGCACATTTACAGGACAAAGGAGGCTAGCAGAGAGGTGAGAGCGGTTTTAAGAAGCGATTTAAGGTGGGACGGATCTACGAGTTTTTTCGTAGGCTCTGGTAATTCTAGTGTTAATAGAGAGCTACAAATTCCTAATATACGTAGTTTAGATGATAATCTAGTTGTGTGATACAAATACTTTTTTAGAGAAATGTTAAATGAAAAATAAATATATAATAGAAAAAAATAAAGCCTGTTAGTAGAGTGCAGTTTCTACATGTTTCCTGAAATGGTCCTGCTTAAAGCACACCTTTTTCTAAGATTCTTGTACATAAGTAGGTAATAAGTAAGTAATCAAACATATTCTACGACATTCTCAAATTATTAAACCACTGTTTTGTATCCAAACCCTCCATATCTCTCTCTCCCCCGTCCTGGTTCCTGTGTCGTATTTCCAGGTTTCTAAGTACTGTACAAGTAAGGCAGTGATGATTCCATGCAAAGCAAGAATGAGGATGGAACACCATTTACTGCTACACCTAGAGCAGCAAAAATGCTAGAGCTGGCCTGGACCAGGGTTCCCTCTCAGGACTGACACTGCCACCTCTGTGATCGAGCAAGGAGTTTCCACTCCATATTAACTGCACACTAGAAGGACTCTCCAGGGCAAACTGAAAGCCTTTCTTAAATTCTCTAAAAAAAGACGATGTTAGAAACGGGGGAATTGGTCTGGTCCATACAAGTATGTTAGCACTATGATTCCTAATATAAATGAAGAGGTAATGATGTTAAAATAATGGTGTTCCTTTATTATTAATGTCTGAATACTAAAACAAATTCATATTCAGTGCTAAGTTAATAAAGCATTGGTAGCTCACACTAAGAAGTATATGATAGAAAAATAAGAAAAAATTAACAGGACATTCTATCTAGGATGCAAAAGCAAAATTATTTATTATAGTGGAGGAATATTAAGATGGTATTTTCATATAGGCTGCTTACAAACGTTTACCTTGCCTATGATAAAAAAAAATATATATTTTTCTTTTTCAATTAATCAATAAATTTGAAGTACAGCATAATGAACACATAAAAGATGTAAGAGTTATCCTAATATAACTATACTGCCTGTACTTCGTTAAATCATTAACTATTGCTGCACCAAACAGCTGGCAACACTGGGCAATATGTTTCTACAGTTAAAAGAACTGCAGAAAGGGCACTTTCCTTAATGTAAATCATTCAGCATGTGTCCATGTCTCAAAACACTTCACAGACATTGATTAAATGACAAGTGGTTCCCCAGGGAGTTCAACAGTACATTGCATCATTGATCCTCAATTATCTTGCAGCGCAAATAATGTGGCATATGGAAAAGGAATTTAGGGTTAACAGCTATAACGTCTTTTGTCTGTGGCAACTGATGGGATTTATGATTTAACATGAATCTGTTTTTGCAGGATTGAATATAATTGTGCATGAAGTCTTTGCAACAACACTCTCTGTTAAAGAGCAATTATTAGAATACAAATGGTATAGTAAGATTTTAATATTAAAAAATGTTTATGCTAGCTACCTAGCCTCTTATAAATAATACTTCTTCCACATGTTTAAATTCTGAAATGATGTGAAAAATATAGATAGATATATTTACTGTACAATTTTACAGTATTGGTATTATTAGGTATGCATGCCAAAGTTGATTGGCACCTTGTCCAGGGTTGAATTCTCCTTTGCAGCTTGTGCTTCCGGGATAGACACTGGTGCCTCATAATCCTCTTTAGGAAAGTAATTGACAGATGTATGCACATACACATACAAATACACATTTCATACCGTCAAAAAATGCATTTAGCAACCATAATTTGTACAGTGCATCTGGCAAAATGCAATAGATGGTGAACTACCACACTGTTTTCTATTTAAATGGCATGTGGCACTTTTGCACATGTGCTAGGCAAAGAACAGAAGGAGAGAATATGCAAAAATAAATGTAAAAAAATGCTGTAGGTTTACTTCCCTAGGATTGCCTGGCAACTTCCAGTTAGAACATATGAATAAGCAAACATGAGGCAAAAATGAACTATTTTCAGGAGTTTCTATTATAGGATTATTTTTATAAAGAAGCAGAGGTTGAATTCTCTCATAACACAAAACTGGGAAAAAGAGTGTCAGGAAGCACTTCTTTAACAAAAATGGTATGTTTCTGCTATTAAATGGCCTGTTCTAAAGTAATTAAAACATTTGCTGAATGGTCAAAAAGTCAAATTTCTACCTGCAATTAAAATAGAAACAATGTTCAAATATTATATTATACACTAGGTTATATATTATATGTTATAGGCAGATTGGTGGCTCTGAGGCTAATGATCTATGCTGGTTTCTATGAGGTTGTTGGTTTAAATCCAGGGATCCTACTCATTGGGTCCTTGAGCAAGGCCCTTAACCTGAAATTTGCTCCAGGAGTACTATACAATGACTGACTCTGTGCTCTGACCTCCAAGAACATTTACTTATATAGCACATTTTTATACAAATGATGTAGATCAAAGTGATTTAGAAGATGAAGAATAAAAAATTAAAAAAAATAAAATAAAATTAAGCAATACTAATTAACAAAGAATAAAGTAAGGTCCGATGGTCAAGGAGGACAAGAAAAAACAAAAAAAAAAAAACTCCAGACAGCTGAAGAAAAAAATAAAATCTGCAGGGGTTCCAAGGAGGTGAGACCGCCCAGCCCCCACTAGGCATTCAACCGAACATAAATGATCTCAATCAGTCCTCATGGTTTTCAGGCTTCATGTGGAAGAATTACACAATGATGGTCATGTGGACCTCTGGTCTTCAATCCATCAATTTAAGGACTGCTCATTAGAAAAGACAATTTCCCCTCGTGGATTAACAAAGTATCTCAAATCAAAATCTAATGTTATTTTATACACTCCTCAATCAAACTGGTAGCCAAGAAAACTGGCATTGCCAATCTGAAAAACTACTGACTTGAAATAAAAAAGTCCACAATGAACTGGCAGCTGAAGTCCCTGTATGACCCAGCCACTCTGATAGTGTCGGATTCAACCTTAACACTAGAATTACCAGAGCCTACGAAAACACTCGTAGATCTGGCCCACCTTAAATCCGTTCACACCTCTCCATCAGCGTCTTTTGTCCTGTAAATGTGCCGATAAAGACAAGCAGCAAGCAGCCTGGTATCTCATCCCCCAAAGCCGCAGAACGTGCACAAAGCTCTTCCAGCTCATGCCTTGATTGATTATCTGGGAGTGAAGTGCTGGAGTTTTAGAGTGGAAATAATAGATCGTTATTTGGAACACATGCATTTCATGTGTGTTCCGTTTCTACAATAATCTGTGTAAACACATTGTTAAAACAGAAACATTTTTCATATTTTAGTAATAAATGACAAAATGTTGGCATAAACTATATAATGTGTGAAGCCTGAAGTCCAAAGATCAAAAAAACACTTTCACAAAAGGTTCAAGGACAAGGATACAACAGCTTCCGTAGCGTAGCGGTAAGATTTGCTGACTTGTAATCTGTTAGTTTTTATTTGAAACTGGGAGTAACAGTAGAAGTGAGTGGTGTTTTGAGGCAATGGAAAAGAAAGAAAAAAAAAAAAACGTGAAATACTCAGTCACTGATTACAACTGCAAGATGTTATGCGAATGAATAAGAATAATATGAATAATGTTGCATCCGTACCACAATGTTTTCGGAAATGTACTATACAGGTCATAAAATGAATAATTCCAAATATTATATATACCTTTTTTCTCTGTTTTTTTTTTTGACATCATGGACCATAATGTGTATACTAATTCAGCATGAGCAGGAACACTCAATAAAACTGAATAAAAAAAATCAAGTGATAGTGAGATACGAAGAAGGCAGATTCACCAGCATTTGTGTGTCAGCTTTTATCCTTCCAGATCAGAGAATGTCCAGTTACATTGCCTCAAAACACCACTCAAATCTACAGTTACTCTCAATTTCAAATAAAAACTAACACCGTCAGATCCCTAGGGCGGTAGTATGTATCGTGATCATGACTGTGAGAATAAAAGTGAAAAAAAAAAAAACAGTAACTTTTAAATGTCCTATAAATGTACACCATCTGTTACAGATGCAAACCAAATGTATGTGTGAACTGTATAATATTCACAATAAGAGCAACTCACTACTGAAAATCACAAATATAGGAGACAGTCGGGATCAAACCGGGAACTCTTGATTACAAGTCAGCAAATCTTACCGCTACGCCACGGAAGCTGTTGTATCATCCTTGAACATTTTGTTAAAGTGTTTATTTGATCTTTGGACTTCAGGCTTCACACATTATATAATTTATGCCAACATTTTGTCATTTACTACTAAAATATGAAAAATGTTTCTGTTTTAACAATGTTTTTACACAGGTTATTGTAGAAACAGAACACACATGAAATGCATGTGTTCCCAATAACGATCTATTATTTCCACTCTAAAACTGCAGCACTTCACTCCCAGATAATCAATCAAGGCATGAGCTGGGAGAACTTTGTGCACGTTCTGCAGCTGTGGGGGATGGGATACCAGACTGCTTGTCTTTATCGGCACATTTACAGGACAAAAGACACTGACGGAGAGGTGCGAACGGATTTAAAGTGGGCCAGATCTACGAGTTTTTTCGTAGGTTCTGGTAATTCTGGTGTTAAAAGAAATACACATAAAATTCATGTTTAATCTATAGCATCACAATAAGACTGCTAATTACTTAACAGATGCAGCTGAATGACTGTAGATTGATTTGACACACTTTTACTGTAATATGATTCTGAGTATACAAAATGGTGAAATTACATCGTGGTATGGTGGAAACGCCATAATGAAAGGAACATAGTACAGATATTGTGATATTCACAAGGAAAATCATGGGTCTAAACTACCCTCCATCAGTAGGATAAATCTTGACCACTTCTGCACCTGAGTTCAAGCTATACTTTGGAATCCAAATCACAATTTACAATACAATACAATTTGTTTCTGTGTAGCCCAAAAATCACACAAGGAGTGCCACAATTGGCTTTAACAGGCCCTATATTTGGATAACCTCCCAGCCTTGACTCTCTAAGAAACAAGAAAAAACTCCTCCCAAAAAGAAAAAAACCTTGTAGGGAAAAAAAATTGAAGAAACCTTGGAAAAGGCAATTCTGAAAAAAAGGGGGTAAATACAATACAATACATGGAACAAAACGGTGTAATCCTCCCCTTGGCCTTGATGTAATCCATCCCCAGGCTACTGACAGTATCAGAACACTATCAGATTCAAAAACAGATTCTTCCCTCAAGCAGTGCATATCATGAACAGCTACTGTACACTAGACTACTGTATAAATCAGTGGCTACACTTTATGGTACTGCACTCCTTGGACTGTCCTGACATACTGCGCTCCATAGTTTGTTCTGATATATCCTAATTATATGATTTAACCAACTAATTACACTGTGATTTGCATCACTGGCTTGCCGTCTACTGTATTTTGTTTTCTACTATACACAAATAAATGTGTACTATTATTGTGTACATCTGAGCAATGCACTTGCTGTATATGGCAAATAAACATCTTCAGTCTTGAACATATGCACACCAACAGGAGATGTCTGCTACTTACTGTTAAATAAACAAATGTTGCAAGAATTACTTACAATAAGGCTGTGGCAGTGACAAAGGAAACTAGAAGGTTGCCAGTAACTTTGCAGTAAGGCCATGCAATGCGAGAAATAAAAAATATTTTAGCACAATAATTGCGCAGTTCATAATAAAAAAATTATACTTATCATTATTATTAGGAACTGCTGCTTGTGTATACAAGATTTGTATTTAATTTTGCTATTTTTATTTAATGTGCAGAAAATTTTCCAAGCATCCCAATGGCCACTGATACTTTGCAGCCAAGGAGCTTTTATGGGCAACATCCAGACTTTGCAAAATTAGTACTTTAAGTTGTAATTAGCTAAGATAAGAGTGTGGTTTTTATTTGTATTTATTAACAGACATGTAGCAGTTTGTGCTGGGTGTTAGCAGTCTGCCCACTATCAGGGAAGCTCGAGCTTGCTATTACTGTTCTTGTACTAACTTTATCTATTTATTTACTCTTTTGTTCATTCATTTATTTATTGATTTTTTTTCCCCTGGCAATTAAAAGTACATTTTCAAGGAACTGAACCATATTGATGCAGGTAGATCATGAGATGAAAGAAAAAAATAACTCCTTAGAACACTATTCTCATGGCTTTAAAATTAAGCACACATTAAAGAATCTGTTTTTTTCCTTTCCTTTTTCTTTTCACTTTCAAGGTGCAGTGTAGTCCATGCTCTTTTGATCACCTACACAACTCAATAGCTTCTTGTCAGTAGCTTTTCGAGCAGATACAGCGTAGTGGCACTAGGCAGGGTATATTGTGTCATTCTTCAAGAATCAGATCGACCTCTTTGATACGGCAGTTCTTGAGAAAGACATTTCAAGATGTAGCTAAGGGCAACTTGTTACTGACATTTCTGACCCTTTGCCACTAAATCATCTGTCAACAGAATGTCGTCTGCAACCTCTTCTACAGAATTTCATTGCCAGTAATATTCTAAACACATTTCTTAGCTTGCATTTATTGCTGAACTTCTCACAAGCCAAATCAAAGTCTTGGGAAAGACATCATTAATTTCAAGCAATGTAGGATCTTAACCATCATATTACTATTCCATTTTATAAATCGTGCTAGGAATTTATTGCAGGTAATTTACAAAGGCACCTTAACAGGGTCATGCTACCATTCAAAATTGGACTTTTTAGATGGCTTAGCAAAAAATAAAGAAAGAAAGCAATAAAGAAGTCATAAGCATTCAGAAATTGTAATAAATAATCACAATAGAATTTTGGAGTGCATAGCACTTATAGCCTGTCACAAAATAATGCTGGAGAAAAAAAAATGTATTTAATGGTAGAATGTGTCCCATTTAAGGTTCTAAAACACTTTTGTTTTAAAAGTAAATTTACTTTTTTACTTTTTTGTTTGGCTAGCATAAAACACTTTATGTGAGCAAAGATTGACCAGATACATTATACTAGAAGCATATATTTCTTACTATATGCATCAGAAGCCTTTGAAGTTTGGATGCTTCTTGTAGCATTTAAGTATCATAAATACGTTAAGTGATGATAAGAATTAATGAGTTTCATACTGTCAAAGGTAATATGTCCTTCCTCGCTACCAGGATTGGTGCATGTACAAATGCAAGTACGTAACATAAACTAAAAATTCTAAAAATATGTTAATAAACAAAGAAAAAAACAACAAAAAAAGAAGTATTGTGTTTGGTTAGTAATATAAAATACAACAACTTCTATGTTTTAATTTTCTTCATCATTTCAAATATCTGTTGGAACACATAACCAAAGTTATATAACATAATCAAAAAGACAGCAGTGAATAAAATCAAAAAAACAATTAGCATGCAATTACATGTTAAAACATGTGTCACAATACTAGATTTCACAGAACTATTTAAATTCAAAAATGTTATTTTATTGCTTTTTCTGTGGCTGTTTCTATCCATCACTGATTTTAATAACCCTACCAAATCTTGCTGAAGTTAGCCTGTTTGCTTTATTGCTGTATGTCACAATCGTAGCAAAATTATCTTCCCCAATAAACCAAATAATCATGCAATATATATAATTTCACCCAAAAATACATCAACAACTGTACATTATTTAATAAAATGTACAGTATTCAGCAGCCCTTCAATTTTTAATCTCACTGTCATGCATGATCCAAGAGAGGAAGTAGCCAGTTGTCTTGGCAGTAAAGATCATGAAATTCTTTTCAAGATTCATTGATACTACAGAATCTCATGTCAAATCTACTCCACAAGCAAAGCCAACTACAAGAGGCAGAAATGTGCACCTTGTAGTGAATGTTATAGGATCCAACCTGAACTTTTCAGCAGGACAAAGTTTGTGAAGAAGCATCTGTCTTCTCTAATTTTAATTTGCAGGGTGTCTTTCCTTCTCTTTTTCAAAGTCTGCACCAACCCATTCATTTGTTGATGTTAGGGGTTAGGGCACCTGAGGGATGGTGATTGCAAACATTCCGATGGAGACTACTGAGCAGCATATACTTTTAGGTCAATAAAAATAAGATATGAATTTAAAAGGATGCAAGAGATAAGATGTTGCCATCTTAAACTAGTATCAATCATTTACACAACCGGCCAATTTATAGACACTTGAGAATGTGATTATATGTTCTTGGATGCGTGGATGTCAGCCATGTGAACACAGAGGTAACATGCAAACATTCTGGGCTTGAAACTACAGTGCATCATCCAAAAAGAGAAATAGAAATCACATTACATTTAAAATGAGATGACATACCTGGTATTTTTGTTAAATTGCATGAAGAAAAGTTGTAAATCATATGTACAGAGAGAGAAACATAATTTAACTGAAATTTGTCAAAGTCACAAAAGTCTTACAAGGGTGAAAAATTCATGACATGAAATAGGCAGAATGCAGCAGCTCAGCCATACTGCCATAACTTATTTTTATGGGGAAATTTAAAAAATATCAATAAAACAGACACACACTGACATAAGTAATATTTTACATTGCTAATCTAATCTAATGTTAGTTTAAAATGTGATAATATAAAAATAACAGCCCATGTCTTACTAATAAAGAATGCCAAACCTGATTTATTTTGTGTGACAGCTGTATTCACTCCAGCTACCATATCAAATTTGTTCAATAAAAAAGATTTGCAAAGTCATTGGTTATACCGTAGTATTCTAATAAGGGAACCATGAATTGTGGTTGGACACTTTGAATAAACAAGTTTATTAATGTGAATTGTAGTTACTGTAAAAGTTTTAAAAATCACACTGCATATTAAGACAAAAAACAAGATATCTTTAAATGCATAATTTACTTTGAAACTGGGAAATGTTATTAATGAACTCAATGGTACTCTGTCTAGTACCAATTCCTATCTTCTGCCTAATGCTGCCAGGATATGCACCATTTCTTGTGACCTTTAACTTTATCATCTGTTTCTAAAGATAATGTACAAGCACAAAATTAAGAACAGAAATTTACCTGGTTGTGGAAGTATGTTGTAGAAGATTGTTTATTCCACATTTAATTCTAGTAATGTTTCAACAGTGCTTGTGTCACATCACATCTAATCTTTCTGAGACACTTGACACCTGGAGAGGTAGCTTTCAGCTTTTCACTCAGTCCACATCCCCATCCTCACTTATGGCTGCAAAATCTTGGTAGTGATGGAAAGAAAGAGATCACAAGTACAAATAGCCTAAATGAAATTCCAGTGCAGGACTCCTACGCTCATTTTCTATAATAGTGTGAAGAGATCGGCAATACAGCCAGGCTACCATGATGCTATTACTGAGAGTCCACCCTCAACCTTTTTATTGAAGAGAGAGGGTCGTTCCAGGAGAGCATCACTGACTGATTTGGAGTTCATGTTTTCGGTAATTTGATTTTATAATTGATTGAGGATTATTGATTTACCTTAGATTTCTAATTACTGGATTACAGATTGGACTTCTTAGCTTTAGGTTTCCATTTTAGGGCATTCTTTTTGCCTTTATATTTGATTTTTGTTTTCATTTTGTTGCCATTTTGGTCTCCTTTTGTTTATTACAAATATATATTTTTTATTTATAAAGGAATTACATAGTCCTCCAGTTCTCCAAAGATCAAGGTTTCAGCCCTAGCAGTTTGTGAGTATCACTAGGTTGCCATGTACAGAACACATAGCAGATACCAAAACTGTCATTCTTTTCTGTATCAAGTCATCATCTTATACAATTTGCCCTTACACTCAAATTCACTCATGTCACCTTCTTATTTAGCTTGCCTATGCAGTATGTCGTAAGACAGACATGAACCCTGAAAGAATTATTGTCTAAACCCTAATCTTAAAATATTTGAATCCTAATGTGCACTGTGAAGAAAGGTTTCTCTAATAACTCTATTTTTAATTTATAGGGGCTTTAAAATACTCTATTTCAAACTGCTTTTGATTATTTTTAATCTAGATTATTTATTATATTATTATAGAGTATTTATTGAAAACTTTTATTTTGCTGTCTCAGTTTTGCAGTTTTAGTAATTAAAGGCAAACGTTGCACAGTATAAAAATAAGAGAAAAAATACTTATAAATATTTTAAAGTTTTATTAACAACATATTGAAGTTGGTTTTGAGTTCTTAAAGCCATTAGACTTAGTGATGGAAGTGGGGTTGGAGATGTTGTAGATAAGATTTTATCTACATTGTGTGCCACTGCTTTTCCCTCTAGGGGGCAGTACTTCTTCAAACCCTAACCTGACAACTTTCATGAGCTTGCCACATTTCTTTGCTCTACATCATAAGCTTTTGATTAAGACCAAGGTGCTAGTTCCCAGTGGTTCACAAATAACTACATGATATATGGACATAACCCTTAGTATTTTATATTTATAGATTCTTTGTTTTGTCAGTCTGAGCCTCAGGTTTATGATCATCTTCTCCCTTTAAGGACATTTTTGTATATTCTTTAGTATTTAAGTTTTTTTTTTTTAAACTTTAAAAACCAAAGACCTGTTTTAGGCCTGTACAGGTCTGACTTTTGAGTTTGGGGTCAGGCTACCTGGGGTGCGGCCAATTTGGGGTCAGACTCTGTGAAGTCCTGGGGCCTCATGTATAAACGGTGCGTACGTACAGAAATGTTGCGTAAGAACATTTCCACATTCAAATTGCGATGTATAAAACCTAAACTTGGCGTAAAGCCATGCACATTTCTACGGTACCTTATACCCTGTCGTACACAAATTCTCTGCTCGGTTTTGCAGACTGGCGGCACCCAGCGTCAAAGCAGTGCTACTGTCCCTGTGTGGTTATCCTTTCCTTTCCTGACGCGGCTTTATAAATACACTGAAATCAATTGCATATTGTTTACTAGTGCAATGCATCTGATTGTAATTAATCTGTAACAATATAATAGTCCAGGGAATAGCCATAGTATTCCAAATACCATAACTGCTTTAGCGTTGTTATTCTCACTGCACCTTCTTTTTCTTCTTCTTCTTCTTCTTTCAGCTGCTCCTATTAGGAGTTGACACAGAGGGTCATCTTTTTCCATATTACTCTCATTGCACCACTCGGAGTATTTATATCACTGTATCTGAGTGTGAATCACAGCAGCAGCTGATCGGAAAGAGAATTATTAGTATACATCATGAAGCACACGCTGTCTCAGCCACGGCAAAACGTTTCAAAGCCTTTCCTGTACGGAGCTCACGGTTCATAAACAGTTTCATCCAAAGAACTATAAATGCACTCAATCAATTGCTCCTTGTAAAACTATCTTTACTTATAAGTAGAATTAACTCACTGTAAACTTGCTCTACAGTTATAATATTGCACAACCTGAGCCACTTTATAAAGCATGTATTTACATATGATGACGATATCATTTTTAAGAAGAAATGCAGCAAAATTTGTTTATCTATACTAATAAAAGGCAAAGCCCTCACTGACTCACTGACTGACTCACTGACTGACTCACTCATCACTAATTCTCCAACTTCCCGTGTAGGTAGAAGGCTGAAATTTGGCAGGCTCATTCCTTACAGCTTACTTACAAAAGTTAAGGAGGTTTAATTTCGAAATTCTACGCACAAAGGTCATAACTGAATCCTACTTACGTACATATATACGGCCATAGCCTGCAGCTTGGTCGCCGTGTGAGGCAGAGTTGCGTCACCCATCACCATGCCTCCCACATAGGTGGCTGCCTGCCTATATTGCGTCCCCCATAAGCACGCCTCCCACGTAATTGAGTGCCTGCCCATATAAGGACGTCCGTCAGCAGCAATCCAATAGACACATTGCCGCTACGAGGCGTTTGTCATGCCTAAGACGAATACGATATTCGCAAGATACAAGTTTAGTGAGAAGACGCAAGGTGTAAACAAGACTTTTGATCACTTTGTAACAGAGTTAAAATTGCTGGTGAAGGACTGTGCAAACGAAGATGAGATGGTCTGGGATAGAATAGTGTTTGGCACAAACTCAGCGAAAGTGCAAGAGAAACTTTTAAGTGCCGGGTCTGAGCCAACATTAAATAAAGCCGTGGACATCGCAAGATCGCACGAGATAGCACAAGCACAGCTGAGAACCTTCAATGCATGTACTCCGAGCGGCTCACGTGAACTGAACTTAATACCGGGAATGCCTGTTAAACATCTTAGATTCACGAGTACTGATTTCACTTCGATGAATGAAACCTGTTATCTTTACAACGGTTGACAAACATGGAATGTAACTTCAACACAACACCTCCTCCAAATACGAACCTGATTGAAAGAAATAATAATAATCAAATCCTTGATGACAGCAACACTCATAACAGTCACAAAACAATTAAATTCACAATCATGTTACGTTATTTTTAAAATGTTTCCTTTTCTTTTTCATAACTTCTTTAACACACTACTTCTCCGCTGCGAAGCGCAGGCATTTTGCTAGTTATATTATACAGATAAAACTTTAACTTAATTTAAATAATCTATATTCTTGACTGGGACTGGCGTGAAAGATAGAATAATTAAACATGTACTACGAAGATATTTCAATGTTCCTTAAACGTTTTGAAGAATCGGCGCTCTAAGCTTAACGTCTATTACAGAGCTGATTGTGTGGCAATCGGTTACTTGGATAAAGAAAAGCAAGGACTGCAGTGGCGGCCACGCCAATATATATTGAATATAAAACAGAAAGAGAAAATAACGACACAGCTAAAAATGCAGCGGCAAAATTTCGACAAAAGTTAAACGCTTGTGTCATGAGCACGAGGAGGCTATGCAGTGTCCGCAACGGACGTGGCCATCCACCGTGCATAAGATACCATATTGACATTGGCGGGTGAAGGGGCCACCGATTCTTCCTCTTCCCAGGGCCACCACGAGCCTAGAGCTGCCCAAGAGTACTGCAGCAATAAATAATTTCATCGAAGGTCGCGCACATTCACTGCTCCGTGAAACCCATGTTTAATAACGTGCTTTAACTCCTATCATCATGAAAATGATATCACGTATACATCTCAGTATTTTAGTTATTCAGAGAGCTGTAATATCACGAATGTAATGAATTCTGTGTCCAGTTGGAGGAAGAGAGCCGGTTTAAGAAGCAAATAGTGATTCACACACACAGAGCACATAGAAGATCACATACAAAACAAAGCATTTAACATTCTACTTTAATTACGATGTGATTTGAGAAACTGGTTAATTAAACGATTTTAAGATGAAGTTTATGATTTTCTACTTTAATGACAAAATAAACTACATGATTAAAGTGGAAATTTCAAGACTGAAGTTGACATTTCGTGCTTTTTCCCAAATGTGTGCCTTTTTTTTCTCTGTACCCTAATAAGCTTTCATATGACACTCAGATGGTGGGCTACGACTCGCCTTTTCATGGTTTATTTCCGACACTATGCGACTTTGTGAACTTGAGCTTTCAAGTTTCTCCAACACGCTATGTCACTCGATCAACTTCCTTTTGTTGATCATACCACGGTTTAAATCAACAAATAGTATGTTTTTCCTTTGCCTCCACTTGGTATTTGCTGAAATTCTTATATTTTTTCCCCGTGCTTTTCCCATCGTCTTTTCACAGAAGGCTGAGCTTAAGGGCTATTTATATTGATTTGCATATTCAAAGAGGCGTAATTCTGGGAGGAATTGGGGCGGGACAGCACGCGTGGGCACAAGCGTTACTTTTCACGCTGACCAGGATTTATGTAGCAGAAGAACGCGGAAGTTGGAGTACGCGCAGATTCCTGCATCTGGATTTTTCTGTGCGTAAGCACGTTACGGCTTTTGTGCTTACGTCATGTTATAGTGCAAATACTACGCATGGCGTTATGCATGAGGCCCCTGGTCTGGCTGAAAATGTGTTCAAAATGCTTTTTGACATTTTATGCAGCACCTATCAATACAAAGAGGACCTTGGAATAGAATTCCCGTTTCTTCAGAATGAAAGGAAATAGAAGTAGTTTTAGTAAGTCAGTTGGATGCCCCCAGCACCTCCTTTTCAGGAGTGTAGTGCACACCCTGCTGATAAAAGAAACTAGCAAGGACATACCCAAGGTTCACTGGAAAGATTATTTTTCTCAAATATTCTGGAAGCATATAGACTCACGCCAGGAAACATAACATACCATACTTGTCAAATTTGCTTAACAGAATACAAGAAACAGTTCAAGACAAAGGACCAGTCCATCCCAGGCCCACTCATGATGTCTCAGGTCAGTTTGGAATTGTCAAAAACACACAAATCTTTGGAATGTCTGAAAAAAATCAGTGTATCCTGAAAACCCACAATGATACAGGGAGGATGTGCAAATTCCATATAAACAAAATCCACGTGTAGAATTCGAATCCAGGATTGTTGATTCTTCCTTTGTAACTTTGCTATTAGCTTTTGATTTACAAATCTCATTTCGCTGGCTTCAAAAGTACAGTTTAACATTTAGTCACAAGACACTGCATTTTCTTCATGCCCGTGAACTGGACATTTACTTTTATGAAAACATTTTAATATGAGATACTGCATATCGTATGAATATCTTTAAAAACTGTACCACTGACCATCATGTTTAGTTCTGGAAGCTACAGTCACTGCAGACTTGTCCAAACCAACTTCTGCTTTTACTTCTGCCTTAATTAAGTAAGCCATTATTTCCCAGTTTATAAATTTTGATGTAAATCCAGAGTGTGAGAGTTTCTATGCCAGCAAAAACTATTAATCTTATTTAGCTTTTTTTTTTTAATTGTTATTGTTTTAGTGTTTATGTATTGAATATAAACTAAGAAGAAAAAGTTTTGTATAAGGGAAAAAGGATTTTGCAAAACAATTAAACTAAACATAGATAATATTAATGTTATATGTTAATAAGTTTTGTCATCTTTGTTTTTTTTTTTTGTAATCAGCTTTTCAAGTTCCTCGGCTTGTGTTTCAGTAGTAAGTTAAACAGATTCCCATGGAATTCTGCATTATTATAGGATCATAGCATATGCTCTTTGAATTTCTACAGGAGGAGATGTGAACTGGTGTACCAGAGGGATCTATTTTGCCATCAGGAGCGGTGGTTGGACAAGTGAAAGAGGAAACTATACAAGTTGAAGTGACTGGCCACAAAGAAAAATCTAAAACTGTGAAGTAATCGATTGTTGAACTTGCAGAGAACGTTTCTGTTTTAAGATACTGTAGATGAGTCAAAAATTTCCCTAATGCTTTTCAATTTTATGTTTTTAACTTTCAAAATACGTACAGCACATTCTACCTCAATGAAATAGTAACTTTCTGGACAAATAAGTGTGTCATATTTCATTAAAATCAGTCCACTGGGATCCAAGTTGTTTCGTGCAGACAAATGGACATGACAATGACACACTATAAGTGAACACACCAAATAAAACTGGAATGGCTGTACTTTTTTATGCGAAAGTAGTAAATATGTATGTACTACATGTTGTATAGGGATAATTTAGTGTTTTAATTTTAATTTTTAAGCTTTTGTCATCATTCTTTTCATTCCTACTTTACAGGTGTTCTGTAATGGTGCTATGTCAATACTGTATTTACTAGCGAGCATAATGGTGGCAATGACATTGAACTGTAGCCTTTCAGCATTCAATTCCTCTAATGTCATTATCATTGTAGGATACAATTAAAGGAGCTAACACTACAGAAAAATGGTGAATTAACAGTAAAATAACAAAAGTGAATGATGTATTTAGAGCTATAGCAAACATATAGGGTGGTCCAGATCTAATTATGCAATTTTCATTATGCTATAACTTATTAAGTTTATTACATAGAAAATCACCCGAAAAATCCCGGACCATCGAGAAGCGTGCGAACTGACGACATGAAGAATCGTCTTTGCGCCTAACTGGAATCATCCCTGCATAAATCAAAGTCATCCAGACGATCTGGATCTGCATAATTAGATCTGGACCACCCTGTACATATATTTTTAAATTTCATATTACATCTTGCCTAAAGAAGGGGCAATGTTGCATATTGTAATCTTTTTAGTTAGCCAATAAAAGGAGTCTTTTTGCTTGACTTCTCACTAAATTTCATATGAAAATACTGTATATGTAACATTACCACATTTTTCTGACTGTAGAATAAGAGAAGGAAAAAAGGCCAGCTAAGAAAACAATGAGATCAATTAGAGATGAAACAATTTGCTGATTTCAACAGTGACTGTAAAAAAGACTGGAATCCTAGGACTGGACTTGACATCCCCTGCTCTATTAATAATGCATTAATAGAGTGTTTACAAATTTAAACATTCCCTAAAAGTAAATCTTAAATTATAATGTAACAAATCTTTATGTTACATATTATATATTATATATTATATTTTTTCTTCTCTCACTCATCACCTTTCTCCAGTTTACCTGTTGGAAATAATTTTCTTATTGATTAATGCTGCACATTTTTTCTTTGCCTCATTATCTCACTTGAAGCAGACAAATTAAACAGGCTCACATCTCTAGGCAAGCATGCATATCTTCTAATTTATGATGTCAAGCTTTAATAGAATATCAACAACAAATAACACAATGAAGTTGTTGAAGCATAGCTTGAAATGTATGGTTAAGGGTGTTTTTTAAATATTCCATGCAAAGCACATCTTTTTATTACAGACTTTACTTTTCTGATCAACAAATGAGGAGGAGGTGGATCTTCAGTTCTAAAGGTTGATGTCTTTTGAGTGTGCTTCACTGTTATGAATGTTAGGATTTTCTGGAAAGTATTTAGCGGGCGGCACAGTGGTAGCGCTGCTGCTTTGCAGTTAGGTGACCCAGGTTCGCTTCCCAGGTCCTCCCTGCGTGGGTGTCCTCTGGGCGCTCTGGTTTCCTCCCACAGTCCAAAGATATGCAGGTTAGGTGGATTGGCGATTCTAAATTGGCCCTAGTGTGTGCTTGGTGTGTGGGTGTGTTTGTGTGTGTCCTACGGTGGGTTGGCACCCTGCACAGGATTGGTTCCTGCCTTGTGCCCTGTGTTGGCTGGGATTGGCTCCAGCAGACCCCCGTGACCCTGTGTTCAGATTCAGCGGGTTGGAAAATGGATGGATGTTTATTTAGCAATATTCTATAGAAAAAAGATGTGTTTGGGATTTCGTGACTGTATTACTGCATATCTAACATTTCAATAATGCAACATGAGTAATTTGAGATTTTTTATGGATGTTTTGATTTTTTTTTTGCTGTTGTTGGAGTTTGTTTACTTTCAACCCCATTGTATTAATGATTTTGTTATCTCTGCTCTCCATGAAAACATGAGATTACTTGATCTGAATTCATATGTAGCCAGGGATCAACAATAAAATCTACCAATAGCTGATTGAAATCAATAATCATCTGCATCATTAAGATTTTTTTTCATTACATGTTTGCTGTGATAAGAACTTCGAAAAACTGTACTGCTAGGTTTCATAACAACTGACGGTTAAAGTCATTGTTCTCTTGCAGTTCCACATTAATGTGCATAAACCTGTCAATTGATAATCATGGGTGGATTTGTTTCTCATTTAAATTAAGGTAAAAGTGATTCATACAATAAACATATTTTAACTTCAATGGCTGGGTTTGAAGAAAGATGTACTCATCTGCAAGAGTATAATTGGTTAAAGTAAAAACAGACCTGTACTTGCTGTCAGACGTTTTTTGTGGAGCAACATAAAGCTTCAGTTTCTGGATTAATGTACTGTTCTAATGTACTGTGTTTCTAATTTGCACATTGACACAATACAGGCTCAATTACACCAACAATTGTTAGATCTGGCATATTTATCAAACATTCAACCACACAAGCAATTTTAAAATTCAGCAATAGTGGAAAACTAAACCACCAAGTTTCACCAATCTCCTGCTGCTTCTACAAGTGTTGCTTCAATAACCAAATCAATTGCTGTTCAAAAAATAGCAAAGATATCAGAAGCTTATAACGCTTCAACGTTTCCCAGCCAATATACGGTGGTGTATGTGAGTCGGATAGCAGGTCAACTTCAAAACACCCACAGACCCCTTCCTGCAATACTGATGTGATAACTAATATAACTTACACAACCTCAGCACAATAACCGTGAAAAACCAACAAGTTGAAAATAACTATTAAATTAATCTTCTATACAAAAAAAAACTATACAAACATAAACAGCAACAATGAAATTCATGAATGCACCTCCCTTCCCCACATCCCCACAAATACAGTATGTAAATACTTTAAAAGAAAATAAAAGAAACCTTTAGCCCCTGACAAACCCTAAATCCAGGCAGTTTCCAGACACTTATAATAACATTAGTCCATTTTCCTTGTTCTCTTTTCTCTAGAGTCTCCAAACGTGCTACACCAGATAAGCAAGGATCACTCTTATCTCACTTTAATTTCTCCTGACTGTCCCGTCCATTTATACTTTACAGTGCGTTGGCCGGCAAAGTCTTCAAACTGCCCAACTCTATAAGCAGGCAAGGCAATTCTTTCTCTGGCTGTGGATAGTCAACGCTTCCCGTTTTTTTTTCCTGTTTATCAGTATGTGTTGAAAGCCTTTTCTCTTTTCTTTTTCTTCCTCTTCTTGCCTTTCACAGCCTTTTTTAACTGTATCCTGGCATCCTTTCTCCATGACAACCCTGGGAAACCACAGCCACAGACCACCCCCCCCCCCCCAAAGGTCATCTTTACAACTGTCTTACCAATGTACCTGATTTTTTTCCTCCTCCCTCACCATATTAATGGTGCATAGGCAGCTACAGGGTTGATATTGAGGACGGCTAAGGGACAGATGCAAATCAAATAGCATTTATACAGCTCATGGAATGGAACAGTTATTCAAGACAGCATCTCCACTAGCCAATCATCAATATCCACTCACTGCTTTTGTCTGGCAAAAATTATGCACAAAGTCTGTCTGTTTTGTTCCCTGCTTTCTGACAGTACTTCTGATGCTTCAGTTAGTAAAGCAGAGATAATACCTACCCACAAGTAAACAGAGCACACTGTTTATTTTTCTTGATCTGACAAATGCAACCCAGAACATTAAAGGTATCTCTCATGCAACTTAGTCCACTGTAACTGAAGTACTAAAACTCAGCACTGAGGATTTCTATAGCAAATGCATTCATCTGGTTCAGATGGAGCCACTGACATAATGGACTTGAGGTTGCTAGTAAAATGAAATATCAATATCTCACTTTGTAACCAATACATTATTACAGCCATCATATAACAATAAGATCAAAACTTAATCTGATAAATAAAGCTAACCTACTTCTGATTGTATTAATGTATTTCTTTATCACAACTCTCCAAAATAAAACACTTAAGAGTTGTTTCACATCACATGATATGGAAACCCACATGTCCCAGAGAATGTAAGGCACCAGGGTCCTCATGTATAAATGGTGCGTACGGACAAAAATGTTGTGTACGAACATTTCCACACTCAGATCATGATGTATAAAACCTAAACTTGGCGTAAAGCCACGCACATTTTCACGGTAGCTCCAACCCTGACGTACGCAAGTTCTCCATTCGGTTTTGCAAACTGGTGGCACCCAGCGTCAAAGCAGTGCTACTGATCCTGTGTGGTTACCCTTTCTTTTTTAGATCCACATCCCTGACACGGTGTTATCATATACACTGAAACTAACTGCATATTTTTCATTAGTTTAAGGCATCTGATTGTAATTAACCTGTAACAATATAATGGTCCAGGGAATAGCCAAAGTATTCTAAATACCATAGCTGCTTTAGCATTGTTACTCTCACTGCACCTTCTTTTTTCTTCTTTCAGCTGCTCCCATTAGGGGTTGCCACAGCGGATCATATTCTTCCATATTACTCTCACTGCACCACTCGGAGTATTTATATCACTGTATCTGAGTGGGGAATCACAGCTATACAGCAGCTGATCGGAAACAGAATTATCAGGATGCAGCATCAAGCATATGCTGCCTCAGCCATGCTGTCTATTGAACTGCTTCTCGCACGGCAAATGCGTCAAAGCCTTTCCTGTACAGACCTTGCGGTTCAGAAACAGTTTCATCCCAAGAACTATAAACGCACTCAATCATGTGCTCCTTGTAGAACTGTTTGCACTTATTAGTACAATCACCTCACTGTAAACTGGCACTACAGTTATAATATTGCACAACCTAAGCCACTTTATAAAGAACATATTTACATATGATGACAATATCATTTTTAAGATGAAATGCAGCAAAATATGTTTATTATATTATACAGATAAAACTTTAACTTCATTTAAATAATCTATATTGTTAATAATTAAACATTTGAGGACACGGTGTCGCTGTACTAGCAAGGATCTGACGCTCCATTCACAGATTGTTCCTGCTTCGCGCTGTATTCTTGCTGGGGCTGACGCGACACTTGAAGAAGGATAGAGAGATAGAATAATTAAACACTGTCAGGGATGCCAGGGGCCATGACCCGGCCGGGACGCCATGAGGGACCGGATGTGGGTCTGCGCCCACCCTGGATCACGTGGGGGTCGCCTTCCTGGTTGCTTTGGGGGCCACGGGTACAGGGCATGGAAGCTCCACCCTGTAGGGGCCTGTGGTCACCGCCAGGAGGCGCCCCAATGCCTTGGGGACCTGTTACCCCATCACTTCCGCCACACCAGGAAGTGCTGGGGGGAAGAATTAGGACGGCACCCGGAGAGCTGCCGGGAGGACAGCCGGCACTTCCGCCACGCTGGGGCGTGGCTAGAGGAGGAATGCCGGGAACACCTGGTGCTCATCCGGGTCATATATAAAAGGGGCCGTCTCCCTTCATTCGAGGCTAGAGTCGGGTGGAAGGAGGACGAGGCAAGAGAGGAAAGTGGAGGTGGCCCGAAGAAAGGCATTGTGGCCAGGACTGTGACTTTGGGGTTTGTGCACTTGTGAACTGAGTCTGAGTGACTTTAACAATTTGTAAATATTGTAAATAAACGTGTTTGTGGGTGACATGAACGTGTCTGCCTGTCTGTGTCCGGGTCAACTTCCACAACACGTACTACAAAGATATTTGAATGTTCCTTAAAAGTTTTCAAAAATCTGCGTTCTAAGCTTACAGATGACTTAACGTCTATTACAGAGCCGATTGTGTGGCGATTGGGTATTTGGAGAAAGAAAAGTAAGGACAGGAATTGGGGGTTAGTACGTTTGAAAGAGACAGTACTGGTACAATAAAGTATTTCATCGAAGGTCGTGCATGGCGCAGCAAGCATCTTGTGTGAGACATGAACAATTACTGCACCACCATGTTCCCATGTTTAATAATATTCTTTAACTCCTATCATCATGAAAATGATATCATAAATACATTTCAGTATTTTAATTATTCAAAGAGATGTAATATTACAAATGTAATGGATTCTGTGTCCTGTCGGAAGAAAAGAAAGTCTGGAAGCATTTAGTGATTCACACACATAGAGCACATAGATGATCAAATACGAAACAAACTTTTAATGTGCTACTTTAGTTACGATGGGATTTGAGATACTAGTAAATTAAACAATTTTAAGATGAAGTTTATGATGTTCTACTTTAATGACAAAATAAACTATATGATTAAAGTAGAAATTTTGAGATTAAGGTTGACTTTTTGTGCTTTTTCCCCCACTGCGTGCCTATTTTTTTTTTCTCTATACCCTAATAAGCTTTCATGTGACACTCAGACGGTGGGCTACGACTCGCCTTTTCACGATGACTTTGATATGGGACAACTTCTTTTTTATTTCGGGCACTGTGCGACTTTGTGAACTTGAGCTTTCGAGTTTCACTCTATGTCACTCGATCAACTTCCTTTTGTTGTTTATACCACTGTTTAAACCAACAAATAGTACATTTTCCTTGCCTCCACTTGGTATTCGCTGAAATTCTTCTATTTTCCCCCGTGCTTTTGCCATTGTCTTTTCACAGAAGGCTGAGCTTAAGGGCTATTTATATTGATTTGCATATTCAAAGAGCTGTAATTCTGGGAGGAATTGGGGCGGGACAGCAGGCGTGTGCACGTGCGTTACTTTTCATGCTGACTGGGATTTATGTAGCGGAGGAACATGGAAGTTCGTGCAGCAACACGCTGTATCAGTGCATGCTCCTAACTCTCTCCTAGCCTAACCTAGAAATTCATACAAACATTCAAAATGTCATATTTTCATCCGAGAAATGTGAAAACTTTTAGTAAAGTGCCAACAGCAAATCAGAAAAAAAGAAATTCCAAATGTTATATTTCTGACAATTTTAAATGAATAATATATTGTATTTTCCATTTTACCTGATTATTAATATTGTGTCAACAGTAAACTCTCTAAAATTAAGATGTTGTGTACGAGCGTTCCTGCCTTGTGCCCCATGCTAGCCGTAACCATGTTCAGGACTGAGCAGGTTAGAAAATAACTGACTGACTTTGTTCCAGGATTGAACCAAAGTGTTACATTTAAAAAAGATTTTATTTTCTGTTTATTAAAAGGCATCGCTATAGCAGCAGTTTTGTATTTTAGCTCCCTGTTCTTTGTGCCTGGCTCAATCTGGTTTTTAATATGCAGCTCTGACCTTCCTTGTGCAAATGGCTATTTGAAATAACATGAAATCAAACACTCCCTGCTATGCTCCCTATCACTACATCTGAGCCTTAATAAGACTACAACTGAATGTCAGAACTATAGGCTTCACTCTTAAGTTTAATTTTAGTTTCTAATGTTCATATACCTCTTCCTGCCTTTGTTGAACTTTTATCACATCTCAGCTAAATTTCATGTTGCTATATTTCAGTTAGGGTTCCTCCCCTAGCTGGGGCTCAAAGTCTTGTGTTATATCCTTTTTTGTTTTTTGGTGAGCCATTTACTTTTGCTCATTACAGTATCTGCTGTGTTTTCTTAACCTGTGTTATATTTCAGCAATTTACACCTGAGGGGAGAACACCATCATAAAGTCTTATTATGCAATAATTAAACAAGGGACAGTCATTTTTTCACTAAAACTTGACATATAACTTCTCAAATGTGATAGAAATTGTGTTGGTGTCAAATCCCTTTACTCACCGAATGATGCCAAAATAGCAGAAAAACATAGGTGGACACTGTGATTTTTCCATATTTTTGTTATAAAATACAGTATATTTCAAGTACAGTACAGGTAATACCAGGTCTGGCTTTTCACCTCTAAGGTTTCCCCAGACATCTCAACAGTTCCTGTGAAAAGTTTCCTGTTGATAACACAAAATAATAAATAGTTACAGCATTTGGCACCATGGCCACCCTTCCCACCTCCAGAAACTTTCCTGGCAGGTACAGTATACCTATAATATAAATATAAATATTATAAAATTTATATAAAATATTTATATAAAATAAATATCTTCTCATATGTATATATATATATACACACATATATTTATCGTATATGTATTTGCACATACACACACACCCTCCAAAAAAAAAAAAAAGCACAAACTTTCGTTTATTTTGTTTATGTGTAGCACATTCCTTTATTCAAAAGTGGGCATGTTATATATCATTGGAAATGTCTCTATTGCAGCTATAAAATATTATAAAGCTCTCCATGGCATGACCCAGAGCCAGAGCAACCCAACCGGAAATGCCAGTTGCATCTTGCCAGGCTCTCTTACTGACTAGCGAATGCTTTGTTGCATGGTGACGTGGTTGAGCTAGTTTTATTCTTCAGAACCTGCTATAAAATTTGATATACAACATGTCTAAATTCACTGTTGTTTTGTGAAGTTATATGCGACAACACACAAAAATACCTCCTCCCACGTGGGCAAGAGAGGTTCATTGCATGTCAGTGTGGCTTTTGTTCAAATATGGTTGTATTGGGTGTCTTCGGATGCATCAAAGTCTCAGCCTTATAAAGATGTGAAGTTTGAGAAGGAATGACTACCGTGCAGGAGCCACCTTCATTAGAAACACCAGATGGTAAGTTCAAACCACTTGCTCCATGTCGTTGTATTATGTATTAATATTATTATTCGGCACTCCTTCAACGCAGACCCACGTGCGAGGGCTAGTTTTAATCAGCAGAACTTGCTAATAATTAATGATATTACTTGAATATTTTTGCTGCAGTTTTCTGTAGTTAAATGCACGAACATGCAAAATTGGATGAATCGTTTGTCATTTGTTTCTGGTTTTTGGCCCTTAGCAGCCGTGTGTTCGGACAAAATGACTGTTGAAAGCATTATTTGGAATCTACTGGTCGAGACTTTTTGAATGATGTGTAAAACTTGGGTATTCCCTGATTATAATAATTACTAGGCAGGTTTTAATGTATGTTGGTGATAAATTTCTGACGCAACACACGTATAATTTCATGCCAAATTAAAAGTCAACTGTACATGGTCTTAACTATATGATCACTATGAGTGTGTAGTAGACATGCTGGCTCTCAAATGAGGTATTGTGTCGGTTTCAGGCATAGTTTGCCTGAACAATGTGGAAAATGGTGTTTGAAAACATTTTTTGAACCTTTGTTGGCCTGGTACAGGGCCGTTTAGGGTTTAAGAGGCAGGCATTTGCATGCCTATTACAGAATATTTTTCTTGTGCAGAATAAATATTTTTATATAAAACTTTTTTGTGTGTTTGCTCATGTTACTAGCCTGGTTTGATGGAACCCCCCCTCTAGTGGGTATTTTAGGGACTATGTGCTTTGGAACTCTTTAGGTCTGGGACTCTAACAGTCATAACGCATGCAAAGTATTTTCAAACTCAAGTTTTAACTTAAAAAAAGGCCGATTGATCTAAATCCAGAAAACTGTTGGACATTCTGTCCTAATTGGCAACAACTTCATTATCAGAGTCACTTTGTTCTGGCATACCAGATTCAGGCCAAAATGTTTGATTTACACTACAATGACTTGCAGTCCCAGTGAAGAGCTGATGATTATACCCAAAAAAGTTGACACAAGGCAAGAGCCAGCCCTAAACTGGGAACCAGTCTATTGTAGGGCACACTCATGAAGACTCCCACATAAACAATTCTTTAGGATATTGAGATAGTTCATAATAGCAGAACACGTAGACATCTGTTAATCAAATAAAAGGGAATTGAAAGGATTGAAGTCCACCAATATAATGATAAACTTGAATATGAATATTGAACACATGGGAGATTGTTAATAGAAGCTCCAATTGATACAAAAGAAAAAGAGCTGTTAATATTGTGTACATGTTCATCCAGCACTCAAATAACAGAGAATGGAAAACATAGTTAGAGGCATGTAATGTGGAAGTCCAAAATGAAACAAATGTTTTATTGAAAAAAAGAAAAGAACATGGAAAATGGCACAAAGAGTGTCTCCAATTTTGAATATATTTAACATTTGTTGGGGGTTTTATCCCCTAAAAAATCAATTAAATTAATTTATCTTTTAAATATACTTACACTTTTGATTTGGGCCATTTAATCACCACCATTTTAATGGTACTAATGTTGATTCCCACAAACAGTGGGAGTACAGAGCAATCTCGCTGGGAGGAGTCAGGTATTGGTAGCATTGCGAGGAATTGGCAGCAGGGACACGGGCTGGCATAAAAGGTTGTCTGTGCATGTTGGCCGATGTCTCTCCGTACTGCGAGACCCAATCAGGGTAAGGCAGAGAAAGGTCAGTTTTAAAAGGAGGGCACCAGGGCTCTAACTGTAAAGTACAGTTTCCTGCCTGTGTTTTAACCTCACTTATTTGATTGTTTTTAAACTCCACCAGTATCTTGATTTTATGGATTATTTACTTATTGAATTTTTGCACTGAACCATTTATTTGGACACAATGTTTTGTTAAATTGTTTTTCATAAAAGCACTGGAGCACTTTTACACCTACATATTTGCTTTGTGTGTTGTGTCCTCATTCGCTGGCTCATTCCTAAGGTACGTTATCAGTGGCAGTGGGTTCAAGAAGATCCTGGGATGCAACCAGTAGTGTGAGACCAATCCACACCACCACAAATACCCTTACTCAACCTAAAATAATCTTTGTATTCACCTCTTTCATAATGACATGATATACTAGGCAGGTAGAAATTTGTAGTCACTTTTTATAACTGAAAACATTAAAAGTATTTCTGTCTTTTTATTCTCCTAAACCTCATTTCAACTTTTAACTGCCTTTTCAGATCATCTTCCTCAAGATCCTATCCCCACCCTAACTGCCTTTACCTCAATGCACATCACTAACTTAGCATGTCCAGTTGCTCTCACTCCTGTCATCGCAAAGTGCTTTGAACGACTGGTAATCACCCACATCAAAGCCTCCATCCCAGCTGATCTAGATCAACACCAGTTTGTCTATCGGTCAAACAGATCAACTGAGGACACCATCTGTGTGGCTCTACATGCTGCTCTCTCGCACCTGGAAAAGCCCAACACCTGTGTTAGGATGCTCTTCACTGACTACAGCTCTGCATTTAATACCATCATACCTAACCAGCTGATCCAAAAACTCTATGCACTAGGACTTGCTCCGTCCATATGCAACTGGTTACTGGATTTTCTCACCAACCACCCCCAGTCTGTCAGGATGGGCAAACACACATCCTCCACCCATACCCTGAGCACTGGTGTGCCGCAAGGATGTGTACTAAGTCCCCTTCTCTATGCACTCTTCACCCATGACCGTCAACCCACCCACCAATCAAACATTATTGTTAAATTTGCGGATGATACAACTGTCATTGGGCTTGTAACAGACAACAGTGAAGCTGCATATAGGAAAGAGGTTCAGAAACTGACAGAATGGTGCAACACCAACAACCTGGTCTTAAATACCAAAAAGACCAAAGAAGTTATTCTGGTCTTTAGGACCACTAAAAAGACAAATCGCAGTCCAATAACAATCAATGCAGATGCTGTGGAGAGAGTTTTCAGCTTTAAGTTTCTAGGAGTCACCATGTCAGAGGACCTGTCCTGGGCCGATAACTTGGCTATAATAGGCAAAGCACAACAACGCCACAATGCCTCTATTTTCTCAGGAAGCTAAGGAGAGCGGACCTCCCCCAGAAGTTGCTGGTTAATTTCTATAGATGCACTATAGAGAGCATTTTAACTACCTGCATGATGGCCTGGTACAACAGCTGCACCAAGGCTGCTAAAGAAGCCTTGCAGCAGGTCGTAAAAACAGCAGAGGCCATTATTGGGACTGAACTGCCATCACTCGAACTCTCATATTAGATTTGCTGTGTGAGAAGGGCCAAAAACATTCTCAAGGACAAAACTCTTCCTGGAAATTCTTTGTTTGAGCTCCTCCCATCAGGAAGATGCCTTAGGTCAATCCGTGTACACACAAACAGACTAAAAAATAGCTTTTTCCCATCTGCCATAAACTTTCTGAACTCTGAATCTCCTCAGTCTGAGATCATTTTTTAATTGAACATGTGCACTAAGCTATATTGGTAATGTGCAATATACTAATGTAATACAATATAGAATATGTAATGTACTATTCATTAACAGTTGCAATAACAATTTATGCTGCTGTACTTTGAGCAATAATAATTTGCTCTGGTTACTTGATCACTTAACACTGTATATGACACATTTGGAATTATTTTACTTTTCTTTAAATGCACCTTGGGGCTGTCACAAAAAGTAATTTCGTTATGTTACACAATGACAATAAAGTGCTTGAACATGAACTTTCTGATTTCCAAAACATTTAAACACACCACACAGAAATGTTGCATTGATAAAGTTTGTTCATTTTGTAGTCACTGCCTTTTGTTGATATCTTTTCTTAATGAGACTCCCGGATTATTCCTGTCAAGTGTCACTGTTGGCTTTAGCAGAGCACCACATAATTAAGCTTTACTTCCTACAGCAAATAAAAGTAATTACAAGGTTTCTTTTTTGTGAACTTGCAAAAGAGTAATTAGACACCCAGTGCTTACTTTATGTTGTACCATTTTTTAGTTAGTTTTGTACTGTACGTGTGCATTTCAAAGTATGTTTAAGCCATTTTCTCCTATGGTCGAGGTTAATTGAGCGATGAATGTACAGTTAAATGTGTAACCTGTTTCCTAGGAATGTAGCTCATTTTAAAACCATCTGCATTACATGCACAAATAAACAAGGACTAATTCCTGAAAATGTCACATTGGTATTTTTTTTGTGTTTTGTTTTGCACATGATCAGGTACAAAAACAAATAAAAAAATTCATATGGACTTTAATTTACTTAGTTTGTTCAGTTCTTGTGGATGACATTCTCTTTCCTCTATAGAAAGGCATGTGGTCATTGCAACAACATGCCTAGGTTTCATATGACAATTTTCTTGTTTATAAAAACAATACATTGAATATCCTTTACACCAGTGGTCCCCAACCTTTTTGACACGATGGACCGCTCTACTAGAAGCAAATATTTCCAGGGACTGGTGGGGGGTTATGGGGGGGATTTTTAGGGGCGGGTTCGTAGGGCAGTTTTATACACAATTTACATTACATTTCTATTATTATTAAGTTATAATATCATAATAGAAATTATACTGTACAGCTTACCATAATGCAGAATCAGTGGGAGCCCTGAACTTGTTTTCCTGCAACCAGAAGATCCCATCTGGGGACGATGGAAGACAGTGACACGTGAAGTGTGTTGCTTATGTTCAGTCTACTCTGTAATCTCGTTTTGGTTGCTGTCACTGCAGAAAATGCTGCCTCACAAAGATAGGATGTTGGAAATGGAAGCAGCTTCAATAGTTTCTTTCGTGTTAATTTTAATCTTCTCTTGCATACAAGTTATGCTGACGAGAATTTTTCTCAGCATTTCCTTGCTATAATACACTTTCAGGGTGCAAATGATGCCCAAATCCAATGGCTGAAGCACTGCTGTGCAATTGGGCGGGAGGAATTCAACGCGAACATTATCTGAATGTGGAAGTATGTTGTGGGCAGCACAGTTATCAATCTGTATCCGAATAATCCTCTTCTTCTTCTTCATATTGTGAGGTTTCTGAACTATTTTGGGATCCCCCCAACCCAATGGGAATGTCACACTGAAGTGCATCCCGAAGCGCGATTGCAGCATCTGTGTAAGATTGTTTGTCCATTGCAGGGGCAGGGAAACAGCAGGCTCACAGTGTGTTGTCCAGTTGACAGAGGTCCCAAGAGAGTTTAAAAACCACATATTTTCTTGAATGAGTGCCGCATTAATAGGAATGTTTATTGAAGGAGCATCACTGAACCACATAAAAACGGCTTTTTCGCCATCTTCAAATGCAGCAGTTTGCATACGTTTACAACCTGAGATTTTTCTTCTTTTTTGCATATAACAAAGAAATATACATTGTATTTGTATTTCCAACAGATTGCACATCACAAACATTAACACTGTTATTGTTTTTTCGTGTCTGCCGTTTCTATAGAAAGGTGACAATGAGTTAAATTCCGATGGATGTTTTTCAAATGTTGACAAGCAATAAGCAAAAGGTATCACTGATAACCACAGAAAACAAAAACAGCAAAAAAACAGTACGAAAAAAGTTTGAAGAAAGAACATTTTTTACAATGCTTCTGTTTGGGGATCGTTGTGCAAATGTGCACAACTGAACTGCGACCACAGAACTAACTGCTCTGTGGATGATTCATTCAGGCATTTCAAGGTCACTTCGTTGTAATGAAAGTATCTGCTGCTGAATGTAATTCGTAGTAATGAGATTTCTATAGACTCGTATCACATGGGGAAACTGTCAGAAACATAAAAATACTTTGTTGTAATACTCTCTTGCCTCGGTCTCTCTCCTCTCTCTCTGCGCCGCTGCAAAGCCCCACCCACCTAGCATTCTGAAAAGTGTCCTCAGTGAAGGGGGCAGCCTTTTTGCTGTAGCCCTTCACTGAGTGAGTCTCGCGACCCAGCTGTCAGACGGCGGGCCGTGGACCGGGGGTTGGGGACCCCTGCTTTACACCACAGAAATGATTTTTGTTAGAAACAAATACGAAATGTAAGTTTTGACCCACCTGCGTAGAACATTAGGAGAAAGCACAGCATTTATATTCTGGTTTTAATGCTTAACTTCATCATTCAGCCCTTCTGATTAAAATAAAAGATTTTTATTTCAAATATATATTTGTATTTTCAACCAGGCAACATAACATTTTCCAAGTAAAGATTTAAAATAAAACAAATTAAATGAAAATGGGTAACAGTTTAATAAGGAATTAAAAAAGAAAATCAAATAAATCATATACAGTGGTGCCTCGGTATAAGTCTGCTTTGGAATAAGTCCAACTTGGTATTCATCCTGTTTGGACACAAAACATTTTGCTTGGTATACGACCTTTGTTTGGAATATGACTCACGTGCTACTTTTGTTTACCTCTCTCGAGACAAAGCCACGACTGCCCTCGAGCGTCAGTGCGCCAGTTGCTAGCATTCAGTGAACAACCCGCGCTATAACTCTCTGTGAATTTTCATGTGTGTGGTATAGCGGGTCCACCACTCCTGTCAAAGGCCAGTTTTAAAATAAATAATCACCGCGCTCGCGGCTTGGTGAGGGGGCGTGGTGGTTATGTGGCTGAAGGTTCTCAAGGCGATTCGCGATGTGGGCGTTTCTCACCAAAGTGCACAGGTGAGACACCATCCGCATTCGTGATTGTTCCTGGGGCTATTTATCTTGATAAATAGAAGCGCGAGTCGGCTAGAAGGGGAGGAAAAAGAAAGAAAGGACAGGAGTGACAGAGAGAGAGAGAGTGCGTGAAGTAGCTGAAGTAGGCAGAGTTAAGGTCAGCTGCAAGTAGGGCGACTCCCCTGTTGGGAAACAGGGGGGCCGCCAGGTAAAAAGGCACCGGACTTCTTTTTTTTTTTTTTTTTAAAGAATGCTTCCTGCTGTATTTTAACCTCGTTGTTTTTAAGAAGACTTTTTTCTATTGTTTTTAACATCCATGTTTCATTTCTGATTTTATGGATTATTTATTGGAACTTTGGAGACTGCACTTTAATTTAAACACCTTGGTTTGTTGATTGTTTTAATAAAAGCACTTTGCACTTTTTTACCATCCCCTTGCTTTGTTGTTACCAATGAGCTTAGCAGTGAGGCACATTACCGACAGTGTAGGGTTCAAGGGCTCCCCGACAGCAGATGGGAGCATACAGCAAACCCGCATCATCACAACGTGATTTTGTGTTTTTTCACGTAAATTTTAATTGATTGTTGAAAAGTATAAAGGTGGCATGCGTATCCGGGACATGGCTGTTGCATACCGTTTGCCGAGAACGACAGTATCTACGATTATGAAAAACGGATGTTATTAAAAAGTGAGGTAAAATTTTCATTTATTTCATCTAATTGCTTTTGTATTTATGTGTTTTAGTATTAAGCAGTGTTTAAATTATTTTATACAACCCCATCAATGTATAATATGCCAATAGCAATTTTTTTTCATAGGAACGGATTCATCATTTTCCCATTATTTCTTATGGGAAAAATTAGTTTGGTATACGTCCTGTTTGGTATAAGTCCAAGGACCTGGAACGGATTAAGGACCAAGTGGTTTTGAACAGTTTCCTTGTGGAAAAAAAGCCGTCACACATGTCTACACAAAGTGATTTTCAGCTCTTGAAACACGCTATTGTGAATTCAGGTTACCTTCCGCTCTCACTCAGTGGAAAGTCAAAATACTGTGGTAAAAGCAGTTCTAAATGATGAAATCCCCAGTTCCCTTATGGTACCACTGTATTTTGAGAAGTGATGTGTATGACAAAATGAGGCACTGTTTACTGGAAATTGAAGCAAAACCTGACTACATGGGTGGATAGAAGTTTACAGCACCTAGCAGAGGAAAAGCAGTGCTCACATATCATTACATGAAAATTAATGCTCTAAAAATTTTGATATTAGCTTATTAAGTTATAATGTAAAATTAGCAGTATAAAAGCTGGTTTGGAATGTGGATTTTATTAAATAACATGATTAAAAATACTGTATATTTCATATGTATATTGCAACTCATACATACTGCATATAGGACATTTTTCACTTAACATTTAAAAAAGAAAGTCAATGCTAACTTAGCGTAGTAAGTCAGAAAAAAAGGCAGTCTCTAAAATAGAAAAGTTTTTGATCTGTACATTGACAACTGCTGAAAAACACCTATTCTAAAACCTTGACTCAGTTGTTTTATTTAAAGGAAGGAAGAGAAAGAAAACAAACCAGCAACAAAGGGAAGGTCACATAAGGCAATACATGAGCCCTTTGTTTTAATTACTTTACATCTATCAGCTGGACCACACAGCCTCCTAGTGACCATAGGAGTCAATTAATAAAACAAACTGATACAATGCACTTACAGTTAAGCTTGGCTAATAAAGGAATTGATTGGTATGCAATAAAATCCCCAGTGAATCTTGCATTTGGGAATGACAAGATTATTTTTAATAAGAAGACAATCTAGAAATGATGGTATTTTGGTACATGTTCATTAAAGTCATGTAGGCTTTTATTTTGTTTTGGAAAATGGCAAAAAACTCAATCAAGCAAGCAAATGACCAACTGTTCACTGTTGACATTTGTTTATGAATGCTCCTTTCAAGAAGCTTGACATCCCATCAAGTAGTCAGCTATCTCTTGGTTTGACAAAAAGTAAGTAAATAAACCATTAAATGCTAATTTCACTGTTTCATAAGACACCCTATAAAAAACAAGTTTATTCTGTTAAGTCTGCCCAAAAATGATACTTATTGAACTTACAAATTTCAGCAAAAATATTGTGACATGCACCAGAATAAAAGATGTAACAGTGGATTTTGCAAGTACAGTAAGAATAAGGGCACTCTTTTGTTCTTCCATGTGCATCCTCTAATGCAGGGGTGGGCAAAGTCAGTCCTGGAGGGCCGCAGTGGGTGCAGGTTTTTGTTCCAACCCAGTTGCTTAATTATTAGTTATTAATTTAATTAAATCAAAATAAGCTAAATTGAGGACTGCTTGTTTATTTTGTCATTTGAATTTTATTGCTAATAAGAGAATTGAGAAAATCGAGAATACAGCTGTTTACGCCTAAAATAAGCAATTAAGGTTGAAAATCCTAACGAGTGACACAATAAAAATGAAATGAAGTGTCACTTGACCAATAAGGGCTTCTTATTAAGCAATTGGGTTGGAACAAACACCAGCAGCCACTATGGCCCTCTAGGAATGACTTTGCCCACCCCTGCTCTAATGCCATCTTTCCTTGTATTTCTTTTGGAGTCACAGGATACACTGCTGAAAAACAATACACCTGTAACGTGTTATTTTGTTATTCTCACTGTATGCCACTGCACTCTTCTACTCCTACTACTACTTTTTCTCTCCCTAACAACAGGTTCAGCCTAAATGTCTTTCTGTACTCCGCTCGGTGCCACTCTGCTGAATACTGTGGACTGCGCTTCAAGTAGTGCCTTTTAGTCAACCACTTAAATCAGTTGTAGGCAATGGGTTGAAGCAATTACATTTGATTAAGTTATAAAATATAAGAGCACATTTTTCAGCATTTTTATCTTAAAGTAAAGAACACTAGTAAAGGAAATTACATATACTGGTGAAAAACTGTTTTTCAGTAATTACAGTTTTTCAGTTTAAGACTCAATTAAGCTCATACTACAAAAAATGTCTTAGTTATTAAGGTAAAATTTAGACTATGTGTGGTAGAATGGCATTTGTTTATTGTTGCTGCCAAAACAGGTCCACCATAATAAATGTTAATGATTTCCACAAAAACAGTAAAATATACATAAAAAAATTAAAAAGAGTTCCTTTGTAACTTGGAATTTATTATTTACCATTTACATACAATAGATCAGTTCATCTATTGCTTCATAGACTAGGTTTACACCGCAATGTAATATGTTTAATAATAATATACAGATAAGAGTTTGTATTTAGTACGAACTCTCCAAGCCACCAAAGCACCTGAAATTTGCAATTAAAAAAATAGAAATTATAAACCATGAAAACTTTGTTGGCTTGAAGTCTTATCAAAAATGCTCCCTTTATTCCATTACTTATCTGTCATAGACCTATTTTCATGGTTTTTTACTGTATACTGTTTGAAGTTTTATGATGCAAATGTTTTTTCTGAAAATAGAACCTTCACTTTGTTGCTAATATGATACATAACACAATCATATTTAATAAAATATATTAATGTGTTTGTTGCAATTAGTTTTATTAATGTTATTTAACTTTTTACAGCAACATATACTGTATAGCACTGTGCAAAGATAGCCACTTAAGAAATTGTTTTTAAACATGTGTCACACACATGCGACCAGGAGTGAGCTGAGTGGAGGTAATTACCAGGCCAGGGGGTGGCAGCGTGCAACTAAACCTATTTCTGTTATCTCTACAGGCCAAATGTGGGAAAACCTTCCTAATTCAACGACACTTCCGGTTCCGACCCCCAGATTGAAGTCACTTCTGGTTCTGGGGCCCAGACTGACGTCATTTCCATTTTTGGCAACATGACATCACTTCCGCCTTTTCGCTTATAAAGCTGCCATCTTTCCTCCACCAGTCAGTTCAGTGGAGAACTCAAAACAGTGCTGGGTGCTGTACAAAAACCCTTTTGCAGCCAGGGACAATATATGGGTGGCTGCCCCAAACCTTTTTGCGTGTGTCAGCGCTATTCATTTCACACATGGTTATCTCAGGAGTGTTTATTTGTGCATAGAATCTGCATATAACATTACAACTAACACAAAGTAGGTTCATAAAATAAGAAAGTAATAATAATGTCTCAAGTTTTTAAAACAAACCCTTTGAGTGCAAAACTGCTTTGGTGCACTACTGCATATTATTTTTAATTAGTCTTCTGGTAACTTCTTCCAAGCATTTTGCAGGGCTTACTTACTTATTACTTTTTCAATAACTTTTCCCAGTCCAAATGATCCCATGTAGATTCACTTATACTAAAGCTGGGCTGCATAGTAGCCATACTTACAGTTAGGTCCACAAGTATTTGGACAGTGATACAATTTTCATAATATTAGTTCTGCATGCCACCACAATGGATTTGATATAAATATATCAAGATGTGATTGAACTATAGACTTACAGTTTTAACTTAAGGTGTTTAATAAAAATATTGTATTAGCCATTTAGAAAAGACAGCCATTTTTATACACAGTCCCCCATTTTCAGGGGCTCAAAAGTATTTGGACAAACTAACATAATCATGAATATAACAATCATTTTCATTACTTGGTTTAAAATCCTTTGCAGTCAATTACTGCCTGAAGTCTGGAACCAATGGCCATCTCCAAGTACTAGGTTTCCAAATTACTGTTGCTTTGCCAGGTCTTTACTGCAGCTGTCTTCAGTTGCTGCTTGTTCCCTGGATTTTCTCCCTTCAGTTGTGTCCTCAGCAAGTAAACTGCATGTCCAATTGGGTTGAGGTCAGTTGATTGACTTGGTCATTGAAGAATATTTTACTACTTGGGTTGAAAAGCACATGATTTGCTGTGACAGTATATTTTGGCTTATTGTCCATCTGTACTGTGAAACGTCATCCTATCAGTTTTGCAGCATTTGCCTGAATCTGAGCAGACAGTATAGCGCTGTACTTTTCAGAAATCATCCTGTTCCTTTTGTTAGCAGTCATATCATTAATAACTACCAGTGACTGACTTCCATTTGCAGTTACACATGCCCAAGCCATAACACTGCCTCCACCATGTTTCACACATCATGTAGTGTGTTACAGATAATGAGCCATTCCTTCTCTTCTTCTGTATCCATCATTCTAGTACATATTAATCTTAATTTCATTTGTCCAAAGAAAACTGTTCCAAAGATGAACTGGGTTTATAAAATAGTTTTCTGGCAAAGTCTAATCTGTTCTTCCTGTGCTTGAGTTTTAGCAGAGGTTTGTACCTTGTGGTAAGCCCTCTGTATTTACTTTTGTGAAGTCTTATCTTTATTGTAGACACTGCCAATGATAGGTCTACCTTCTGGAGAGTGTTCTTGCTTTGGATCAATGTTGTGGATGTTTTTTTCTTCACCAAGGAAAGAATTCTGCGATCATCCAGCACAGTTGTCTTCCATGGTTGTCCAGGCCTTCTGGTATTGCTGATCTTGACCAGTGTGTTTCTTCTCTTTAAGAAAGTATTAGATAGTTGATTTGGAGTTGTTGTAAAGTGAGGTCCACAGCTGATTGGCGTTTTTAAATAAATAATTGCCGCATTTGCGTGTTTGTGGGGGTATGGGGCATGGTAGCATGGCAAGAACGGTTCCTGTTCCCAATGCAGGAGAGGGCAGCCCTGCACTTAATGTAAAGGTGCAGGATTACCCGCGACTCTAATTGATGCCAGGAGCTGTTGATTGCTGCAGCTGTACCATGTCCTTGTTTTTAAAAGAGAAGCATGAGTGTGAAGGAGAAAAAAAAAAGAGAAAAGAACGAAGGTTAAAGGGAGAGATGAAGGCAGGAGGAGGAAGGAACCAGTGTTAGCGAGCTAAAGAGAGCGGGCTTGAGAGATAGAAGGGAGGCAGCTGGGAAGTGGGACCCTGGAGAGGAATGTTTGGCCGACACTCGGAGCCAGTTGAAATGGGTCACTCTGACTGTGCTGCAACGAGAAGCGGGAGTGACTGGAAGTTTGGATGCCTCAATGCAGAAGACCAGAAAGGCAGTGGGGGTCAAGGAGGCTTGGGAGGAGATCTCCAATGTGAGTGCCATGGCTGCTGGGGACCCAAGCCTAGGTCCGGAGAGGGAGCCTTACTGTAGCCATGGGACAGCAGAGACTCAGACCTGCAGAAGGTCAGCTGCACCTTTCAGTAGGGTAACTCCTCTGCTGCAAGGCCCGTATGGACTGAGCAGGGGAGCCACCAATGAGAAAGAAGGCACATGGCTTTTATGAAAAGACAGTTTGCAGCCAGTTGGTTTTAACCTCGTTTTAATGACTATTTATTCTGATCTCAACCTCCACAGAGTCACCTTCTTTTTATAGATTATTTATTTACTGGATTATTTTGAAGCACTGCACCTTTCGAACACTTGTTTTGCTTTGGCTTCTTTTTAATAAAAGCACTTGCACTTTTCACCATCCCTTTGCTTGGTGTGTTTGTTCTCATGGTGTCGAGTTCAAGAGGCTCCCAAAAACGAAGAGGGAGCAAGGAGCCAACCTGCACTGTCACAGGTATTTCTGCTGTCTCTCGGTTGGGTTTGTTTTGTTTTCTCTGCTTAATGATAGCCTGCTTTTACTTGCATATACAGCTCTTTGGACCACATATTGAGAGTTAACAATGACAGCTTCAAAATGAAAATTCCACATTTGCAATCAACCCCAGACCTTCTACCTGCTTAATAGTTAATGAAATAATGAAGGAACTGCCCACTTCTGGCTATGGAACATCTTGTCAGTTAATTGTCTAAATACTTTTGAGCCCCTGAAAAGGGGGGACCATGTACAAAAATGGCTGTCATTCCTCAATGGCTCATAACAATATTTCTGTTAAACCCTTTGCATTAATGCTGAAAGTCTACACTTTACTCATTTAATTATTTCTTCACTTCAAATCCATTGTGGTGGCATATAGAACCAAATTTATGAAAATTATGTCACTATCCAAATACTTATGCACCTAACTGTATACTCTTATTATTCCAACTTACAGCCCTTGTTTCAAGAAGTTTGTTATCATGTTGAAAGAAGTTTTTTCACTAAGCCATTTCCCTAAAGTACAGTATGAGGAATCAAAATCTGTTTACATTTCTCAGCAGATCTCATTCTGTCGATTTTGGCAAGATTCCCTGTATCATTAGTGGAAATGCATCCCAGGGCCATAACAGAGCATATGACATATTGTTCTTTTACATAGCTTAGTGTTAAAAAGCATGTGCTCTCTATACTGACAGCACTACTATAATCACAATGGACAAAATATGGGGTTTTAGTTAATTACATTATATGAGAAAAAAAATCTACACCAAATTTTAGCAACTAAACAGGAATAAAATATTCAGACACTGTTCTATAAATTAAAACCTCATCTCATCCTTTTATCTTCATATGTAAAAACCTATGCTAAAATTGACAGAAACTGCTACTATATTAACTGTGACATATTTCAGAGTTGTGCAGTATCAATCATGAATGAATGAAGAAACTGAATATTTTCAGTGTAAGCACATAGTGAATAAGAAGCTACATGACAGAAGTGTTTAAAACAATGATGGCATGAATATAGTGGTTGTTGACTATAACTTTAAAGTGTGGTCTTCAGGAAGAATATGAAGACAAAGACGGAAGTTGGTAAAAAACATATTGTACAAATTGACATTTTCAGTTCAGAGTAATCTAATTAAGGGCTGCATGGGGTCAGAGCCGCAAAGAGGACAGAGTCTGAATTCATCTGGAATGGAGTGCTAGTCTATCACATGGCCCATTCATTTTTACACTCTTATTCACAGTGGGCCACGGCACAGCCAACAATTAACTTAGCACATGATTTTAAATCTATAGGGAAGTGAGAGAAATATTGAAAACTTTAAGGATAACCCAGGAACAATGTGAAAACTGAATTACCATGTGCATGATTCAAATTCAGCTTTTAGAACTTGCGAGGCAGCAACACCAACCACCGCACCACTATACCACTCATGTATAGTTCTATTGGTCTTAATTAATAATTAATCTTTATTTTATACATTATCATTAACAGTATGCATTATCACAAGTAATTTAAAATGCTACCAAAATTAAAATATATTACCAAAGTAATGGTATGTATACTATAGATTAAAAACACACAGGAAGTACAACAATGCACCACTAACTAGGCGCCACTATGTCCTTAGAAGTATACCAGACGGACTTCTTGCACCGGTATCAAATTCTGGGAAGCTATCAATTGTGGCAATTAGTGGTGAGTTAACTCAGCCAATTTCATATCACTGAGTTTGACAAAATCAAGGAAATGTTTGGGGGATTCCCTGAACTGGGGGGAATGCATTGATGCCAATGGGAAAGGGGGTTTTGAACTAATTTTTAGTAGATTATAATTGTGCAGTAGTCTTTTAAGTGTTCCTGTGGAGTAGTAAAGCATTTGGCAACTATGCAGGACTCATAATTGCGGCCAGATATGTGACCTGTATTGTGATGCAACATTGCTAACTATTGTGCCACAAGGATAACCACAAACAAAATACCACAAACTACAAATAATTAAAAAATGTTTTTTTTTTTTTATATTGGCCATGCCAAGACAACAGGTAGCAGAAACCTATCTTTCCTTTGCAACAAACTGTAAAACCTGTGAAATAATAATATTAATGAATTTTTTATTAACATTTACATGTTGTGTCTGTCATTTTAATGGAAGAAAAAAGTACAAAGGTTCTGCACAGCTAGCATATATCAAGCAGCAAGCAGATCAGACCCAGCTAGTAAGTATTTTTGGGGGTTTGACACAGCTGGCACTTCCTTTTTTTGTTTTCAAAACATAGAAATGCTGTGTAATAAATATATTATTATTATTATTTGACAGTGTCTCATTCTGATTCAGGAAGGAGGGGCGGCTCCTTTATGACTTGTTTTGACTGTTGTGCTGCACATGGCTTATTGTGCATGCAAATTAGTCATGTGGCACTGCACAAGCGGCTGGGCCAGCACACAGAGATCAGTATTATATAGCTGGTGGCAGTACTCAAATATAAAAAAAGCACTTTTTTTTTTAGCACTTGCGCTAGTAGGCAGATTGGTCAATGATCTTACAGTTTGCATGCATAACATAGTTACTACAGCTCTGTGGTATCACTCTGGGAAAAGAAATGTTACGCTAACATGGAGAAATTTCAGGAAAATATTCATCGAACAAGGTCACCAGTGAACACAGCAACACTAGTGGCAAACAAATCAAGTACAGTGTAGGATTTTTGATGATTAATAATCAATAAGTGGCCACCCAGCAGGATGCCATAATAATATGGGATTTGAAAAAGAAATTATAACTATTTTATCTATCAGTTTTGCCTTTGGTAATACTGGCAAATAATCAAATCATTCAGCAACACTCCTACTTTATTTACTTTACCATTCTCTGTTGTAGGAGGCAGGCCTCCAGCCTAAATAATACAATTTATTAATAAACAAATGGTAACTTGCATATGCATGTTGACATATAAGACTGGATACAGACAGACTAGATAGACAAACATATAACATATAGGCTGGCTGTTTACTGGTATTTAGAGTTCTACTTTATCGTATAATACAAGTCTTTAAAGATGATGTCTGAGGTTGTGTGGAGTTGTTGCTTTGTTATTGATCCAGGTTCAAGTGAAGGATTCTTCTTGCATTGGAGTGCGCACATTCTCTTTGCTGCATGATCCTTGCCAGTGCTATGATGCTGCTTTCTCAGCTCAGTTTGCTTTCTGCTGTTAGGCCTTTGGCAGTGCCACCTGTAACTTAGGGAAAAGCATTACTGTTTCTATCACAACAGTTTAGATGCTGAAGATCCCGTCTTGAAGTAATGGCTGCTTCTGAGCCTTCGGACTGGCTCACTGTTTAGCATGGCAAACTGGATCTCAGCCTTCAGATTCACAAAGAGAAGAAGGCTCCAAGGAAGAGTGGTTCATAACTTTTTTTAGGTTTCAGAAAGTCATGTTTGCATATTACGCTGAGAGAATACCAGAGAGGGTGCCCAGAGAGAATGCCCAGGGAGTTCGGTGAGTGTCCAGCAAATAACCCAGAGAACTTCTTCAGGATGGTGCAGAAGAAGATTTAACCTTCTCCTGATTAGATTAAAGTCACTTTCATATACAAAATTAGTGTATCCTAATAGGTGGGTTCTTCTGTCCATCTTAGTTTTCACCCCTTGAATAATAAGTCTTTGGCTCAATAATAGGTCTGCAGATTGACTGCTGGAGAGATATCAGTGCAACTCTGATTCACACTTTTGTTATCAAATGAAGTCCAGGCAGTTACAGGTACAAGCTGGAGTTCATTTAATTAGTTTGGAGTTCAAGTGGGGGATGGTGCAGCTGGATGCCTGCATCACTGTTAAATTTGCTTTCTTAGCATGCCTGGTGTGCCACTAAAGAACAGCAGAACGAGCAATGCCCACTTTGCCCTACAACCGCTACAAAATAAAGCTAAAAATCAGAGAAGAAAATAATAGAATAAGTAAATTAGAAAGGTTTTGAGTAGCATTTCTGCAGCTGACAGACCAAGTTAATAACATACAGAAATTAGAATGAATACAAAGACACGTGTAAACTCATACTCAGTCACAAACAAACATGAGGTTCTTAATTCTGGATATGAGCGTTACAACAGATGTAGCCTCATAAATAGAAATACAGAATAAACTACAGAGTGTTAAGCCACATATTTCACACAGATGCTATAGAATATTTCCTCAGAATTATTTCTGGAGGTACACTGACCAAGTTAGCAAGCAACAGAGTTCAGAGGAGCAACATGCAATCCATTCAAACCTTGATTTAAAAAAAAAACACATATTAGCTTACTAGGACACGCTGAGCATTACATTAAATTTTTTTATTGAACAGTTAAATTAATCAAGTGTAGCAAGTATCTGATGTAAAACATTTCACTAGTCTTATTGGAATGGATGCCCTCAGAACTTTTTTGTTTTTCATTGCTCCTTTCATGGCTAATCAATTACTGCTTTCATTACAGCATTTTACTTTTTTTAATTTTTTATAAAAAAAAAAACAAAACTACCCAACATAAAGTATTTTACTTAGTTTGGAGTGAAAGTGGGAAGTGTGATGAAATAGTGTGACAGAAGCTCAAATTGCGTAAGATTTCTGTATGGCCTTCGTATAGTATTCTCAGTGACATGCAATGTCTTGTTTGATCTTCATCCTGCAAGCTGGTATTTCGCCATTACATAACAGATTAACAACTGAGCAGTCACACAACACCTCCTGCTGTCAACCTTTCTTGATTTAACAGGCACAGAGGCTGACTGCCACTCATCTCTGGCTGATACCCAAGAACTCTGGGAAAATGCCAGATAAAGATATTTCTACAATAAGCTACTCAGAAATATAATGCAGTCTAAAAAGAATATAATGACAACAGCATGAGTAACAGAAACTAGTTCTTATCCTGGTCTTTGTATTAATCAACTGGGGGAAAGATTGATTAGACATGAAGTACATAAAGTTTTTTTTCACTGGACAAAAGCAGAAACTCTGCTTGCTACAATATCTCTAGCAGTAAAGTAAGTAAATTGGTTTAAAATGTAGTAATATAAAACCTAGGTTTACCTTACACGAATAGTTTATTCCACCTTTGCTTTGCCAGCAAATACATAAATATCACTAAACTGGCTTTAAAAATTTTTGGGATAGTAAAATAACACAGGGTAATCTAATTTCTTATATTAAATTCCATCAACAATTCAGTGAATATGTGTTAATAGTGCCAGAAACAGGGCAATAGTTTCAAGTGCTAATAGGATAAAATTGTCCAACATCAAACTGAAGTTTCCTGCCAGTATGGGATCATCAGAGGACCTTTCAGACACTCAAAGAAGGAAACACTGAAGAATGGTCATGATGCTTTTGAAGTTTAACAGAGAATTTAAGAGCAATCAGTGCCAATATAGCTAATCATCAAGAAAATAAAATTTTGTGAAATGTAGAACCCAGAAACCACATCACCAAATTCACCCAATAGTGACTAAAAGAAGCTAAAGGCATCAAAGCCAGCACTCTCTATTAATTGCATAAAACAGAACTTCACTGAGATGTTAAGAAGGACTAAACCTGTTTTTCAAAAAAAAGAACATAAATGCATAGATGAATATTTTTGTAGATCTTGCATAAGTTTAACATGAATTTTGAAGCAATGTGCTCTTGTCAGACAAGAAAAATTTGAAGAAATTTTGCTGCAATGCTAAATGACAAGTTTGGCACAAACTAAATTAAAAACAGAAAGGAGGCAGTAATATTATGACTTAGGACTGCTCCATTACTTCAGGGTGTATGTGTGTGTGTTGTCATAGATTCAACAGTAGTGCAACAATATATCAGAGAAGATTGGAGAGTAACATGAGCTCACCTGTCAAAAAACTGCAGATAAACAGTAGGTGGATTGTGCAACAGAAGAATGATCTAAAACCTGTACAAATATGAAATGCAGGTTTGATAATAATAATAATCCATCAGCCCACTCATTTATTTATTTTACTGCACTGACTTTTTCCTGCTCTACACCAATCTCAGGAGCAATAGGCACAATCTATATTACTAAACGAAGGTTGTATATATGCATGGATGCCAGACGCCAGAAGCAAGTCATGCACAATACAACAGCCGCCCGAACGCGAACACGCACAAGACAACCGACGCCCGAACGCGCACAATACAACTGCCACCCGAACGCGCACACCACCACATATTCAACCTTTGTTTAGTAATGTAGATCTCCAAGCTGGGATCCGCCGCCATGATCACTTCAGCACGCAAATCTGCCGCCATCATCATCATCAGGGAACTAGGTGGCACCAAAAGCGCACACGCACAGCGCCTCAGCGGCCTCACAGAGTCAGTAGGTGGCGCCCAAACAACACAACACAACCTTTAGGGATTTACCTATCTGAGCCTGTATTTGGACATGGACAACTTTATGTTGCCTTTTCAAGAGTCCGCCGTTCATGTGACGTTAAAAGTGAAGGTTTTAACTACTCCATACCAGACAGAGCTGATTCAAGGACAGGAAACCATCTTTACCAAAAATGTTGTTTATAAGGAAATTTTTGATTAACTATGTTGAATTTACCATTTTATAAATTTTTTGTTTCCAATTTACTTCATTTAAACCTTTGCACTCTGATATTTTTTTTACATATGAGTGCAGCAACAAAGACATTTTGGACTTAAATTATATAACAATTAAATTTAAATTTTAGTTTTAATAAGTTGGTTAATTTTAGTACAAATATATTTATTTAATTAAATGAAAACTTTTCCAGGACGCTCCCACCCTCCATGATTTGTCATCCCTCCAAAGATCGGACGGAACAGAAAGTGATTGCCATTCTTGGATTTCCGATTCTTTACAGAATCGGGGGTTTACTGGTTTACGAATAAGCCCTAAATGATATGTCAGTCTGTTACAGTATCACTGTTAATTATTTCCTTAAAGATTTAGACAGATCATTCCTCAACAAAGATGAATCCAATGTATGACTAAGTAGCTCTGGTCTCAAAAGTGATAATGAGAACTTGCAAATAGATGCTCAGGAGTGGAAAATTAAGTACTAAGTAACACCAGAAAAAGCCAGAAATGTTGTTTATTGGTGGGAATGATGCAGACCAAAACAATATTCTGTCGTTTTTAAATGTAATAGATTTAAACATTGATTTTACTAGCACACAACTTAGGTGTTACCTTTGATACTAGTATGTCATTTAAAACACACAATAAAATACTATCTAAAGTCTGCTTTTCCAAGTTACAAACATTGAAATATGAAGGGATTCTAAGTATAAAGGATACTGGGAAATTCATTTATGCATTCATTTCCAGTAAAACTGACTGCTGCAAAGTATTATTCACAGGCTGTTCAAATTGTCCTATATGCAGACTTCAGTTTCAAAATGTTGCAACAAGAACTAGAAAGTACAACATAACTCCCATTCTTAAATGTCTGTACTTGCTTCCACTTACAGGATAAGTTTGGTATTATTCAAGTTAAAGTTATTTCTTCACAATCGTGGCATATACTAATTTGCCACAAAAAACTGAACTTGTGATGCATTTGTTATACATTTATAAATTAGGTTGTCTGTTCTTGCTGCACACAGTAGGGTTTAACACTAGAATTACAAGACCCTACGAAAAAACTTGTAGATCCGGCCCTCCTTGAATCTGTTTGCACCTCTCCGTCAGCATCTTTTGTCCTGTAAATGTGCCGATAAAGACAAGCAGCAAGCAGCCTACTATTCCATCCCCCCACAGCTGCAGAATGTGCACAAAGCTCTCCCAGCTCATGCCTTGATTAATTATCTGGGAGTGAAGTGCTGGAGTTTTAGAGTGGAAATAATAGATCGTTATTTGGAACACATGCATTTCATGTGTGATCCATTTCTATAATAATCTGTATAAACACATTGTTAAAACAGAAACATTTTCATATTTTAGTAGTAAATGACAAAATGTTGGCATAAACTATATAATGTCTGACGCTTATAGTTTTTATTTGAAACTGGGAATAACTGTAGATGTGAGTGGTGTTTTGAGGCAATGGAACTGGACATTCTCTTATCTGGAGGGATAAAAGCTGACACAAAAATGCTGGTGAATCTGCTTTCTTCGTATCTCACCGTCACTTGATTTTTTTTTATTCAGTTTTATTGAGTGTTCCTACTCACTTCTGAATTAGTATGCATCTTATGTGCCAATCAATCAAGGCATGAGCTGGGAGAACTTTGTGCATGTTCTGCAGCTGCAGGGGAATGGAATAGCAGGCTGCTTGTTGCTTGTCTTTATCGGCACATTTACAGGACAAAAGACGCTGACGGAGAGGTCCGAACGGATTTATGGTGGGCTGGATCTTTCGTAGGCCCTGGTAATTCTAGTGTTAATAGTACACAAGTCCATAGGTGATTGACAAAAGACTCATAACTTACTGAATTAGGTAAGCTATACTAGAAGGAACTAGAAATAATTATACAGTATAACAGATTCTTTGAACTAATTTTCTTGAGGTAAGAATACATTTTCAGATTACTGGTCTGCTCACATGAATGAAGTTTTGAAAATCCAAAAGCCCCCACTGCCAACCTTTATTCTACTTATAATTCTACTGTTATGTTCTGCTGTGGCTTATAACAACAGACAGATGCTGTTAAAGTAACACAACAGTAAACTGACACTGCTAAAGTGGCCCAAGTGTGTGCATGTGTGTGTGTATGTTCACCCTGCAGTGGACTGGTGCCCTGTCTAGGGATTGTTCTTGACTTATGCCCAATTAGTGCTGGCACAGGCTCCAGCTGCCCTGAATAAGTGGATTAGGAAGACAAATGGATTAGTGTTATCATTATTATTGTGCCTGTAGCAGAGAAAAACAGATGAAGAGATTCTTCCTCTTCCTAGCATTTGTTCCCCAATGATGCAAGGTTCACATTTCCATTTGTTTCAATGCAGGGTATCTTTGAATTGCCAGTTTTTACACATATCTCTCCTCAACTGATTGAGCTAGTGTTGCCACCAGTGTGGCCACTTTCCCTGTGGGCTGAGGTGCAAGAACGTGTTTGCCATATCATCAGAGGTAGCGTGATATTCTATTTGAATCGCGTAATATATAGAAGAGATTGAGAACACCAATTAATAATAATAATAGCATTGGGCAGCGAGGTGGTGCAGTGGTAGTGCTGCTTTCCTGCAGTAAAGGAGGCTGCTGTTTGTGTGTGCTTGGAGTTTGCCTATTTTCCACAGATGCTCCAGTTTCACCCCACAGTCCAAATACTTGCAGGCTAGGTGGACTGGTGTTGCTAAAGTGGCCCGTGTGTGTGTGTTTTTCCCCTATAATGAGGATGCACCTTGTCTAGGGATTATTCCTGCCTTTTATCTGATGCTTGCCGGAATAGGCTCCAGCTGCCATGTGGTCCAGCTCTCAATAAATAGGTTAGGAAGACAGATGGATGGATGGATGAATGTCTATCTGTTTAATTCTTGTCACCTGATTGCATACTATACGCCTGCTCAATATTCTTTTACTGAAGCCCACACATGCATTATCAGTCTAGCAGCAGTAGGCAGTCTTTGTGACATAAAAACTTAACCTACCGTATAGAGAAAGAATAAAAGTGATCCTAAGTGGGCCTTTTGCAGGTACAGTAATCCCTCGCTATATCGCACTTCGACTTTCGCAGATTCACTCTATCGCGGATTTTAAATGTAAGCATATCGAAATATATATCACGGATTTTTCGCTGGTTCGCGGATTTCTGCGGACAATGGGTCTTTTAATTTATGGTACATGCTTCTTCAGTTTGTTTGCCCAGTTGATTTCATACAAGGGACGCTATTGGCGGATGGCTTAGAAGCTACCCAATCAGAGCATGTATTACATATTAACTAAAACTCCTCAATGATATAAGATATGCATCCCGCGCGGTGCT